>BSBN01001560.1:1200000-1895000 GCA_027924645.1 Cunninghamia lanceolata
ATCCTGAGTTTGCTTCACACCAGAATCCATTATTTGCAAGTTCATCAACAAAATTTTTTAGTTCTCCACCAGCAAGCCCAAGAGAGCAGATCCCTATTTTCCAAGAGAAGCCTCTTCTTCTTAAGTTTACAAAGGAAGAACCTATGTTACAAGAAATATTCCAAGTAGTTCCAGTCCAGGCACCAATTCAAATACCATGTACTCCAATGACTCTACTAGGAGGAGGTGGAGGACCAATTCTACCTCTTGGAGGAGGAATAGGAGGAATACCACCTCCAAGAGGAGGTGGAGGTGGCAGAGGTGGTGGAAGAAATCCACCACCACCTCAAAATCAGCCTTTTGTTTCATTTAATGGAGGCAACCCTTTGAATCTAAATCAGCGTGATGACATACCGATGGCTACGTTGAAAAGTTTACTAAATTTCACAGGAGAAGATGGGACTACACCCATTGAACATATTAGAGATATGGCTTCTTTGTGTTTTGTTCACCACATCACCAATACAATCAGGTTATTAGCAGCATCACTAAAAGGTAAATCTCTTCAATGGTTTAGAGGCTTAAGAGTTAATTCAATTAGATCTTGGGATGACTTAGGTGCTGCTTTAAATAAGCAATTTCAGGATAAATCTAATCATTTATCATTAGTTGAGCAAATGACTACTATTCAGAGGGCTCCACAAGAGCAAATGTTAGATTTTAATTTTAGATTTCAGAAAACATGGGATAGAATCCCTGAAACAATGAAACCATCACCAGAACATGTTTTTTTATATTATTTGAGGGCATTAAATTCTGATATTGCTGTTATGATATAATCTATGGGAGGGGTAACTTTACCAGCTGCTTTTGATATTGCAATAAGAGCATAAAACAATTTAATACAAGCTAGTAAGATAGCACCTAGGCCCCCAATGCCAATTTTTCCAGATATGCAATACCATCTTTGGTTATCAAGCAAATACACAAAATGGTACAGATCCCATTCATTCTAAATTTTGAGAGTTGAAAGAAAACCAACAAAGTATAGCAAAAATACTGCAGACTGTGAGCAATGACTTAGTAAGTCTAAAAATTCAAACAAATCAGAATAATAGACCTTATCAAGCAGCCCCTTACCAAGCAAATAGACCTAGTTATCAGGCAGATTATCAAGGTCAAAGGAGAAATTACAACAATAGGCCAAATCAGTAATACAATCCAAATGTTGTTAGTACATCAAAGGAAATAGTGCCTATACAGAACAACATGGTTCAAGACTATGCATGGTGTTACCCCTGTAATCAGCCTCATAATCAGGCCACTTGCCCAAATGGGATAGTAAATCAAGCTTTGATGGTACAAAATAACTATGTTACTGCTAAAAATTCAACAAGTGATGTAAACAATCAACTGGACATTCAGACTCAGTATGTTAATCCTGATGTAGCTTTAATGAATTAGCAAGCTAATGAATTTTGTGGTGTAAATCAATTGCCAAATCAAAAGCAATCTTTTACTAATATTGCATCAAATACAAGATCAAAAAAAAGAGTTGTTGACTTGCAACAACAGTCTGGAAATGTAAATTAGCAAGCTAATATTGGTAAATAGCAAGCTAGAATGTACCACAACAAGCTGATAAAGGAAAAAAATAGTTTCTACAACTCAGAATGAACAAAATCAAGCTTCTACATCAAAGGATTTGCATATTTTGTCAAGATAGCCAACTGCAGAAAATAAACAGCCAGCTAAAGACCAACCAGAAGTTGTCCTGAAAGTACAACAAAAGGTTAGTGGTCCTGCTTTTAATATTTTGGATCATATGAAAAAGACAACAGTAAGCATGTCTATTTTAGATGTTTTACACAATCCAGGACAAAAGGATTTGTTACAAAATGCATTATCTCGGTTGTCTTTGTCAAATGAAGTACAAAAATCACATCAACCTCAAATTATGATTGCAAATGAGGCAGAAAAAAGAATAGAACAACTTAAACCAGTAGGCAAACCTCCACCATTTTATGTCACTTTGATTGTAGGTGACTATCTAGTACATAATTGCATGATAGATTCAGGAGCCAGCAGCTCAGTTATGCCAAAACAGCTAGCTGATAAGTTAGGTATGAAATATGAACCTGTTGTTAGAGGTGTTGTACAAATGGATGGAATTGAAGTGAGTACAGTTGAAATGTTCAAAAATTTAGGCCTTACTTTGCATGCTTGTCCAAACTTTGTTATATACCAGGACATTTATGTCATTGATCTACCACCTACCTTTGCCATTTGCTTATCCAGAGATTTTACGGCAAGGTTAGGATGGTATTTATCATCTGATTGGACACATTTATTCTTCAGAACTAGATATGGAACCAACGTTACAATCAAATTTTAACCACTAGAAAAAGATCACCTGGAACCATACACACCCAGTTCTATAAATGCCAATCTTTCCATTTTTTATCAAAAAGATCTGATTCCTGTCCAAGACCCAAATACACTTTTAGAGGGAATTCCAGATATGGTTTTAGATCAATGGGCAGCAGAAAATCATGAAACAGACCCATTTGAGCAAATGGATGAGATAGGCCTTGGTGTGTACATGATTCAAGAGAATAATATAGTTATTCCAAACCTGATTAAAGAAGAAAAATAGCAAACTATATAGTCTGAAAATGATGTTTGGGAGCTATTTTTTGATGGTTCTAGAAGCAAAGTAGGAGTTAGAGGAGGTGTTGTTTTAGTTTCTCCTACAGGTGAGAGATATTATTCATCTTTCATATTTGCTTTCAGCTATTCTAATAACTCAGTTGAATATGAGGCTTTAGTTCATGGACTAGAATGGGCAAGGAAAAGAAAAATTAGGTGTTTAAAAGTTTTGGGAGACAGTGAATTAGTGGTCAAACAAGTCAGAAACCTTACTACTACAAAAAATGACTTGCTGAAATTATATAAACATGTAGAGTCTAGGACATGATGGAAGAGTTTGATGCATTTAATCTGATATCTGTACCTAGAACTGATAACAAGCAAGCTGACAAACTAGCTGCCATAAGAGCTGAATATGATATTCCTGCTGAAATGAAGAATATTCACTCTCCTTTATATGTCAAATTTGTTGTTAGACCATCAATTCCAAATAATAATGTCAGTTGTCAAGTGTTTGACAGTGATGAATAGATTGTAAATTTCTTAATGGAAGAGGCTAAATTTTCTGCAGGTAATCAATAGAAATTTGCACAGCAATATGATGACCAGATACTTCAGTTAAGATCAAACAAGCTACCCAAGGGCTTAGTGACCTTGGAATCGATCTTTAATACTAATGATCAGGTGAGAAAAGACAAGGCCATCTTGTCAATAAAGCAAGATCATTATGAGCCTATTGAGATCTTCAAAGGAAAGTTGCTTAAACTGGGAAAATATGTACAAAACAGGTACACCAAGCATTCATTCAGCTTTGTCAAGAGTTTAGTGACATTTTTGCATGGGAATATGGAGATCTGAAAGGTTTCAACCCTGAGTTGGCTCAACACACAATAGAGCTGGAACCCAAAGCTAAACCTCTCAGATAGAAGAAAAGGCCACTGAATCCCAAACTGGAAGTGCTTATGAAGACAAAACTCAATAAACTCATTGAAGGTAATATCATTTTTCCTATCAAACATACTTCATGGGTTTCTAACTTAGTTCCTATTAGAAAAGAGAATGGGGAAATTAGATTATGTGTTGATTTCCATGATTTAAAAAGAGCATCTTTAAAGGATCATTATCCTTTACCATCTATGGAGAAGATATTGCAGGTTGTTTTTGGATTAGAAAGATTTTCTTTATTGGATGGTTATTCAAGTTATAACCAGATTCTTGTAAAAGAGGAAGATCAATACAAGACAGCTTTTACAAGATTGCTTTTACCAAAAAATGGGGCACACTAGCATACAGAAAGATGTCATTTGGCTTATCAAATGCAAGTGCAACATTTCATAGAGTAATGGACATGGCTTTTCAAGGCCTTATTAATAAAATTGTGCTTATATACTTAGATGATGTGACTATTTTTTCTAAAAAAGTTGAAGATCATTTTCATCATTTAAGACTTATCTTTGAAAGATGTAGAGAATATGGAGTATCATTAAACTGAAAAAAGAGTATTTTTTCTATTCATGAAGGCAAACTCTTGGGACACATTGTGTCTAAAGATGGAATATCAATTGATCCTGAAAGAATCATTGCAATATTGGCATTACCTCTTCCTGCATATAAGAAAGGCTTACAAAGCTTTCTGGGAAGAATTAACTTTGTAAGAAGGTTTATTCCTAACATAGCAACACTTTTACAACCTCTTACAACAATGCTAAAGAAAAATATTTCTTTCAGTTGGACCAAAGAAGGAAAGTAGAGTTTTGAAGAGACAAAGGAGGCACTTGTTGCTGCTCCAACTCTAATAAATCCAAACTTTGATAAAGACTTCATTCTATATGCATTTGGCAGTGTGGATACTATATTAGCTATGCTTTGTCAGCAAAACAATGAAAGAATGGAACAACCTGTGGCATTTTTTAGCCAGGTTCTGCATGACTATGAGGTAAGATATTCTTTTGTTGAAAAGCATGTATTAGCTGTTATCAGGAGCTTAAAGGAATTCAAACATATGCTTTCAAATAATAGAATTCAATTAATGGTTGCTCACTAAATAGTGAAAGAATTTTTGCTTAGTAAGGATTTAAATGATAAGAGAGCAGGGTGGATAACCAAGGTCATGGAATATGACATACAAATCAAAGTAACCAAGCTGGTTCGAGGCAAAGGACTATGTGAATAGCTTGCAGAAAATGAAGGATAAAGTAAAGAACTTGAAGGAGAGCCTGAGACAGTGCTTCAAAACAATGAAATAGTTGTTGTTCCAGACCCCCCTACAATTTGGGTGCCTGATATGATTCATTATCTGCACACTGGCGATTGTCCACAAGGCCTGGACAGATCTAAAAGAAGATATTATAGATTATAGGCAATCCCTTATGCTATAATTGATGGAATTCTGTACCAGAAATATTTTAACAATGTTTTGTTGAGATGTGTACAGCCAGTTCAAACTCAAAGGATTCTAGAAGAATTTCATGATGGACCTGCTGGAGGTCATTTTATAGCTAGAACAATAGCTCTAAAAATTATGAGAGCTGGTTACTATTGGCCTGACATGTTCAAAGATGCTCATGAATAGGTAAAGAAATGTCTAAAGTGTTTAGTTTTTGTAGTTAAACAAAGACTGGCATCAATGCCCTTGCATCCAATTCAAGTGGAACAACCATTTGGCAAGTGGGGATTAGACTTCATTGGTCCTAGAAATCCACCTTCAAGCCAAGGACACAAGTAGATTTTGACTGTTATTGATTATTTCACTAAGTGGATTGAAGCAGTTGCTTTGAAAGATGCTAATGAAACATCAGTCCTGAATTTTTATCAAGATCTAGTGTCCAGGTTTGGAACTCCTGACTCAATTATTTCAGATAATGCTTTAGCATTTATTGGATTAAGAATATATGATTGGTCTATCAAAAACAACATATTTTTGAATACTTCATCAAATTATTACCCTTAAAGTAATGGACAAGCTCAATCAACTAACAAAAATCTGATTAAGATTATAAAGAAAATAGTTGATGAGAATCAGAGGTCTTGGCATGATAAGTTAAAATTAGCATTGTGGGTTGATAGGATTACACCTAAAATATCAATAGGTAATTCACCCTATGTGCTTACATATGGAAAGGAAGCCAAGTTACCAATAACAGTGGAGTTGCCAACACTTAGCTACATAAAAGAGCTAGAATTACTTGAAGAACAACCAATGGAAATCAGGCTTGCACAACTGATTAAACTTGAAGAAATTAGGAAGGAGGCCTTGAAAACATTGGAAGTACACCAAGCCCAAATGAAAAGGATTTTTGATAAAAGAGCAGTACCAAGAGTTTATAAAGAAGGAGATCTAGTTTTCAAATGGAATGAGCTGAATAGTAGACTAGGACAACATACAAAGTTTGATGCAATGTGGGATGGACCATATATAGTCACAAAATGCAAGCAACACAATGTATTTCATCTTGCTAAGTTAGAAGGTGAGGTGTTGCCAATCCCAGTTAATGGGATTCACCTCAAGATATGTTACTAAGTAAGGCAGCCTTATGCTGCAAATAAGTGCTTTTACATAGTTAGTTTAAGTTTTGTTGTTTTTGTTTTCAAGAAGTGCTTTTGCACATGTTGCTGGTTTTGTTCTAAGCAAATTAGTTTTAGTTTCAATTTTCAGTTAGTTGTTGTTGTTGTTTTCAGTTAGTGTGAGTTGCAGAATTTCTCTAAATTCAGGGTAGAAATGGCTCTATGCCCAATGGAAAGGCCAAACTGTTTAGCAGGCAAACACTCCTGAGAGGTCACCAGAAATGTTACTAATTTTTTGTTCACACTTAAAATTAGTTGGACCTAACTGTGATTGTTCAGAAGGAATAAATGAAAACTTCTAAGTTATGCATTCATTGAATGGTTGATGCCTTGACAGAGTAGAGAAGGATATCCAGTTGTTAGGATAACCCATTAGTCCAATCAGGACTAATAAGTTATCATGACAAGAGAATTGATTGTCAAGAAATCAAACATTCAAGGAGATATAGTTGTTCTACATAGTTTGATCTTTCAGGAGTTATAAGTTAAATTGATTATTCAGTTAATCAATTTTGAATAAAAGAAAGAAAGATATTTGTATTGCACTGTTATTTCATTTCATGTTTTGAACATACATTCAAGTATCTATTACTTTATCTCATCCATTGATTGAAAAAGGAAATGCATATACATCATATGCATAAGAGAAATTAACTGATCATGTTTAAAGAAGTGTTCAAATATGTCCCACACAAGCCGTGGGAGTAACTAGACTGAGCAATTGCAGACATGCAAGCTATGCATCTGTTTCATAAAAGAGAAAGAAATGAACACATGATAAATTTAAACATCCATCATTTCCTGATGATGGAGATTGTTGTTGAGGCCGGCCTCCAAGTCTTCAGTCTTCAATCTTCACTCCAAGCCATCATCAATTGAACCTACAAAATTATGGGGATAGCCCTGTTAGTGCTCCGGATGTTTAAAATTATCACATGCTTTTATCAAATAGAGACATCTAATTATCACATCATGTATTCAAATGAGAAATCAGATCAGATAATGACACAAATCAAGAAGAAACCATGAAGAAGATCAATCAATGCTATTAGGTACTTTTTTATGCTAACTTGTTTGTTCACTGTGCAGGTATAGGACAAGTTTTGTTGTTGATTTGAAGACAAATAAACATGTGGATTAAATGTGGCTCCCACAAGGGTTTGAGCCCAACATGTCTCTTTTCATTGTTTGAAAAGAGTATCAGAAAAGAAAGGATGCATCATTCTAAGCTACATCATGCATCATCTAATCAACTTACATAAAAGATATGTCATCATGGCATGAATTGATTAGAGCAAAATCAGAGTAATATGACTGAGTCAAGATGGACAAAAACAAATACAGAAATTAGATTACAGTCATCCAGGCTACAGGAGCCATCTAAGATGATACAAGTTTTCAGATTATTGTGCCTGATTAAGAGAAGAGAGACAGAATTAAGAAAGATACAAGAACTTGTATATCATTTGTGTTGCAAGTATGAGGATAACTAGTGTTGTCATTGATGTCAACATACTCATATTGCATTAATGAGAAGGATTGGATGAGCTGTGTGCTGAGGATATTGAGGAAATTAGTCTCAATCAGGAACAGTGAAGAACAGTGATGACATTAAGGTAAAAGTCCAAGATAAGATGAAGATCAGAGGATGCAATTTAAAGGGTTTGTAGATATGAGTCTTGAGATGCTCCAGTTAAGATTTTAGAGGTCCGCATGAAGATTTAAAGAAGTTATGGTCGCTCAAGTAGAACCGGTTTTGACAGATGTTCAGTGGTGACAAAGTGTCACAAATTGGTCCGGCGAGATCCGAAATTGCATTATCTCATTCTGCGGATTGGAGGGAGTGTTGAAGAAGTCCATTTGAAGTGACAAATAGATTTGTTCATGGTTTGGAGGTCCGGAAGCACCTTTTTCATTATGACAGTGATGACAGACTGTGTTCTTGAAGTTCTGGATGAAGAAGAGAAGAATTCTAGTAAGATGATAAAGTGCAGATGTTCTTGATGACTCAGGAAAGGTTTTAGTGATCTTTGGATCGTGTACAATTCTTATTGGCAGTCCACATTGAAGTTAGAGTTTGCATTTGAAGAATAACCACGGATATTGCTGTTCTTCTTGAGACCGGCCGATTGGATGTATTACACATCTTGCGAATGATCTTGTAGGTGTTTGCCGACTTAGATGATTGTTCCTAAGTTGATGCCTTGTATAAATAAAGGATTGTAAATTCATTTTGAAGTGTGTCTTGCAGTGGGTAAGTGTGATATAGTGAAGAAGAAGAGCGAAAGGCAGAGCAGGAGTTTCTGGGCTTAAATGGAACTGATCCAGGCATGGTAAAGATGTCAATCTTTAGTTCAAGTTTGTGATACTTGTTACTTTGTAGACAGTCTGTCTCTTGTAGACAGTGTGCCTCTTGTGAGCAGTGTGCTCAGGAAGAGAGTCCTAATTGGCATGTGCCATCTATTTTTCTTATTCTTCTAATAGAGAATAATCCTTGGGTTAATCACCCCATGGTTTTTCCCTTGACCGGGTTTTCCACGTCAAAATCTTGGTGTCTCATGTGTTGATGTGTATCTGCTCTAGTGTTTATGCTTTATGCTTTCATGAGTGATTAATTGATATGCTACTAAATAACAAAGAGGATTGAAGTGTTTGAATTACAAGCAAGTTTTATACAACTGATTCACCCCCACTCTTAGTTGTGTGCCCTAAATCTAACAATTTGAACAAGTTGCAAAATAAATCATGTGAAGGTATCATTTCATTGTGGCAAAAGAGTAAGAAGTAAGTGACATGATACAAGTATTCAAAACATCAAACCACCAAGGTACAAGGAGGTAAAGATGAAATAGTTGAAATGAAGCAGCACTCTATACCAGGTATTTCTCATATTGTTCTCATATTGTTAAAGTTGTTCCAAGTTTAATAGTTATATCACATTCAAGTTGCAAGTGTATCATAGAGACAGTCAAACAAAATATCACATGGAACAGTAGAGCAGACAGCCTACAAGTCAAGACAATCATATATACACTATGCTAACTTGACTGTCATAAAGGAAAGCCTCACAAAAATATATGAGATAAGTGTAGCAGTCACATGTTAGAGGCCAAAGATACAAATGACAAATGCATACGACATGCTCTCTGAAGAGCATTCATCAAATGATAAAGACTGTCACTTAGTACCAAAGATCTTATAAGAAGAACAAGCTAGGAGCAGCATACATATATCATCACTGACATGACAGTTAGATACAAAGTCAAAAGAAAGAGACTGTCATGTCTAGAACAAGGAAGGATTCAAATACATTGAGCACAGTGCAGTGTTAAGAATGCCATAGCCCAAAAATAACAAGGTGGTTTCCATGCATCTCATCACTATTTTCATCAACAAAACCTTATCTCATACACCTTGGAGCTACAGTGATACCAAGGTACAGTCAACAATGCCATAAAGAAAGATACATTGCAAGAACAAAGACAAGTACAGTCATCTTCATTATAAATAGTCAGGACAGTGATCAATAAAGTGGCTTATACAAGCAAGATATAGTCAGAATATATTACAATTGCCATATCCATCCTTAGGAGTACATCAAATGATGAAGGAGAAACAACAAAAGAAGAACATGATACATGCCAGATGCTACAGTATTGGTGATTGACAAAGAACATGAAATTCACAAGGTAAACAGTCCTCTTTCTTCTATGCCATTGTTCTATCATGATACAATCATAGTAAATAGATAGCAAGGAGAAGAATACATGATGTCTAGAGCATAGAAGAATCCAAACACATATGACAGTCAAGAGATGATGTCACAGTCACACATGACAAGTGATTAAAGTTAGCAAAGCTGAAGAGATATATCATATGCAAATAAGCTAAAGAATCCATTTATGCTACAGGAGAGCCTTCCAGAGGTGTCAATGCAAGATATAGATAGAGGTAAATGATGACTAGTTATCATACAAGATATCAAAAGACTTGTTATCATACCCTAGAGCTACAGTGGAGGACAGAAAATATAAAGTGTATCATCATCTATGACAGTCATAAGGAGTAGGAGGAGAAGGTGTTGTGTAAAGAAAGAAAAGCTCCATTTATTAATACTTCAACCCTTAATGCTTTTTGTCTACAGGAAAGGTATAGTCAAAGAGGTGCTATACAGAAGAACAAGATTGCTCATGCTAAAATGTATACCCATTTGACAAAAAATCAAAGCCTAGTGCTAATTTTTGCACCCACAGTCAAGAAGAATCAGATAAAAGAGAAATACAGTCATAGCCATGCCAGAAGAACAAGATTTCTCATGATAGAAGGTATACTCATCTGCAAATTAAACAAGGTCTTTTCAAAGAAATTTCAAACCTTTGTTTCTTTTGCACTCACAAGTAAAAAGAAAAAGTAGTAAATACCACAAGAGGATGGCCATGATAGATAGAAGCCTTGAAAGTACAAAATGAACAAACCCCTGATAGGAAATTTCAAACCCTTGTTCTTTTCTTCACCTACATTATAAAGAGAAAGAAATAACAGTGAAAGAGAATGGTTGTGGCAAGGTGGAGGCCTTGAAAATGCAAGAAGATAGCAAACCCTCATCTCAAGATCTCAAACCCTTAGGTTTTCTACATCTACAGACAAGTCAAGACTAAAAATAGACATATACAGGCATACCCAATAGTGATAAGACATGTTTTTTGCCAAAAAATGCAATACCCATGTCTACATACGGCCTTGTCTTTCTTCAAAGTGTAAAAAGAGACAAATGAAGCTACAGAGGATGAATAATGACAAGTGCTTACCTCATTTTGCTAACAGGAAGAGTGATCTATCCACAGCCTCACAGTGGCCTTAAGCTTTCAAGAACAGGTGAAGAGTTGCAAAGAGAAAAGATACAAAAACAAGAAAGAAGGTGTTAAAGAATTCTCAATGATGGAGAGAGCCATGAAAGAGGAAGGAGGCCGCGGCCATTAAAAATAAATAAAGCTACAGATCAATAAAATGCCTCATATGAAACTCAAGCAAGTGTTACCTTCTTCTTTATGATGCAAAGTTCCAAAGATTCAACCAATAGAAGCCATTGAGAGGAGTGAAAAAACCATAGATATTCTTCAAACCTTCAAACCCTAAAGCCGGCGAAGTAAAGTTGCAGAGCAAGTGAAGAGTTTACCAAATGAAGAATGAATAGTTTTAGGGTTATTTCTTTACTTTTGTTCGAAGGATCTTTTCTCTCAAGTGTGATTTTTGACTTCACAAAAAACAAATAATTACCTTATCTAAGAAGTGCCCATGGTCAAGACTTTGGTCTTGAAAGATCCTAATCATCATAACATGGAGTGGCTGACCAACATGGCTTATGACTTGATTTTTATTAAGTCAAGAGGGTCGTATGATGAGAAAGAAAGGTTTCAATGCCTTATAAACTATTTTGAATTCCTTGGTGGTCGATGCATAGCATGGTCAAAAAATGCATTATATGATACCATGCTAATCAAGATTCCTTGTCCTTTTGCAAACATCCAAAAGTGAAGATACTTCTTGATTATGCATGGTGTCTAACAAAGTCAAGAGGGTATGATTTTAGACATGGAATGCATGAAGACTAAGCATGGAGTTTTCCAAGATAAGCAATTATGCACGGTAGCAGTATAATGGTGCAAGTATGATGGTACAGTGATGGAGTCATGGAGTTGTTGATTTTCTTTCTTGATTTTAAGTTGCATATGGAGATATAAGGTAGCTTTAAAATATAATGATATATATGTGCACTAAGGCATCAAAGGGAGGCATAAGGATGATTATGCATACTGTTTTATGTTGCATGGAGTGAATTATGATTTCTATCTTGCAGTGAGAAGATAATGTTTTCTCATTAATATTGGAGTGATAAGGGTAAATTTTTTTTTGCCTTAGTGTGTAAATCATGCAAAATAGGGATATTTTCTCACATGGAAGTATAAGGAATTTTCTTTTCCTTCTAAGTCCTATTTGTGCTCATAAACATGCAAAATAGGCAAGTGTATTTGGAGTGATAAGGAGTGATATTTTTTCTTCTAATCATGCACAATTTTAAAAAGTTATTAATTGCAAATAAATAATAAAGTAATATTTTCCGAATTACTTTATTATTTCCCACAAGTTGTAAAATTGAAATTAGAACAAATTGTAACCAATAATAAAGTAATTTTCTTTTACTTTATTATTTACTCACAATCAATTTTGCTCATGTAAAATCATGCAAATTGATTAGTTGAGTTAACTAGGCCACCTAGGAGGTTTTGCATGATTTTTAGGAGTATTTTTAAGGTTCTTGGTAACTTTTTGGTCAAGCATATGGAGAGGCCCAAATTGGAGCTATTTTTGCTTAATTTGTGGCAATTTTAGACCCTAATTTTGAGAATTTTGGAGGTTGCTCAAGAATGATTATTTTTAGAGGCAATTATCTGCAAGTCCATATTTTTTGCATGCTTCTTGGAGAGAACAGACCTATATATTATAAAGCAAAAGTTTGTTTTTGCTAGTTCTTGATTCTCATTCTGATTCAGACAGATTTGAGAATTCTTGTAGCTCATTTTTTACAGTTTTATTGAGAGATCGGCAGGTTACAGGTTATACTTTCATCTTCTTTGTAGAGCTTTCCTTTGTTTTTCTGAAATTGGTTAAATTACCTTTCCTTTTAGTGCTATTAGTGAAGTGATTTTGATGAAATTTTGTTGTGTTTTATCATTAAACCTTTAAAATTATTGTCTCACTTCCTTGCTTGCAACATTAAGCATATATTCATCACAGGTCTTAAGTTATGTTAACCAGAAATAGTCTTTTGTGTTGTGAAAAAAACCATTTCCTTCATAAAAACCTATTTTCAAACCTTCCTTAGAATCATTTATGTGATATTTATGCCAAGACTAGATTTTGTAAAAGTTAGATTTCTTGGTAAACATTGTGGATCAGATTGCATTATTTTATTTAAATCAGGTGCATCACCATTTTTAACCTTTAGTATTCATTTAGTTTCTTTCTTCCCTTTTCAAAAATAGTAAAAACATACATCTCAATAGAACATTTAAAGGGAACCAGCCCATAATCTAGAGGTCCAATTTCATCATAGGGCACCCACAACCTGAAATTAGTCCCATGTTACACAAAATTGCAGTGCTTCACCAGCCTTGCATGCAGGTGCAATTCCTAGTGATAACAGATATCTCTGAGTTTTGCATTGCACTTCCTAAGAATATCACTCTCAAATTTATTGTCCTCATACCATATGCTCAATAGCTTGGATGTTTGATTGTTCAGTATCTTGTTGTAAAGCAAAGTAGACATTATGAAGATATTTGAGTCTGTATACTGAGTTGTAAATGGAATTGCACCTCAACATTCTATAGGTGCACTTGTAGCAGTTTTCTTCTGGCAGTGAGTCATTCCTTCTCTATCTTCTGTTCTCTTCTTTTTGACAATGAGCCTCTTGCAGTGAGCCCTAAGGCAGTGAGCCTTCATGTAATTAGGTTTTGATATCATAATATATTGTGAGCTAACACTCACCGTGGTTTTTCCCTTTTTGGCTTTTCCACGTAAAAATCCCGGTGTCTATGTGTTATGATTTTGTGGCTGCTCTTCTTATGTTTATTTTGCTTTCATGTTATTGAATGTGGTAAATGGATTAATAAATATGTGAAAGAGAAGTTTTATAGAATACTAATTCATCCCCCCCTCTCAGTATTCTTTGTGATCAACATAAACTTCTATTTGAACCTTATAACCATTTAGTTCCACTAACTAATCCTTACTTCCCAAGATCTCACTCTCTCTATACAATTCTCTCCTCCAAATGGTCGCATGCCCCATGAATTTGGTTTGTACCATCTACACCCTTTGAGGATCATGGATATCATCATTCTCAAAATACTCTTCTAGTTTGATGATTGAGTCAATTAGCTCTTTGGAATTCAATACACTAAAAAAGTTAGGGACTTCCATCTTAATCCATTTTCCAATCTTTGAAAGACCTCTCAATAACTAGTATACTCCCTCATCTAAAGACTAATCTTCTTCTCTTCATCTCTCTTCTATCCTTTATTCTTCATCACTTCCTTCTCTTTCATCACTTTCAAGATTTATTTTGTGGTTAACCTCGAAGGTAGCTTAACCATTATAGATAAACTCAAACATCACTCTATCCATTTTGGAAACTCTCCTTCTTGGAGGCATGATATCATAAACAAAAGACACTCTCAAACCCAAAACCCCAACCTAGAAATCTAGACAAGGCACTTCTCACATATAACTTCCCCAAAGAAACTAGACCCACTTTGATACCATTTCATGCAATCAAGGTTAGGGAGCCAACTAAATGGTGACCTTAAACTTGTATAAAAATTAACAAAAACTCATAAATAGTTTACATGGGTCTAGTAATTCCTAACAAATTAAAATAAGAGTCTCCACACTTGTACCAAACTTAGGAAAGCAAAATTGCCAATTCTAGCTCTTAAAATAGGGTATTCTCAAGCAATATTTCACTATTTAACATAGGTCTTGGACACATATAATGTTGATAATTGAGAGGGGGGGGTGAATCAGTTATCCTAATTATTTCTTCTTTTGAACTTTCTTATTAATCAATGCAGCATTGAATCAAACAAACAAACATTACCATGAAATGAAAAACACATGACACAGTATTTTTAACGTGGAAACCCTGTTAAGGGAGAAAACCACGGGGTGATTAACCCAAAGATTATTCTCTGTTAGAAGAATAAGGAATTATAAAATGGCACTTGCCAATTAGGGCTCACTGCCCGAGCACACTGCTCACAAAGAGGCACACTGCCTACAAGGAGACACACTATCTACAAAAAGAATGTTATACAATACTTGAACTAATTGGAAGCATCTACATATGCTGAAGTTTAGTTCCGGTTAGGCTCAGTACACTGATTTGCTGCACTTCATCTTTCCTCTGCTCTTTATTCTGCTTTCCTTTCACATACCAGATCTTTGTTACTACTTCTGCTCTTCTCTGCACTTATTCGCATACACCATCACACAACTACTTTCTCATAGCTAAATCCATCGTGCATATATATCCGCACAAGTAATTTTATCACTTTTCTAGTCGACAACCGGAACAGTCTATTTTCTCACAAACTCTGTTCTGTCGGCCGAATCCTTGCACATCAAGTAATGCGGATCAAGCATATACTTGTAGATATCATTAATCATGTCGGCCAAACATGATTCATGCCTTCACAACCTTTACCATCAACAGTAACACATCCAGAAAATAGTCTGATGTTCTATCAGTCAGTTCTTCCTCTGTTCTCACTGTCACTCAGGAATCCGATGCTCAACTATTCATATCCTTTTCCTTGTCCATCACCGGAGGCTAAATCCTTGGAATATACCACTCAAGGTAGTCCTCTTGACTTCCCCAAATCTGCACTGCACCAAGACACTTCCTCTGAGAGATCCGGATCAATCTGTCAGACCTTGCCACATGCTCTGTTCTTGTTCACCGGACCACAACAATCTTCATTCTGACTTTCGGTAGAGACACACCATGACTTGCGGATATGTGGGATGACCTTTGTTGCCATCAATGACAACAACCATGAATCCATATAGTGTCTCTTGCCAACAATCTCCCCCTTTGGCATTGATGGCAACACTTAGTGAAAAATGACTAAGTGTTTACATTATGCTCCCCCTTGGCTGATGCTCTATTTTTATATACAATTTCTGGAACTCCCCCTTAGTTGGATTCCTCATTTTTCACTGCTCCTCACTCCCCCTTTGACATCAATGGCAAAGGGTAGGGTCCGCACACCAAAATTTTCAAAAATTTACTATACTTAGCCGCATATTACATACATAAACTAAAGAATGTCTGCAAAGGATGTCTTCAATTGGACCAGTTCTGTAGCCCAACTTTGCTTCATCCTGTCCAAAATTGAAATGTGACCACTCAACAAAAATGCAAAAGCTTCTGCCCTCTTGAGATCTGCCGGATCATTAGTTTGGGCGGTAGTCTGAGCATCACTTATGGCCTCATGCATAGTTTCTAACTTAGGGATTATAATCCTTCTAATTTCTCCCATCCGGTTAGTTATATTCTTCCTATCCTTCTCAAAGTTCTTTATTGCATTTGTGATTGCAATAGTTTGACATTCTTGATTTACTATGGAGGAAGAGAGAGAATCAAAACTTTGAGACAAACTTTGTAGTTTGTCCTGTTCCTCTTTTATTTTCTTATCAATTTCTACTGTTGCCTTTGACCAGGAGATACAAAATTTGTAAATGTCACCACCATCCTTAAGAGCATTTTCTAAGCTCTTAATTCCAATACTCATATTTCTCCTATCATTAGAGATTAAGCCTAGTACTTCAAAAAATCTCTTATCCAAAAACTCCTTCCGGACCTTTTCCTCAGCTGATTTTTCTAGAGAATCAAAATGTGTACCAACACTGCTGACTAAGGTTTTGAGATTACCAGAAGAGGAGGCTGTCGGATCTATCTTGACTGATGGCATAATCTTTTCAAGCACTCCAGAAGCAGCCTCTATCAACTCACAGTCTTCCATATGAGACTTTAGGAGTTTTTCATTTGCCTTAGCATTTGCAAATGAAGCAATCTTCATTGTCTATATCGAAGAGAGAGAATCAAAGTTGAATGGACCTTTTAGAAGCTCTAGTTCATCAATCTCTATTGTTTCTTGGCTCAAAAATTTTTGAACAATTTGTGCAGTGTCTCTTGCCAGAGACAGATGTTTCTTCTCTTCTGCAGTCTTGGAACTATCCTTTGGAATTTCCACATTCTTACCACTATCAGTCATGGTTTTCTCTGTTGGAGTCTTCTCTTCTTCTACACCCTTGGTGCTGTCAGCCTCTTTTTCTTTTACTGCTACTTCTTTCTCCTGTAATTTCTCTTCTTCTTGGGATCCGGAGACTATAGGGGAAACCGGAGGAGAGATGCTAGTCTGTTCAAGGGCCACTTCTCCTGGAGCAGAGGATTCCAAGTCCACAGCTGTTTCTGCACCTAAGTCCTCTACAACAGGAAGATTAAACCTTTTGAAGGCCTTCCGGATGATCTCTTCTGTATCCATGGCTACCTTGTCAGTCTCACCAAGCATGAGTTTATTCATTCTTGCTTTACTTCTGAACTCATCTTTGCAGTCTTTGAATATTATGTTCATTGTTTGGGATCAATTTGAGGATATAGCTGAATAGCTATCTACTCTCGGATCTCAAGGTCTTTTGCCTAAGCATGGTTCTTTCTTATTTCTAATTCCTTCTCTAGACTCTTAGGAATTTTGGAGATAATCTCAATAAAGGCTTTATTGTTAATGTTGAGGTACCTGATTGTAGCTTCTTGTAGGATCTTTTGGTCTGACTCATTGTAGTCATCATAAAATTCGGCCACTAGTTGAAGATTCCCATCCATAGTGACTGACTTGATTACACTCTCTAGAGACAGGGTGGGCTTTTCAACAAATTCCTCTCCCATTTCTTCCTTGTCTTGGCCTGTGGAGGGTTTACCGGATCCTTTCTTCTTCTACTTCTTTATTTCTTTTACTCCCTCATCTGACTCAGTTTTCTCTTCATCTTTTTGGCTTTCATAAGCCCTTGTGGCTTTTGTCTTAGATCTTTTACCAGATGCCTAGACTTCCAGTTTTGAGCTTTTGGTTGTGGGAGGTGCAGATCTTTTTGATGATCTGGTCTGGGTGGAAGTTTCAATCGGAACACTTTCTTCACTTTTCTTTTCTGCCCTCTTCTTCTCTTTCTCATCCCCTTCCTTCTTCTTCCGGTGAGCATCAAGTGCTTCCATGGAGATTCCAAGGCCTTGTGCTATGTGTTCTACTTCTTTTCTAACCTTCCTCTTGATCTCTGGTTCTCTGAGTTCAACATGAATTTTTATACTCAGTTCCTCAAATGTTTCAAACCTTTCTGCCTTTGGATCTTTAGGCTGACTTAGCATGTGTTGAACATGCAGCTCCACTATCTGTTCATCCACTTCATACCCCATGGGCATGATCCACACAGTTCTTGGTTCTACTGCCTCCATTAGACACTGATTTGTTTCTACCATAAAGCATATTGTGTCTTTGTACTTTTCAACAAGAGATTGGGGTATTCTTTCTCTTGCATGCATCATGCTCTGGAAGTTCTTGAAATATCCCCATAGAGCTGTTTTTCTTGCTTTAGCATCCCCAAGTCCATGCAAATAATCTCTGATTTGGATGGCAACTGGTCTGTCATTCTGCCATATCCATCCACTGGATCCGGGAAGCTCATTCATGTAATAAAAGAAGAGACAAAGGATCAAATTGCCATACTTGAAGGAGTTTTTCTTGTCCTTCTTGATCTTCTATAGATTTTCAAAAAGTTGGTTTACAAGAAGCTCACACAAGTCATAGTCTGCATTCTCCTTTAGCATTTGATAAGCTGTGTAAATTACAGTTCCCGGTACTGAATTTTCCCTACTGGAGTGATAGATCTTGTAACCAATTATCATAGATGCAAATTTGACATCCGGTTCAGTGATGTCTTCAACTGTCATAGCTCTCTTGTCAAACTTAGATCTGGTTGCATCACTAACTGTCTGATTTTTGACAGACTTGAGAACAGGTAATCCATCGGATGAGTGCAGACTGGTTACAGCCCTAATTGCATCTTTGGTGATCTTGAAGGGCTTGTTCAACCATAGGAAGTTGTCATGCACTCTACTTAGTACATACCGGACCCATTCATCTTCTTCAAAACAGGGGAAATGGATGCACTGTGCAAAGTGTTTATCCTGGATGGTTTTGTACTGAGGTTTAATCTCAAAGGAGTCGTCTATCAACTGTTTGTGATAGATATCCATCAATTTTGATTCTCCAAAGTCTTCAAAATTTGCATGAATGTAAACCCTAATGTCCTCCGTATGCAATACACCATGCGGAACACTAGAGAAGGCTCCTAGTGGATCTACCTCCAAAGATTTGTATGGATATTTCTTGAATGTGGGGCGAGGTCTATCAGATATCTTAACTATATTCAGAGTAGCCATTTTTCAAAGATTTACAGTGAGATATTGAAAATGGAAAATACCTTATGCGCCTTCGGTTACATGGAGTGGTTGGATTGATTTCTGTATGTAATGACTTCTGCAGGAGATCTTTCTGAGTTTGATGAATCTTGTTGTAGAGCTCCACTTTTCGCTTCTACTTGAGTGTAGAATGAGCAAGTGATTTATGAGAAATCCCTTATATTGCTCCGCAAACCCTAATATCTAATGGCAATAAATGCTCAACCTACATTATTCCGGTTTGCCTTGTTCGGATAACTTGGAGTACCGGATCAGTCCTGATCTATAAACATCATGCGGATCTTCCAACCATGAACAAATCAAGATGACACATCACAAGGACATCCCAAACATTTTGTCCAATCCGCAGAATAAAACAATGCACTTCCGGATCTCTTCGGACCTTTTTGTAATCCTCTGTCATTCTGGAGCATCTCCCGGAACAGGTCTTATTTGATCGATCACAACTTCTTCGCATCTTCATGCGGACCTCTAAAATCTTATCTAGATCATCTCAAGACTTATATCTTCAAACCCTTTACTCTGCATCTTGTGCCACATCCGGCACCACTTGATTGGCTGGGGGAATAGGATTTTCTTTGAGTCTCCCCCTGAGCTAGAGCTCACTTTTTAATTTCTGGAAGGAATATCAGCACCAAACTCTGGTGCGGATCCAACTTCTACATTCTCTGAACTTGTCTTCACCAAATCTTGTTCATCTGATTCCTAACTTCATTCGTATTCATTTTTTGTTTACCCTTGTCTTGATTCTGATTATACACCGGACCTCTTTTGTCCTGATTCTTGCTTCTGTAGACTTTTGCATTATGACTGGACCTATTACAGATTTGGCAAATAACATTTCCTTGCATATTTGACTGATAACCTCTTAATCTGCATTGATTAGCCATATGACCTACTCTATTGCATACAAAGCATCTACCATTGAATGATTTGTTTATTTGCATATTTCTGCATTCATGAGACTTGTGTCCATACCTTTTGCAGTTAAAGCACGATCCGGAGAAGGATGAATTAGTCTGATTCATTCTCTTTCTGCACTAATTAGCTTTGTGACCAAAGTGATTGCAGCTATGGCAGTATCCATTGAAGGATGGATATCTTTGAGCATTGGGCTGTCTTACCAGAGGTCTTCTAGGCCTATTCCTTGAATTTTCTGATCCAAAATTCTTTTGATCAGATCCGGAGCTTTCTCCTTTCTCATATCCCAAACCATACTTGTCATCTGTCCTCTTTTGACTTCCAAGAAGAACTTCAAGTTGAGCAGAACTTATCTTGAATTTTTCTTTATATTCATTTGCTGTTTGAAGATCTCTTTTGAGAGAGACAATTTGATCCTCAAGTTTTTCTTCATTATCTTTGGCATCTTCAAGATCAGATTCAAGATGTCTGATAATCTTGTCCATCTTGTGGCATTCTTCTAATTTCTCTTTAAGAGATTGTCTTAGATTGTCTTCAGCCCTTTTTTTTTCTTCAATCTCTTGAGTAAACTTTATAACTCCTGATTCCATTTCATGTCTTAACATAATGACTTCTTTTGATAACTTTTCACATAACTTGGTTTTCTCAGTTAATTCTTCATTTGTATTGCTTTCTTCACTTTGTCTTGCCAATTGTTGGAGTAGCTCCTTTCTCTTTTTCATAAAGAGACTTAATTTGTCCTTTAGTTCTCTCATGAATTCATCAGCCTGTTTGAGTCTTTCCTTTAATTCATTGACTTCAGAGTTTGATTGTTCAAGATCCTTAAGGGTAGTCTTGAGTTGCTCCCTTAAACCATATGCATCCATTTGAACTCCCAGATCTTCCTCAAGCTATTAGGCTCAATTAGGAGGAACTTAGCTCTGATACCAATTGTTGATAACTGAGAGGGGGGGTGAATCAGTTATCCTAATTATTTCTTCTTTTGAACTTTCTTATTAATCAATGCAGCATTGAATCAAACAAACAAACATTACCATGAAATGAAAAACACATGACACAGTATTTTTGACGTGGAAACCCTGTTAAGGGAGAAAACCATGGGGTGATTAACCCAAAGATTATTCTCTGTTAGAAGAATAAGGAATTACAAAATGGCACTTGCCAATTAGGGCTCACTGCCCGAGCACACTGCTCACAAAGAGGCACACTACCTACAAGGAGACACACTATCTACAAAAAGAATGTTATACAATACTTGAACTGATTGGAAGCATCTACATATGCTAAAGTTTAGTTCCGGTTAGGCTCAATACACTGATCTGCTGCACTTCATCTTTCCTCTGCTCTTTATTCTGCTTTCCTTTCACATACCGGATCTTTGTTACTACTTCTGCTCTTCTCTACACTTATTCGCATACACCATCACACAACTACTTTCTCATAGCTAAATCCATCATGCATATATATCCGCACAAGTAATTTTATCACTTTTCTAGTCGGCAACCGGAACAGTCTATTTTCTCACAAACTCTGTTCTGTCGGCTGAATCCTTGCACATCATGTAATGTGGATCAAGCATATACTTGTAGATATCATTAATCATGTCGGCCAAACATGATTCATGCCTTCACAACCTTTACCATCAACAATAACACATCCGGAAAACAGTCTGATGTTCTGTCAGTCAGTTCTTCCTCTGTTCTCACTGTCACTCAGGAATCTGGTGCTCAACTATTCATATCTTTTTCCTTGTCCATCACCGGAGGCTAAATCCTTGGAATATACCACTCAAGGTAGTCCACTTGACTTCCCCAAATCCGCACTGCACCAAGACACTTCCTCTGAGAGATCCAGACCAATCTGTTGGACCTTGCCACATGCTCTGTTCTTGTTCACCGGACCACAACAATCTTCATTCTGACTTCCGGTAGAGACACACCATGACTTGCGGATATGTGGGATGACCTTTGTTGCCATCAATGACAACAACCATGAATCCATATAGTGTCTCTTGCCAACATATAATACTCTATATATACTTATTTATATCACTAATATTGACAAAAATAAATATCTGGGCGGGTGTAAAAAGATGGGGGGCCAAAAAGTGGCCAAAATTCTTAAAACTTTTTAAAAAGCCATAACGTGAGCACGTTATAGCGTGCTCACGTTATAGCGCGCTCACGTTATGGCTTGGTGTTGCTGAGCCTTTGGCTTGGAAACACAAAACCATAACACACTCGTGCTATAACACGAGCGCGTTATTGTTTTCTTTGCATTTTTTTCTTTTTGCAAAAGTTTGCCCAATGTTTGTCAAGTTTGAGGTTGTTTATTGAATGTTTTATGTTCAAGTTTGTTAAGTATGTTTGATGTATGTATGTTTGTATATATATTTGTATTTATGTATGTATGTATGTATGCCAAATTGTATGTATGCTTGTATGTATGTATGTATGCCTATATGTATGAATGTATGTATGCATGCTTGTATGTATGTATGCATGCTTCTATGTATGTATGTATGTATGTATGTATGTATGTATGCTTGTATGTATGTATATATGTATGTATGTATATATGTATGCATGTTTGTATGTATGCTTGTATGTATGTATGTATGTAAGGGTTTTGGGTTTAGGGTATATAAGGACCTGAGCCCGTATAGTTTTTAGGGTTGAGGGTTCAGGTTTTTGGGTTTAGGGTTTAAGGTATAGGGTTGAGGGTTGAGGGATTAGGGCTTAAGTAATAGGCAGAGGGTAGAGGGTTGAGGGTTACAGTTGAGGGATAATATTTAGCTTGTTGAGTGTATAAGATTAAGTGTGTAAGGTATGGGGATTAGGGTTTAGGATATTGGGAACTTAGGGTTTATGATATGGATTGAGGGTATAAGGGTGAGGTTATAGGGTATAGGGATGAGGGTTTGTGGGTGTAGATTTTAGGTTTTAAAGTATAGGGTTGAGGATTGATGGATTAGGGCTTAAGTATATGGTTAAGGGTATAGGGTAGAGGGTTGAGAGTTTACAGTTGAGGGATAATGTTCAAGGTTGAGTGTCTAAGATATAGGGTATAGGGTTTAAGGTTAAGGGTATAAGGTATATGGATGAGGGTTGAGGGTTTAGGGAATAACTATAGGGTTGAGGGTATATGGTATAGGGTAAAGGTTTGAAGGTTGAGGGATAATGTTCAAGGTTGAGTGTCCAAGGTTAAGTGTATAGGATATAGGGTTTAAGGGTTTATGGTTTAAGGGTGTCTAGGGGTTGAGAGTTTATGGTTTAAGGGTTTAAGGTTTGAGGGATTAAAGGTTTAAGGGTTGAGGGTTTAAGGGTTGAAGGATTAGGGTTTAAGGCATATTGTCGAGGGTAGAGGGTTTAGGGATAGGGTTTAGGGTTGAAGGTTTAAGGGATGAGGATTAAGGATTTAGGGATGAGGGTTAAGGGATTAGGGTTTAAGGTATAGTGTTGAGGGTAGAGGGTTTAGGGATAGGGTTTAGGGATTAAGGTTTAAGGGTTGAGGGATTAGGGTTGAGGGTTGAGGGATTAGGGTTTAAGGTATAGTGTCGAGGGTTGAACCCTAATCCCTCAACCCTCAAAGCTATACCCTAAACCCTAAACCCTAACCCCTCAACCCTAAACCCTAAACCCTAAACCCTATCACTTAACCCTAAACCATAAACCTTATCGTTAAAGCCTCATCCTTCAACCCTTAAACCTTAAATCCTAAACCCTATCCCTAAACCCTCAACCCTTAAACCTTAAACCATAAACCCTATCCCTAAACCCTCTACCCTCAACACTATACCTTAAACCCTAATCCCTTAACCCTAAACCCTAAACTCTAACCCCTATCTGTAAAGCCTCAACCCTCAACCCTTAAACCTTAAACCCTAAACCCTATCCCTAAATCCTCTACCCTCGACACTATACATTAAACCCTAATCCCTTAACCCTCAGCCCTAAATCCTCAACCCTCAACCCTTAAACCTTCAACCCTAAACCCTATACCTAAACCCTTTACCCTCGACACTATGCCTTAAACCCTAATCCCTCAACTCTTAAACCCTCAATCCCTCAAACTGATACACTTAAACCCTTAAACCTTAAACCCTAATCCTTCAACCCTAAACCCTAAACCCTAATCCCTCAACCCTCAACCCTAATTTTGATTTTCTTCCATTGCTTCAACATCATTGTTGTTTTACCCATCAGAAACCAATTCATTCAGCAACTTGTTTCCCATTGGTTGACTTGAACTGCATACTTTGTTAGAAGAAGGGCATCTTTTATTTGTATCAATGTTGGTATTCATAAGCTGGAGCTTGCATTGATATTTTTCACACACCATGTTGTTTGAAATATCTTAACATTAAAATATGACTTGGATATGTACTTGAACGCAACAAAATCTCCAATCTCCAACCCATGATGATTCACAAAATTTTCCCAACCCTGCCTAAATTCTAGTTTATTTATTGTATACCCTCAACCCTAATCCCTCATCCCTAAACCATAAATGCTATCCCTATTCCTAAACCCTCAACTCTCAACATTAAACCCTAATCCATCAACGATAAACCCTAATCCCTCAACCCTAAACCCTATCCCTAAACCCTCAACCCTCAACACTATACCTTAAATCATAATCCCTCAACCCTAAACCCTAATCCCTCAACTCTAAACCCTAAACCCTATCCCTAAACCCAAAAAAACTGCTTTGCCTTATGTTAGGTTGTCAAACCCATCATTTTTGACACTCTTCTCTTAAAGATATCTGAGTTGCAAGAATATGTCAGAAAAATGGCTATGAACTTTTTTGGTAATTTTAGAAATTAGTTTTAAAGTATTTTTCTTCATTCCCTTTTTAATTATGCATGTCTATAGTAAATCCTAATTTAAGTTTTCTGTAATGTCTTAGTAATGTTATATGGCATGTTTTTCTTGCCCATCTGGGGTTCATTATGCCAATAGGTGTACACACTATGAGAAAAGCTTTGTGTATGGTACATCCATAGTGAGTAATTAATAGTTGAAATCAGAAGGATGATCATTATGAGAAAAGCTTTGCATTGGGGTACATCCACAGTGGGCAATGAATGGTTGAAATCAGAACCCCTGGTCAACATTAAGTGAACATTTTTTTATTAAGATTTTTTTAAAAGATCAGCATACTCTCTCCACCTATTTTCTTGAATTTAAATCGAGGCCATAAAAATGTGCACACATCTGCTCCCAATGTATAACCTGGGTGTAATTAAAACCATCAACTAGATATAATAAACAACTTTGGCCATAAAAATCAATCAGTCTTTTAAAAATAGATATATTAGTAACTATACATTTTAGATATCAGTAACTTACATTTTAGTACTGTTTCTTTCTTGATTTTCTATTTTTAATTAACTAATTTTTATTTGTTTTCTAGACAAAATATTACAATCCTCATGAAGATCTTTTCTTGTATATAATTTTCTCCTTTTATCTTTGGCCTGTCTTTTCCCTCCTAGAAGTTCTTTCAAAAGGATCCTATTTTATCTTTCGATCTATATGAACTCTAAACATAAATCTATGTTTCTTGCTATCCACCTGCTCAAAGATGCAAACGTCTCCTTGATATTATTATGGCGTACAAAATATGCCCACCCCGTACTTAGGGCAGGTATATTATTATGAAACATGCAAATAATCTCCCATTGTTTACTAGCTCTATCCACAAGAACTACTAAACTTTTTTCTCTTAGTAATTGTAGAGGACATTCCCCTATTTTTGGCAACTCCTGCATTCCCAAACCATTACAAAAACTAAGTTATTTTAACCCAATAAATAGCTGATTGCATTGATTTAATACTCTACTATTAAAGCTTAGCATTCACACAAATGCAAATGTTCATACTATAGAAGACTGCATTAAATTAGACTATTAGAGATCCCTCAGAAAAATGTGATAACAAAATTGTTTTGCCTTATGTTAGCTTACAATTATTTACCCATTCTTTTTGACACTCTTCTCTTAATAAAGTAAGAGTAATAAGAATAGAAGGCAGAGAATTTGATCTTACCTAGTATGCATGGTCGTTTACATTCTGTGACTTCATTTTCATTGAATAAAAAGGTAAATATCTGATTTGAAAGGTGGGGCAGAGTTCACTATCATGTGCTTTTCTAGATGATAGGGTACATAATGTCTAGGGTTCTTCAAAGAAAGGCCTGTAACATAATTAAGTTTTTGTTATACCAATCCTCCAGGTAAAGCTACAATTCAAATGTCTGCTTTGAAAGTTGAAATAAATTAAATTAGACTTACAATTTTGATTTTCTTCCATTGCTTCAACAACATCATTGTTTTCTTCATCAAAAACCAATTCAATCAACAACTTGTCGCCCATTGGTTGACTTGAACTGCATCCTCTGTTAGAAGAAGGGCATTTTTTATCTGTATCAATGTTGGTATTCATAAGCTGAAGAGCGTTGATATTTTTCACACACCCTGTTCTTTGAAATATCTTAACCTTAAAATATGACTTGGATGTGTACTTGAACACAACGAGATCTCCAATCTCTAATCCATGATGATTCACAAAATTTTCCCAACCCTGCCTAAATTCTAGTTTATTTATGGTACCCCCTAATTGTACATCCCACTCCTGCCCACCTGGGCCTTGCAACACCGTATGTTTGTCTGTGTTGTCTATAAATTGTGAAACAAATGCAAGAGGAATGCATTGCCATAAACACATTACACAATTAGATTTTACAAGTTCTTAACAGTGTAAAGGAAATAAAAGAATGAAAAATAATGTATAGAGTTACCAGTTTTTGTGTAAAGTCTCCAAGCATAGCTTTGAAGAAGGAGGCACGCCCAGTAAACCAATTCATTCAGCAACTTGTTGCCCATTGGTAGACTTGAACTGCATCCTCTGTTAGAAGAAGGGCATCTTTTATCTGTATCAATGTTGGTAATCATAAGCTGAAGAGCATTGATGTTTTTCACACACCCTGTTCTTTGAAATATCTTAACCTTAAAATATGACTTGGATATGTACTTGAACATGTAACAAAATCTTCAATCTCCAGCCCGTGATGATTCACAAAATTTTCCCAACCCTGCCTATATTCCAGTTTATTTATGGTACCCCTTAATTGTGCATCCCACTCCTGCCCACCCAGGCCTTGCAACACTGTATGTTCATCTGTGTTGTCTATAAACTATGAAACAAATGCAGGAGGAATGTGTTGCCATAAACACATTACACAATTAGATTTTTCAAGTCCTTAACAGTGTTAAGGAAATAAAAGAATGAAAAATAATGTATAGAGTTACCAGTTTTTGTGTAGTCTCCAAGCATAACTTTGAAGAAGGAGGCACACCCATTAAACCAATTCAATCAGCAACTTGCTGCCCATTTGGTTGACTTGAACTGTATCCTCTATTAGAAGAAGGGCATCTTTTATTTGTATCAATGTTGGTATTCATAAGCTGAAGAGAATTGATGTTTTTCACACACCATGTTCTTTGAAATATCTTAACCTTAAAATATGACTTGGATATGTACTTAACCATGTAACAAAATCTCCAATCTCCAACCCATGATGAGTTGACTTAAACTGCATCCTCTGTTAGAAGAAGGGCATCTTTTATCTGTATCAATGTTGGTATTCATAAGCTAAAGAGCATTGATGTTTTTCACACACCTTGTTCTTTGAAATATCTTGACCTTAAAATATGACTTGGATATGTACTTGAACACAACAAAATCTCCAATCTCCAGCCCATGATGATTCACAAAATTTTTCCAACCCTACCTAAATTACAGTTTATTTATGGTACCCCCTAATTGCACATCCCACTCCTGCCCACCTAGGCCTTGCAACACCATATGTTCATCTGTGTTGTCTATAAACTATGAAACAAATGTAGGAGGAATGCGCTGCCATAAACATGTTACACAATTAGATTTTACAAGTTCTTAACAGTGTACAGGAAATAAAAGAATGAAAAATAATGTATAGAGTTACCAATTTTTGTGTAAAGTCTCCAAGTATAACTTTGAAGAAGGAGGCATGCCCATTAAAAAAACCAACTCATTCAACAACTTGCTACCCATCAGTTGACTTGAACTGCATACTCTGTTAGAAGAAGGGTATCTTTTATCCGTATCAATGTTGGTATTCATAAGCCGAAGAGCATTGATGTTTTTCACACACCCTGTTCTTTGAAATATCTTAACCTTAAATTATGACTTGGATATGTACTTGAACACAACAAAATCTCCAATCGCCAGCCCATGATGATTCACAAAATTTTTCCAACCCTGCCTAAATTCTAGTTTATTTATGGTACCCCTTAATTGTACATCCCTAAACCCTAAACCCTAATCCCTTAACCCTAAACCCTAATCCCTAATCCCTAAACCATAAACCCTAATCCCTAATTATAATTTATGGTACCCTAATCCGTAAACCCTAAACCCTAATCCATTATCCCTAAACCATAAACCATATCCCTAAATCCTCAACCCTCAACACTTAAACCTTAAATCCTAAACCCTATCCCTAAACCCTCAACCCTCAACACTATACCTTAAACCCTAATCCCAAACCCTATCCCTAATCACTCTACCCTCAACACTCTACCTTAACTCTAATACCTTGATCCTCAACCCTAAACGCTATCCCTAAAGCCTCAACCCTAAACCCTAATCCCTCAAGGTCCTAAACTCTAATCCCTTATCCCTAAACTCTAAATCCTATCCCTAAACTCTCAAACCTCAACCCTCAACCTTATACCTTAATCCCTCAACCCTAAACCCTAATCCCTCTTGACCTTAAACCCTCAACCCTTATCCACCCCTCTCCTCCCCTATCTACCTCACCCCCATCTCTACCCTCCTCTACCCTCGACACTATACATACATACATACATACATACATATAGGCATACATAGATAGATACATACATACATACATATAAGTATACATACATACATATAGGCATACATACATACATACATACATACACACATACATACATACATACATGATTAATAACATTGAACATAAAAAAATCCAAGGGGGTCATAATGCGATCACGTTATAACATGCTCGCATTATGTCAAACATGACAAGCATTGAGCAAACTTTTGCGAAAGAGGAAAAAACGCAAAATAGAACATAACGTGAGCACATTATAACACCCTCACGTTATGTTTTGCTTTGGGAATCCCAAGCCTTAGGCTTGGGATTTGCTTTGGATTTCCAACCCAAAGGCTTGGAGTGCCATCCCAATGTCCAAAGACATGTTTTTGCATATTCTACAGGATTTCACATAATTTCGTTTGTGCTAACCCTCAGATTTGTACGTGTTTCAAGGTCAAACAAATCAAACACCTAGGTAATGTTAGGCTTTCTCTTGGCTTTTCAATGATGTAATTTTTTTCATACTTTGACAATGTTAAGCCTTTCATCTTTAATTTATTTTGTTTGTGTGTTTGTTTTTGGGCAAAAACCATTGTTTGGTCTTTTTTTCATTGTAAATTAACCATTCATTAAAATTTAAAAAAAAATACATATTTAGAAACTAGACTCCATTCTACACATATTAAAAATAATGATTTTCAATTAGTTTTCTAAATTTATAGGGGTGACACGGCCAAAATTCTATTTTTTAGGATGTGTCCACTTTGAAAATTAGTAAAAACTTAAATATTCATAAAAAAATTATCAAAAAAATTAGGCATAAACTACATGTTGTTAGCTAATTTCTCACCGAAGCGAATTTAAAAATACCAAAAAAAATTGACCTTTTAAGGGAGCCACAAAACATGCTATGTTATGTTTTTTGACATAAACAACACCAATTTCTGTGGCTCCCTCTTTTGAACCCCTTAATCTATACCATTTTCAAAAAAAAATAGTAGTTTAGAAAGTAGACTCGGAGCACTACAAACATTGTTTTGGTTTTATCTCCAAATTTTGAGTGTAACTATGCTCAATTTCTCAACCAAGGCCAATATTTCCTGATTTCAGAAAAAAAGTGGCCACTTAAGACCCCTTTTTGGCCCCCCATCTTTTTGCACTTGCCCATCTCTCAAAAATTGGAAATAATAGAAGATCATTTTCTCACACAATGTGGGAAAATAACTATTTTTATTAATCAAATTCTTGCAATATTACAATGGAACTCTTAGAGAGATTTTGAAAAAGCCTACCCATACAAATTTATGTTTTATAGTCCCCCAAAACCCTTATAATAGATCCCTAATATTGAAATAGAACTATGAACTCAAAACAATTCTACACTCAATAAGCTAGACATTAGTCTTTAGCAATTCTTCACCTTGAGCCCTCCAACCTACATAAAATACTTAAGGAGAATTTATCCATCTTTAGAATACACTAGAAAATGAAGAGATAAGATTGCTTCAATCTTCCTCTTGTTATTTTTTATCCCACTCTTGAAAATGGTGCCCAAATAGGAAGATTCTAGAGTAGGTTGGCAAAGAATAACTCAAAAAGGCCTCTCTCTCCTCATGTGGTGTCTATCCTTCAATGTGGTCAAGGAATCAAATATATAGGTTAATTATAGCTCCTCTAAAGTGTAATTACCCCCAAATATGGTTCCCTCTTACAAGAAATTGATTACAATTCAAGAGGTTGTTGAATTCACAAGACAACTGAGAGGGGGGTGAATCAGTTGTATCTAAAATTCCAAACCCTCACAAACATAATCACATCCACATTAGTTCACTTAAACCCTTAATCTATTATGATGATTAAGCATTAGAAACAAATAACAGAAACTTAAACATATCAGCAGCATGCATAAGAGAACACCAAATTTTTATGTGGAAAACTCTAAAAGGGAAAAACCATAGTGAGGATTAGCTCACAATATAAAGTAGTATCAATACCAGATTACAAAGGCTCACTACCCAAAAGAAAGAATACTCACTGCAATAGGACTCACTACCCAGAGGGTTAACCACCCAAAGGGATCACTACCCAAGGACTCACTGTCCAAGTGGACTCACTGCCCATTGAAGTAGAAAGATATAAGAGAAGGATGACTCACTACCAAGATTTGAACTAATAGAGCTATGTCTGACACATGCATGGAGTTCAGTTCCAATGAAGATCAATACCTCAACACAAACATCATCTTCATAGCAACACTGAAAGATTGTAGACACCTTATGCTCACTGCATCCAGTAGCCTAACACATGTAAGCTCTCAAGTGCTGCTATGCTCAAATTCACATCACTAATCATCATACCCTTCACACACAAACACACGAACTCTTGACACTTATTTTATACCACCATCAACCTTGAAAACAATCTCCAAGGTCAGCAACACAATCTTCAATCCTTGAAACAATCTCCAAGGTCGACAAACACACAAAATTTAAATTAGGTCTAGACCTAAACATTCCACGGCATAAAGGAATGAAGGAAAACCACTCCACATCTTAGCTCAAACCCAAATCTATTCAAGCACACTACACAACACTCACATAATCATCAATTTAACTCCAAAATCAATGCAACACTTTATGTCAGCCAAACAATGTATACATAAGGAATTCTTGATCACATGCTTCCATGAACCCAACCATAACTTGTGGACCACACACAGGGCTTTAGAGAAATTTGGAAACATCCACGAATAGCTTGAAGTCACTTGAGAACCAACAAATTCCACCACAACAAATTTCACTTGAAGACAGTTCACAGACTGCTTACAAACAACACTGTCAAACTCTTCTACGCAATAAATTTCTTTCCGGAGTACCAAATCACAAATCCTCTGGAATGAAGATAGATAAGGACCTTATGAACATATATCTAGAATTAAAGCACCTAAAACATTTCTATGGAGGAATGCTGAGAAAAATACTCTCTCATACACACCGCAAACATTGGTAGACACTATTCTCAAACTGGTGAACATAACTTTTACTACACAATGTTTTGAAGCACCAAATTCTAGATTTAGCATCTTCAAACACCTCTCAACAACATATCCAAACCGCAGACTTAGATCCTCAAAACAAGAGAAATGTGGAGCAAAAACTCAACGGGTATTCTGTAAGCCAGAAGACACTTTCAACACACTATTTCAAGTATTAATCAAATTTTCTCAAAAGCACTTGGAAACTCAACCATACAAGCACATCCTCAACATCTTCAGCATCTATACCAAGCATCTAAACCATATTTAACAAAGTAATTGAACCAAACAACAATACTCTTATCAACAGACACAATTGACACCAATGACAACACAAACATGTTGACATCAATGACAACACCGATTAGCACATACTTGCAATAGAGGTCACTTGTGACTCCCACCTAGTCAACCCCACATAAAAGATGCTCTCCACATAGTAACTCCTCCTTACATTAATGCCTAATTTGGGGGAAAGATAAATGGTGGTAAGAAATGAATTGGATATTTATGACATGCAAGAGGTGCCCTAAATAATGCTTGTGAGAAACTTTGACTCTTTTACTTCCATTTGGAATCCAAGAAGATACTTTCTAAGGTAGAAACTCCATTTTGAGAAGGAAATATTTTTGAATTTGAATATGAACATGGAGCCAACCTTCACACCTAGGAAACAAATATTATAACAAGATTTAAAACATTATTAGAATAAAATAAAAACATTAGTAAAAAACACTTTTGGGTGATGTTGATTATCCAACTCCCTAGATGCTCCTGCATCAAAAATAATCTTATCATCTTACTTCCTATTAAGCCAATTGCTACACAACTCAAGATATATCATTTCATTCTAAATATAAATATTTTTTTGATTTATCATCAAATACATGGGCATGCCACATATAGATGCATCACATTGAAATATAAGATACAATATCTTATTGATAAACAAGTTTTGCAAGTAAGGGATTGTGAATGATTTTTGTGGGATATCTTGTCCATCCCAATCTAATGAGGTTTCATCATACATCTACTACATCACAAAATCATGGTTATACATGAAAATATATTGATCTATAATTACCACCTCACTTATATTTTATTTCTTATTTTTGTTTTACCCATTTTCATGTTCTTAGTTAGTGTGTGGATGATGCAAAGACACTTTTAGTGGTGCATACTGACACAAGTAACCATGAATATGTGTTGTGTAGTTCATGTCACTTCTTTCTTTTGTCATATATTTGTTTTCCATATGGATTTGGGATGATGCAAATTCATGGAGTGATTAGCAACCACTTGCGTCATGTTGGACAAAAAAATAGCTTTATTGCTTTGTGTTTTGACTTTTGCCCTTTTGATTGAGTCATGCTTGTTGTTCTCCTCCTTCATGTCTTCTATTTCATATGTCATTGTTGAAAATATGATTTCTTATGTGGTGCTTTCATCCTCATTTCATCTTCTATATTATGTATTGTCTCTTGTCTACTAGTATTGTTGGTCCAAGGTTTTGTTGTCACGCCAAAAGATCGACCTGTTAATCCCTGACATAAACACCAGAGATATATAGACCATGGTAGGTGGTTAAGCCATGTCGTGAATGCCAAGGCTGGTGCTGAACAACCAAGGGACGAAGGCATAGCCCTTCCAACAATCCCCCCTCAGTGTGACCAAGGGATTTGAACCCATGACCAAGGCTCTGATACCAATTGTTGGCCCAAGGTTTTGCCATTGCGCCAAAAGATTGACATGTTAACGCTTGATACAAACACCAAAGATAGACAAACCATGGGAGGCAGTTAAGCCATGTCATGAATCCTAAGGCCAACGATGAACAACTAAGGGATGAAGACACCAACCTTCAAACAAGTATGTCTCTAATATGTTGCTTTTGTTTATGATGCTTACCATGTTTTCCTACTTGATGGGCATCTTATTTATGATACTTGTCTTATCTTATTTGATTATCATTACACTCACATGCTATTCTTATATTATGCTTATATGTTCACATCTTATATGACACATGCTTATGCTTACATGCTTACATCTTACATTACATTCACTTATGATTATGTGTTCACATCTTATATGACACATGATTACATCTTACATGATAGATATTTATGTGTACATGTTCTTATATAGCACTTTGGCTATTATTGTTTGTCCTTACTATTAGGGAAACATTGGGGGTGAACCTTGTTGTCCCTTCTTGCTTGTGTTTTCATGATTACATCTTGGTATCTTATCTCATTCACATAATGATATATATGACATTGTTACATGATTATTGAAGTTACATGCTCATATCCTCTTACATATTATTTGTTATCCTCTCCCCCATTTCCTTGCATTATTCACATCCAATCAGTTAGAGGGACATATGATATCACTAACATTATTTCATATTTATGGTTATGGTGACTCTCTAGGGGTCCTATAAGTGATCCACTTGTGATCCTTAATCAATTATATTTGGTTAAAATGGCTTGTTAGGAGTCCTACACCACTTTTGTCATTTTGGAGCATGATTTAAATGATCTATTTTATGATCTTACACCTCCTCCTTTGTTGAGTGATCTTCTAGGACCATACACCATCTTTTGTCATTTATGAGCATGGTTAGAATGATTCATTCTATGTTCTTAGATGTCCTCCTTTGTTGGTTTAAGTGATTTGATCATAATCATACACCATCATCTATCTCAACATATCTCTCTTTTTGGGTCAAAGTGATATGCTTGCGATCCTACACCTGCATTTTTATTTTTTGTTGGTATTTCTAAGTAGTTGTTCATGTTTATTTTAGATTTTATCAAATGCTACTCATGGAATTTGTGTTTGTAGGTCTAAAGATGGAGTTATCATCACATGGAATAGTGAATATCATCATCCATATTTATATTCTTTATATATGTGTTTATTGTTTACTTTGACATGCATGAGTCATAGTAGTTCACATGCAAGTCAAAGTGGGGGCAATTGTAAGGGTGAAAAGTACACCCCTCATACCTTTTGCCATTTATTTTGGACCCACTTTGATCCTTTGTCCTTGATGTAATAGTCTAGTGTCCAAATGACATTTTTCTATGCAAGAGTTGGCATATAACTTGTACCTTACATTATTTTGAGTCCTTGTTCCCAAGTGGGTTGAACCTAACCCTCAAATGCATTATTTTCAGTCTTGGTTCAAGACTACATCTATGGCCCTATACTTTGTTCAAGATTGCATGTGCAACCTTGATCCCCTTTTTTGCAAATGTGAAACTAAGCATGGGCCCAAGCTTACTTGCCTCCAAGTAATTGCCCACTAACTCAAGCACAAAAAATTTAAATTTGCTTGCAAGGGTGTTCTATAAAAGGACAAAGCCCTAGGTCATTTAAATCTATCAAAAAGAGAGAGCATTATCATTCACATATTACTTGAGCATTATCTGGAGCATTGCATCAACATATCTAATCATAAGGATATACATAGGCATTTGTACTTCTACTTGGCATGTCTTCAAACTTGTTTCAAATTATTGAATCAATTAAAAGGCTTGACTAAGGTGTAAAGTGGAAAGCTAGTCGACTTCCCTTCCCAAGCATAACAGGTCCAAACAATGCTTTAAGCACCTCCATTTTTAAATTTCACATGCAAACAAGAATCTAAAGACCTTATGTGCAAAGCTTAAGGCCACATAGTAGGTTGAAGGTTACAAAAAATGGATCAAGGTTGCAAGAACATAGATTAGGTCTACAAGTGTGAGATTAAACTAGAATAGAATGAAGGCTAGTTTCTAGCTTGTTAGAGCTTAACAATCATAGATCTAATAGCAAAAGTCTAAGTTAGTAATAGAGCATTCACTACAATAGATCATCTAATTATCAAATCTCAAACTTAGTACACTTATCCTTTTTATTAAATTTTTTATATATTTTAAAACTCAACTTTTTTATCTAAATTAATCACCATATTGATTACTTAATTAAATTATATTAATTTGAAAAAAAACTCTTTACTTCTTTTCCATAATATCACAAGAACTTGATCCCTCTTTATTTCTTTTCCATAATATCACCAATATCAATTCAACCCACAAAGAGCTAACAAAACTTAAAAATCTATTTTAAAACAAGACATGCATAAACATGTTGTGGCACACATATTGTTGAAGTTTTCCATGCTAAAAGGAAACATATATCACCTCATGTTTTGGCTAAATCTTAAAAAGTTGAAAAGAACAAAGATTTAGTCCTACTAAACTTATAGTTGCTTTAATTAAATATTCTACAATAGTTGTCCATTAACATTTACCTGCTTCATTTAAGAGGTCTAAATTTGATGGTTGTATAATTTTACTTAAATATTTTTAAAAATATAATTAAAATTTTAAAAATATTGTATTATATGAAAGAGGATATTTTGAATAAATTATTAAAATTTGTATAAAATTATATATTTAATCCATATACTTTTTCAAAATAAAACATGCCTTAATATTTAAAAAGGACAATTATTTTAAGGGTTTTTATATCAAACCCACAAAGAGCTAACAAAATTTAAAAATCTATTTTAAAACAAGACATGCCTACTTCATTTAAGAGGTCTAAATTTGATTGATGTATAATTGTATTTAAACATTTTTTTAAATATAATTAAAATTTTAAGAATATTGCATTACATGAAAGAGGTGATTTTGAACAATTATTAAATTTTTTATAAAATTATATATTTAATCCATTTTTTTAAAAATAAAACATGCTTTAATATTTAAAAGGACAATTATTTGAAGGGTTTTTATATCAAACCCAAACAAAGCTAACAAAACTTAAAAATCTATTTTAAAACAAGAGAGAGTAAACATACTCTTGAAGTTTTCCATGCTAAAAGGAAACATATATCACCTCATGTTTTGGTTTACTTAAATATTTTTTAAAATATAATTAAAATTTTAAGAATATTGTATTACATGAAAGAACAAATTATTAAAATTTGTATAAAAGTATATATTTAATCCATATATTTTTATCAAAATAAAACATGCTTTAATATTTAAAAGGACAATTATTTTAAGGGTTTTTATATCAAATCCACAATGAGCTAACAAAACTTAAAAATCTATTTTAAAACAAGACATGTAGTAAACATGTAGTGGCACACATATTTCAAAGTTTTCCATGCTAAAAAGTAACATATATCACCTCATGTTTTGGTTACATCTTAAAAAGTTGAAAAGAACAAAGTTTCAATCCTACTAAACTTATAGTTGCTTTAATTAAATATTCTACAATAGTTGTGATTTAACATTTACCTAATTCATTTATTTTAAGGGCTTTATATCAAATCCACAATGAGCTAACAAAACTTAAAAATCTATTTTAAAACAAGACATGTAGTAAACATGTGGCACACATACTTTGAAGTTTTCCATGCTAAAAAGTAACATATATCACCTCATGTTTTGGTTACATCTTAAAAAGTTGTAAAGAACAAAGTTTCAGTCCTACTAAACTTATAGTTGTTTTAATTAAATATTCTACAATAGTTGTGCATTAACATTTACCTACTTCATTTAAGAGGTCTAAATTTGATGGCTCTATAATTTTATTTAAATATTTTTTTAAAATATAATTAAAATTTTAAGAATATTGTATTACATGAAAAAGGAGATTTTGAGCAAATTATTAAAATTTGTATAAAATTATATATTTAATCTTTCTTTTTTTTTCAAAATAAAACATGTTTTAATATTTAAGAGGACAATTATTTTAAGGGTTTTTATATCAAACCCACAAAGAGCTAACCAAATTTTTAATCCAAACGTGTCCATCGAATCCGTGCCTGTCTCAGTACATGCCTCAGATATAGCTCATGAAACATTTTTCTTTTATATAAGTATTTTTAATAAAACATTTTAAAATATTTTTTTAAGGTTTTTAATTATAAAAGAAGAAAGGATAAACTAGACAAGTAAACAGATTAATCAGTCACCAATCAAACAGTTGACAATTTATAAATTATTATATTAGAAGAAAGGCCACTTTCAATTGTAGTGACATCAGATTAGCACTAAAAATATGTCATAATAAACCATATATATCAGGGAATGATAAGTTCCTCTCTGAAATCCTTTATTTTAGAACTAAATTTCAATAAACCATATATATCAGGGAATGACAAGTTCCTCTCTGAAATCCTTTATTTTAGAACTAAATTTCAAACCAATGAAAACAACAATTTTGAACTGTTTGTTCTACATTCTTCTGTATTTTTAGAAAGTTGGACTAGTATGGCGGGCACACAGAGGGATGCAGTGATACAAACGAAGCATTTGGGAGCCAGAGTTTAGCACACTCCTCCACACGCCAATTCCACCGTTGAAACCCCCAATCATGGGAATCATAGAACTCAAACAATATAAATGCAATGCACCCACATCCACAATCTCCTACCAAAACAGACCCACACCTTTTTTTCTCAGAATCCAGAACTCTTTTGTTTCCATCTCCCTTCCTCCAGGTTAACAAGTGATGGATCCACAAGAGAAAGAGGTGGAGGATCAATCTCCAATAGAAGAAGTGGCACTGGTGGTGCCTGTTACTGATGACCCAACTTTGCCTGTATTTACATTCCGAGTATGGACACTGGGTGTTGTGTCATGTGTAGTGCTCATGTTTCTGAACACTTTCTTCACCTACAGAACACAGCCCTTAGTCATATCTGCTATTTTAGCCCAGATTTTGGCCTTGCCGATTGGAAAATTTATGGCAGCAGTCCTTCCCACCAAGAAAATGCAGATTTTTGGGTGGGAGTATAGCCTGAATCCTGGCCCCTTCAATATGAAAGAGCATGTACTCATAACAATCTTTGCCAGCAACGCAGTTTCATCTGGAGGTGGAGATGCATATTCAATTGGGGCAATTACTGTAATGAAAGCTTATTACAAGCAAAATATCAGCTTTATTGCAGCTCTCATTATCGTAATCTCATCACAGGCAAGATCTCATAAATCCTATTTCATATTTTGATGTATTAATGTTCTGTGCAGAATATTGGATCAAACAGGCTTGCATGAATTTTAATTTTTCGTGTCAAATGGATTTTTGGTCTTCGAAAATGGCATGCAAAGAGCCTGACAAAGTTAGTTACATATTGGTGTAAGATTTAGCCCTTGCATGCATGAAAAGAATTCACGAGTGCAGTTCTCATGCATTTGTGGTGTGTGTGCATTGGAGGGGGACCATGTGCCCACTAGCTCAATAATTGTAAAGGAATATGGGCAATTTGGGTCATCCCCAACAATGAACTGACCGAGGATGCATCCTGGTTAAATGTGCAGGGGATGAATTATTAACAATGGACACTACCATTCTTACTTGATTAGAATGGTGTCTCCACTCCTTTTTCCTGGTCTCTTTGTCTCAATGATTATCAGAAACAGAATCTTTAACATCTTTTTCTTTCTGACCTTGGCCTTTTTAGCATTAGTAGATGCAAACAAGGATAAAAGTATATTGCCTTAGATGTATATTATGAAGCTCTCACTGGCAAATGCATATATTTTACTATGTATTGTGACTTCCAGATCTTAGGATATGGTTGGGCTGGCTTGCTGAGGAAATATCTAGTTGAACCTGCAGATATGTGGTGGCCTTCCAACTTGGCGCAGGTCTCTCTCTTTAGGTAAGCTGATTCTGATGCCTTCTAATTCCCTCCTCCCCTCAAAAAGGAATAAAAGGAAAAATATTTTTATACAATTTTCTTAAAACATCAACTATTAAGTTTTAATTAAGAAAGGGAATGCTAAATATGTCTTGAAAGCATGAACTAAGTTTAGATGAACATAGTAGCAGCATCAAAATAGGCTGCATGAATGCAACTAACACAAACACATATGCTAACTCTGATATGCAGGCATAAAATGTCAATATTCATTATAGTTGGAATCAAATTTTGTACCTGCATCTGTTAGTGAGCATAATTTCCTATTATTTAATTTGCTTTTTGTTACTTCTTGTTGACTGGTAAAGCAGTATGGTCCAAATGTGCAGTGAAATCCAAATTGTTTTATACATTAAAGAATTACTGATCCATGGTGTTTCAAATATTGAGTAGAGGAGAAAACAAAATTCTTTTCCACTTGAAATTGCTTTGACAAATCCTTGATAAGAAAGAGTTAGACAAGTTCAATATTATTTAGTTGTATGATTTTAAGTTTCCCTTGTATGATTCGTTATGATAGGAAATTTTACAAGGGTATAATCCATTATCATTTGGTCTGATATGAATACCTGTTTGAATGTGAATCAGGGCTCTTCATGAAAAGGACAATTCTGGGAAGAGACTGTCACGCATGCAATTTTTCATAATATTTGCATTGGCCAGCTTTGCATACTACACATTACCTGGATACATGTTCACTGTTTTGACATTTTTCTCTTGGATTTGTTGGATTTGGCCAAATAGTATCACTGCAAATCAAATTGGTTCAGGGTACAAGGGTTTGGGTGTTGGAGCCTTATCCTTTGATTGGGCAGGAATTTCAGCATATCATGGAAGTCCACTTGTGACACCATGGTTTTCAATCTTGAATGTTGCTGTTGGGTTTGTAATGTTTATTTACATAATTATTCCTATATGTTACTGGAAATACAACGTCTTTGATTCGAGAACATATCCAATCTTCTCTAATCAGTTGTTTAAATCTACTGGTCAAAAATATGATACCACAAAGATCTTGACACCACATAATGACTTGGATGTAACGGCCTACGATAACTATGGAAAGCTATATCTCAGCCCTCTTTTTGCACTGTCCATTGGATCAGGTTTTGCAAGGATTGCAGCAACAATTACCCATGTGCTCCTGTTTAATGGACAGTGAGTCCCATTTGCTTGTTTCTATTCTTTAGTACTTTACAAAATGAATAGGAGTTTGGTGCCAGTCACTTGAACAATGATATTGAGTGAATTTTATGTCTACAGTGACATGTTTAAGCGGAGCAGATCTGCTATGAATGCTACCAAATTGGATGTACATGGACGCATGATGAAGCGCTATAAGGATGTTCCAGAGTGGTGGTTCCTTATCTTGTTAGCCGGCAGCATGGCATTCTGTCTTTTACTGTCATTTGTATGGAAAGAACAAATTCAACTTCCATGGTGGGGCATGATACTAGCATGTGGACTGTCATGGTTCTTAACTCTCCCAATTGGAGTGATTCAAGCTACTACCAACCAGGTTTGATGTCTGCCATTTCTTATTAAATAATGACTGTTGATAAATGTTCAAAAGATATTCTCTTTACAATGCAAGTCCTCTTAACAGGTTTAGTCTAATTATAATTCTATCTTCAAATGTTGTAATATTTGATCTCAGGTCACATGAGATTTTGCATCCTCCCACATCTGTTGTATCATCATTTCATTGTTTCTTTCTTGACCTTGTATTGTGACCGGGAGCACAGCTTATTCACTGCAGAAAAATTCCAGTAGCATATAAATTTTTATATTCATTTCAGCACAGTTGCTTTTCATCGTTTTCCTTTGCATTAACTCTTAAGTAGTAGAAGCTAATCAAAATCCCAAGTTTTTGTTTAATGCTATGTGATTTTTATTATTTTGTTTTAAAAGCCAAATAGATCTGCCTTCTCTTCTTCTGCTTAGCTTCTATGGTAATGGAAAATATTCTTCTGATGTTATACATAAAAACAGCAACCAGGTTATGACATTATAGCACAGTTCATGTTTGGTTACATTTTACCTGGGAAGCCCATAGCAAATCTACTTTTCATATTAGTTTTAAAAGCCAAATAGATCTGCCTTCTCTTCTTCTGCTTAGCTTCTATGGTAATGGAAAATTTTCTTTTGATGTTATACATAAAAACAGCAACCAGGTTATGACATTATAGCACAGTTCATGTTTGGTTACATTTTACCTGGGAAGCCCATAGCAAATCTACTTTTCATATTATTTTGTTTTAAAAGCCAAATAGATCTGCCTTCTCTTCTTCTGCTTAGCTTCTATGGTAATGGAAAATTTTCTTCTGATGTTATACATAAAAACAGCAACTAGGTTATGACATTATAGCACAGTTCATGTTTGGTTACATTTTACTTGGGAAGCCCATAGCAAATCTACTTTTCATATTATTTTGTTTTAAAAGCCAAATAGATCTGCCTTCTCTTCTTCTGCTTAGCTTCTCTGTTAATGGAAAATATTCTTCTGATGTTATACATAAAAACAGCAACCAGGTTATGACATTATAGCACAGTTCATGTTTGGTTACATTTTACCTGGGAAGCCCATAGCAAATCTACTTTTCATATTATTTTGTTTTAAAAGCCAAATAGATCTGCCTTCTCTTCTTCTGCTTAGCTTCTATGGTAATGGAAAATTTTCTTCTGATGTTATACATAAAAACAGCAACCAGGTTATGACATTATAGCACAGTTCATGTTTGGTTACATTTTACCCGGGAAGCCCATAGCAAATCTACTTTTCAAGATCTATGGCAGGATCAGTAGCACACATGCACTTGCTTTTCTTCAAGACCTGAAGCTTGGCCACTACATGAAAATTCCTCCGCGTTGTATGTATACTGCTCAGGTATGGTTACTATTGCTCTTAAGTAAATTCCCTTCTTTCATTTTAGGGAAAGCTTCAATTTGTAGTTGAACTACTTTGTTCTCAATTAATCAATTTTTTTTCTTAAATGAAAAAAGGTGTTTATCCCTATCCTAATTTTTTTACCCTCTGCAGCTGGCAGCTACAATATTGGCAGGACTGGTAAATCTTGCTGTTGCATGGTGGATGCTAGAAGGAATAGAGAATATCTGTGATACGGATGTTTTATCCCCTGACAGCCCTTGGACATGTCCTAAGTACAGAGTCACTTTTGATGCATCTGTTATTTGGGGTCTTGTGGGTCCAGAGCGCCTGTTTGGTCATCATGGGCTGTACCGAAATCTGATATGGCTTTTCCTGGTTGGTGCACTTCTTCCAGTACCAGTCTGGATTCTGAGCAAACTATTTCCCAAGAAAACATGGATTCCCCTGATAAATATACCAGTCATTACATATGGGTTTGCTGGCATGCCTCCTGCCACGCCTGCCAACATTGCTTCCTGGATCATAACAGGTACCATCTTCAATTATTTTGTCTTCCGCTTCAGGAAGAGCTGGTGGCAGCGGTACAACTATGTTCTCTCTGCAGCCCTGGACTGTGGCACAGCATTCATGGGTGTGCTACTCTACTTCGCTGTTGGCTCTCAGAATCACAATCTGAAATGGTGGGGAACTCAGCTCGACCACTGCCCACTTGCTTCTTGCCCAACTGCACCAGGTGTTAATGTTACGGGTTGTCCAGTGTTTTGATCCCATCTGCTTTCTGCTTTCTGTTTTGTAAGGGAAAGATAGAGCACCATAATTATGTTAGATGATAAAAGGATAAAGCTCTTCCAATCAAATTTGTTTGCACAAGTTTCCAGTAGCATACTGGGACCATGTTCTGCAACACAAATTTGCGTAGTATACTTGGACCCTGTTAGGCAGGGAACTTTCCAAGCAGAGAAAAGTGATACACTGCAATCATTTGAGCCAACTCCCAATTTTCTTTTTTAGGCAAATCTGATAAATGTAACTCTTTTAGCCAAGTAGGATGTTTGTTACCGTATTCAACTCATGCTTGAACTCGACAAGGAAAGGTCATCAATTCTGTAAAAATGTTAGCCTTATAAATTATAAATTCTCACCAAAAATCATTCAAAGGAAAATAAATATGATCATGGGTGTAGTGTATGGAAGATTAACAAAAGAAGCATTCTACCTACCTAAAATTTATGGGTGTAGTGTATGGAAGATTAGTAAAAGAAGCATTCTACCTAAATAAAATTTGTGGGTGTCTAATAGTATTTTAGTTCCGTTGGGCACATCTCCATTCTTCCAATATGTGGCCATGCTATATCTCTAAGGGGAAATGATATCCTCTTTGGGCAAATAATTAAACAATAATAATAAAACCATGAGATTTTAGAGTTGGAATTAAAATAATAAATAATTAATTAATTTTATGGAATTTAAATAAATTAAATGTAATGCTTATTTTGAATTTTATAAATTAAATGTGATATTTAGTTTAAATTTTGTCAATGGAATGTTATTCTAAATATACTAAAATTTAGATTTGTGTTTGCAAAATTTGTCTCCATACATTTATCTCCATACATGCAAATTGCTTTGGCATGCATAAATGAACCTTTATCTCCATACATGCAAAATTGCTTTGGCATGCATAAATAAACTTGGACTTGTGGTTTAGATTCGTGTTTGCAAAATTTGTCTCCATACATGCAAAATTGCTTTGGCATGCATAAATGAACTTGGACTTGTGGTTTAGATTTGTGTTTGCAAAATTTATCTCCATACATGCAAAATTGCTTTAGCATGCATAAATGAACTTGGACTTGTTGTTTAGATTCGTGTTTGCAAAATTTGTCTTCATACATGCAAAATTGCTTTGGAATGCATAAATGAACTTGGAGTCGTGGAAGTGAGTTGATAGGGAATGGATGACTATAATAGATATGCCTCAACACCATCTAGGAACTTGCAAAGTGAAGGTTATGTTCCCCAATCAAGACCATGGGCAGACCAAATCAATGACTTCAGAATAATGATCAAAGACAACAAACAAGCATTCAAGGATGCCTAAGATGATGTACATTGATTTATGCTAATATGGATGTATCATGAATGCTCTATGACAATGCTTTTCCACAATCCCTGATGATTTCAAAATGAATAATGAGTGTTCATAAATATAACAATAAGTGCACACATTCACACAAATGTGTGCTAGGTTAGTTCACAACTAGTGAAAAGGGTGGGTAAGATTTAAATTTGAAATTTGAATTGAAAAAGGTGGGTAATATTTAAAATTGAAATTTGAATTTTAAAAGTTCAAGGTTTGGATATGCAAGCATTTGCACTTGTGGATCTAATCTAAGGTTGGGAATAGGAGATCTAGCAATTGAGACTAGTTTCTAAGGATAAGTGATGATCAATATAGGAAAGGGTAAGGTAATGAAGCAAATTTCATGCAATAATACACCTCTTGTAGACTTGTTGCTACATAAAGGACACTCTAATTGAAGTGGATCCAAACCGTAAGGGAAAAATGCATTGTTATGCAATTTTCCCTATTACATTTTGCCCCCCTTTTATGTGCACATGAACTACTATGTGGATGAATGTCAAAGGAAAACAAGCAATCAACATGTAAACTAAATATTTTCAAGCACTCAAATGATACAAATATAGATGACAATTCTTATCCTTGCAATAAACATTCCATTCCAAACCTACAAAATAAAAAAAAGCATGCAATGAGTTGTAATGAGCCAACTTAAAAATAACATTTCACATCAGGTCTGAAAATGAATTTAAATATCTTCACCAATTTTGCATCAAATTTGACGAAACTAGCTAGCTAGTCTTACTCGGGATTAACACCCAAAATATGAAACTTCACCAAAATATTTTTTGATTGATTTTTGATGTAAATAACATGTTATCAGATCTATAATACTGATTTGCAGCAGCAACAAATAATACAACTTTGAACAACAAGATTTGGGCAAAACCCACAAAAACTGCCAACACCATCAATCACTGAAATACACCAAAAACACCCAAAACTGGTATTGTTCAATTTTCAGATGGAAAGTACATGAAATATGATCTGATACCATTAAAGTAATAGCAGCAAACACCTACAGCACTCAGCAGCAAACTACACAACCAAATATTCACAACAAGCTGAAATACACATTGGGTATTCTGAGCCACAAAGCCAAAATCAACACAACACTACCCACAACTTCCAATACTGATCTCTGACATTAGAAAATAGAAATCTACAGCTACTACATAGAAAACCAAAGGAAATAACAATAGCAACTCTTCCCAGCACTTCTAGAACTACCACGGCAACACAAGAAGACTTGCACACACAAACAATGGAAACTGCCGAAAACTACTTAATCCTTGAAGCTTTGTGCAACCTCTGGATGATGCTATTCCTTGTGATCAAAGGGTTTGCATCCTTTGGCCACCTGAAACTCATGGGTTTTCGTCCACAAGCCTCTTTACTCTAATAGGTTTTCATCCATTGAAGCCACAATCTGCAAATCTGCAAGTTTGAGAGAAAATATCAAATCAACAATAGCCCCAAATCACCAAAATTACATATTTTGTATCAATATTTCATGGGAGAGATGGAAATCCAAGATTCCCACGTTTTTCTTTGATTCCTTGCTATTTTGGGGTATGACAGTTGTCATAAGCTATTATACATTGTCATAAAGTCGCCTGCCACTTGTGATTTACCAAGATTTTCAAAATCTTCATGCAAATGGACACCTCACCAAACCCAATGCCCCTTTTTGAGTCTCAAAACATTTAATTTAATATTTAATTGTCCTCTTGAAATAGATATTAGTTGGACAATATTAAATATTTATTCTTCCTATGCTTGCCCAATTAACCCATGGAAGAATAAGATGGATTAATATTGACCATTAATTAATTATTTTAGAAAGGGGACATGGCAAGTCCTCCCTCCTAGAAATTGCTTGTCCTCAAGCAATGCAAGTTTGGATGGTCAAGAATTTTTGGTCCTTCCCATGTTGCATCTTCCACTGCCAAATTCTTCCATTTGATCAAATATTCTGAAATGCTCCTGTTCCTCAATCTTTTATCCCTCGTTTCCAAAATCTTTTCAGGTATTAAAATCAACTTCCCTTCATCATCCAAAGGTGGTCAATCAGATGAAGGCACAATTTGTCATCCAAGGACCTTCTTCAAACAAGAAACTTGAAATACATTATGTATCCTGTTGTTTGGAGGAAGCTCCAACTCATAAGCTACCTCACCAATTTTCCTAATGATCCTGTAAGGCCCAAAGAACTTAGGCTTAAGCTTTTCAGCCCCACTCTTCTTCAAAGAGCTTTGTTTATATGGCTGCAATCTAAGAAATACCAAGTCTCCCACCTCAAAAAATCTTTTTGTTCTCTTCCTATCTGCATATATCTTTTGTTGGTTTTGTGCTTGCCTCAAGTTATCTTTTAGTGACCTTATGATCTCTTGATTATGATTGATAAGATCACTAGCTGCAGGTACTCTACTATCTGTAACTATCAAATCAACAAAAGAAAGTGCATCATAACCATAAAGAGCTCAAAATGGAGGCATACCAATTGACATATGATGTGCTGTATTGTAACAATACTCTCCCAAGTGCAACCATTTGACCCAAGTAGTTTGTTCATCTGAAACATAATTCCTCATATACCCCTCTATACACTTGTTAACAATTTTTGTTTGTCCATCTGTTTGTGGATGGTAACTTGTGCTTGGTGTGAGCTATGTTCCTGTCAAGTGAAATAGTTCCTTCCAAAAAGAACTAAGGAACCTACTATCTCTATCACTAACAATGTTCTTTGGCAAACCATGCAGCTTAATTATCTCTTTGAAAAACAACTCTGCTACTTGAGGAGCCTTAAACTCTAAAGTGATGGGAAAGAAATGAGCATACTTTGTTAATCTATCCACCACCACATATATACAATCCTTACCTTGTACCTTGGGAAGTCCTATGATAAAGTCCATGGAAATGCTCTCCCATTTCTATTTAGGAATTGGAAGTAGTTGTAGGAGACCTGCAGGAAAAATCTGTTCACCTTTGTTCCTTTGGCAAGTCATACACTCTTTGATATGCTTGTGGACATCCTCTTTTAGACCTTTCCAAGAAAATCTCTCACGGATCTGCCTGTATGTTTTGAAGTAACCTTGATGACCAGCCAAGGGAGTGTCATGGAAAGCTCTTAAAATCTTTTCCTTGATTTAGGAATAAGGAAAATTCGGTTCTTGTAATAAATCAGCCCATCATTCACTGTATACTTATCATCTTCTACTAAATCATCCGATACATTAGATGCAAAAATATTTTTGACATATTTAGCAATGATAGAATCTTTCCACTCTGCAGAAATAGAAGATAATGAACACAAAGTTGGCTTCCTAGAAAGTGCATCTGCTACCACATTTCTTTTACCCTTCATAGATTCTATTTCAAAATCATATGCCTGCAGCTTGCTTACCCACCTTTGTTGGCGATCATTCAAATCTTTTTGATCAAGGAAATACTTCAAACTATTATGATCAGTTTTCACAACAAACTTCCCACACACAAGATATTGTCTAAACTTCTCTAGTGCATGCATAATTGCCAACATTTCCTTGTCATAAATGTGATATGTTTTTTCTAGATTGTTTAGCTTCCTACTCTCAAAAGTAATTGGATGTCCCCTTTGAGTTAGGACAGCCCCAACACCTTCACCCAAAGCATCACATTCAACTACAAAAGGCAATGAAAAATCAGGAATAGCAAGCACAGGGCATGAACTCATTACCTCCTTAAACTTGTCAAAAGTTTTCTGAGCTTCTTCAGACAATGCAAAGGCTCCCTTCTTAGTCAAATCTGTTAATGGAACAACAAGCTGAGAAAAAACTTTTACAAACCTCCTATAATAGCAACATAGCCCAAAGAATCCTTTCAACTGTGCAAGATTTGTAGGTGGAGGCCAATCAAGTATTGCTTGAATCTTCTGTTGATCTACTTGAACACCCTTAGAACTTATGACATATCCCAAGTAAAGAATTTCAGTTAATCCAAACTCACATTTGGACAACTTAGCATAGAAAGATTGCTGCTCCAAAATACCCAAAACTGTATCTAAATGTTCCAAGTGTTCCTTCCAAGTTTTACTGTAGATCAATATATCATCAAAGAAAACCAAGACAAACTTCTTGAGTTGCTTGCTAAATACCTTGTTCATGCATGATTGGAAAGTTGCCGGTGCATTAGTGAGGCCAAAGGGCATGACCAAGAAATCAAAATGCCCATAGTGACATTGAAAAGCTGTTGATAACTGAGAGGGGGGGGGGGTGAATCAGTTATCCTAATTATTTCTTCTTTTGAACTTTCTTATTAATCAATGCAGCATTGAATCAAACAAACAAACATTACCATGAAAATAAAAACACATGACACAGTTTTTTGACGTGGAAACCCTGTTAAGGGAGAAAACCACGGGGTGATTAACCCAAAGATTATTCTCTGTTAGAAGAATAAGGAATTACAAAATGGCACTTGCCAATTAGGGCTCACTGCCCGAGCACACTGCTCACAAAGAGGCCCACTGCCTACAAGGAGACACACTATCTACAAAGTGATAAGAATCATAGTCTTGAACTAATTGGAAGCATCTATATATGCTGGAGTTCAGTTCCGGTTAGGCTCAGTACACTGATCTGCTGCACTTCATCTTTCCTCTGTTCTTTATTCTGCTATCTTTTCACATACCGGATCTTTCTTACTACTTCTGCTCTGTTCTGCACTTATTCGCATACACCATCACACAATTACACCCTTCACAACTAAATCCATCCTCTATATATATCCGCACAAGTAATTTCATCACCTTTCTAGTCGGCATCCGGAACAGTCTAGTTTCTTACAAACTCTGTTCTGTCGGCTGAATCCTTGCTCACCAAGCAATGCGGATCAAGCATATACTTGTAGATATCATTAATCATGTCGGCCAAACATGATTCATGCCTTCACAACCTTTACCATCAACAGTAACACATCCAGAAAATAGTCTGATACTCTGTCAGTCAGTTCTTCCTCTGTTCTCACTGTCTCTCAGGAATCTGGTACTCAACTATTCATATCTTTTTCTTTGTTCATCACCGAAAGCTAAATCCTTGGAATATACTACTCAAGGTAGTCCTCTTGACGTCCCCAAATCTGCACTGCACCAAGACACTTCCTCTGAGAGATCCGGACCAATCTATCGGACCTTGCCACATGCTCTGTTCTTGTTCACCGGACCACAACAATCTTTATTCTGACTTCCGGTAGAGACACACCATAACTTGCGGATATGTGGGATGACCTTTGTTGCCATCAATGACAACAACCATGAATCCATATAGTGTCTCTTGCCAACAATCTCCCCCTTTGGCATTGATGGCAACACTTAGTGAAAAATGACTAAGTGTTTATACTACACTCCCCCTTGGCTGATGCTCTATATACAATTTCCGGAACTCCCCCTTAGTTGGATTCCTCATTTTTCACTGCTCCTCACTCCCCCTTTGACATCAATGGCAAAGGGTAGGGTCCGCACACCAAAATTTTCAAAAATTTTCTATACATAGCCGCATATTTACATACTCACATATACTGAAGAATGTCTGCAAAAGATGTCTTCAGTTGGATCAGTTCTGTAGCCCAACTTTGCTTCATTCTATCCAAAATTGAAATGTGACCACTCAACAAAAATGCAAATGCATCTGCCCTTTTTAGATCTTTCAGATCACTTGTCTGGGCTGTGATTTGAGCTTCTACTATGGCCTCATGCATGGCCTCTAGCTTAGGGACAATTAACCCCCTGAGCTCGCTCAACCTGCTTATTCTATTTTTCCTTTCCTTCTCCAATTTCTTGATTTCACTCAAGACTGCAATAGTCTGACATTCTTGATTTGTTATAGAGGAAGAAAGAGGATCAAAACTTTGAGACAAGCTTAGTAGTGTGTCCTCTTGCGCTTTTATTTTCTTCTCAATGTCCACTGTTACCTTGGACCAGGAGATACAAAATTTGTATATTTCACCGCCATCCTTAAGAGCATTTTCTAAGCTCTTTATCCCAATGTTCATGTTTCTCCTATCATTAATGATCAAACCCTGAACCTCGGAGAACCTTTTATCCAAAAACTCCTTCCGGACCTTTTCTTTAGCTGATTTTTCTAAAGATTCAAAATGTGTATTAACACTGCTGACTAAGGTTTTGAGATTACCGGAAGAGGAGGCTGCTAGATCTATCTGGACCGATGGCATAATCTTCTCAAGCACTCCGGAAGCAGCCTCTATCAACTCACAGTCTTCCATATGAGACTTTAGGAGCTTTTCATTTGCCTTAGCATTTGCAAATGAGGCTATCTTCATTGTCTGCACCGGAGAGAGGGAATCAAAGTTGAATGGGCCTTGTAGTAGCTCCGGTTCATCGATCTCTATTGTTTCTTTGCTCAAAAATTGTTGAACAGTTTGTGCAGTGTCTCTTGTCGGAGACAGATGTTTCTTTTCTTCTGCAGTCTTGGAACTGTCCTTTGGGATTTTCTCTCCTTCCACATTCTTACCACTATCAGTCATGGTCTTCTCTGATGGAGTCTTCTCTTTCTCTGCACCCTTGGTACTGTCAACCTCTTTATCTTTCACCACTGCTTCCTTCTCCTGTAATTTCTCTTCTTCTTTGGATCCAGAGACTGTAGGGGAAACTGGAGGAGAGATGCTAGCCTGTTCATAGGCCACTTCTTCTGGAGCAGTGGGTTCCAAGTCCACAGCTGTTTCTGCACCTAAGTCCTCTACAACAGGAAGATTGAACCTTTTGAAGGCCTTCCGAAGGATCTCTTCTGTCTCTTTGGCCACCTTGTCAGTCTCACCAAGCATGAGTTGATTCATCCTGGCTTTACTTCTGAACTCATCTTTGCAGTCTTTGAATATTATGTTCATTGTCTTGGGATCAATTTGAGGATATAGCTGAATAGCTATCTGCTCCCGGATCTCAAGATCTTTTGCCTGAGCATTATTCTTTCTTATTTCTAATTCCTTTTCTAGGCTTTTAGGGATTTCAGAGATAATCTCAATAAAAGCTTTATTGTAGATGTTCAAGTACCTTATTATAGCTTCTTGTAGGATCTTTTGATCTGCCTCGTTGTAGTCATCATAAAATTCAGCCACCGGTTGAAGGTTCCCATCCACAGTGACTGATTTGACTACACTGTCTAGGGATAGAGTGGGCTTTTCAGCAAATTCTTCTGCCATTTCTTCCTTGTCTTGGCCTGTGGAGGGTTTCTCGGATCCTTTCTTCTTCTGCTTCTTTATTTCTTTTACTCCCTCATCTGACTCAGTTTCCTCTTCATCCTTTTGGCTTTCATAAGCCTTTGTGGCTTTTGTCTTAGATCTTTTACCGGATGCCTGGACTTCCAATTTTGAACTTTTGGTTGTGGGAGGTGCAGATCTTTTTGATGATCTGGTCCGGGTGGAAGTTTCAACCAGAACACTTTCTTTACTTTTCTTTTCTGCCTCTTTCTTTTCTTCCTCAGATTTTCTTCTCTTTTCCTGGCTGGCATCAAGTGCCTCTTTTGAGATGCCTAGGCCTTGAGCAATGTGCTCTACTTCTTTTCTCACCTTCCTCTTTATCTCAGGTTCCCTGAGTTCTACATGGATCTTTACACTCAGCTCCTCAAAGGTTCCAAACCTTTCTGCCTTTAGATCTTTGGGCTGACTTAGCATGTGTTGAACATGCAGCTCCACTATCTGTTCATCCACTTCATACCCCATGGGCATGATCCAGACAGTCCTTGGCTCCACTGCCTCCATTAGGCACTGATCAGTGTCCACCATAAAGCACACTGAGTCTTTGTATTTTTCAACAAGAGACTGGGGAATTCTTTCTCTTGCTTGCATCATGCTTTGGAAGTTTTTGAAGTATCCCCATAGGGCTGTATTTCTTGCTTTGGCATCCCCAAGCCCATGTAGATAGTCTCTTATTTGGACTGCAACAGGTTTGTCATTCTGCCATGCCCATCCACTTGATCCGGGCAGCTCATTCATGAAGTAGAAGAATAGACATAATATAAGAGTACCATACTTAAAGGAATTCTTCTTGTCCTTCTTGATTTTCTGTATATTTTCCATTAATTGGCTTAAGAGCAGTTCGCAGAGATCATATTTTGCATTCTTCCTTAGCATTTCATAGGCAGTATATACTGCAGTTCCGGATACAGAATTCTCCCTGCTGGAGTGATAGATCTTGTATCCTATTATCATGGACGCATACTTGATATCCAGATCAGAAATATCTTCAATGGTCATTGCCCTCTTATCAAATTTTGATCCGGTGGCCTCAGTTACAATGTTATTTTTGACAGATTTGAGGATAGGTATCCCTCCGGAAGAGTATAGACCAGTTACTGCTCTAATTGTCTCTTTTGTGATCTTGCAGGGTCTATCGAGCCATAGGAAGTTGTCATGCATCCTGCTCAGTACATACCAGACCCATTCATCTTCTTCAAAGCAGGGGAAATGAATGAATTGATCAAATTGTTTCTTCTGGATACCCTTGTACTCTGGTTTAAGCTCAAAAGCATTGTCTATCAGTTGTTTGTGGTAGAGATCTCTCAATTTGAATTCCCCAAATTCCTCAATGCTTGCATGTATGTAAACCCTAATGTCTTCTGTGTGTAAAACTCCGTGAGGAACACTGGAAAATGCTCCTAAGGGATCTACTTCCAATGACTTGTATGGATGTTTCTTAAATTCAGGTCGGGGCCTATCTGAGATTTTTACTATATTTGGAGTAGCCATTTCTTTAAAAGATTTGTAGCAAGATACCGAAAGTGGAAAATACCTTTTGCGTCTTCAGTTGCACGGAGTAGCTGGATTGATTTCTGTATGTAATGACTTCGGCATGAGATCTTCGGTGTGCTTGATGAGTCTTGTTGCAGAGCTCCACTTTTCGCTTCTTCTTGAGTGCATAATGAGCAAATGATTTATGAGAAATCCCTTATATCATTTCGCAAACCCTAATATCTGTTTGCAATAAATGCTTCACCTATATTATTCTAGTTTGCCTTGTCCGGATAGCTTGGAGTATCCCGGATTAGTCCTGATCTATGAACATCATGCGGATCTTTCAATCATGGATAAATCGAGATGACACATTACAAGAACATCCCAAACATTCTGTCCAGTCCGCAGAGTAAAATAATGTACTTCCGGATCTCTCTGGACCCTTTTGTAGTCCTCTGTCATTCCGGAGCATCTCCCGGAACAGGTCTTTACTTGATCGATCACAACTTCTTTATATCTTCATGCGGACCTCTGAAATCTTGTCTGGATCATCTCAGGACTGGTATCTTCAAACCCTTTACTCCGCATCTTGTGTTACATCCAGCACCACTTGATTGGCTGGGGGAACAGGATTTTCTTTGAGTCTCCCCCTGAGCCAGAGCTCACTTTTTAATTTCTGGAAGAAATATCAGCACCAGAGTCTGGTGCGGATCCAACCTCTACATTCTCTGAACTTTTCTTCACCCAAATCTTGTTCATCTGATTCCTAACTTCATCCACATTCATCTTTTGTTTACCCTTGTCTTGATTCTGATTGTATACCGGACCTCTTTTGTCCTGATTCTTGCTTCTGCAGACTTTTGCACTATGACCGGACTTATTACAGATTTGGCAAATAACATTTCTTTGCATATTTGACTGATAACCTCTTGATCTGCATTGATTACCCATATGACCTACTCTATTGCATGTAAAACATCTACCATTGAATGATTTGTTTACTTGCATATTTCTGCATTCATGAGACTTGTGTCCATACCTTTTGCAGTTAAAGCACTGTCCGGAGAAGGATGGACTAGTTTGATTCATCCTTTTTCTGCACTGATTAGCTTTGTGACCAAAGTGATTGCAGCTGTGGTAGTATCCATTGAAAGATGGATATCTTTGAGCATTGGGCTGTCTTACCGGAGGTCTTCTAGGCCTATTCCTTGGATTTTCTGATCCAAAATTCTTTTGACCAGATCCGGAGCTTTCTCCTTTCTCATATCCCAAACCATACTTGTCATCTGTCCTCTTTTGACTTCCAAGAAGTACTTCAAGTTGGGTAGAACTTATCTTAAATTTTTCTTTGTATTCATTTGCTGTTTGAAGATCTCTTTTGAGAGAGACAATTTGATCCTCAAGTTTTTCTTCATTATCTTTGGCATCTTCAAGATCAGATTCAAGATGTCTGATAATCCTGTCCATCTGGTGGCATTCTTCTGATTTCTCTTTAAGAGATTGTCTTAGATTGTCTTCAGCTTTTCTTTTTTCTTCAATCTCTTGAGTAAACTTTATAGTTCCTGATTCCATTTCATGTCTTAACATAATGACTTCTTTTGATAACTTTTCACATAACTTGGTTTTCTCAGTCAATTCTTCATCTGTATTGCTTTCTTCACTTTGTCTTGCCAATTGTTGGAGCAGCTCCTTTCTCTTTTTCATAGAGAGACTTAATTTGTCCTTTAATTCTCTCATGAATTCATCAGCCTGTTTGAGTCTTTCCTTTAATTCATTGACTTCAGAATTTGACTGTTCAAGATCCTCAAGGGCAGTCTTGAGTTGCTCCCTTAAACCATATGCATCCATTTGAACTCCCAGATCTTCCTCAAGCTGTTAGGCTCTATTAGGAGGAACCTTGCTCTGATACCAATTGTTGATAACTGAGAGGGGGGGGTGAATCAGTTATCCTAATTATTTCTTCTTTTGAACTTTCTTATTAATCAATGCAGCATTGAATCAAACAAACAAACATTACCATGAAAAGAAAAACACATGACACAGTTTTTTGACGTGGAAACCCTGTTAAGGGAGAAAACCACGGGGTGATTAACCCAAAGATTATTCTCTGTTAGAAGAATAAGGAATTACAAAATGGCACTTGCCAATTAGGGCTCACTGCCCGAGCACACTGCTCACAAAGAGGCCCACTGCCTATAAGGAGACACACTGTCTACAAAGTGATAAGAATCATAGTCTTGAACTGATTGGAAGCATCTATATATGCTGGAGTTCAATTCCGGTTAGGCTCAGTACACTGATCTGCTGCACTTCATCTTTCCTCTGTTCTTTATTCTGCTATCCTTTCACATACCGGATCTTTCTTACTACTTCTGCTCTATTCTGCACTTATTCGCATACACCATCACACAATTACACCCTTCACAACTAAATCCATCCTCTATATGTATCCGCACAAGTAATTTCATCACCTTTCTAGTCGGCATCCGGAACAGTCCAGTTTCTTACAAACTCTGTTCTGTCGGCTGAATCCTTGCTCACCAAGCAATGCGGATCAAGCATATACTTGTAGATATCATTAATCATGTCGGCCAAACATGATTCATGCCTTCACAACCTTTACCATCAACAGTAACACATCCAAAAAATAGTCTGATACTCTGTCAGTCAGTTCTTCCTCTGTTCTCACTGTCTCTCAGGAATCCGGTACTCAACTATTCATATCTTTTTCTTTGTTCATCACCGGAGGATAAATCCTTGGAATATACTACTCAAGGTAGTCCTCTTGACTTCCCCAAATCCGCACTACACCAAGACACTTCCTCTGAGAGATCCGGACCAATCTGTCAGACCTTGTCACATGCTCTGTTCTTGTTCACCGGACCACAACAATCTTTATTCTGACTTCCGGTAGAGACACACCATAACTTGCGGATATGTGGGATGACCTTTGTTGCCATCAATGACAACAACCATGAATCCATATAGTGTCTCTTGCCAACAAAAGCTGTCTTTTCCACATCTTTGTCTCTCATCCAAATCTGGTGGTATCCCGATCTCAAATCAATCTTAGAAAAGTAAACAACTCCATGCAACTCATCAATAAGTTCATCTATCCTTGGTATGGGATATCTATTCTTAATGGTTTTCTTATTCAAAGCTCTATAGTCAATGCACATCCTTAGAGTGCCATCCTTCTTCTTCACAAGAACTACAAATGATGCAAAAGGACTAGAACTTGGTCTAATGAATCCTATATCTAAGAGCTCTCTGATAGTCTTCTCTACCTCTTCCTTGTAACCCCTTGGATGTCTATATGGAGTAGTTATAATAGGTTTGACATCTTTTTCCAACTCTATAACATGCTGAAACCCTCTATCTGGAGGTAATCCTGGGGATATATCACTAAAAACAATGCTATGCTTATCTAAAATTTCTTGAATTTCAAAATGAAATTTACCTTTTCCATTTGGAGAGCTTGAAGGTCGGATTAAGCAAGTGGCTACCCAAGCAACTTGACCTCTTCTGAAAGTCCTCTCCATCTTCTTTGATGTCACCACTCGTGGAGCTCCATTTGAAATCCCTCTGAGTGTAATCTCCTTGCCTTCTGACTGAAACTTGAACTCTATAGTTTGATAGTTCTGATAGTGTCCTCCAATAGAATGCAACCATTGAACACCCAAGACAACATCAGTTTCACCAATACCAACAACATAAAAATCATCACAAACCTTGTAGTCTCCCATAGTGATGCTCAATTGTTTGACCACTCTGGTGCATGACATAGTGAATCCGTCTGCAATAGTCACATTGAACCCTTCAAATTCTTTAGTCTTCAATCCTCTCTTCATTACTAACCCTTCATCAATAAAATTGTGGTTTGCCCCACTATCAATCAAAACAATCATTCGCTGCCCTACTAACACTCCATGAACCCTGAAAGTGCAGCTAATGAACCTTCTTTTTTAGTCTCCTCTTCGATCTTAGGTTCAGAATCCTCTACATCATTTCCTCATTACCATCTGAGTCTGAATCCTTATCTGAGACAACCTCTTTGTAATGGACTTGTCCTTTTCCCAAACACCTATGTCCAGGGACCCAAGGCTCTCTACAAGAAAAACAAAGTTTCTTCCTCCTAAGCTCATTCCTTGTTTCTTCATCCATCTTCTTTGCAGTATTAGGAGTTGTATTTTTTTGTATAGGTGTAGGTGCATGGAATGATTTCTTCTAGAATCCTCCCTTATGATGCCATTTGTTCAGTTTGGAGGAGTGTGGGAAAGCATTCTTTGGAATTGATGGCTCAAGGGTTAGAGCCCTCTTGATAGCTTCTTGCAAAGTGAGAGGTACGAAAGATCTGACAAACCCCCTAAGAGGTTTAGTGAGCCATGTGATGAATAGATGTACTCCTCTTCTCTAATATTTTAGGTACCATCACTGCAATCTTTTGAAAGTCTACTATATAATCACTTACAAAGTTCTTTTGCTTAATTTTGGACAACTGGCTGAAATATTCTTCTTCTTCTTTCAATTCATACCTATCAAGAATCCTTTGTTTAAATCACCAAAGGTCTGTACCTGATCATGTCCCAAAGTAGTACGACCATGGTACCACCATTCATAGGCTTCTCCTTCCAAATGCAAAGTGGCAAACTGAACTGCATCCTTCTTTGTCATGGGATTGAGCATAAAGTATGTCTCTATCTTCTACAGCCAAGCTCTAGCTGAAATCTTTTCACTTCCATCAAAGAAAGTTGCGGTTAACTTACCCAACTTGTGTTTTAGTTCCTTATTTTTGCCTTTCCCCTTCTTTTGAAATTCACCTCTTCTTAGGAATTCTACATATTCTCCCCAAGACATATCATTCTTGATCTCATCTGCCAATGCATTGTATTCTCCATGCCATTTGTTAAGGGTCTCCACATTGAACAAACTAGTAGTTGCAAACTCAACTTGTTCAAGTTCCTCTTCAGGTAGGAATAAGGGTTTGTTTGCAGCCCCTGAATTTTGTGTCTCAATTTCCTTCTCTTTTCCATTGTTACTGTTGTTTGCACCCGAAGTACTACAACCATTGTTTTCGTTGTTGTTGTTGTTTTGGATCCATTGCATCATTTGACCAAACATTTCAGCAAGTCTAGTTTGTGCCTCAACCATTTGAGTAAATTTCCTTGAAGCATCATCTTCTTTTGCATCTCTTCTATCTGCCATTGTTTCCTCCAATTGCAATTTCCTTTGCTCTCTCCTCAAATATCTAATTTCTGTCACTCGGTATCATCAATCATCTGAATAACCTACAGGCTAACAAGATCATGCTCTGATACCACTGTAATGAGCCAACTTAAAAATAACATTTCACATCAAGTCTGAAAATGAATTTAAATATCTTCACCAATTTTGCATCAAATTTGATGAAACTAGCTAGCTAGTCTTACTCAGGATTAACACCCAAATATGAAACTTCACCAAAATATTTTTGATTGATTTCTGATTTAAATAACATGTTATTAGATCTATAATACTGATTTGCAGTAGCAACAAATAATACAACTTCAAACAACAAGATTTGGGCAAAACCCACAAAAACTACCAACACCGCCAATCACCGAAATACACCAAAAACTGATATTGTTTGATTTTTAGATGGAAAGTACATGAAATATGATTTGATACCATTAAAATAATAGCAGGAAACACCTACAACACTCAGCAGAAAACTACACAACCAAATCTTCACAACAAGCTGAAATACACATTGGGTATTCTGAGCCACAAAGCCAAAATCAACACAACACTACCCACAACTTCCAATACTAATCTCTGACATTAGAAAATGGAAATATACAACTACTACATAGAAAGCCAAAGGAAATAGCAACAACAACTCTTCCCAGCACTTCTAGAACTACCACAGCAACATAAGAAGACTTGCACACACAAACAATGGAAACTGCTGGAAACTGCCAAAAACTACTTAATCCTTGAAGCTCTATGCAACCTCTGGATGAAGCTACTCCTTGTGATCAAAGGGTTTGCATCCTCTGGCCACCTGAAACTCATGGGTTTTCGTCCACAAGCCTCTTTCCTCCAATAGGTTTTCGTCCATTGAAGCCACAATTTGCAAGTTTGAGAGAAAATATCAAATCAACAATAGCCCCAAATCACCAAAATTACATATTTTGTATCAATATTTCATGGGAGAGAGGGAAATCCAAGATTCCCACGTTTTTCTTTGATTCCTTGCTATTTTGGGGTATGACAGTTGTCATAAGCTATCATACATTGTCATAAAGTCCCTTGCCACTTGTGATTTACCAAGATTTTCAAAATCTTCATGCAAATGGACACCTCACCAAACCCAATGCCCCTTTTTGAGTCTTAAAACATTTAATTTAATATTTAATTGTCCTCTTGAAATAGATATTAGTTGGACAATATTAAATATTAAATATTTATTCTTCCTATGTTTGCCCAATTAACCCATGGAAGAATAAGATGGGTTAATATTGACCATTAATTAATTATTTTAGAAAGGGGACATGACATGAGTATCATTTGTCAGACATTTAAAATAGGCATTGACTACAAGTTGCTTGAAAATTATCTTATAAATAGCAAAAGCAAAAAGGAGATGTGTAAGAGATTTTGTCTAAGCAGGAAAAACAGTAGGACTCTAACAAAATTGAAGATTCTAACAATGTAGAAAGGCTAGTAAAGCTACCTTCAACATGGGAATAATAATGATCTAGTCACTAAAAAACATAACTCACAAAATGAAATTGGCATAAATGCCCCCTCGAATTGGTTGCATACAACAAATGCAAGGAATTGAAGGTAAGGAGAAAAATATATAATAATGTTTTAAAGCATGGTAGAATATATCATCATGTGACATGCATGTACACACATGGGTGAGATGTGATCATGAAAGTATAATTAACAAGGGAAAACAAAGTGCCTCATAATGCTTCCCCTAATAAAGGAAAATAAAAAATAATGATAGCCATAAATGCCAAACAATGATCATGTTACAAGCACAAGAAAGGTATAATATATAAGCATTATAAGGATTATGAACATGCAATCATAAGATAAAAACATGATAAGGATCATAACATATAGGTGTGTGAGCATAAGATAAGTGTTACACCCCGTGTGTTTTTATCCATTTACTATTTACCTAGATTGGTTAATTTGTTTGAAAATTGAATGATGTAGAATCTTTGCATCTATGTGTGTTATCAATCTTGAATGCGATATGTTGAAAATGGAATAATGCAATTTCTTGTATTAAAAGTGATTACTGTTAAGTAATGTATGAAGCAAATGATTATATTTTGATCAACTAACTACTTTGGTTGTGATCTAAGTGGATGCAGGAACAAGTTGCTCCTCCAGAAAGGAGGGGAAGTATCACTCAGGAGAAGGACTTGGTTCTATAACCCTAGAGAAACCTAGATTGGGAAAACACATACACACCATCCTATTTTGACCTAGGTTATGTCGGGTCAGTGTGGGTAGTGGTGAGTAATCTATGTTATTTCCTAAATGCTTGTTTGGGTGTGATTGTATGGATGTTTGAGTAAAAAATGTGATTTAACCTGAATATTGATTTAAGACTTCTTTGATAAGTTTATGGTTGCATAGTTTTATTACATGGGATGGTTAACTCGTGCAAGTCCATGATATGTCCATACATATGAGACGATACAAGCATGAGTGTATGTAGGTAGACGTACCTACGCACGCTCATGAGCGTATTGCTCACTGGTATGGGGATATCGAATTGGACTAGGAGGAGTTAATGTCACTTGCGTGAATATGGATTTCATGTCATTTGTGTTATGTGGATTTATGGATTTGTGAGAAATATGTTGTATGTGATACATACATACATACATACATACATACATACATACATATATATATATATAATAAGTTATTATTTTTATAATCATATAGTTATATTTACGTAATCATTATGTGTTTTGGTGAAATGAGAATATTTGTATTTTAATATTAAAAAGGTTATATTTTAAAGCATATATATATAAACATGTGAATGCTAAGAGTGATGTATGGTTTAGGCGCTACCATAATGGGGCACATAGCCATAATGCAGAGGTAAGCTTTGACCAAAGCGCTGGCTGCCAAAGTGCTTAGTATGGAGTTTAAACTTACATCATAACAAGCATATTTATTAAGTTTCCTACGTGCCTTTTTAAAGAGCTACCATGAAGTGCATATCTTATAATATCTACAATCATTTCATAGTTTACAAAACTAGACTCTTACGCATCTTTATTACTTAGTTTATAATTCCATGACTCTTGGCAGCATATAACTAAGAGCACCGTTATCATTTCAAAGTATATTTAAAAACAAACTCATGAGTGGTCCTTTGACTTAGTCATAGCGTGGGATTAAATATGAGGTAATTATGTTTAAAAGGGAGTCTTCATATGAGTTCCATCGTATGCTTGGACTTATTCTTGTAACCAGTTTTGCTTGTAAATAGGAAACATGGTTGTTTTTGTGTCAATTTTGTGAAGTGATCTTTATCTTTTAGAAGTCTATTTTTATATTTTGGTTGAGTTGTTTCATAAGTGTCCTCCTATGTGTCAATTTCCATTGATTCTTTTTGCCACCTCTAAATCTGTTTTGGATGAAGGAGGAGTTGTGGCATATTTTCAAGCTAGTTTGTAGCCTAAGTTCTCTTGGTTTTCTTGTATATAAGAGGAGAATTCTCATTCTATTCTACACCAATCTTTCCAGCCAAGAGGTTCCTTACTTTGTTGTTGTAATTCTGAGTTAGTGTTGTTAGGTTTTTGTTATTTTGTTGTGGATTGTGAGAGGAAGTATAGCAAGATTAGAGTGTGAATTGATTTTCTTTGAAAGGGAGTGTTGATCATGATGTTAGTCATAAAAAAATATAGATAAAGAAATGCATATCAAACCTTTATCATCTTGAAAGATATGAAGAATTCAGAGAATTCATAATCCCAAGTCTTCGTGGATTAGTTCATAATCATCTAATGTTACTCAGTGGTTTGATGTGCATTGTTGTTTTCCTTAAGGGGCCTTATGTTTCTATTTTGAAGTTCGTCGTATCTGGATATGCTCTGTTATGTATGCTTTCTGTGAATTCTTAACAAACAAAATTAAATTCCACTATATTTAATTAGATCATGCAGATATTTATATAAGTTTGATCAATTCTTCTGCATATTGTTCTTATTAACTTGATTTCACTTTTACACTGTGAATTCATTCAAATTATGTGCCTATAAGCATATATTTCCATGATTTCTATCAGTATTTGTGTTTACTTGCATGATATTCACTATGTTGTATGCACTTCACTCAAATATGCTAAAGATGTTTAGTTATCAACGGGATATCAGCATATTTTCCTATGTTTGTTTAGTATTTTCTGTGTATTTGCAATTATGATGGTGATGAAATGAAATTAAATAAATTTGAACTAAACTTTGCTAATTTTACTGAAATTAGTGAATCTTAAGCCATTGATCCATATATATTCCTGATATTGTCATGAAGAGAAAGAAATCAAACCATATTTTCACCAGGTCATTCCACAGCTAGATATGATTGATGCAAACTTCAAAGGAAAGGAATGAAGACAACATGTACAGACTGAAATGCACTCCAAGGGACACAGTAGATCAAATTAACATGTCTAGAATTCATTCATAGATTACTCAAAGTTTACGATTAGTTGTAATCAGAGGTCTTCATCTTCATTAAGTATGCAAAAGAGTATATGTTTACAATTGACTTTGAGGATTGGTCCTGACATTCCAGCAATCCAATCTCAATTAAGCTTCTGAATGATCTTACAAATTGCAATCCACCTCCTTTTATAGAGTAAGGGATGCGGTTATAAAAGATCCTGTGGTTAGGATACATTCATTACAATTAGTGGTCCATATTGCACCGACCAAGTCAACAAACCAAAACACGTGGCACAGGTTGCCAGTTGGCAACCATCTGGTGGAATACAATTGTCCTTCCAAAATATTCTGCCAAGATCATGTTGCTCTGCATATTCATTTATTCCTCTTCATCGATGGATGAGTTATCTTCTATATGTAGATTAATAATCCCCCTAATGGGTTCATATGCTTGTACTATTCTTTCTCTCTCCTCCATTCTATACTTTAGCCTTTTTAATTGCACGCCCTTGTGATTGGAATTGGGCTTGTAAAGTTGTCCACTTGTTCTTCCAGCTATTCAATGTTTCATTGTACTTTTCTACCTTAGCCCTCATCCTCATAGCTTTGTCAATTATATTCTTAGAGAAATGGCTAAGTGGATCATCTAATGTAGGCTTAAAATTATCTTGAAAAGCCTTGGTAGCGAAGTCCACATCTTGATTCTCCACCTTCCCTTCAACCTTATCCTCAAGGGCCTCTAGGATATCCACTTCCTTAGACAAGAGTTCATGCAATTTGACACTGATATCCCTGACTTTGGCATTACATTTCTTTAGAATATCTACCTCAAAGTTGGTGTCTTCATACCATATATCTAATAACTGTGAGGTTTGACTAGTTAGGATATTATTAGATATCAGGACAATCACATCTATTTGCTTCATCTCAGAAAGGGTAGTCAAATGCCTATCAATTTTTATTGACCTTTGCCCAACCTCCTTCTGCATCTTATCAACCTTGCTCTTCAACGTACTGAGCAAGTCCCAGTTGGCAAGTGAGGTCTTTATTACCCATTCTCCTTTAGTTATGAATCGGATAAACCACTTGTCCATCACCTATGATTTATGCTTCATGGCATCTAGTCCTGTAATTTCATCCTATGATATTATTGCCAATGAAGTGGATGTGGAGATGGGGATATTAGTGAGAGACACCAACCCCTTTATAAACATCTACATTTGAACAATGTGCTCCTTATGCTCATTATTCTTTGCCCTTTCCTTTTCTATTATGGCCAATAAGGTATCTATGATATCTTTAGCTTCTTGGCCTTCTTGTTGTTCAGTGGTGAAACCCAGGCCTACAGTGATTATCTAAAATTCCCCTACACTTATCTCCCCTTTAGCTTTATTTACAACAAGTATAGCTATTTGAGCTATCCTCTTGCCAGTTGCAAGATCTCTTTTTATTGCAGAGGTAGCCCTGGCTCTCCTCTTTGGCTTAGCTGCTTCAGCTGAAAATAATGAAGATATATCAAAATTTGAAGAATCAAAGAATGGAGGTGGATTCACCTCATGTTGTAGCCAATTTGGCACATTATCTTAGGACCCTTCTTGGTCTATGTGCTTAATGTGAGCATCATGAGATTCGATGTTTTTTTCTTCTAGGATATTTTCATCATCCCCTGCTGTTGTTTTTCCTCTTCCTCAATGTGAATCCTCTCATCCACCTTTTGTTGCTCACCATTTGTGGGGGTCTCTTTTGGGGTCTTCTCATTATGATTAGGCATCCTTTGTTCATCCTGTGGTAGTGGTGGATTCCCATTAGGTCCCTGATAACCCTGATCGCGAGTATCCTGGTGACCTTTCTGATTATCTTCATCCATCTTCTCTTGTTCTTGCTACTAAATTATGTTCACACCTAATTTAGCAAGGCTTGGATTGCAGTTGTTACAAAGGGGATAAAACAAAAATTTTAAAGAGCATGATCACTCAGTCAAATGCCTGCTATCTTGGCAAGAGAACAATAGAGAATCATTTATCAGGATAATGTGACAGCTCAATCAAAGCTGTCAAACCATCCTGATAAGTGAATTTGATCTAAGGGAAAGAGAACAGGCATTCAAGGAATGACAGGTATCTAACTGATTTCATCTTTCAATTATGATGTTAACACTAATTATTCAAGTACCATAGTACAGTGTAAAAGGAAAGGTATTTATGAACTGTCATTTCATCATCATATTTCAAACATATGTTTTAAAATAGATTCAGTTATTTTATGCAATGCATTTGATTCAGAAAGAAAAACATACATAAATAATTGCATAAAATAAAATAACTTATTATATTCAAGAGAATGTTTAAATATATCCCACACAAGCTGTGGGAATGACTAAACAGAGCCAATGGAACAAAGCATGCAAGCTATACATATGAAGATAAAGTAGAGAAAGAGAACATATGAGGAGAGTGATATATCCATCATTTCCTTGGAATGAAGGTTGATCCTCCTATCTGCAGCTTGATCTTCATGTTTTCAACCTTTTGCTCCCAATCAGAATGATGAACCTGCAATATTGGAAAAGGTTTTTTTAGAAGCTCCAGATATACAAACTCATCATATGCCTTATCAACAGATCTATAAACTTGCAATCATGATGCATCAATATAATTGAATCATTATCAGACATATGTAAAGATCATATCATCAGATGAAATCCAAAATCATCATGACAAAGAGCATTGAACTTTCAAAGGTATGTTTTTATGCTAACTTGTTTGTTCACTGTGCAAGTATAGGAGAAATCATGTTGCTGATTCATTTTAATGAAATAAGCATGTGGAGAAAATGGGCTCTAACAAGGGTTGAGCCCAGCATGTTGCTCTCTAAACCTTAAGAGGGACGTAATTAAGCTTTCCAAATAAAGCATATTCTATTTGAGGATGAAATTATAAAGCAACTGAGTACATGGTACATTCATAAGATTCAAGCCAAAGGTGCTATCATTGATAAAGGAGTTGTGACTATCCCCAAGGCATGCATACTCAAGTCCAAGTGATAGACAAGTGTTAAAATGGTGGATAGGGTCCTAGTATGGTCATTAATGATTGTGCTAAAGAAGAGCAACATAAAATAATGAAGGAACAATCCTGTTGATAAACAATGAGGGGACAGCCCAAGTGACTGTATTAGCATGGAATTGAAGGGATACAGGAGATACCACCATCATAAAGAAGCTTGGCACAATGAGAAAGCACTTGATACAAAGAATTAAGAGGTCTTTTACAAGCTATGGGAGTCTGTCACCAATTGACAATGGTACAAAGTTTTCAAGAAGTTATCATGTAGATGCAAATAGCCTATAAGGGATGAGGATGCAAGCATTAAGCTTAAAAAAAATACAAGGAAGGTGCATGAAAGGACAACAACACTAACACATCTAAAGGTGCACTATAATATGTAGGTGCAGTCATGTCTGTATGCAAAGGCAATCAGAAACAACAAATCATTGCATAAGGATAGCAAGTCTCTCAAAGTCAGGTATGTTCACAATCTAGGTGAATATAAGTCATAAGGACAATAGTCATTATCAGAGGAGAGGGACTGTCACATATCATAACAACTCAAAAGAAATGTAAAGAACAAATTGTTATTGCTTCTTTTTGTATTTATTGTTTGCATTCATTATAAACTCTGAGTTTCTCAAGAATGCTACTAGCTCTACCAAATAACAGCCATAAAGGACCAAAAAGACAGGAGGAAGAAGTCATCTCACAATCTAGGAAGCAATAAGACCTCAACAAAGCATAGTAAGATCACAAAGTCCATTGTGCTTTGTCATTAATAGATAAACATAGTTTACAAGCAAGACATAGTGGAACAGGAGAATAGTCACTTATAGTGGAGCAACAGTCCTATTGACAAAATGAGAAAAACAGTCATAGAGAGGTGACTAATAACTGTCATAGTTAAGTAGGGTGACTGTCAAAGTGCAGAAGACAAAATAGTGATTATGAAAGCAATACAACATCTTCCCTTCATGATTCCAAGATTGTAACAGTGCCACAGAGAAAAGATGATACAAGGTTCTTGCAGTTGCCTCAAGAATAAACAAGTTAGATTCAGCTCAGAATAATCATATCATAAAGGTTCATACGATGAAGCAATAGCGAGACCAATGACATCATGCTAGTAGTATGGGATTTTTAGCAACTATAACAAAAAATAAAAAGGTATGATGATAGTCAAGATAACAAGAGCCAATAAGTATAAAAAGGGAGTAGTCACCATTGTTTGTACCAAACAGTCATTCAGAAGGACCCATCTTTTGTCATTTTTACCAAAATCTTATCATTTTCTTGCCAAATCATAGTGTAATGAAAGAGGGATAGTACTGGATGTTGTTCTCACCTATCACCTATAGTGCAAAGTCTTTGAAAGCCATTTTCAATCAGCAATGACTATGATTGTAAGGTGTGGGCATAACCAAACTATTGCAAATAGGTGCCTAAGCGATGTTGTCATTGATGTCAACATATCTTTGTTGCCATTGATGTCAACTGTATCCTATTTTATTACCTCGTTAGAAGACTGAAATGTTGAGGATATTGAGAAAATTAATGAATATCTAAGTGCGCGGACCATATGGCTATGTAGAGGATTGTCTAAAGTATCTCCAGTTAAGATTTGAGAGGTCCGCATAAAGATTTGAAGAAGTTATGGCCATTTGAGTAGAACCAGGTTTTGGAGTGTTTAGAAGAGATAGAGTGACAAGAAATTGGTCCGGATTGCTCCACAAATGAAACACTATGATCTGTGGATCTAGAGACATGTTTGGGAAGTCAGTGTGTGTCATCAACTCAAGTGGTTTGTCGTTTGGAGGTCCGCAAGAAATCTTTCTAGTGTGAGAGTCATGATAGACAGTGTTCTTAAGATACTGGATGAAGATGCAAGTGATTCTATTGATTTGGAGTAGTGCAGATGTTATTGCTAAATTCAATGTCCTTGTGGAGGTCTCTGGATCATGTGCCTGCTATGTTGGAGGTTCGCATTGAAGATTGAGCTCGTTGTTGAAGATTTATTCCTTGGTGTTGTTATTTTTCCCAGTCTTGGCTGACTGGATGATTCAAGCGTGTTGTAGATGATCTTAGAGCAATTCTCTAGAGTGTGGCATATTGTTTGAGGAAGATTTAAGCCCCAGCCATGTTTGGCCAACAGTATAGTGATTCACATTAAGTCAAGCCGACCTTGATGTTAATTCCAAGGTTGATGAAGCATATAAATACTTGTTGATGAGTTGTAGAAATGCATCCTTGTATGAAAATGATAAAATCATAAGAAAGGTATAGAGGTAGAGCAGAAGAGAGGAGAAGCAGAAGAACAAGAGCAGTAAAAGATGAAGAGATAGTAAAAAAGTGTTTAGGGGCAAAGCAGAAGTTTTTGTGAGCTTTCAATTAGACTGAACCAGGCATGATGAAGATGCTATTTCTCAGTTAAATATTTCTGTATTAAACATAAATTCCTGTAGATAGTGAGCCTCTTTGAGCAGTTAGCTCTAGGCAGTGCACCTGAAGGCAAGTGCCTTCCTATTTCTTTTAGGTACTTTTAATAGGGTACGAATCTTGTGGGTTAACCCCCACCGTGGTTTTCCCTTACTTGGGTTTCCACATTAAAAATCTTGGTGTCAAGTGTGTTCATTTTGTTTCTACTCATGTGTTGTTGATTCATGCTTTAATGTTTACATCATTAATCTGTTTGTTAGTTGTGAAAGAAGATTAAAGTCTGAAAAGGTTAAATTTGTGGGACAACTGATTCCCCCCCCCTCTCAGTTGTCTGGCCTAATTCCAACAATTAGTATCAGAGCCAGTTCCTCTAAAATAAGCTTGACCGCTTGAGTAGATCTAAGATGTTGACTTACAAGAAGGAAAGTCTGAGATTTGATGGAACAAATTACTCCCTTTGGAAGGTACATATGCAATGTCATTTGCAATGTATGGGTGATGCATTTTGGTTGATAACTAAGGATGAGTATAAGATTCCAGAGAAAGGCGCTACAACTCTAGACGAACTTAAGGATGCTGAATACAATATTCAAGCTAAAGAAGCATTGTTGAGTGCCCTGACTGATACAAAGATGACAAATGTCCTGGAATTAAAAAATGCTCATGAAATCTGGAAAAAGTTGGAAACTCTGTATGAAGGTGATAAACATATAAAATGTGCCAAGCTACAAAGCCTGAAGGGTAAATATGAAAGGTTGATGATGAGTGAAGATGAAAACATTACTTCCTACATGCAGAAGGTAAATGAACTTGTGACTGGTATCAAGAGTCTTGGTGGAGTATTGGATGAATAAGAGATTGTTGCCAAAATGCTCAAATCCTTACCTCCGACATACAAGTATAAAGTTGTTACCATTGAAGAGATCAGGACTGTGACAACTGTTACAAGGGATCAGTTGGTTGGTAAGCTTTCATCATTTGAATTGAGTGAGTTTGGTGATTCTCTTCCTAAGTTTGAATCTGCATTTAAAGCCAGTATTCATGGAAAACAAAGATATGATCTGAGTGAAATCTCTTTGAGAAGATCAAACAGATTCGACAAGACAAGGAAAGATCTTGAAGATGATGAAACTGAGTTTGATGAACTTGAAGCCCTTTTTGCCAAAAGATTTCCAAGAGGAAAGTTTCCATTCAAATGTTTTGTTAGTAATAAGATTGGTCATTTTGCCTCAAGGTGTCAGGAGAGGGGTTCAAAGCCAAACTCTAACAGACCTAGAGTTCAGAAGAAATGCTACCATGTCTAAGAAGCTGGTGAAGAAGGAGTCATAGATGATGAATATGATCATGGAGCTTCCACTGAAAGTGATTGGGTGTTCATTGCTATCAAAGAAGAAGATCTAATGCCTATTGAATCTGCTAGCTGTGCAAATGTGGAAAGTGCCTTGGCTACTCAGGTTGTAGAAAAAGATGAATGGGTAATTGACAATGGATGTTCTCATCATATGACTGGTGAAAAAACCAAGTTTGTAAGCTTTGAAAAATATGAAGGTGGAATTATGAAATTTGGAGACAACTTAGCTGGTAGAATCCATGGTAGAGGATCCATCTCTTTTGATGGTAAGAATAAAACTAATGATGTTCTGTATGTGGAAGGATTGAAGCACAATCTTCTTAGTGTGGGACAGTTGGTTGACAAGGGTTATGATCTCTGATTCAATGATGGAAAATGCAGAATCTTGGAAAGCTCTGGAATTGAAATAACATCTGGTACTCAAACTAGAGGTAACATCTTTCATTTAAGTAGTTCTGGGAAAAGTTGTTTGATTGCTCAGATTGATTAGAGTTAGTTATGGCATAGGAGAATGTGTCATGTGAATTTTGATAACATTGTCAAGATAAGTTCTACTCAGGCTGTTAGAGATCTTCCAAAACTTTTGAAACCTGTTGATAGCATGTGTAGAGAATGTCAATTGGGTAAACAAAACAAAACTTCATTCAAGAGTAAAGAACAATTTTCAAGTGGATGGCTAGAACTTGTGCATACTAATCTATGTGGTCCTGCTAGAATTAGGAGTGTGTAAGGAGACAGATATTTTATGTTGTTGATTGATGATTACTCCTGGATGATGTGGGTAACCTTCTTGAAAGAAAAATTAGAAGCTCTTGACAAGTTCAAGGTGTTCAAGGTTAAGGTGGAAAATGAGATTGGTGAGAAAATAAAGTGTTTGAGATCCAACAGAGGTGGAGAGTTTACCTTCGATGAGTTTGATACATTCTGTGAAAAGCATGGAATAAAAAGATAATTATCTGCTCCTAGGACTCCTCAGTAGAATGGAGTTGTGGAAAGAAAGAACATGACCATTCAAGAAGCTGTTAGGACCATGATGATGGAAAAAAATGTTCCACAAGTCTATTGGAGAGAAGCTGTGAGTACTGTTGTCTATACTCTTAGCCAGGTATAGATCAAAGGCAATTTTGGTAAGACACCTTATGAATTATGGTTTGGTCATCCTCCTACTATGAAATATTTTAAAGTTTTTGGTAGTAAATGCTATATCAAAAGAGATGAGGATCTAGGGAAGTTTGATGCAAGAAGTGATGAAGGAATATTTCTGGGTTACTCTACTCAAAGCAAGTCATACCGTTGCTTTAACAAGAGATTGAAAAAGATTGTTAAAAGCGCTAATGCCATAGTTGATGAGAGCAAAGAGAGATCTTTCAAGTCTTGCGGATATGATTCAGATGATCAAGATGAAAGTCAAAAGTAAGGAAGGCAAGTTCAAACTCAGACTTAGATCCAGATTGATCCGGAATATCCAGTAACTCAAGAAGTTAGTGCAGATGTTGAGGAACAAGCTCAAGAATCAAAAGTTCAAACAAATCCCAAAACTCCCAGGTATGTAAGGTTGAATCATTCTAAAAATCAGATCATAGGAGATAGAAACAAAGGTGTTCAAACTAGAAGAAGAATTGTTGAAGATCAAGAGGAGATTTGTCTGATTTTTAAGATTAAACCAAAATCAGTAAGTGAAGCTTGCAATGATGAGTATTGGGTAAAAGAAATGGAAGAAGAATTAATACAAATTGAAAAGAATCACACTTAGGATCTTGTACCTAGACCTGAAGAAAAAAATGTGATTGGAACTAAATGGGTCTTCCGAAATAAACTAAATGAGGATGGTGAAGTTGTGAGAAACAAAGCAAGGTTGGTGTGCAAAGGATACTCTCAAGTGGAAGGAATTGATTTTGAAGAAACTTTTGCTCCAGTGGCAAGAATAGAAGCAGTCAGATTATTTCTTGCATTTTCTTCTTATAAAGATTTCAAGGTTTATCAGATGGATGTCAAGTCAGCATTCCTAAATGGAGAATTGGATGAAGAAGTCTACATTGAGAAACTGGAAGGATTTAAGTTGTCTGATCAAGGAGATATGGTTTGTAGATTGAGAAAAGCATTGTATGGACCCAAACAAGCCTCAAGAGCCCAATATGCAAGACTAGATAAGTATTTGCTAAAATTAGGTTTTAGCAAAGGTACAACAGACAGTAATCTTTATATCAAAATTGATCATGAACATATCTTGATTGTTGAAGTATTTGTTGATGATATCATTTTTGGTGGAAATGAGAGTATGTGTAAAATATTTGCTAATCAGATGCAAAGTGAATTTGAGATGTTAATGTTTGGAGAAATGAATTTCTTCTTAGGTCTACAAATCATTCAATCAGATAAAGGTATCTTCATATCTCAGTCTAAGTATGTGAGAGAATTGTTGAAAAAGTTTGGAATGGAAGATTCAAAACTAGTGAGTACACCTATGGTAACCGGATGCAAGTTGAGTAAAGATGATGACTCCCCTAAGGCAAATTAGAAAAGGTATTAGAGGACTGCTCTATCTGACTCAGACCAGACCTGATATCATGAATGCAGTTGCACTTGTTGGTAGATTTCAAGCTGATCCTAGAGAATCCCATGTTGTAGAAGTCAAGAATTTTTAGATATCTCAAAGGGACACTTGATTATGGCTTATGGTATCCAAAGGATAATAACTTCACTCTTCATGCATACACAGATGCTAATTGGGCAGGAGATGTGGATGATAGGAAAAGTACTAGTGGTGGTGCATTCTTTTTGGGAAGGAGATTGGTTTCTTGGATGAGAAAAAAGAAAGAGGCAATATCTCTATCTACTGTAGAGGCAAAGTATATAGCAGTAGCAAACAATTGTACTCAAGTCTTGTGTATGAAGCAAATGTTGAAAGACATCATAATTATGTTTGAGGAACCTGTTACAATCTTCTGTGATAATTCAAATGCAATAAGCATCTCAAAGAATCCGGTGTTGCATTCAAAGACAAAGCATATATCAATCGAGTTTCACTTCTTGAGAGAGAAGGTTAATGAAGATGAAGTCAGATTGGAGTTTGTTTCTTCAAAGGATCAAATTGCAGATATTTTCACTAAGCCTCTACCTAAGGATACTTTTGAGTATCTCAGAGAGAAGTTAGGGGTTAATACCCCTCCTGATTAGAACTAAGATGCACTAGGGTACATCAGTCCGGTGGAATTCACAGTCATATCTTGTGATCCAGATTGGTGTTAAGGAGATACTACTTAAGGGGAGTAGTTAGTATACAAAATTTGGAGATCAGTCTGAAACAAAAAGGGGGAGAAAAGGTTGCAAATATGTGCCCTTTGCCATTGATGTCAAAGGGGGAGAGAAGTCATATGAAAAACTAGTTGCTGGTAAAAGTGGGAGTTGTAAAGAAAAATGGTTGCAAGTGTGATAAGAGAAAGGGGGAGAAGTTCTTGTCTTGATGGTTAAATTAGTTTTTCATGTCATATGTTTCCATCAATGACAAGGGGGAGATTGTTGCAAATAGGTGCCTAAGTGGTGTTGTCATTGATGTCAACATATCTTTGTTTCCATTGATGTCAATTGTATCCTATTTTATTGCCTAGTTAGAAGACTAAAATTTTGAGGATACTGACAAAATTAATGAAGATCTAAGTACACGGACCATATGGCTGTGTAGAGGATTGTCTGAAGTATCTCTAGTTAAGATTTGAGAGGTCCACATAAAGATTTGAAGAAGTTATGACCATCTAAGTAGAACCAGGGTTTGAAGTGTTCAGAAGAGACAGAGTGACAGGAAATTGGTCTAGATTGCTCCGCAAATGAAACACTATGATCTACAGATCTAAAGACATGTTTGGGAAATTAGTGTGTGTCATCAACTCAAGTGGTTTGTGGTTTGGAGGTCCACAAGCAATCTTTCTAGTGTGACAATCATGACAAACAGTGTTCTTAAGATATCAGATGAAGATGCAAGTGATTCTATTGATATGGAGTAGTGCGGATGTTATTGCTAAATTTAATGTGCTTGTGGAGGTCTCTAGATCATGTGCTTGCTGTGTTGGAGGTCCACATTGAAGATTGAGCTTCTTGTTGAAAATTTCTTCCTTGGTGTTGTTGTTTTTCCCATTCTTGGTCGACTGGATGATTCAAGCATGTTGCGAATGATCTTAGAGAAATTCTCTAGAGTGTGGCATATTGTTCGAGGAAGATTTAAGCCCCAGCCATGTTTGGCTGGTGGTATAGTGATTCGCATTAAGTCAATCCAACCTTGATGTTCATTCCAAGGTTGATGAAGCGTATAAATACTTGTTGATGAGTTGTAGAAATGCATCCTTGTATGAAAATGATAAAATCATAAGAAAGGTACAAAGGTAGAGCGGAAGAGAGGAGAAGTAGAAGAACAAGAGCAATAAAGGATGAAGAGATAGTAAAGAAGTGTTTGGGGGTAGAGCAAAAGTTTTTGTGAGCTTTCAATGAGACTGAACCAGGCATGATGAAGATGTTATTTCTTAGTTAAATCTTTCTGTATTAAACATAAATTCCTATAGGTAGTGAGCCTCTTTGACCAGTGAGCTCTGGGCAGTGCGCCCGAAGGCAAGTGCCTTCCCATTTCTTTCAAGTACTTTTAACAAGGTACGAATTTTGTGGGTTAATCCCCACCGTGGTTTTCCCTTAACCGGGTTTCCACATTAAAAATCTTGGTGTCAAGTGTGTTCATTATGTTTCTACTCATGTGTTGTTGATTCATGCTTTAATGTTTACATCATTAATCTGTTTGTTAGTTGTGAAAGAAGATTAAAGTCTAAAAAGGTTAAATTTGTGGGACAACTGATTCACCCCCCTCCCCTCTTAGTTGTATGGCCTAATTCCAACACAAACATGAACAGAATCATGATTTTGTCAAAGTTCTAGAGTATTTTTAGGATTCAAAGTCATTTTCAACAGGATCACAAAGGTATACAAGTATAGTCACCTTCACGAAGCCCACTGAAGCACAATATGAAGAATAAGATGACAGTCATTAAGGATAGGAAATTTATAAGAAACTGAAAAGCATAGCAACCAAGCAATAGAAGCAAGGACAAGAGTTCTTCCATGCAATGATAAGGTTAAAGAGAATAAGTGCAGTGTTTCAGACCAACACAAAGGGATAGTCATAAAGGATGAGAAAAGCTATACTGAAACACACAGAGCTTCATGAGAGGAACAATATGCCACAATATATGTATTAAAAGAAACAAGCTCTTTTATGACTGTAGACACTAAAAAATGTCCATGTCTCGACATAACACCTTGTCGACATGACCTTGTGCATTTTTCCCTAGGTCCCAGTTCATCTAACCTCATCCCACTTAATCTCATTTATCCCTAGGTCCTGGTTATACAACACATTGTTGACATGAACTTGTATGTGTTCCCCTAGGTCCTAGTTCATCCCATCTTAATCACATTTGTCTAACTTGATCACCTTCCTGATTAATTAAATAAACCCACTTTATTTAATTAATCCCACTTGATCACATTCCCAATTAATTAAATAAATCCCATTTATTTAATTAATTGCACCTAGTCACATGTCTCACATAATTCAAATTAAAATTTTGAATTATTCCCTCACCTCTCATCACATTGTGACACATGTCACATGTCTCATCTTCCACTTAATCCCTTCACATGTGCAAGCTAATTCAAATAAAATATTTGAATTAGATTCCTTTTATTCTCCATCGCACACTTGTCATGTGACTACAATCCCTCTTTGAGTGGGAAACCCTAATCCAACCCTAATCAATCTTGACCATCCATATCTTTCAACATAACTTGCAATCATGTCTGTCCATTCAAATTTGCCTTTTTCTATAAAGGTAGCCTCTCTTGAGCCATTTGGATGGAATCTTCTTCTAGTATGCTTACTCTGCCAAATTTTCCTCTCAATCTCTCATCCAACTATCTTGCATTCATCCAATCTTCCATCTATCAATCTCCATATCATTGTTATGTTGCAGAATCAAGCAATCAACATTCATCTATTTGGGTAAAGCTAGAATGCTTCGAGTGCGGCATTCTCAACCCTATCAATGGATCGTGAATCGATATGAGGTTTGTATTCATTTGATTTGCATTTGCTATCATTTACCTTCATGTTGAGTTTTCATGATTTCATTTGGCATGCCCGATGCCTTAGATCTAATCAATCATTTTTCTAGGGTTTTGTTGTCAAAAATTTTCATTTTCTAACCCTAGTTTTGTCAAGTTTTGCAAAAAATTGGGAGTGAACTATTGCAGGTTGCATCTTGGGTGAAAATTGACCCCACCATCATGAGCAGGATGTTGTTTCTGAGTTTTTTGACTGTAAATTTGCCTATTCTTGGTGATTGAAATTTTTGAAAAATTTTGAATTTTTTTTACCTCACAGACCGTATGGTACAGATCTGTCATGCAATTTTTGGGCATCTCTGAAACAATTTCTCTTTGTTAATTTGAGGTTTTGTTTTAAATCAAAGGTTGATTGTGACTATGTGCATGTAAATGTTGGTCAACTGTACCTGGTCGGTTATATTTGTTATCTTATTTGTAGTCGATCTCCATTCAATCCTCATACCACCACCTTGAAGGCTGTCTGCAAAAACCATTCAATTCACCACCCCCTCTGAGATCCTATTCACCCAGTTGCCACCTGTGTTTGCCTTCTTCGCTGCTCCTGTCGAACTTCCCGGCTGACCCTGCAACTCCCGGTTGCTTTTCTACACACCCTCAATGCCAACCTCTACCCTCACATTCCTCGAACCACTCACAAAATGCCTGACCATCACTGTCTACCTTTTCTAACCACTACTTGTAAACTTCATTCGGTTGAATGTAATTCTAAGGCCACATACCCGTCGATGCCTTGGATTCCCGTTGGTCGCCACAAACCCTAACACTCACAGTCACCATTAATCTTAAGCACTATCGCTCAACCTAAAATGTTTGGTGCCTCCAAGAAAACCCTAACCACCATGTTAAATTTGGTTTGAATTCTATAAACCAGCGGTCTCAAATTTTTCTCCAATCTTAGCTAGTGGTCTCATTACTAATCGGGGGTTGGGGGCCATTAAAAGCCCCCTTTATATATTTTTTTTTTCAAAATTTCAATCCCCTGGTTATATCAGCGACCAGGGGCCTATTTCACCCAATCTAACATTGACTGCTAGAGAAAGCCACTAGAGCACAAACTATCGTATGTGACCAGAAGGAGAAAACAGTTAGCGATTAACTCTTAATAGCCAGGTTATCTCTTGTGCTTCTATATGCCCTAGGAGGGCATTTTTTCTTTTACTCATAACTTTCACATACGGAGGCAAAATTTTGCAAACGAGGGCTTGTTGGAAAGCTGATCTAGTGAACTACGCAATGGTGAAGAATGTTTTAGGTGAATATACTATTTTACTACCTTTTTTTATCAGTCAAAGACAAACTTCAATGAAAACTTCAATCGAGCATAACTTTTGCAAATTTCATCCTTTTTCAGCAAATTTTTTTTGAAATTGCATAGAATTTCATCTAGAATCTGCTGATGCTATTTATTTTTCTATCACTACTCATCTACAATAGATTTTTATTAGATTATTGATTTTCACATAACGATCTTCTTGGCTAGTCTACTTGCTTCTTTTTTGATTTTGTGACTTGTAGATGACCTCATGGTGCTAGAACAACATCAGCATCAGCATCTACAGTAGCTTGGGACAATGAAACAATCAGGTGTATCCATTTCATCATTCATCTATTTCATTTGATCAATCAATCTTGTTTGCATCACACATTTTGATTTGAGCTTAAAACGAATATTGCTTTAGCAATCACATCGAAAAAATTGGGCTTAAAACAAACCAGTGTCTTCTATCACATCTTGACCTTGGGCTTTACAAAGAACCAGTACTTGAATTGCTTGGTGACGTTGCATGTGATTAGTGGTGTGTATGCTCTTCTCATGCGCTTCATGCGATCTTGAGAATCAAAAACACCTCTTATCCATCCATATTCACAACTCACATTTTGATTTCTAAGGGTTAATTTACAAGTGCGAGTGTGAATCAAGTGTACGTGTGTATGCTCTCTCCTCGTACCGCAAAGTGATATTGGAGATCAAAAACACCTCACTTGGTTCGCTTTTGTTTACCCTTCTTAGGAGGCCTACTTGGAGACACACCACTCCAAGGGACGACCTTAATCGAGGCTGAATCGAAAGACACCCTCATTGGGAGTTAGAATCTTGTCACTCTTGGCTAAGCCCCAAAGAATTTTATACCTTTGGGAAGTGAAGGTGAAGGGTCAGTTACCCCTTTCTCCTGGCTATGTGGCAGGATTTCTCTTTCAATTCCTTAGTCAACCTCATGTAAACATAGCCTAAGACCTAATTGGCCATACCCCACTTGACTAGTCATAGGGCTTGTTGATGTGTCTTCCACGTGTGCTTGTTTAATCATCATCATATTCTTCAAATTCAAAATTACTTATGTGTCTTGTGTGAGTGATTCATGATTGTACATGTGTGATCATTTGATTGAACATTGCCAACTCAAGCTAAACACCAAGCACATCAAGACAAGTCATTCAACTCATTCTGCCAACACATTCAAATCCAATCACATTCATCCTAATCACCCATTTTTAGCCATTCCATTCCTAATCATATCCAAGTCACCATCATTTAAACCCTCATCATTCCAAACCACCTTCTTTCTAATAAACTCCTAATCATCCTAGTCATCATCCTAATTAATCCAATTCATACAATCTTGCCATTCTTAATCATATCAAAGTCACCATCCCATCAGCAAATCAACATCATCCTAGTCATCATTCTAGTCATTACACATTATCCAATCATTCCAAGCCAAATCACATCCCAAGTACTTTCATCCCAATCCAAATCCAAATAAATCCAATCAAAAATCAAGACCTTAGTTGATCATCATCAACCGTTATCTAAACTTGCTTAAGATCATTAGTCTATCTTAAGTAAGTCATCAAATTAAATCAATCCAATCAACCCTCTATTACTTAAGTGTCATTAGTCTACCTTAAGTATAGAGAATCAATCCAATCAACCCTCTTACTTGAGATCATTAGTCTATCTCAAGCATAGAGAGCCATCCATTAAAAAAACAAAACAAATCAAATCATCCTAAGGTCTTGAAATTTGATCCCAATCACCCACTTTCTATTTCATCTCATACCTCTCCAACAACATGGATCCTTCGACCTCATACCAACCTTCATCATATCAATCTAATCCATCCACTTATCACATCCATGCCACATCACCTAATCCCACTTCATCATCCTATCAAGGCCATTCCATATCACCTTATCCAACATCTTTCCATAACAATGCCACATCCATACCTCAAATCACCCTCACTATTCCTAACAACACCACAAACACAAGTACTTCCATAAGTCTACCATCCAACGATCCTAACTCCATTGCCATCATATCCCAACTGCTTTCTCAACAAAGCTCCAGCATCAACCAATGTCCACAACAATCCACCTCACCAAACCTTTCACCTACATATCCTATCATACCACCTCATCACCAAACCTATCCGCATGGCAATCAAATGTCCTTACAAGAACAACAAGAAAGTCCAAATGGCCCTATGTACATGAACCAAGCAAGCCCAAGTTCACTTTTGCAACAAACATCATTGATAGACTTAAGTCATCTTATGCAAGACCTAAAATACTTTGACAAGGGAAAAACCAACCTAGAAAGTGCCTCCTTTGAGTCACCTTCACCATCCAATCATATGCCAACACATGAACACACTAGTCCCATCCCAGCACCTTTATCAAGCCCTTCATCGCCTTCATCACCTTCATCCCCATGTTCCACTAATTCTTCATTAAAAGATTCCATGAAGATACTTTTAGAGAAATTGGTCCAAGCAAATTTGATTGAGCTATACCTGTTCAAAGTATATTCTCCATTTATGATTAAACCTAGAGGGTATAATGAAAACCATTATTGTGCATACCATAGGTATAGGGGCCATACCATATCCACTTGTGTCTGATTTCAAAGATTGGTCAAGAACCTAGAAGATTGTGGTAAGATTGTCTTGGATAAGACCAATCCCTCTAATTCCATTATCTTTCCATCTAGCCCAAATCCTAATCCCATTATCCATCTAACAAATCCCAACCCTAAGCCTTCAACTCCCACTATTATCATCCATCCACTATATTGCTCATTCACACATACCCTTGTAAAGGATGTGAATCATTGGCTACTAGCAAGGAATAAAACATTGCCATGTCATCAAACACCTATTCTTGAGCCTCCCCATGAGTCCTTAAACACTTTGTCTATTCTTTTAACCCCATCATGTGATCTATGAGCTATCCAACTTATTAAAGATCCTTTCACTTCCATTCAAGAAAACAAAGAGTTATGTCAAGATCATGATCCCAAGCATGAAGAAACAATATCCCTTAAATCTAATCAAGATCAAATCATCCCCATCCAATCTATCCATAACATGTACCTTCTTTATGATCAAGATGATACCTATGAATAAGCTATCCATGAGCACCTTGATCCTATCCATAATCCTATATCCATCATGAGCAAGATATCCAAATTGCTCCTAATCATCCTCCATCTAGCCCAATCCATGATACTACACCTTCCACTTGTCATGATGAGACAATTGCCTCCCAAGAACACATAAGCATAGAAGATCAAACAAATAACTTGGATCCTAGTGAGCACAATGAACATAATCACAATCCTAATGATCCTTCATCCACATCCACCATTGATCCCATTTCAAATCCACCATATCCTACTAGTCTATCCACATTCATTCATGAGTGTTCCTCCTTAGAACACCAACAACCATTATCCACTTTATCTTCTCCATCCAATCATCAACTCAAGTCTAGTGTCCAAACTACACCTAGTCCTATAGTCAATCATATGCTCTAAAACATGAACTACCAAGGAAAAGGTTTAGGCCTACATGAACAAGGCATTTTGGAGCCAAGCCATGTCAAGGTCCCTCCTCGCTCATTTGGCCTTGGATACACACCCCAAGGTCAACAATCTAATGATGTTGGTACTTCCTCCACACTTCCTAAATCCACTTCCTTCCATCATAAACCCCATCATATTCCTAAAACATACATTGCCATTCCACCTCCCTCATCCTACAAATGTCAAAAGCATGTGACCATTCACCTTCCACCATCCACTTTACCTCCACTCCTTCCAACTCCTAATATCCCTCAATCCGCTTTGCCAACATTGCTACCAACACCCCTTTACCCAATCATCCATAAATTCCCTCACATTCCTAATCATGACCAACAAATGCATGCATTGTGTAAACATAAAACTTCCACCCTTTCCACTGGCCCCATGGAATTCAAAAACAAACATTTGGATGCCTCCTTACATAAAGCCAAAAATCCTAAGGGTCCTAATGCCTTAGGAAATAAATCCAAAAATTCAAAGCAAGGTACATTCAAAAATCCATCCAAGCCCATACCTCCAAAAGCAAAGTCAAAAACTAAAATGATATGGGTCCCTAAGCAAAAATCAATCAAGTCAAATGAGGCATCCACCTTTCAAAAATCTCAACCATCCTCTTCCGTCCATCCCATTCAAAAATTTCAAACATCCCACATGAAAAGCAAAAATCAAAAAAATACTAAGTCCATGTGGGTTCTAAAAGTCTTAAATCATCCATCTCCTAACCAAACATCGCCATTGTTTCCTACACCACCATCCAATCAAAAGCTTCAATGTTTAACATGGTGAGTGCAACCATTGGTCATGATTCCTTTCCATACCTCCATCACCCCATCATTCAATCATTAGCCTACATATCTTCCTCATCACCTTCCTAGGGTCCATGCTTTTGCATAAGCTATTCATCCATCCTTGCATAAGTCCTACATAATCCACTTCATAATCCACTTTCATCCCTCCATAATCCGCATCATAATCCACTATCTACCTTATCCATCTCACTTTCACACAATCACCCTACCAACATCAATGAGCACATTTGACATGGTCCATGCGACATTCCTCTCCAATGGGACTATCACCTTTCATGGCACTAGACACTTGAGTCTCACCCATCCATATCCCCCCTTTCCCATTCAAAAATCTAAAAACAAAAAAGTAAAGAGAAATCCCTTCGTCCAACTATGAAAATCTAGAGAACAGGTGCCTTGGATAAGTACCATGATGAAAACCTGGCAAACAAGCGTCATGTGTAGCTTGATCTTCTATGTCACTTGCAGTTGGGGGCACCTTGTCTCATCCACCCTATCTATCCTATCATACCATTTCCATATCCATACCTATCACATTACATTCATTCATCCTCCCTTCCTCTTTTGATCTTGACAAAGATTGGGGGCAAATGTTGAAACATGCTTTGATATCTCTTGACATACCTCATCCTTTCGAAACGAACCCTATCATCCAATTCATAAGCTTTGTCATGTCAAATCCTATCATCCCATTGTCCTAAGCATTGTCATGAAAAAACCTAAGTCTACTACCTAGACTGGGGCATGTTATTCCTATGCAACATAGTCCTTCAAGATCACATCCATGCTCTCTTACACATACATCAATTCCATTCCATAGCCTATCCTTTTATCCTATCCATTTATCATGATTCTTTCATCCATCCACTATCGTCCATCCTTTTGTCCAATCCCATTCAATCCCTTACACCTAGGCTTGGTTCCCCTTGTCATTGGTATCTAGTACAAAGGCTACTCAAATTGTAAATCCATTGACATCCAAAAAATACAAAAAAATCAAATATCACAAAAAATACAAAAAAATCAAAATATGTCAAAAAGCCAAAAAAATCAAAACATCTCAAAAAACCCCAAAACATCAAAACATTCAAAAAATACAAAAAAAAATCAAAACATCTAAAAAATCCAAAAAAATCAAATATTTCCAAAAATTCAAAAAAATCAAACATTTCAAAAATCCAATTTTTTTAAAGAATCCAACAAAATCCAAGCAATAAAACCATTCCACATCAAATCATCAAAATCACATTCTTCCAATCAAATCAATCCCAATCAATCAATCCATCACATCAAATCCATCGAAACAAGTCCAATTACATCATCAAATCAAGCCAATCTATCAAACAATCAAAAGCAAATCAAATAACATCATCTAATCAATCCCAATCAATCTATAATCATAGCAATCCATCCAGCTTCATCACCACCATCTATAAGAAAATCAGAACTACATCTCCTCTTTATCGTTAAATGCCTTGATCCTGTGGATACAGGGTATGTAGGCAATCTAGGATACAAAGGAAGTGCCTAGATTCAGGCATAGGTGATATACTTCTTCCATCCTTCTTCTAATATTCACCAATCATCTTCTTCATCCATCTCACATTTCTTCTATCATCTATCTCCTACATCATCAATAAACATCTAAAATTTAATTCATCCAATCATCCTTCAAATCAATTCTTCAAATCAATCCATCAATCAATTCATCTTCATCAATCACTTCTTCTTCAATCTCATCATCCAAGAAACAAACTCAAATGCAAGTCATCCTTAATCCATACCGATCAAGTTAATCAATCTTGCCAAATTATCCAATTGCAATCAATGGTCTTGATCCTAATCTTGTCGTAAACCAAATCAATCAATCAATCATCATCATCATCAATGGGATATATCATTCCCACATCCTTGTGTTGATCTAGGAATATATCGTTCCCCGCAATGACAACACTCTTTATCATCAATCAATCAATCACTTAATCACTCATTGGTTTACAGCTTGACAAGGGCAATACCTTATTTGTTTTTGTATCATTTGTTCATGCTTGCTTGCTTGCTTGTGTGTGTTATCATTTTTTATCTTGCATTTGTATCACATTGGTATCAACCTAGCTAATATTTATATCTTGTATCTAGACAAGGTTGTATTACGCTGGGGCACGAGACACATCATCACCTTGGTCCTTAGACCTTGGTGCATAATGTCTAGTGCTATATCAAACACCATGGTTGCTCACTTTCATTGTAGCATAATGCATCCTTCCTTTTCTTCTACCCATTCCCTTATCTTTCTTCCTTTTGACCAATCCATTTTGAGAGCCTACCCATGATTGTCCAACCTGCCCATCCTCTCGAGGGGGCATCATCATCCTATCCTTTTCTTCTATCCATTTCCTTAGCTTCTTTGAAATGATGTTACTCGACATAAATCTTATCATCTCGCAACATCATCTCAAAGAGGGGCAAATGTAGACACTAAAAAATGTCCATGTCTCGACATTGTCGACATGACCTTGTGTGTTTTGCCCTAGGTCCCAATTCATCTAACCTCATCCCACTTAATCTCATTTATCCCTAGTTCCTGGTTACACAACACATTGTTGACATGAACTTGTATGTGTTCCCCTAGGTCCTAGTTCATCCCATCTTAATCACATTTGTCTAACTTGATCATCTTCCTGATTAATTAAATAAACCCACTTTATTTAATTAATCCCACTTGATCACATTCCCAATTAATTAAATAAATCCCATTTATTTAATTAATTGCACCTAGTCACATGTCTCACATAATTCAAATTAAAAATTTGAATTATTCCCTCACCTCTCATCACATTGCAACACATGTCACATGTCTCATCTTCCACTTAACCCCTTCACATGTGCAAGCTAATTTAAATAAAATATTTGAATTAGATTCCTTTTATTCTCCATCACACACTTGTCATGTGACTACAATCCCTCTTTGAGTGGGAAACCCTAATCCAACCCTAATCGATCTTGACTGTCCATATCTTTCAACATAACTTGCAATCTTGTCCGTCCATTCGAATTTGCCTTTTTCTATAAAGGTAGCCTCTCTTGAGCCATTTAGATGAAATCTTCTTCTTGTATCCTTACTCTGCCGAATTTTCTTCTCAATCTCTCATCCAACTATCTTGCATTCATCCAATCTTCCATCTATCAATCTCCATATCATTATTATGCTGCAGAATCGAGAAATCAACATTCATCTATTTGGGTAAAGCTAGAATGCTTCGGGTGCGGCATTCTCAACCCTATCAATGGATCGTGAGTCAATATGAGGTTTGCATTCATTTGATTTGCATTTGTTATCATTTACCTTCATGTCAATTTTTCATGATTTCAATGACTTTCATCCACAAGGAGCAGTCATACCTTCAATAAAGCATCATGCATAGAGAAAAGGATATAGAATCCATGGTTTAAAAAGTTTTTTTCATCATGAAATACAGAGATAAAGCAATTTTCTACCTGTATTATCAATAGTTCCCATAGTGAATGATGAAAGCATAGTATCCATTGTTTTGTTTTTTATCATAGAAGAAAAAAATAAATAGGGTCTCTTCACCTTTTCTTGCAAAGGTTACACTCAGAAATGATGCAAAGATAAGAGGAAAGATCACCTTATTTTATCCTGTTTGAAGATACTTGCTTACTGGCTACAGGTATGCTCACAGTTGAGCTCTAAAAACTCAGAAACCAGTCAGCCATGATGGCATTTTAAGCAAAGCAAAATAAATACAGTGAGAAGACAAAGCATAGCAAAGGATGATGCAAAAGAAACTACATCAAGACCGCGGCCTATAGGCCATTTTTTGCATTAGAAAATCAAGAAAAAAGATTCAAAATGTTACAAATATACTCACCTTCCATTTTCCTGTCAAAGATTCAAAAGAATATTATGGAGAAGCCTCAAAAATTGCAAAGAGAATATGGAGATATCTTCAAACCCTAGCAAGCATGGTGGCGGTTGAAGTGTAGCAGCAATAGGAAGTCAAAATGCAAATGATGTTTTAGGGTTACATCTTCCCTTTTTGGTCGAGAAACCTAAAACTTTTTGATGTTTTTTTACTTTTATTTTTTGAAATCATTGTAATCCATTTCCTCACCGTGGTAAAGACTTCTAAGTATTTTCAAACCTAATGATGCGAACCACATGATGCCACAAGGGGCCCATGAGAGCTAAATGTCATTCTTGTCTTTGGATTTTTCAAAGTTCAAACTTAACAATGATGTAAAGATAAAGCTTTATGCCTTATATCATTTTTACAAAACTTGGAGATAAAGGTCGGCAAGGGAGAAAGATTCGAACATAAGGAGTTAAAAATATGCAATGCAAATACATGATGCATGAAGTATGGTGCTAGGAGTTATAAGGTGTTTTTGTATAATGATGCAATGGATAATCTATGATGTAGTATGTATTTTACATGGATTCATAAGGTTGTAATGCATGTATGTATGCATGGGAGACATAAGGGATAATAGCCTTGATTTAGAGATGTATTAAGTATTGATACTTTATGCATGCATAGGAGTTATAAGGTTGAATATAATACATGGAATTTATGCAAAATGCATAATGTATTTTTTGCATGAGGAGATCTCTATTTTGCATGGTAGAGATAATGAGTTATTGTTTGTTTTTTTTAATCTTTTAAAAGACAAATACATCCAAATTTGCATGACTTTGCAACTCAAAATAATGTAAACAAATAATAAAGTAATGTGCTTATAAATTACTTTATTATTTTGTCACAAGTTGTAAAGTCAAAAAGATAGAACAAGTTGTAATTCATAGTAAAGTAATTATCCTAATTACTTTATTTTTTGCTCACATTGTTTTCTCATCCCAAAATCATGCAAATTTGGAGGATGGGGTTAACTAAGGTTCTTCGGGGTTCTTTGCATGGTTTTTGGGTCAAAATTGGAGAGTTTGGTCCACCTCTTGGTCAAACTAGTAGAGAGGAGCAGTTTGGAGCTATTTTAGCTCGACTTGGGATAATTATAGCCCTTATTTTTAGGGATTTTATTGCTTGCTCGTGGATCAGTTTTGAGAGATTATTTTTAGAGGTAGATGACTGCAGTTGACCTTTCTACGTCTCATGGAGAGAGAATATTATATATTGTAAGAAAAACTTAGGTTTTTCTAGTTCTTGCCTTTTTTGCTATTTACACTTTGAGAGAGAAAGAAGGTTTTGTAACTCATATTTTGTCGATTTATAGAGATTACAACAGGTTACAGGTTCTATTCTTTATCTTTTTTATACAATTGTTCCTTTATTTTTCAGTTGAATCAAGTGTCTACCTTTTCATTAGTGCTACTTTTGTGAATGATTTGATGAGATTTTATTGTGTTTAATATCAGAACCTTTAAAATAATTGTCTCATTTGTACTTGCATGCATTAGAAAGCATTGAAATCACATGTCTTAGGTTGTGCAATTGGAATAGTTTTCTTTCATGTTGTGAGAATCCTATTTTCCTTCAAAAGAAAATTATTTCCAACCTCCCTTAGAATCATTTTTGTGATCACATTGTCAAAAGTGGATTGTGTGGATAGATTTTTTGAGATTCATTGTGAATTAGATTTATAGTTTTCCATCAAAATTAGGTGCATCACCACACTTCAGATTACAATTTTAGTGCTTTTAGTAGATCCTTTCAACCCTTTCCTTACAAAATCATTGATCCATTGAAAATTACAAGGGAACTAGCCCATAATCTGGAGGTTCAAGCTCACCATAGGTCACCCACAGCCTGAGTTTGATCCCATGTTACACAAGATTGCTGAGCTTTACAACTTTGCATAATGGGTGCAATCCTGCTCGTCAACAGTTTTTGGCACGCTCGGTGGGACCTTTGAAATGATTTTCAATTCAAAAAGAACTTATTTTTTCAGCTGTTTTGGTACGAGCAGCAGATAATACAGCCTTTTTGGAGGTTTTAATTCAAGTACCTAGTGACTCTGAGTTTCTAGTTCGATAGATCAAATTTTACAGCCTATGAGAAAGATTCAGACAAGATCAAGTGCTATTTTATTTCAAAGTAATTCTAGTTTCAGTTCTTTTTCTAGCTTTTGAATGAGTAAACATGTCTATCTTTCATGGGAACATGTCATATCATCCATCATATCATGAAAATCCTGCTCATCCACATCCTTATCAGCCATATCAAGCTGAGCATGCAACTAGTTTTAGCCCAAATTCCATGGTTGTTCAAGGAAACCAACATGTGCAATACTCTTACCTCCCACCCACCCTAGTTCAGCCTTGTTGGCAACCTATACACAAACCAAATCAACTTCAAGAAGCCTGTTTTCTTCAAAACTAGTAGTATATCTTTCCCAACTAACTCCAAGTGAGTGAAAAGGAGGAGATTGCAAGCACAAAAAGTATGATGCTTGATCTCAATAACACATTGTTAGAAATCAATAAAGTTAAAGGAGATCAAGAGGCAGCAAGAATATGAGCAGCAACAAAAAGAGATTGCTTATCAGGCCTATCTCTATGAGCAAGACTTGTTGATGCAGAGAAGACAATATGAAGAAGATCTTGCAAGGGAGGTTGCAGCCAAAGAGGAACAAATAAAGCATTTGCTTGCACAAAAACAAAGGCATGAGATTCAAACAGCCCATTTCATTCCAGATTAGACTGTTCAAAATGAGGTTAGTAGTTATCAAATTCCAAGTTTCAGAAGTTCTAATTTTAATCAGGAGCCTGTTTGCATTCAAAATTAGTCCATTTGTCCTCAATATCAGTCACATCAAGTACCTGAACCTAGTCATCACAGTTTTGAGCAACTATGGCAGCCTTCTTGGACCAAATATCCTGATTATAAAATGCCAAATCTTGTTAAAGCTACCCCTCCCATACCAATCCAAAATCAGGAAGGGGAAGAGGTAGTCAAATCTGAGCCTATCAAAACTCCAAGTTTTAGTCTAGCAACTGAAGTTTTTGTTGTTTTTACTATGTCCCCAGCAGAAAATAAGCATAATGCATATCAAGAAGATGTTGGTTCAAACTTGGCACTCAATCCTTTGCATTTCGATTCATTTGAAAAGTTTTCTAATGTTGTTTATAAGATGAATGAAAGTAGAGTACAGAGGTCACAAGGTGAAAGTCTTCAGTTGCAAAGACATAATGCCCAAGTTCCATTGGAGAAAGCCCCAGTGAGGAGGAAGAACTGGTTTCTTTGTTTGATCAGCTACCTGGTTTTGTTGAGCCAGATGAGGAAGGCATGCTCATACCACAGGCAAAAATAAAGGGACAACAGGAGGATGCGAAAGAAGAGATTGTTGTTCCTAAAAGCCTTCAAAGATTTGATAGTTTTGATGAATTATTGGTTGTCCTAACAGAAGAAGATGATTCATTAACCATGGAGGAGGAATTGACATGGCAAGTTATCATGCAAGGTGAAAATAATGAACAAGAAGAGGGAAGGTTTGATGAAAGCCTCCATGAGTAGAGTGAAAAAACTCATCTATATTCAGTAGAAGATTATGAGTTCGATGAGAACATATTCTCTAATATCATAGAAGTTTTTTTCTCTAACATTGATAATGATTTGATGCAATGTGAATCAACAGTATGTGATCAATCTATTCAGGCCAAAAAAGCAAGCTTTCCTTCATTTCAATCATGTGAGCTAACTTTTTCAAATCAGGTTGAGACTGTAAGTGACAATAGGACAACAGATCTCAATAAGGAAACCAGGAGTATTAGCCAAAGGTTCATCATTGCAAGAGGATGTCTAATCAGGGATTTAGCTAGCAGAGAGCTAATCAAGGAGACACATGTTATTTTTGTATCGAAAGAGGAGATTGTAGCCTTGGAACAACAGAATTAGACCATCTATTCACCCCATAACAATAGTATAAATGATTAGGTTCATCTCGTGAGTGATTTTATTTTAGTTCTGTAGAGAGTTTTGCAACATTCTATAAGGTATGTTCTTATGAATCATATCTTATCAGTACCAAATAACCTTGCAAAACACCCTTTCTCAATCAAAGAGGGGAGTTATTTTACAAAGCTAGTTAATGGTTTTGTTTGACCAACTTCAATGGCTGGTTAGTTTAGGGTAGAGTAGAATTTCAGTTTAGTATTTTGTCTTCCAATAAGTGCACATGCACATTTTGCTGGCCATGTCCTAAAACAAGTTAGATTAGTTTAAATTTCAGTTTGGTTTTGGCTACTGTAGTTTTCTATTAGTTTAAGCTGCAAGAGATTTCTCAAAGTTTCAGGCAAGAAAAGACTTTATGCCCAATGGATTTGCAAGGCTACTGGTTCTATTTTTGTTAATAGGCAAACACCCCTGAGAGGTTGCCAAAAATGTTACTAAATTATGTTCACACCTAATTTAGTAAGTCCTGGATTGTAGTTGTTACAAAGGGGTTAAAAGAAAATTTTTAAAGAGCATGATCACTCAGTCAAATGTCTGCTATCTTGGCAAGAGAACAATAGAGAATCATTTATTAGGATAATGTGATAGCTCAATCAGAGCTGTCAAACCATCCTGATAAGTGAATTTGATCTAAGGGCAAGAGAACAGGCATTCAAGGAATGACAGGTATCTAACTAATTTCATCTTTTAGTTATGATGTTACTAATTATTCAAGTACCACAGTACAGTGCAAATGGAAAGGTATTTATGAACTATCATTTCATCATCATATTTCAAACATATGTTTTAAATCAGATTCAGTTATTTTATGCTATGCATTTGATTCAGAAAGAAAAACATACATAAATCATTGCATAAAATAAAATAACTTATTATATTCAAGAGAATATTTAAATATATCCCACACAAGCCGTGGGAATGACTAAACTAAGCCAATGCAACAAAGCATGCAAGCTATACATCTAAAGATAAAGTAGAGAAAGAGAACATATGAGGAGAGTGATATATCCATCATTGACTTGGAATGAAGGTTGATCCTCCTATCTGCAGCTTGATCTTCATGTTTTTAGCCTTTTGCTCCCAATCAAAATGATGAACCTGCAATATTGGAAAAGGTTTTTTTAGAAGCTCCGGATATACAAACTCATCATATGCCTTACCAACGGATTTATAAACTTGCAATCATGATGGATCAATATAATTGGATCATTATCAGACATATGCAAAGATCAGATCATCAGATGAAAGACAAAATCATCATGAGAAAGAGCATTGAACTTTCAAAGGTATGTTTTTATGCTAACTTGTTTGTTCACTGTGCAGGTACAGGAGAAATCATGTTGTTGATTCATTTTTATGAAATAAGCATGTGGAGAAAATGGGCTCCCACAAGGATTGAGCCCAGCATGTTGCTCCCTAAACCTCAAGAGGGACATAATTAATGTTTCCAAATAAATCATATTCTGTTTGAGGATCAAATTATAAAGCAACTGAGTATATGGTACATTCATAATAGTCAATCCAAAGGTACAATCATTGATAAAGGAGATATGACTATCCCCAAGGCATGCATACTCAAGTCCAAGTGATGGACAAGTGTTAAAATGGTGGACAGGGTCCTAGTATGGTCATTAATGACTGTACTAAAGAAGAGCAACATAAAATAATGAAGGAACAATCCTGCTGATAAACAATGAGGGGACAACCCAAGTGACTGTATTAGCATGGAATTAAAGGGCTGCAGGAGATACCACCATCATAAAGAAGCTTGGCACAATGAGAAAGCACTTGACACAAAGAATCAAGAGGTCTTTTACAAGCTATGGGATTATCTCACCAATTGACAATGGCAAAAAAATTTCAAGAAGTTATCATGTAGATGCAAATAGCCTATAAGAGATGAGGATGCAAGCATTAAGCTAAAAAAAAAATAGAAGGAAGGTGCATGAAAGGATAACAACAATAAAAAATCTAAAGGTGCAATATAATATGCAGGTGCAGTCATGTCTGTATGCAAAGGCAATCAGAAACAACAAATTGTTGCATAAGGACAATGAGTCTCTCAAAGTCAGGTATGTTCACAATTTAGGTGAATATAAGTCATAAGGAAAACAGTCATTATCAGAGGAGAGGGATTGTCACTCATCATAACAACTTAAAATTAGAAATGTAAACAACAAATTGTTATTGCTTCATTTTGTATTTATTGTTTGCATTCATTATAAACTATGAGTTTCTCAAGAATGCTACTAGCCCTACCAAAGAACAGCCATAAAGGACCAAAAAGACAATCATCATTGATAGGAGGAAGAAGTCATCTCATAGTCTAGGAAGAAATAAGACCTCAACAAAGCATAGTAAGATCACGTAGTCCATTGTGCTTTGTCATTAATAGATAAACACAATTTAGAAGCAAGACATAGTGGAACAGGAGAATAGTCACTTATAGTGGAGCAACAATCTTATTGATAAAATGAGAAAACTAGTCATAGAGAGGTGATTGATAACTATCACAGTTAAGTAGGGTGACTGTCAAAGTGCAGAAGACAAAATAGTGATTATGAAAGCAATACAACATCTTCCCTTCATGATTCAAGGTGTAGACACCCAAAATTGACTCATTATCATTAACATTCAAACATCGCATTACACATTATCTGCATTTGTCTAACACACTTGAGCAATTTCTCTAACACATCTATTTCTTCTATTAATTAAATAAATTTATATTTATTTAATTAATTCATTAGCTATTTCTTCTAAGCTATAATTATAACAATCTTCAATTATTTAATTATCTTCATTCTATCTATTTTTAATTAAATAAATCTTATTTATTTAATTAAAAATTCCTTTCATAAACCCACTTTCCAATTAATTAAATAAATTTTATTTATTTAATTAATTTATCTTATCATTTATCTCATGAGCCAACATGTGTGCCCCTTTCATTTAAAAAAGATAAGTGGTACTACACCCTTTTTATTTAATATCTTTCACATGTAGTACTTTTTTATGTACACAAGCGCACATAAGCCCTATCTTCCTGCCACTTGTCATCTACACATTCACTTATGCCTATCTTTTAATCTTAGCCATTCACATAGCCTTCGAATCTCCACCATTGATTGATTTTGGTTGAGTTCTATATAAACACCCTCTCATTCCATACTTCACACGATCAAGCATTCATATAGTGTCTACATTATCATCTTGAGCATATTAAGCACTTGAGCATCCATAGCATCCATTGAGCTTATCATGATTATCATACATCCATTATGGCATCTTTTATCTTCATAATTGTTCATTGTTGAAGAAGCAATCCACATCATAAACAAGGAATCACACAATCTAGGTGATGTGCTTGAATTTGCATTACTTTTGGTTTCATTTAGATTAGATTCTTTGATGATGGTAGGGTTAGGTTTTCATGGCTTTTGCTTGATCTTATTAACCTGATTTTTACCTATCACATTTTGGCACACCCGGTGGGACCCACGTCCTTGATTAACTTTACTATTTCAAGTTGTTTTTATGAAGATCAAATTTTCTAAGCGCTTATAGCAAGTTCCAGTTGCTTTTGAGCCAACATCCGTCGATGTCTGCATACCTGCGTCGCTTCTACATTGAAATCTGCTGCCTCTAGCAACTTCCAAATCACTTATAAGCGGACAGTGATTGCTTTTTGTTTATTCTGCATCGCTTGTAGACTAACAATGGTCACCTATGCATTTAACCTAATCACTTTTGATTTGACAGTGGCCGCTTTTAGATAATTGAATCACTTTTTTATGGAATTAGGGCTTTTGTTGCAGATTGTCTCTTTTGCAAATCTAGGTCGCTTATGTGCCTTAAACAGTCGCCTCATGCTAGTTCGCATTGCTTTTGAACTTCAACAATTCACATCTGGTGTTTTTAGCATCACCTGTGATCTGTAGGATCTCACCTATGACGTAACAGAGATCACTTTTAACCGATAGTGAGTCGCCTTTGGTAAACTATGTTGCTTTCAGTCTGTATCATTTGTAGTTTATTTTTCTTAGTTACTAATTGGGTTTTTGTGTAGCACCTTATCAATTTGTCCAAGAAAAGGAGGTTATCAGACTACTAACATATCTGTTGCAGCTTCGATCGGTCCAAGACTTGTGGTTTTTCACTAAATTAGGAACATTTGGGCTTGGTGCTTAAAATGAATCATTGTTTTCTCCGTGCTTGATTTATCTTTTGATTGCTTGCATGTGATTGATTGTAACCCAAATTTAATAACAAAAGTATCATCTCCCCTTGCCTATCAAATGGATCTTGGGTGTATGAGAACTTGTTATTATATTTAGAAGGCCCACCTTCCTGGTGTGAGAAGGGATACGACCCAAGCGATAATGGGCTAAAGCCAAGTCCTTCTAAACCGCTATATAAGAAAAGTGTTTGTGTCAAAAGCCACAAACAACGGGTGTTGTTGTGTTATACTGATAGCCAACCTCCCCCAAAACCCTCCAAGGTGTAACCCTTGAAGGCTGGGAGACTCCATAACGGAGAGTAGCACTGCCGCATGTATAGCCACCCGAACGGATGTACTTATTAGCAACTTTATGTATTAGCCAAAAAACCTCTATTTGTTGACGCAAAAGGTGGGACCTTTGAAGCCACCCTGATTCACGTGGTTCTTAGAAGAGATAGCAGGGACAATCCTAAGGTTTGGTAGGGGGACAAGCCTTACAGGAAACCCAGATCTTGGTATGCGTGAGAAGTGTGTGCCATGGAGAGGAGCCAATGCTACCAAGATCCTAAAGCTATCCGCTTTGAATAAGCACGGCCAGGGGATTCAACAAATACAGTCCTTTCCTAGCCTAGGTTGTACAAGTTTGTGATTGTTGTGAGTGTGAGTGACTGTAATTACTATTTTCTTGCCAAAAATCACAAATCAGACATCTTTCCTGACAGACACAGTTGCTTTTGAGCTTAAACTACCCGCATACAAACAACATAATCGCTTTTAAATTGCAGTTAGCCACTTTTTGTCTAAACACAGTCACTTATAAACAATAGTTAGCCACTTATTGTCTAAATAAGTTCTCCTTTAAACAACAGTCTATCGCCTTTGGTCTCATCCACATCACTTCTGATCAGTAGTAAATTACTTTTGAACCAACAGTCGTCGCCTGTGAAAAATCAGATCACCTCTGGTTAACACTGTAACCTGCTGTTAGAACCTAAATCAGTTCACATTTGAGCTATTATCAATTGCCTTAGGCCTCTTCTGAGTCACATTTGAACTATTACCTGTCGCTTGTGGTTTAATAACAACAAATCTTAGTGCCTCAGTTGAATTAACCACAAATCCAGCTTGCTTAGCTTCAGCATTAGCTTTCAGACCTATCTCTGATCATTAGCAGATACCTAGACTTTGTCTCCTATTTTGAGCTTACCAATCAATCGAATTTCATGAGCTTTTCATCTTTTTGAGATCCCAAACTAGCAAACCAAACATCAAACCAATCATTTTGATCAATCAGCAAAACATCAGCTTTAGCTTTAGCAAACATCAGTAACTTAGCAACTTTTAGCAAACAACTTTTCCCTTGAGTGTGTGAGCTATTCTCTAGGGAAAACTAGCCAACAACAAATGAACCAAGCAACTTAACAACAAACCAACCAAAGCAAACCAATCAACCAAACACATCAGCAACCAAGCAAAATAGCAAAGCAACCAACTAACCAACTAGCAAACTATCACCTTTCTTTGGGTCTCAAAACTTTGACGAGCTAAACTTTAGTTTTCATCAACATCATGCCTCAAACTAGGAGTCAATATAGAGCTGAAATGGAAGCCAAATATAGAGCTAAAATGGAAGCCAAATTGCAAGCTGAGATGCAACAATTTAGATCAACACCTCTTAAGGACGCAACTCAATTTATGACTGGTATGCCTCCTCATATGTATACACCTCAAGGCTATACCATTGAAGAGTCATCTTCACAACAAGTGCAACCCCAAACATCTTTGGAGACTTTTGAAGAACAATCTCAAGATGACTCATCAAAATTTTAGGATACCCATGTGTGGGATCAAGTTGAGAGACTTATTATATCCGAGCCTAATCACTACTTCTTGCAACTTACTCGCATGGGTGCTAAATTGCCAAAAGATTTTGACATATCCGCTATTAAAGAGAAAGATCCAAACACTCCCGCTATTGTTGCAAAGGGACCATCCACTATCGTCACATCATCCCCCATCATATCACAAGCTCTATCTTCCAACACATCTTCTTCATTGCCTATTGTTGCTTCATTTGATCTACCATGTTCGGAGCACACACTAGAACCTTTGATAATGCTAACTAATGTGCTCCCTCTCATGTCACAAAATCTTAACATTCCACCTTTCCATGTTCCTCAACATACTCCTCCTACCATGACCGTTTACATGCCTCAAGTAACATAAGCTGTCCATGCGGCCCAAGCGCAAAAGCTCCAAGCATCACAAGCTATTCCCATATCCCATAATGCGCAAGCCTCCCAACCTATCCCAACAACACCAATAGCCCAAGCTTCACGACCATCACAACTTGCTATATCCCATACAAATACCATATCTCATATACCAACTACTAATATGCTTTCCACTATCCCCACTAATCCGTCTATTACACCATATAATCCCAATGTTAGTCTTATTGACATGAGTGATCTTCCTATCATTTCTCAAGCCAATCCTAGCAATACGGTCACTTATGTTGAGCAACTTACATCCATTCCATCATATTCTTCCAATCCTTCACACACCATCAATCCATCTTAAGCTACCCAAGGCTTGCCTATTATCACCCAACACTTGACACAGACTAATCCCCATGTTGTCCAAAAAACAAATCCAAGCATCTATCCTTCTTTTGCATCTACCAATCCTTCCATCACTTATCATGTTACAAATCCAACTCCAACTTCCCAACCATTCACTAGAGTCAATCCATCTTCCACTACACATGTGATGCCAAATCTTGGTGCCAATTCATCACAATATACTCAACCACCGCTTGTGTCTCAAGGACAGCAATCCTTAAGCACATATGTGCCACATACCAATCCTTTGACATATATTGTGAGTACGCAACGTCAACAAATGGTCATGGCTTCATATATACCACAACAACAACCTCAATATACATCATACCATGTTCCACCCCCTTTGCAACAACAACAATTATCTTCAGCGGATGTTCAACAAATGATCAATCAAGCGGTAGGACAAGGCAAGAAGACATTTTCTCTAGAGAACATATGTGTTTATCCATTTGATAAATCTCTTAATATGATACCTTTTCCACCACACTTTGAAATTCCCCAATTTGACAAGTACAAAGGAAAAGGAAATCTGGAAGACCATCTTAGAGTATTCTTTGTGGCATGTCTCGATGTTGCTTATGATGACACATATCTTTCAAGATTATTCCCTTGAAGCTTAGTGGGACAAGCTCTTGAATGGTTCTCTCACCTACCTCTGGGAATTAAGTCTTTTTCAGAATTGGCAAACAAGTTTCGATCACACTTTTCTTTCAACATTGAACATGAGGTAAACATGAATGACCTTGTCAATAATAAATAGCGCAATGGTGAAGCCTTTTCTTCATTTACTCAATGATGGTGTAATATGGCTAGCAAACTATCATGGGAAATACCTAAGAACCATAAGATCGATATCTTTGTTCAAAATCTTCATCCCGAGTTGTCATTCCAATTACAATTGCAAAGTGCTAGCACCTTTGATGAAATTGTTTCCAAAGGAACCATCATTGAACGAGCCTTAATTGCTAAAGGAACTATCAAGATCTTTCACGATAACAAAGACTATCCTCAAAACTCCAATGATAAATCTCACTTTCTGAAACAAAAATAAGAATGTTGTCAACGATGGTGTTGTGGACGCAAAGAACATCCAAACTGTGAAAGCTCCCATCAACATCCAAGTTGCTCCTACAACAACACAACCTTTTCAATGAATGCAACAACGACAAACTTCCAATCCGTGTCGACAATTTACACCGTTAGCAGAACCTATGGAAGTTATCTTTCGAAAGCTTCTCCAAATGGGCGATATTATCTTATCGGATGCACCACCTAATGGTGAACCACTTTTCAAAGCTCCTTGGTACAAAGAAAATGAGTATTGTGATTTCCATCAAGTTAAAGGACACAAAACAAATGGTTGTATGCGCTTAAAACATGTCATCCAAGATTGCATAAATCAAGGTTTAATCAAAGTTACACCTTCAACAACTCAACCTAAACAACAATCAACATAGAACTATGATCTAGAGACTTTAAAAAATCCACTTCCATCTCATGACAAAACAAGTAACCCTCATACTAAGAATGCCATCCAGTACAACTATGAATCATCTACCATTGGCCACATTGACCATGCTCGCATTTCTACCATTACTATCCAAGGCAAAGTACCTAATTGTGTTGTAACCACTCGAAGAGGTCGCGTCACTATTCAAGGAGCACCCATTCAGCCTCCTTGACCATTCCCTAACTATAATAGCTTGGATTGCCTTGGCAAAACACCTATGCACATATTCATTCTTGAGTTGCTCCGCATATCCCCTTCTCACAAAGCTATCGTTGACAAAGCCTTACAAGAATCTTCGGTGCCCAATGATATTGATATCACACAATTCCAATCTATGGTCGCTAGCATTGCAGCTCCTTATCATTTAATATTCTTCGACAAAGACCTTCAACCCTCGACATTGAAGTGTTTGTTAAACAATGCCATATCAAACGAATCTTGGTGGATGGTGGAGCTGGTCTTAATACATGTTCTTTGAAATTAATCAAACAACTAGGATATTCTAAAAAAGATGTTGACGCCTCCAAGGTTATTACTATCAGAGCATATGATGATGCCAAGCGAGATACTGAAGGGATTATTTTCTTGTCTATCTAAGTTTGGCCGATCACCACAAAAACCCGTTGTCAGGTTCTTGATATTGATCTTCCTTATAACATCATCCTTGGTCATCCATGGATACATGCCCTTAAGGTGGTTCCTTCCACATACCATCAATGTCTTAAATTTCCACACAATGGTGTTGAAGTTACTATCCAAGCTAATCCCAATCCATTTGAGTTCTACCATGCCTTTCAAGCTAACTATCAGAGTCCAAACCGCATTCCTATCAACACCAAGGCATATCTGTCTTCATCCTATGTAGACCCATCTAATCTACTCAAGCCATCATCTAGCAAAGCTGCCTCTAACCTTCGTATCAAGTACACCGAACATGGTCCTGGTGAGTACACGCTACAAGAATCTTGTTGTGTTGGCACCCTTCCATTATCCCCTAAATCCTATGGTAAACCTTCCACATCCAAACCAACTCCAGCCCCCGCTATTATCAAAGCTCCCCCTACAATATTCCTTAAGGGCGGATTCCTGGATGATGAAGACATTGATGATATAGACTCTTGGATATTCTTTGATGAAAATGACCAAGTCCAACTTGAAGTAGAGCGATACAACAATGGGTTCCGCATTATAAAAAACATGGGCTACAAAGGACATGGTGGATTGGGATCACAGGAACAAGGACCTACAAAACCTATTATTGTGTCTATGAAGTTTAATAAGCAAGGCCTTGGTTATCAGTCGGAGGTACCACGACTCATAGACATTAAGTGTATTTCTGATACTGACGCTGGAACTTCCTCAGCAGGAGAGACTTCTAATTTGGATACTACCTATGACTCCTCCCTTCATATTACTGATCTTTTCCAAGAACACTCCATATTCATGATTTCTGCAGCCTCCTCTAGCCATAACAACTCCTCTATTAACCTTTCACTCGTATATCTTGACCTTGTCGATTGGGACCAACGAGGGGCACCGATATTAGACACATTTGAAAATGATGAAGCTATTGCATAATTCATGGGCTTACGACAAGGTATTCCATTGGGTGATCACAAAGTAGGTTTCATGATGGACTTACCTAAACTAGCATATTTTGGTGGAAGTATCAAATCCTTCAATCGCAAAAGTGAAATGAATAAAATTAAACAAAATAGGTCACTAGGTGAAAACTGAAAGGTGCCTCTTGACCACGAAAAAGTAAAAATAAAGGACGTATCCGAAGGTGAAAACCTCTCTGAGGCGCCTAAGGATGGGGGATTTGATCTTCCTGTTGCCACTGATTATCATGAGAAATCAACCTTGTTAGTTGAACAATCACAAGACATGAACTTGGGTATAGAGCAGAATCCAAAGATCACCTTTTTGGCAGCATCACTATCAGAGCAAGAAAAAAGAGACTTCACAACATTTTTTATGAGAAGAGCTATAAATTTTGCATGGACTTATGCTGACATGTCGGGTCTAGATTCATCACTTGTGGTAAATCATCTAGCAGTATCTCCTAATGCAAAACCTATCAAACAAAAATTGCGCAAAATGCATCCACAGGTAGCTTTATTGGTCAAGGCAGAGATTCAAAAACTGTCAGAAGAAAAGTTCATAAAGCCTATTGATTATCCAAAATGGGTTTCAAATTTGGTACCTGTAGCAAAGCCTGATGGATGAGTTCATTATTGCATAGACTTTAGAGATCCTAACAAAGCATGTCCTAAGGATGACTTTCCATTACCAAGCATAGACAATATTGTAGATCTTACAACTGGATATGAAATGCTATCTTTAATGGATGGATTTTCAGGGTATAATCAAATTAGAATAGCAGAGGAAGATCAAGATAAAACATCCTTTATTTGTCCATGGGGCACATATTGCTAGGTTGTAATGCCTTTTGGTCTTAAGAACACTGGAGCTACTTAGCAACACGCCATGACATTTATTTTTCATGACCTTTTTCATACTATCATGGAAGATTATGTGGATGACATCTTGGGAAAATCTAAGACTAGAGAAGGACATCTACAGGTATTAGCACAGATCTTTGATCAATTAGAAAAATATCAAGTCAGACTAAACCCAATGAAATGTGTATTTGCTGTAACCTCTGGAAAACTATTGGGATACATTGTGTCTCGACGAGGGATAGAAGTGGACCCAGTGAAGCTAAAAGCTATCATGGAAATGCCTCCGCCAGCAAATCTCAAACAGCTCCGTAGCCTACAAGGAAGGCTATAGTCCATCCGCAGATTTATCTCACAACTAGCAGATAAATGTCATCCTTTTCAGCATCTTCTTCATAAGGGTGAACCTTTTAAGTGGGATGAAAAGTGTCAACAAGCTTTTGATAAAATAAAGGAATATCTGGCAACACCTCCTGTGTTAGTACCTCTTGTACTTGATCATCCATTATTGCTCTATATATCATCAACAATAGTAGCATTGGGTGCCCTTCTAGCTCAACATGATGATTCAGGAAAAGAATAAGCCATCTACTACATCAGCAGAACTCTTGTGGGATATGAACTCAATTATTCATTAATGGAAAAAGCATGTTTAGCATGTGTTTTCTTCCCAAAAGTTGTGACACTATATGTTAAACCAAACAACCAAGCTCATATCAAATGTTGATCCACTCAAATATCTTCTTTCTAAAGCAATTCTCACAGGAAGATTAGAAAAATGGGTCATGATCTTAAGTGAATTCAACATACAATATGTGGATCGAAAAGCCATTAAAGGACAAGTCATTGCTGATCAATTAGCTGCAGCACCCATCACAGATATTCATCCAATATATCCAAAATTCCTTGATGAAGGATTGTTCAATTTAACTTCTCCAACACAATGGCAACTATATTTTAATGGATCATACACACAACATGGAGCAGGAGCAGGCATCTTGTTTGTTACCCCGCAAGGAGATTGTATACCTAAATCATATAGAATTGCATTCCCATGTACCAATAACATAGCAGAGTATGAAGCTTTAATCACAGGATTGCGCATGGCAGTATAATGGGCTATCAAATAGTTACAAGTCTTTGGTGATTCTCAGTTGGTTATCAAACAGGTCTTAGATGAATATCAAACAAAAGATGAGAAGCTTCTTCCATACAAGCTAATGGTTGACAATTTCAAGAAGTATTTTGACAATATCACTTTTGAACAAATCCCCAGACTACAAAATAGAGCAGCAGATGCCATGGCCATGATTGGATCTCTTCTAGACATGCCATCTAATACACATAAATGTGAGTTTTTGGTTGAACAACTTTTGATTCCAGCATTTGAAGTGCCACAGTCTGAGCTTATTTGTGAAATTGTTGGTCCCAATTCACTGTGGTATGAGGATCTATATGAGTATCTCTGTAATCAAACCTTTCCACCTCAATTATCCAACACCCAATGCAAACCCTTTATTCGTCGAGCCTCTCATTACACTATTCTGGGAGATACCCTTTATCACCGGAGTCTGGATGGTAACCTTCTTAGATGTCTTGATTCTGACGAAGCAAAAGTGGCCTTACGTGATGTACATGAAGGTGTTTGCAGCTTGCATTCCGCTAGCCCTAGCCTTGTTAAGAAACTTCTATGAGCAGGATACTATTGGCCAACCATGGAAAAAGATGCACAACAATTTACAAAGAGATGTTTATAGTGTCAGAAACATGGAGATTTAATACATGCACTAGCACATGAACTTCAACCTATCATTACTCCATGGCCTTTTTCATAGTGGGGACTTGATCTCATAGGTAAAATCCATCCTACTTCATCAAACGGTCATAAGTTCATTATCACCACCACTGAATATTTCACAAAGTGGGTGGAAGCCATACCAATGACCTATATCACAGGCAAGCAAATATCTAAGTTTATTTTACACTACATCATTTTCCATTATGGAGTTCCTCAAGCTATTGTTACAGATAATGGTCATCCCTTCAGGAATCAAGAGGTCAGAGATCTTTGTAACAAGTTCCATATCCAACATCGATTCTCTACACCTTACTATCCTTAGAGCAACGGCCAAGCTGAAGCTTCTAATAAAACAATCATCAAAATCCTCAAAAAGATGGTTAATGAAGCTGGTCGGGATTGGCATCTACAACTCCATCTTGCATTATGGGCATATAGAACAAGTATCAGAACTCCCACTGGAGCTACACCCTATGCTCTTGTGTATGGCACTGAAGCTATTTTACCTATTGAGGTTGAGATCCCTTCACTACGAATATCTCTATAGCATACTATCTCAGATGAAGAATATTGAGTATCCAGACTCCATGATCTTGAGCTCCTAGATGAACGACATCTTACAACACTCAACCATCTCCAAGTATATCAAAATCGTCTACGCTGTAGCTACAACAAGAAAATCAGAGAAGGCAGATTTCAAGTTGGAGATCTTGTCCTTAAAGAAAATCAAAAGAATCAACAACACCGAGAGAAACATGGCAAGTTTGAACCAAATTGGCTTGGTCCTTTCATCATCATAGTAGTTTATGGATCAGGTGCATACACTCTTTCAACACCTGAAGGCATTCCCTTGGATGAACCAGTCAACAACGTTCATCTCAGGAAATTTTATCCTTGAATCTCAACTATCCTAAAAAAAAAAATCCAATAGTGAAAACCACTTCGTGGTGCTTTGGACAACAAAAAAATAATAGTCTAAGATAAATAATCCATCCTCTAGTGAAAACCTGGTAAACAAGTGCCTTGGATAAATACCATAGTGAAAACCTGGCAAACAAGCGCTATGTGTAGCGACCAGCCTCCATCGTCTGCTTGGTTCATTTGATCATCACTTTTCATACCATATTTCACCATCCTATCCTATGTAGTCCATATCATAATCCACATCTCATCACAATAAACAGTTTTTCCATCTTCACCTCTGTCAATGCCAGCTATCATACTTGAGACATTGTTGCAATAACTATTTCCTTTGGCATCTTAGCTTCTTGACCACATGCCTTCTGCATCGTCACTTCTTCATAATAAACCTCATTCTGTACTGGGGGCATTTGTTGAGTCTTATTTAGGAAGTGGATACCGCTATCTCTAGCTTATAACACATCAACCACCTTAGCTCACAACACAACAAATTTTTAACTTCAACCATAGTGTTCATCCAATGACAAACATGGCCCAACATTTTTGTAACCAGGATTCATATCTTTGCAATCTATTTGCATTTATCTAACAATTATAAGACATCGCCAATGCAAGCATCCAAGCAACCAACATAATAAGTAAGAACTACATCCCAGCTCTATTGTTAAAGCCTTGATCCTGTGGATACAGGGTATGTAGGCAATCTGAGATGCGAAGGAAGCACTCTGATTCAGGCTAAGATGATAGCCCCTTCTTTTCATCATCCATCTTTCATTTTTCTTCTAACCATCCCCAATCTTTCATCTCACGTTCTATCTTTCATCACACACATCATCAATCAAACCCAGAACTACATATTCATCATGTTTCATCTTCATCGTAAATGTGCTTTGATCCCGTGGATACAGGGTATGTAGGCAGTCTGGAATACGAAGGAAGTTTCCAGTACTCAAGCACAGATGATCCACCCCATCTTCCCCATCTTCTTCATCTTCTCTCATCTTCCATCTTCTTCTCTTTGATCAGCTCAAGCAGGAAGCAAACTATGTGTATACTAAATGCTCAAGCACTTTAACCAATCATGAATAAGCCAGAAGCTATTTGTCCACATGCCTTAAGACAACATTTGCTATAGTAGTTTATTAACAACTTTAGCCTTCAACAGGATGCAGCTTTCCTCTCAACAAGGCGTCAGCTTAAATCCATCTAAGAGCACTTAAATTTGGCAAGAGAATGTGATGACAGTATCTTTTGTTTTATCTTTTGATTTATCTTTTGTCCCTTTTCTATGCCTAATCAAGGTTGCCTTGATCTATCTATATCTTGGTATGTTACGATAGAGTAAGGAATGGGGCATGATCATATTGCTTTCGTATGTTGTGTTTGTGGAATGATCTTATTCTCTTCGTATGAGTATTGGTATCTTGTGCGTGTTGGGATTAGCATCTTACATATCACTATCTCTAGCATCTGAGAAGCTAAACGGTCTCTTATGCACTTGAGACTATTCTATGTCAAGACTAGCTCCATACATATAACCAACAAGATCTCACTATGTGTAGTGGAGATAAGCTCAAACCATTGCTTGTAGCGTCAAAGTCCATCTCAAAACACTAGCTGTTATTCATATCTTATGCATGTTGGCTCAACATCTTGACCTCATGCGTTCAGACAAGATTGTAGCATGCTAGTTGCGCATTGGATATCTTGACACCTTGGTCTTCTATACCCTGGTGCATAACATCCACATGCTATATCAAACATAAGGATTGCATTTCTTTTTCATTTTGAACAATTACTTTAAAAGTTGCCCATCATCTCATCTATTCATCCTATTATTAGCCTACATATTCCTCAGCCAAGATCAATCATTTCCAACGTCTTTTGTCCACATTCCCTATCCTACAAAACAAGTGTGTTAGACATACATAAGTCCATCATATATCATCTCATTACCATCTATCTATATGCATACATATCATATCATTACCATTTACATATTTGCATTATCATACATTTCCATATCATTTGCATAAACCTCCATACATAATCCATGAACGTATAAATACAACATGCATAACCATCATAATACCAACAGTGTATCCATGACAACATCATATAGACCAACAGTACACCATCATATATATATACATGTGTCAATATACAAGTGTCTACATATACAAGCTGAGCCATAAAGAATGTATGTACAATAAGCTCTTGGCCTCATCATTATACAACATAATATACAACATATACAAGGTAGCCCTAATGACTACTGGCAGCTCCCTTGCCCTAACCACCACCACTGGGTCCTACACCTACCCCCTTTCTCTCGGTGGTCCCATCACTGAGGCTACTGATCGAGATCCACTTGACCTCTGTGAACCTGAAGCCCCTGACCTACTCCTAAAGCTAGGCTACCTTTTCTCTACTGCCACAACCCCATAATATAAGCCTCTATAATACTCAGCCTCACCCTATACTCTCTGAAGCTCTACCTGCACCTGCATCAATTGCGTGGCTAAGTACATCATAGCTCCATCTATCCCCAATGCAGTCACTGCTCTATCCCGCTCACTGGTCATCCCCTGTAGCTGTTGCACAGCTGTATCTCTCTCAACCGGCAAACCATCTCTCTCTGCTCTCATAGCCTGCACCTACTATACTACAGTATCTCACTCTAGTCTCATCATCTGCTCACTTTGTCTGGCTGCATCTCTCTCCCCTGTCACCCTAGCTACTGCACCATCATCCTGTCCATCTCTAGCCTATGCTCTCAACTATAGCTGAGTCTGGTAGGTCTGAGCCTGAGCCCTCGCATGTCGTAAGCTAATCACTGCCTGATGCTTGTCTATCTCCACCCTCCTCAACCTCATCTGTGCTCGCTGCCTCCATCTCCTCTCATCCCTAATTCATCTCCACAGCTGCTGAATCCCAACATCATCACCTACTAATATCTGTCCCTGAGGCTATGCAAGTATCTGAGGCTGTCCTAGCATTTGTCCCCGCATCTGTATCCCTGGTGTTGCCGGTACAATAGCCTACACTGGTGGAGCCTATCATTGTCTCCTCCTAACTGGCCTCTCCATCTCAATCTCCCCTATCTCGCCAACCCTCATCAACCGAGTCGGTCTAGTTATCGCCTAGTATGCATCATAGTTTGGTAGTGTGCTTAGATCTGCATGACCCTATCCCCATTGCCATACAACTGGTTGTATCCCATCTCTCTCCGCCAATGCCATGTCAACTACTACCTCTGACCCCCAATCAAATACCTCCTGTCTAGTCTGCCCAAAAACGACATCACCAACTGGTACTACCTGTGCCACCCCGAACTGCCTCAAAACCCTCTTTGGTAAATAGCACTCTATAATATAAATGTCGTGTCCAAAAATGTATCTCACCTGCCTAGCATAGACAAGCTCTGCATCTTCCGCATCCCATCACTCACATCCTAGCCATGGCCTCCATACAAAACTATCCACCTCACCCAATCTCCTCCGCTAGTATACCACTCCTCGGTGCTGCTAGTATGTCAAAGCTCCTCTATACATCCTCGCATACGGCTCTCCCGCTACTCTCGCCACCCATCCCTTTGGTCTCATAACTGGGATGTGCTTATAGGCCCATAAGTGTAAAATTGTAACTCCAACTGACATGCTAGCTTCGAACATATATGTGCAATCATGCAGGAAGTGATAGAGCTGTCCTAGCACACACTCCACTCATGCATACCTCGTACCATAAGAGAACATCCCCTCCATAACTGTCCCCCATCCTACTGGAAAGCCTCTAGCTCGCTTATCTCCCACTAGCCATCTGATGATAGCCACTACAACTCGCTGTGGTCTATCACATAGCTCCTCCATCCTTGCCATTAGAATCTCTGAGCCCTCTACTCCAATGTCAGGTGTCCCAAATAATCTCCTGAATGCAGCTGGACCCATATCAGGATCATAATCAACTCAGTCCCCATCTATCAGAATCTATAAAATCTGAAACACATCCTCCAGTGTGATCGTGGCCTCTCCTGTCGGCAACAAGAAAGAACTATGCTTGCTCATCCAACGCTCCACCATTGCTGCCATCAATCCTTGATGTGCCTACACCGGCTTCAATCTCGATACATGCTCTAACCCGAGGATCTCTAACACTAGCCGCTCCTATGCACCTAGCAATCTCACCAATCATAAATCCCTAGGATGTGGCTCCCGTGATAACAAAGGCGGTAGTATATCATGCATCATGTCATTCATCATGTCAGTCTTTTGCGCTACTTAAATGCTATCAAAATTTGACCGTTTATTGTTATCCTAGCTTTCATCTACCATAAGCAGTTCAATTTTCCATATGTACTTATCTGTGGATCAAAAGTAACCTCTTTTACCATATGCGCTTCTATCTTGCTCATAACGACCTATTCTGCATATGTGACCACTTCTGGACTACATGTAAGCTCTATTTCTCTATGCGCGTCACCTTAGCCTATAAGTGAGCTATTTACCCTAAGCGAGCACTTATCCTTTCTAAGTGAGTTGCACTCCTATATACGCCTACTATTTGACCATAAGCGACCTGTTCCTCTTTATATGCGCATTTTGCCTCTATATTGCCTAGCTGACTAAATGCGACCTAATTTTTCTAAAAGTGACCAAGCCACACTTAAAAGTGATTTAAACTACCCTAAGCAACCTATTTTCTACCTAAGCGACCTGAACTACCTATCCTACGACCTAGTCGCTTATGGTGACGTGTGTGCATTACGCTTCTAGCCTATTCAAATCATGCTTTTAGCAAAGTTTTCGATACATACTGGTATGCCTGCTCCCTCTGGTTGCCCATGTGTCCTCACTCGCTCGGCACAATGATCCCTACGTGGAATCACCATCTTGATAGCTCTCCAACTCTCGTCGCACACCAACTCTAAGGAGCTCTAGATCTCTATAGCTTTCTAAGCACAAATGAGCACAAATGAGCCTATTTGCCATTGCAGAACCTACTTATAGCCCCCATCCCAACCCTAATTCTTCTATGCCAAAGCCCATTTTTCTTCTGCAGCCTCCCATTTTCTCCTACCCAGCCTTTGTTCTCTACGTCAACCTTGTTTCTAACCTTTCATCTTATCACGAGCCAACCTAGCCCTTTCTGGTTAGCCTAGCTTACCTCTCAAGGGGACATCACCTACCAGTTACACTGGGGCATAACCTTGTTTATTGAATGCATATTGTATCTTCTTTGACACAACGCTCTAGCGAACATTGTATCAAAGAGGGGCAAAATGTCGACACCCAAAAGTGACTCATTATCATTAACATTCAAACATCGCATTACACATTATCTGCATTTGTCTAACACACTTGAGCAATTTCTCTAACACATCTATTTCTTCTATTAATTAAATAAATTTATATTTATTTAATTAATTCATTAGCTATTCCTTTTAAGCTATAATTAAACAATCTTCAATTATTTAATTATCTTAATTCTATCTATTTTTAATTAAATAAATCTTATTTATTTAATTAAAAATTCCTTTCATAAACCCACTTTCCAATTAATTAAATAAATTTTATTTATTTAATTAATTTATCTTATCATTTATCTCATGAGCCAATATGTGTGCCCCTTTCATTTAAAAAAGATAAGTGGTACTACACCCTTTTTATTTAATATATTTCACATGTAGTACTTCTTTATGTACACAAGCACACATAAGCCCTATCTTCCTGCCACTTGTCATCTACACATTCACCTATGTCTATCTTTTAATCTTAGCCATTCACATAGCCTCCGAATCTCCACTGTTGATTGATTTTGGTTGAGTTCTATATAAACACCCTCTCATTCCATACTGTTGGCTAACAGATTTGTCCTTATTCTGAAAATGGTTTATTTTGACTCTATACCCCTCTTTGAAGAACAAACGAGTTAGGCAACAAATGGGTGAACTTTTTAAATTAGTTCCCCTTTGAATTTAGGTATAGCTCCCTTTAAGATTTTCAATGAATTTAATCTATTCGACTATCCAAATGCACTTTTAACTAGAAAATGCTTAAGGCAAACTGACATTCATACATAACTATGTTATGAATGCGATAAATTTATGTAGTAACAGTGTGTAATAGAATGCACAGATTCTACTTTTGATACATTCAAATACATGAACACCTACATATGAATTTGCTGAACCAATAAATAATAGAACACATATAACGAATTGTCCAATAAAAGAGCAATTACCAGATGAAAAGAGATTTCACATAGAAAATCTAACTCCAAACACTCAGACGCACAGATCCAAGTACGCAGTAATTGTTTCTTCTTCTCATTCACAGAAGAAAAAATTCTCAGACAATTATCACATAATGTAAAACCATAAAACGGTTTAGCTAAAATTCCCCTTCTTCTTTCCTTTTCCTAACTTTCTATATCCCTTACAAAGATTTTAAAAACCTATATATATGAATGTCTTAATCATGTCTTCGAGTAAATCAAACCCAGAGTTAACATAACTCTGACCCGTATGGGATTTAGTTTATAACAACTGATTTTAAAGATCAAGATTTGCTGAAAATAACATAAATGAGGAACATAAATAAAGAAAGTGAGCCAATGAAATCATGACTGGGACAATGGATTTGCATCACCAGATTTGTCATCGGTGGCCTGGGAAGCACGTTGGGTCTTCCACTCCTGAAAAGCTGCAACGAACTCCTGAATCTTCAGGAAGTTGGGAATACCTATATGTTTTATTCTTGACTTCCAAACTTCTTTTTCCCTTCGCATTTTCCCAAATTTTTCTCTGTGTTCTGGAAGTGCGTCGATCCAGAGGTAAAGTAGTGACTCAACTTTAGAAATCCTGGAGAAGTCCTCAATTAAAATATTGTCATTTTCTCTGATGAAGCTGATTTTATCTTTGAAAGATTGGACCACTGCATCGACATCTTCCATTGGTTTTCCATCATCTTTAATGTATTTAACATCAATACATTGCAAGTCATGTTGCAGCGATTGAGTGAATTCTGTTATCTCCTTAATTAGCTTTGTAAGTTCAAAGCATCCTTGCCGAGATATGGAATTCCTCCATTCAATATTTTTCTTGTTCACATATAGTAAATCTTCATCCAAACCAGTCAGGTTTTTTTTGTCAAAAACTTCGCCAACCCATATTTCTAAACTTCATCTATTTGGTTTATTACATTTGTCCACTTTCCTTCATCTTTCGCCCAAACAGCAACCTATGCTTTAAGATCCTCAATGGTGGCAGCAGTCAGATCATATATGCTCTTGAGTTCACGAATGTATTCGGTTCCTTTCTGCTCAATGTTATCCAACCAACTGTCAAACATTTTTGCCACCATTTTTCTTCTATGAACTTGATCCAATAGCTTCTGGTTAACAAGTGATTTCGGGTCAAAAGACAGGGAGAGCTGTGAGACCGGTTGCGGGTTAGGGTTGTGAATAGCATCAATGTACTCTGCCATTGAACGCAAAGTTTGCTTCAACTCCCTATTGTCCTTTTCATCTTTCCAGGTTTGACTAACCATCCTCTTAGTAGATGCTTCAAGGTGGTGGACATCTGTAGCTCTAGAAGCAGCACCGAGATCCACTCTCTCCTCAGTGAAATCGTGCACAGTTGGATCTTGAACTTCTTCCTCAGTCACTGGCTTAGCTATTTCAGCACTCTAGTTACCAGTGTTTGGATCAATGTTTATTCTGGATGTCGTCTTGAGTTTCTTGGACTTGGGGGTTTTCCCCAAACATTTTCTTACCATGTCCTCTAAAGGGACAACAAAAGGAATTACCCTTTTCTTGTCAGAGATAGAACTCTCTAGCCACTTTGGTGCAGGGGCTAAGGTTGTCTTCTCAGGGTTTAATCCATCAGAGGATACATTTGAAATCATCAATATTTTAGGGGTCTCTAGAATGGTCCCTGACTGTGATCTAGTGTCAACTTCCTCTGTTCTGTATGGACTTAGCTCCTTGTCACCCATAGGTTCTTCTGAATCTTCCTCTAAATTCAAATCAACAACTATTGTTTCAGAAACATTTTTCTTTCTTTTCCCTTTAGTCCTCAACCTGGTAACACGAGAGGGTAAAATATCTATGAGGACTCTTCTGGACCTCTTAGTGGTAGGGCTTCTTTCAGTTGATGGCTTGGAAGCACCTGCACCACAGATAGCAATAGGTTGGTTAGAAGAGTCTATAGGAAGTGATGATCCAATCATTGAAGTGATTTGTTGGGTGTTTTTATCTTGAAGCCCTTCCTGTCTCTTTTCCCTCAACCATTTTTCGGTTCTCCTTATCACTGGAAGAGTTTTAACTTCAATTCTATCCTCCTCCTTTTTGCTCCAGTCAACCTCTGGAATAGGTAATTGTTCTACTCTCTCAAACTGTGGGTCAACCACCTGTTCCTCATCATCAACAATTCTAGAAATATCCATGTTCAAATTGAGAGTAATTATCTACCCCAAAGAAAACCTGGACCACAACCTTCTCCTGACCTCAAATTCATTTGGACAGTCTTCCCAGTAATCCTCTAGCTTAGGGATGTGTAAAAGCCCTATTCCAGGATCTAGGTTGTCTCTGACAAATCCTTTACTGTCAAATTGAGACCTGGTAGTGAAGAACTGAAAATTGAACCTTTTAAGGTTCACCTCCAAATTCAAAGCATTAGATTTTGATTGGCATGAATAATGCCCAAGTTCAATGGGAAAAGAAATACCAAAACCCTCTTTGGTTGAGAACTTCTTATCTACATGTGCTAATTGTCTACATACCTCCATCAACACATATCTAGGCAACTTAACAGGTTCACAGTCAAATCCTCCAACTCTGATGTAAGTGAACTCAAAAAATTGAATGAAAAAGCTACCATAGATGCTAATCAGTTGCATTGCTTCACTGGACATTCTTTTACCCAGATTGCCTGCTAGTTCATAGGTCATTTTCCCAGTGAAGAGATCATTAACCCTTTTATAATTTTCATAGCAATTCCTTCTCTGCAACTGTGAATAATATTCATAAATCTTACTATTCTCAGCTAAGGATGCATGAGGTAGGTCAAACCATTCTCTTGTAGATGCTAAACAATAGAACAGGTATGAAGACATATGGAAATCTCTGTCACCCAAACAATTACTCAGACCCTGATGTAGACAATCAGCCACTATTTCGGCCCAATCTAAATACTGTTCCCCTTTAAGGATGACTTGTATGAAAAAGTACATCCAATCCTCCCAATAATAGGCATGCTGACTGCCCTTCAGTCTGTGTAACAGTACCACAATATCCCTCACTTTTTTAATCAAATGATCCCTAGTAAGTGGCCTAGGTAACCTTGAACCACCCTTTTAAAATTTCAGCAGCCAGTTTCTCGCTATTACACTTTTGTAAGTCAGTTTCTTCTCTGAGAAATGCCTATAGGAGGAAGTAATATCAAGGCTGGAATACACCTCTTTAGACGGTATTTTCATCACAGACATGAGGGTTTGTCTGTTGACATGAAATAACACGTCACCATTTGCATTTCTGATGCATCTGTCTTGGGGTCGTACCTATTCATACACTCTTGAACCAATTCCGGGCACAGTATAGCCTGAGGAAAAGCTGTAGCTTCAACTAAACCGCTGTCTACAATTTTCTTCATCGTAGGGGTTTGAACAGGGTTTCTAGTTCTTTCTCTAAATTCTTCTAAATCATTTTGTAACAGCACCGTATCTCTAAATTCAGAGTGAGAATAGGTAAGACCAGGACCATGTTCATTCCCCAACATGTAGATTTTAAAGCCATACTTGAGGATTATAATGAAAAACACTTCAAATTTTGAAAATAATGACAGAGACTCAAGAGATTCTTCTTTCCAACTAAGAAATAGGAATAGCACGTGGGAAAAATAGAACTCACCTTCATAATATCTGAATTCACTATGAAATTTGAGTAGTAAGAACCTTATACTTCTTGCGTTATTCTCCTCTGCGTCGCACAGTTTGTTTACTTGCTGAATCTGGCTTGTTCTTAGTTAACAATGGTATTAACCAGATTGAATAATTAACACTCAGAGCAATACGTGCTAAAAATATTTGAAAAGACATGAATCCTGACCTCTTCATTAATAGCAAGTATTATTCACGCGCCATCATGATGGTATAATGATTATCCGTAACCTCTGCCAAATTAGAACTCTCGGTTTCATAATGAGTCTCTGACATATTTTCCTCCAAATTTCTCGCTAAATTTGACTTAGAAAGCCGTGGGAATAAATGAGTCTAAAATCACCAAATCTTTGAACTATTGAACCATTGAACCTTTAGGACATGGTTCAATGCGATGGTTTGACCATACCAATTGAATTACATAGATGGGCCAAGGATTCACTTATGGGAATATTGAACTCGAGCTCATGAACCGTTGAACTTATTAGGATATGGTTCAATACGAAGGTTCAAAGACACAAGGGCTACATAGACCAATGGACAGTCGCGTGACTTTTGTAAAAGGGGTTCCAACTATGGGACAGTGAACCGTTGAACCTTGAACCATTGAACTTTGCTATAGAGTACGAGCGGATGGTTCAATGATACATCATTTACACAAAGTAACTACATGACATGACTTGTTAAAAGGAAATGAACGTTGAACCTTGGACTGTAGAACCATTGAACTATTGAGAAAAGGGTTCAAGTTCAAACCAAAAGTTCAAAGATGTTTAAGATATACAAAACAACAGCTTGCTTTTTGAGACACTTTGGACATATCGAACCATTTGAACTTTGAACTTTGAGAATGGTTCAGGTTCAAAGGTTCAAACCTTAAGTAACCTTGTCTACAAAGACGATAAACGGGTAAAATTTGAAGGATCAAGAGTCGATTTAAGAAACAAAGGTATGACCCGAAATACAACACAGCAAACCGGCTCTTGTTCAAGAAATATTACCAATAAATAAATAAGGCCGACTCAAAAGGTAACACATACTTCAAGTGATCAAGCATTCATATAGCGTCTACATTACCATCTTGAGCATATTGAGTACTTGAGCATCCATATCATCCATTGAGCTTATCATGATTATCATACATCCATCATGGTAGCTTTTATCTTCATAATTGGTCATTGTTGAAGAAGTAATCCACATCATAAACAAGGAATCACACAATCTAGGTGATCTTGTGCTTGAATTTGCATTACTTTTGGTTTCATTTAGATTAGATTCTTTGATGATGGTAGGGTTAGGTTTTCATGGATTTTGCTTGATCTCATTAACCTAATTTTTACCTATCACACCAGGATTGTAACAGTGCCACAGAGAAAAGATGATACAAGGTTCTTGCAGTTGCCTCAAGAATAAACAAGTCAGATTCAACTCAGAACAATCATATCATAAAGGTTCATACGATGAAGCAATAGTGAGACCAATGACATCTTGCTAGCAGTATGGAGTTTTCAGCAACTGTAATAGAAAATAAAAAGGTATGATGGTAGTCATCATAACAGGAGCCAATAAGTATAAAAAGGGAGTAGTCACCATTGTTTGTACCAAACAGTCATTCAGAAGGACCCATCTTTTGTCATTTTTACCAAAATCTTATCATTTTCTTGCCAAATCATAGTGTAATGAAAGAGGGATAGTACAGGATGCTATTCTTACCTATCACTTGTAGTGCAAAGTCTTTGAAAGCAATTTTCAGTTAGCAATGACTATGATTGCAAGGTGTGGGCATAGCCAAACATGAATAGAATCATGATTTTATCAAAGTTCTAGAGCATTTTCAGGATTCAATGCCAGTTTCAGTAGGATCACAAAGGTATACAAGTATAATCACCTTCAGGAAGCCCACTCAAGCACAATATGAAGAACAAGATGATAGTCATTAAGGACAAGAAATTTATAAGAAACTGAAAAGCATAGCAGCCAAGAAATAGAAGCAAGGACAAGAGTGTTGGAGTATGGGAGACACTGAGAGGAGGGCGAATAAGTGTCTCATAAAATAGACTTGTTTTTGGCAACAATTAATCAAATTTACAAATCATAAACTTCAACCCTTGTATGATGAAAGAAAAAAATTCATTTATAAACTATAGTACATTGATAGATCAACATGAATGAACAAAACAACTGTTGATAAACTATGACAAATAGTAAGAAGGTTTTAGATATATTATGCATTTGTAATGACCCGTAATGAACATCATGTCACATATGGAGCAATTAAATTATGAAACTCTAAACAATGAATATAATGAAAATTTAGACATAAGACATCAATGGATCACACACAGAGAGACTATAACACAAAAAATTGCATGAGTGGAAAACCCTCTTGGGGAATAAAAACCACTCGGGGAAGATGCCTCACTGGCTTAATATCAAATTCCCAATCATACAGTCTCATTGACTTATTTTCTTGCCTCACTGGCCTTTTACAACTTTGCCTCACTAGCTTTTTATCTTGCCTCACTGGCAACAATGTTTAGAAGCACCAACTTCAAGGAACACCAACCCCTAATACATTTAGAAGCACCAACTTCAAGGAGCACCAAACCCTAGTATAGAAAGATAATTACAAATTACAGAGGGTTACTTTGTTTCTCTTTGTCCAATACAACAACTCTGATCTAACATCAATGATAATGCACTTGGTTGTCTATCCTCAACATTACAACAGGTGTATACACAACACTTTACAATTCTTGTTCAAAGCCCTTTTTATACATTTCATAATGTCTTCCTCTTCTCATGAAAGAGTTTGAAGAGATAACCATTTCCATAAAACTGTTTCAAGTAATAATTGACTATTAAACCACAGTTTAGGTCAAACTAACCCTTCCAGTTATAACTGACATGTATTCCATAACTATCATGTGACTAAGAAAAGAAGTAAACAATGTGTCACTGCTACCTCAAAATGTTATTATCATTTGTGCACCACATAACCATGATTAAGTGTTCAACTCAAGTTGCAACACTTAACAATAGTTAGGTGATCACCAAAACCCCTTAATACTATTCATAAAAGAAATCATTGAGTCACAGAATCATTGTTCTGACAGAACCAAAATTAATATAAACTGGTTGTTTAAGAGAGCATTAGATTAAACTGAACCACAATTTAGAATTCTTTCCTCAATACACAAATATAACTGAAACCATATTACAACATATGTAACCAAATCCATATTACCACAGGTATTACGACATCACAATAAACTGAGCCCTCAACAAATTCAAAATGGGTATGACAGAAAAAGTATTTTTGAAAGAAATGTTATAAAACCCCAAACTGAGTTCCCCATAAGTCTCTTGTGATAAACAAAACTTCTTTCTTGATGGCTTTAACATAGACCCTAACGCATTTTGTGGGTATTGAAAAATATACAAGCCAAGAAAGAAAAACACAACAGAGCAACCTTTAAGTTAAAACAATGAGAAGGAATGAATGCACTTGAATAAATCATGATTTTGTAGTTTGTTTCCAATAGTCATAGTCCACAACTTCCCTTTTTAGCTCTGTCACTTCACAAAGTCAACATTCGAGCCATCAAACTGAAACTCCTCATGATTGCAGATCAAACCCTAGCAGAGATGCATTGCCATGAAAAGAAATGATGAAATAAACTGCTCAAAACAAACTTTACAAGCCTTTTGATCCTCTTAACCGACTATCTCAGTTTGCCCTAAAAAGGGCTCAATATTATAACACAATATAACCTGTTTATCTCGGCCGAAACTTTTTCAATAGGTTAGACACTTTGGAGAGTCCAATTACCTTAAGCATATGCCCAATGTAAAGTAATTTATTTTATCTACCACCTTTATCAAATATGTTCTCATAAATAATTTCTAGGGGAATATCATTCTATGCCACCTTGAGAAAAATGCTAGGCTTATGTTAACCTTCACATGAACATATAACTTGACACTTTATGCATTGTTCTTATGCATGATGAAATAAGATAACATATCATACTATGCCAAGGTCAAATAACACAACCATGTATGCCAACATCGTATATGCCAATCAACATAATGTCATAATGATAGAAGCCATACACCAATGTCATTGTCAAATGCTACACTGTGTATGTCAAGGTAATCATTATGAACCTCATAGATCAATATGCATAAAAAAGAAAACTACCTCAAAATCATGAGATAAACCATATGCCAACATGAAGATATATCAAGATAACCACTATCATATTAAACCCACTATTCAGATCAATTGTCACAATCATGAAAACCATCATGTTACCATAAGACACTTACCATATCAATACCATGTGTCACTATTACCAACTGTATTGTTTGACATCATTGCCAACAAATACCAATGCCAACAGTCACCAGTCACTATGCCAAGTGGTACCAAGTTTTGTGTTTGTCATCAATGGACAATAACTGAGGGGAAACCAACAAACTCCCCCTTTGTCCATAATGGCAAAAACACAACTTCTCTCCCCCTTTTTTGTCATCAAGACAAAGGAAGAAAGAAAAATGTGCCAATTCCTCTAGGAGATAACATAAATCAAAGATCAACAAATGCCTAAAATGAAAAATAGAATCAAAAAATATAAAACATACCAAACATACCAAGGTTGTCCCATGATTGAGAAGTATCAAGAACATTTGAAACAAAAATGAGATGTTAGCACCATAACAAAATATTAGCAGCATGAAGGGCATGTAGCAAAGATATACAAAAATTGAGGAGACTATCACAAATAATGTCAATCATCAATTAGAAACCATGCCAACTGTCATAAGATACTGAAAACCAGCAGGGATCAGAAATATACAAGAAACTCCCTGATGCAGAGTGAAACGCAACGGGAGCTAACTAACAGGAAGGAGGAGCCAAGTATACGAACAGCATGATAAAAATCCCTATCGGCTCAGCATCATCATCATATTTCCTGTAAACAGCAACAGCATCATCATATTTCGGTCGAGCACAATTATCCTCCTGCCGACTACTATTCACCTCCTCCGCCTGTCGCCTATCATCATCATCATGACATTCAACGGGCGCAAACATCCTCCTGTTGCACTGTTCATCGGGCGCCAAACACTAGCGGCATCATCATGATATGCGACACCACCTTCGTCAGCAGGATATCCAAATATCCGGTTGCTCCAAATATCCTGATGACGACCACTTCAACACCTTGCCTTCGATGCTCCAATAGCCGACGACACAAGCAACAGCATCATGATATGATTCATCCGGTTCTCTCGAAACCTCCTGATGATGTTAATACAACTTCCTGCCTACGCCGATACCTAACCACTTAGCGACAACAGGATAAACTCGCATAGAGTGATATCTCAATATCCTGATGACGATGACGTCACACAATATCCTGATGAACTCTTCAACACTTAGTCAAAAAAATTGAACTTTCACACCCGCATAAGCTAGCGATACGCGGATGATGAGCACCCCCGAGAGATGATCCTGACTGCGATATATACACTAAGTATATATCCAACTCAAAACATCCTGATGCACTTGCAACATGCAAACTTCAACAGTTTCATGACCCGATCCTGATGGCGATGCATTCGCAGATGACGATGCGGCTTGCTCCGGCTGGAAACGCACATGCAGACTCCTGTGTATCCGTCCGCTGCATGTAAACACTCAGAACCGCACAATTACACAAAGACAATATGACGACCGGGCCGGATCACCTTCAAACCAAAATCTAACAACTTATCTTTCTATACCTAGCACATGAGGATGCTAGGCTGATTCACAGCATGCTCCTAACTGATCTCTTGAACAATGCAATGCATAAACAGAAAACACAAATGCAAACTAAGCTATGATACAGGACCATTCCACCGATTCGCAGGATCAACCGGTGGAAGAGTTGAAAGTACCCATCAACTTGCAAAATGGAAAGGAAATCAAAACAGATACAACTGATACAATCAGATAATGCAATGATGAGATCTTATTCAATTGAAATTCAAATGTTCTGAATACAGCTTCACAATGTCTGAACTGCTCTCCTGAATCTCAACTCAACACAACACCAATACATCTATCAATCTCAATCTCAATCTGTATTAAACCCTAACAGATCGAAGGTATATATAACAAAGTCCTTCGAGTACTACCAACTCACTTCCCAGCGGCTGGGAGCTTCCAAGCGGCTGGGAGAGAGGACAGCTCAGACTACCTTATCCCGATCTCTAACTGCCTACACATACTCCTAGGCTGAACTAATACATAGCATCGGTCCAATGGACCTTATTACATGATGAAGTCAAACATACTAAAAATAGACTATCCTGTCATCATGCGGACAATTATCCTATATCCTGATCATGTGCGGGTGCTCCTGCACCATACTCCCCAGAAGAAGAAATCTCAAGTCCACTTGAGATGAGAGTATCAAGGTGGGCACCATGTGTCTGTATCTGCTCTGCAGTCATCCATACTGCTTTAGAATTCGGCTGTCCCTTCCAAGAGATGAGGTACTCCAAGTACTTTTTGTTCCTGGTCTGTTTGACCACTCTGGTGTCCAAAACCTTCTGTAATTGTGGAGGATCATGTTGGGGAATGTCTTCAGCAACTGTATCCTGTAGGATATCCTAATCTACATCTGGATTAGCCTTGTATGGAGTTAAATCACATACATTGAAGATAGGAGACAAACCAAGATCAGGTGGGAGTTGGATCTCATAAGCATTATGTCCATGCTTGAGCAAAATCTGACAGGGTCCAACTTTCTTTTGCATGAGCTTAGTATACTTTCCCTTAGGAAGTCTGTCTTTTTTCAAGTGAACCCAAACCAAATCTCCAACATCAAATTGAACATCCTTCTTCTTCTTATCAGCATATTCCTTATATTTTAAGGTAGTTTGCTGGAGTTGGGTCTTGACCTGATCATGAACCTCTTTGATGGCTTCAGCAAAAGCTTCTCCTTCTGCACTAACAGGATCTACTGTAGGCAGATCTCTCAACTCCAAAATTCCTCTAGGATGCATGCCATAAACTACCTGAAAAGGCGATTTCCCTGTGCTCCTATTGACAGTATCATTATATGAAAACTCAGCTTGAGACAGAATATTGTCCCACTTCTCTCCATGCTGTTTTGTCAAGCATCTAAGCAAATTCCCCAAGGAACGGTTCACTACTTCAGTCTGTCCATCCGTTTGAGGATGATATGCAGAGGAAAAAGACAAATTGGTTCCCAGTTTCCTCCAAAGGGTTCTCCAGAAGTGACCAATAAACTTCACATCTCTGTCTGAAACTATGCTCAAAGGCAATCCATGAATTCTGACAATCTCCCTGAAGAATAAATCTGCAATGTAGGAAGCATCAGCAGTGGTTTTGCATGGCAAGAAATGTGCCATTTTACTGAATCTATCCACTACAACAAAAACACTGTCAAATCCTCTCCTTGTCCTTGGTAAACCCAAGACAAAATCCATACTGATGCTTTCCCATGGTTTGGAAGGAATGGGTAAGGGCTGATATAAACCTGCATTAGTTGATCTGCCTTTAGCTTTCTGACATATCACACATGTCTCCACAAATTTTCTGACATCTGACTGCAGCTTAGGCCAAAAATAATGCCTTCTGACCAGATCAAGAGTCTTGTCTAGACCAAAATGACCTGCCATAGCTCCACAATGTTTCTCCTTGATTATATTTAATCTCATAGAACACCTTGGGATACACAACTGTCCACCCTAGAACAACAATCCATCCTGGATCAGAAATTCAGAGAACTCAGCATGGTATTTCTCCCCAAAAGAAGTACATACCTGATATATCTCTCCAAAATCTTCATCAGACTCATACATGGTCTTGAGTGAATCAATACCAACACTCTCTAACTGAATCTGATTGACTGTGAGAACTCTCCTGCTCAAAGCATCTGCAACTTTGTTCCTGACCCCTTTCTTATGCTTCAATGTAAAAGTGAAAGCCTGTAAGGTTTCTACCCATTTCATATGTCTGTGGTTCAGCTTTTCCTGGCTGTTTATGAAACTCAGAGCCTGGTTATCTGTGAATACTATGAATTCCTTGGGCATCAGGTAATGCCTCCATTTCTTGAGGGACTGAACTAAAGCATACATTTCCAGATCATATGATGAATATCTTTTCTTAGCATCATTGAGCTTCTCATTGAAAAATGCAACAGGTCTACCTTCTTGGCTGAGTACTGCTCCAATGGCCATGTGACTGGCATCACACTCTACCTGAAAGATTTTGTTAAAATCTGGAAGTGCAAGGACTGGCTGCTGTGCCACCTTCTTCTTCAATGTTTCAAAAGCATCATCTGCTCCTTGTGTCCAAACAAACCTGCACTTCTGTCCTCCTTTGATGGTATCCAGCATGGGTGCACAAATATGACTGAACCCTCTTATAAACTTTCTGTAGAAGGTTGCTAACCCATGGAAACTTCTGACATCATTCATAGTCTGTGGAGTTGGCCAATTCAATATGGCACTCACCTTCTCCTTATCCATCTGTAGCTTTCCTTGTGAAATGACAAAACCTAAATATGTGATCTCCTTTTTCATGAACAAGCACTTGTCTAAGTTTATCATCAGCTGCTCTTCATGTAACCTCTTAAGAACCAAATCTATATGTCGGAGATGTTCTTCTTTGGTGTTACTGAAAATCAGAATGTCATCTAAATATACTATGACAAACTTACCAATGAATTCTTTCAGTACCTCATTCATCAACCTCATGAAAGTACTAGGGGCATTAGATAAACCAAAAGGCATAACCTTCCATTCATATAACCCTTCATTTGTTTTGAATGCTGTCTTCCACTCATCACCTGGTCTAATCCTGATCTGATGGTATCCACTCTTCAAATCTATTTTTGTAAAGTACTTAGCACTTCCCAAACAATCAAGTAAATCCTCTATTCTAGGGATTGGAAACCTATACCTGATTGTGATCTTGTTGATGGCTCTAGAATCTGTGCAAAGCCTCCAAGTGCCTTCCTTCTTTGGTGCTAGTACAGCTGGTACTGCACATGGACTCAAACTCTTCCCAATCAGACCTGAATCCATCAATTCTTCAATCTGTCTGGCTACTTCTGCATTCTGTTCTGGAGTAAGCTTATAGGCTGCTTTGTTTGGAAGTGTTGACCCTGGAATTAAGTCTATGCAATGACTGATATCTCTGACAGGTGGTAGGGATCTGGGCATTCCCTCTGAGATGACACCTTTGTACTTATCCAATAGCTCTTGGATAGCTGGGTCTATCAACCTTGGCTTCTTCTCTTTCTTGACTTCTTGCTGCTGTTCTTTCTTCACACTCATACATGGGATTAGGGCATATGCAACTGCACCTTCTGCTGCTACTTCTTTCATGAACTGTTTGCCTTCCATCAGCATGACCTTCACCTCTTTCCCTTTAGACTTCTCCGCTTTCTCCTTCAATGGGTATAACGTTACATCCTTATCATCTTTAGTGATTTTGTAGGTGTTTCTAACACGATCATGCTATGCCTTCAAATCATACTGCCATGGTCTACCAAATAAAAGGTTGCAAGCATCCATCTTGGTAATGTCAAACAACAACCTATCCTTATATGCACCAATCTGAAATTCTACCCAAGCCTGCTCTTCTACAGTTGTCTGCTGTCCTTTGGTAAGCCATGAGACTTTATATGGGGATGGGTGAGGCAATCTCCTAAGCTTAAGCTTTATCACCATTTCTTCAGACACAAAGTTTTCAGTAGAACCAGAATCAATCAAAACTTTACATGCCTTACCTCCTGCTTTGCAAATGGTTCTGAAAAGAGACTTTCTCTGAGGGGCTTCTTTGTCAGGTACCTTCATGGTAGTCACTGTTCTTCTCATCATCAGAGACTCTCCACTTTCTGGATATCCACAATTATCAGGAGCATTCACACTCTGGAAATCATTAGAGCTTGTCCTACTTTGATTATCAGGTTCTTTGACCAGATTTGTTCTCCTTTCTCCTGCTGAGCTTGTGGCCTTGTCTGGACATCTGCTGGCTATATGGCCTTCTTTGTTACAGTTGTAACATCTGATGGATCCTCTGCCCTGGGATCTTCCTCTGAAAGGTCTTCTACTTCTGAAGTTTCCTTGCTGACTGTAATTCTCTCTCTGATTCTGATTATTGTTGCCCTTACTATTGTCATGACTGGATTCTCCTTGATATCCCTGTCCATGTCCTCTACCTCTAAAAGGACCTCTTCCACCTCTTTGTTGTCTTCCCCTTCCTCTATTGTTTTGTTCTTGTTTTCTCTTCAACTTTTCTTCCACTTTCAATGCCAACTGAAAGCTTTTCTGCACTGTATCTGGATTATGCAGACTTAGATCTTCCTGAATATTAAACCTCAATCCATTAATGTATCCGGCTACCTTCTCTTCCTCACTTTCTTTCACCTTTGTCTTCATACAGAGTTTCATGAATTCTTCTGTATATGAGCTGACATCTAGCTCCTTCTGCTTCAGGTTTTGCTTCCTCTTGTGTAATTGGATACTGTAATCCAATGGAATATACGCTTCCTTTACCAATGCCATCATCTTCTTCCATGTGGCAACTCTATGTTTTCCTTCCTGTACTCTATCGTCTTGAACAAAATTCCACCATGTCAAGGCAGCTTCTTTCATCTTTGACTGTGCTATCTTCACTCTCTGTTGTTCTGGTATCTCCTCTGTTACAAAGAAATTGTTCAAACAGTCTATCCACTCCATCACTGAATCAGGGTCCATCTTACCTGTAAACACTGGCAAATCCAGTTTCACATCCATGGTTCTCCTCTCCATGGCCTTGAGGGCGTTCAACAGTGGTCTCTGGTCTGCAGGAACGACCTCCTCGCTCCAATTAGGGATCTCTTCTTCTTCCCTATCTTCTTCTCTACCAGAACCTACTCTGCTCCTCAACTTTGCTAACTCATCTTTCAACTCCTAATTCTGAGCCTTCACGGCCTTGCTTTCCGCAATCTGTTTCTTCACCAGAACTGCCAACTCAGCGTTGGTCATCCTTGCTGGAACCTCAGATGTTCCTTCTTCGTCTGACATCCTGCCTATCTTTTCCAGAAGATCCTAACCTTTGCTCTGATACCACTATGATGCAGAGTGAAACGCAACGGGAGCTAACTAACAGGAAGGAGGAGCCAAGTATACGAACAGCATGATAAAAATCCCTATCGGCTCAGCATCATCATCATATTTCCTGTAAACACCAACAGCATCACAATTATCCTCCTGCCGACTACTATTCACCTCCTCCGCCTGTCGCCTATCATCATCATCATGACATTCAACGGGCGCAAACATCCTCCTGTTGCACTATTCATCGGGCGCCAAACACTAGCGGCATCATCATGATATGCGACACCACCTTCGTCAGCAGGATATCCAAATATCCGGTTGCTCCAAATATCCTGATGACGACCACTTCAACACCTTGCCTTCGATGCTCCAATAGCCGACGACACAAGCAACAGCATCATGATATGATTCATCTGGTTCTCTCGAAACCTCCTGATGATGTTAATACAACTTCCTGCCTACGCCGATACCTAACCACTTAGCGACAACAGGATAAACTCGCATAGAGTGATATCTCAATATCCTGATGACGATGACGTCACACAATATCCTGATGAACTCTTCAACACTTAGTCAAAAAAACTAAACTTTCACACCCGCATCAGCTAGCGATACGCGGATGATGAGCACCCCCGAGAGATGATCCTGACTGCGATATATACACTAAGTATATATCCAACTCAAAACATCCTGATGCACTTGCAACATGCAAACTTCAACAGTTTCATGACCCGATCCTGATGGCTCGCAGATGATGATGCGGCTTGCTCCGGCTGGAAACGCACATGCAGACTCCTGTGTATCCGTCCGCTGCATGTAAACACTCAGAACCGCACAATTACACAAAGACAATATGACGACTGGGCCGGATCACCTTCAAACCAAAATCTAACAACTTATCTTTCTATACCTAGCACATGAGGATGCTAGGCTGATTCACAGCATGCTCCTAACTGATCTCTTGAACAATGCAATGCATAAACAGAAAACACAAATGCAAACTAAGCTATGATACAGGACCATTCCACCGATTCGCAGGATCAACCGGTGGAAGGGTTGAAAGTACCCATCAACTTGCAAAATGGAAAGGAAATCAAAACAGATACAACTGATACAATCAGATAATGCAATGATGAGATCTTATTCAATTGAAATTCAAATGTTCTGAATACAGCTTCACAATGTCTGAACTGCTCTCCTGAATCTCAACTCAACACAACACCAATACATCTATCAATCTCAATCTCAATCTGTATTAAACCCTAACAGATCGAAGGTATATATAACAAAGTCCTTCAAGTACTACCAACTCACTTCCCAGCGGCTGGGAGCTTCCAAGCGGCTGGGAGAGAGGACAGCTCAGACTACCTTATCCCGATCTCTAACTGCCTACACATACTCCTAGGCTGAACTAATACATAGCATCGGTCCAATGGACCTTATTACATGATGAAGTCAAACATACTAAAAATAGACTATCCTGTCATCATGCGGACAATTATCCTATATCCTGATCATGTGCGGGTGCTCCTGCACCACTCCCCCTGAGTCCAACAACTGAAAATGACACTGGATTGTGCACATGAACTGCCATACCACTCGTAAAATGTCACTATCATTGTAAACAACCAATACATGGCTGCAAGTCTATATCAATACAACAACTGTCATTATCCCATATGAGCACAAAAAAATCATCATACTAAAAAGTATAAGAACACAAAAGATCAAGTGCATAGATAATATGAACCATGAGAACATATATGAGCTATCATCAACAACAATATGATGCAATGCATGATATGCAAATATGTGCCAACTATCAAGCATATACTAGAGCATGTGACCACTGTATTCAATCATTAAAGAGAAAGTTGTGAATTTGTCATTAGGGCAACAAACTCAACTGTCTTGTATAGCATGTGTCAAACTATCACCAATGGTTATTCTGATTGTCTAAGCAATAGTCATAGTCAAACAAATAACTCTTCTACAGTCAAGAACACTATCAGAAACTGCAATTACTATGCACCGTTTGAAATTAATTACTCATTTTAGTGTCACAATCTTGTCTATGCAACAATATGTTGTCATGTTTTCTTGGTATATCTAAGGCATGAAGAATAACACCTCACTAAACTCATGATGCAAGACACCATATATCACTTCACTATTCTAAGGATCATAGCACTGCAAGGTTCACTGTTCCATCACATTGTCACACTTGTTTCACTCTTTGATTCATGTCAAACTTTGTCAGAAATGTTATATGCTTATAATCTTCCATTTTCATTGAAACTTACTACTCTGTTGTGAAAACAAATTGGTAAGGAAATATGTATTGCAATTGTGTTCACACAAAACAAGGTATAGTGTTTCTCCTTCTTAACTCACTATATTGAAGCAAAAAGATTATTGATAGAACTACCAAGGTGAACAAAACATAGAAATTGTGACAAGATGACTCAAAGCATTGTCAAGTTAAGTACTAGCTAACTCTCTGAAGATCTTTGTTTCAAAACAGCTCTAGCATGCAAGCTACTATCACTGAGCATGTAATGAGAAGCCACAAGAGTTAAAGCCTCTAATGTCAACATCTATTAATCAAAACTAACTAAGCCACTGTCACCACAAACTAGACCATCAAATATCACTATCATGCCAAAAGAGGAACACTAGGCAAAGCGCCACAGGGTAGATTAGACACTGAAACATGAATGTGAAATAATGAACCGCTAAAACATTGTCAAGAGCAGGATAATGACACAGTGATTTCATTGTTTATGAATTCATGAGGTCACTTACTGTAATTAGACCAAAACAACAGAACATTGTAGGTAATATAATGATTGGAATCTTTAGTCACTGCCATCCATTAGACTATTCTAATCATTGCTAAAACACCATCCTATGACTGACATCAAGACCAAGGTAGGACCAATCAAACACTGCATGAGATCACTACTTTCATCAAGACCAAAGCAAACCAATATGGAAGCACTGTCATCAGTTAAAACAAGAATTGTAACTATTATGATTGTCAAATCAACCAAAGACATGCATCACTCAACATACTAGACCAACATGTCACTATCTGATATAATCCTACAATATGAAGTCATGACTACACTATTACATACTAAACCATTCTCATCAACCTAGAACACCTCATTGTGCATATACATCTCCTCTGATCATCCTTTTGAGTTCTTGCTCCATCAGACCTCCTGAAACCTCTTGAGGTAAAGAAATAAAACATTAGATGACTTCCCCTAAATCCATGCTACCTCTTTTAAGTTGTTATTAGTGTTTCTTATGCAGGATGCACAAGATTAGGCTCTACCTTCTCTTTCACTTGTTTCCTTCTCCAAACCATCTTAACACCCTTATGATGATTGACTGATTTCATTGGATCATACTTACAAAACCTAGCAATATATCCAAACTTATGACATCTAAAGCACATGATTTTGTTTCTTCTATTTGACCATTCAAAGGAGCGATTATTTCTTCTTGACATGTTATAAGAACTCTTATTCACATTCTCAACAAGATCATGTCTATCATACATTCTATAATTTCTTGTACAATCTCTTGCTCTATGGCCAAAAACATGGCATGCAAAACAATAACCATGAAATTGAGAATAATTGTACCTCATAGTTTGTTTGGTGGGTAGAGATCTTGTGAACTTGATTGTTCTTCTTCCTTCATCTTTAGGAGCAGCAGCATGATAACTTAAGTCTATCTTCTTCCTAGGTGAATTTCTTGCCTTGGAACATTCTCCTTCTTCATAACCTAGACCAGTAGTGTCCTTGTATTACTTTGGTTTGCTTAACATGTCATTCAACTTGTTTTTGCTTTCTTCAAACTCCTGATATTTCTTGGACAACACTTTGAGACCTTCATAATCTTTTCTTAGATTGACAATTTCTACTTCTAATTTCAAATATTCAACTCTTTTCACCTCAAGAGTAGAATTTGTTACATCTATCATTCTTTTGGCTTCCTCAATTTCAGTCTTTAGACTGATGATCAATTTATTAGATTTATCTACATGACTCTTTAATTCTACAATCTGATTTCTTGCATTTTCAAACTCTAAAGAAACTTTTTCAAAATTTGAACATACCTTGTCCTTGGATTCTTTCTTGTGTTGAAGCTAGTCTTTTAACCTCCCGTTTTCTTTACTAAGTTGCTTGATTGTATCTAGGGCACACAGAAGTTCTCCTTCAACATCAACTTGACAATCATCTTCATCAAACTCCTGTCCATCTTCATACTCAAAGAAATCTATTTCTTCATCATTAAATTCTTGTTCTCATTCATTCACAATGATTTCTTTCTTTTTATCAAAATTCTCAACTACAGGATCATTCTTTTTCAGGGGTGACATACATGACAAATCATTGCTAGGATTAACTAAGGCTTGCTTTTCAATTTGTTGATCAACAATTTTCTTTTCTCTATTTGAGGCCTTAGTTCTATTCTTTTTACCAATTGTACTCCACTTGCCAGGAACCCTTAAGTTGGTTAGACTTCTTGCAAAGGTCTACCTCTGATACCACTTGTTGGAGTATAGGAGACATTAAGAGGGGGGGGTGAAGCATTGTCTCATAAAATAGACTTGTTTTTGGAAACAATTAATAAACTTTAAAAATCATGAACTTCAACTCTTGTATGATGAAAGCAAAACATTCATTAATGAACTGTAGTACATTGACAGATCAACATGAATGAACAAAACAACTGTTGATAAACTATGACAAACAGTAGGACAATTTTAGATATATTATGCATTTGTACTGACCCGTAATGAACATCATGTCATAGATGGAGCAGTTAAATTATGAAACACTGAACAATGAATGTAATGAAAGTTTACACATAAGACATCAATGGATCACACACACAGAGACTATAACAAAGAAAATTGCATGAGTGGAAAACCCTCTTGCAGAATAAAAATCACTCAGGAAAGATGCCTCACTAGCTTACTATCAAAATCCCAATCATACAATCTCACTGACTTCTTTTCTTGCCTCACTGGCCTTTTACAACTTTGCCTCACTAGCTTTTTCTCCTGCCTCACTGGCAACAATGTTTAGAAGCACCAACATCAAGGAGCACCAACCCCTAATATATTTAGAAGCACCAACTTCAAGGAGCACCAACCCCTAGTATGGAAAGATAATTACAAATTACAGAGGGTTACTCTATTTCTCTTTGTCCAGTACAACAACTCTGATCTAACATCAATGATAATGCACTTGGTCGTCTATCCTCAACATTACAACAGGTGTATACACAACACTTTACAATTCCTATTCAAAGCCCTTTTTATACATTTCATAATGTCTTCCTCTTCTCATAAAATAGTTTGAAGAGATAATCATTTCCATAAAACTATTTCAGGTAATAACTAAATATTAAACAACAGTTTAGGGTCAAACTAACCCCTCTAGTTATAACTGACATGTAATCCATAACTGTCATGTGACTAAGAAAAGAAGTAAACAATGTGTCACTGCTGCCTCAAAATGTTATTATCATCTGTACACCACATAACCATGATTAAGTGTTCAACTCAAGTTGCAACACTTAACAATAGTTAGGTGATCACCAAAACCCCTTAATACTATCCATAAAAGAAATCATTGAGTCACTGAATCATTGTTCTGACAGAACCAAAATTAATATAAACTAGTTGTTTAAGAGAGCATTAGATCAAACTGAACCATAATTTAGAATTCTTTCCTCAATACACAAATATAGCTGAAACCATATTACAATAGATGTAACCAAATCCATATTACCACAGGTGTTACAACATCACAATAAACTGAGCCCTCAACAAATTCAAAATGGGTATGATAGAAAAAGTATTTTTGAAAGCAATGTTATAAAACCCCAAACTGAGTTCCCCATAAGTCTTTTATGATAAACAAAATTTCTTTCTTGACAGCTTTAACACAAACCCTAACACATTTTGTGGGTATTGAAAAATATACAAGCCAAGTAAGAAAAACACAACAGAGCGACCTTCAAGTTTAAAACAATGAAAAGGAATGAATGCACCTAAATAAATCATGATTTTGTAGTTTGTTTCCAATAGCCATAGTCCACAACTTCCCTTTTCAGCTCTATCACTTCACCAAGTCAACATTCGAGCCATCAAACTGAAACTCGTCATGATTGCAGATCAAACCCTAGTAGAGATGCATTTCCATGAAAACAAATGATGAAATAAACTTCTCAAAACAAACTTTACAAGCATTTTGATCCTCTTAACCGGATGTCTCAGTTTGCCCTAAAAAGGGCTCAATATTATAACACAATATAACCCATTTATCTATGCCAAAACCTTATCAACAGGTTAGACACTTTGGAGAGTCCAATTACCTTAAGCATATGCCCGATGCAAAGTAATTTAATTTATCTGCCACCTTTATCAAATATGTTCTCATAAATAATTGCTAGGGGAATATCATTCTGTGCCACCTTGAGAAAAATGCTAGGCTTATGTTAACCTTCACATGAACAAATAACTTGACACTTTATGCATTGTTCTTAGGCAAATGATGAAATAAGATAACATATCATACTATGCCAAGGTCAAATAACACAACCATGTATGCCAACATCATATATGTCAATCAACATAATGTCATAATGACAAAAGCCATATACCAATGTCATTGTCAAATGCTACACTGTGTATGTCAAGGTAATCATTATGAACCTCATAGATCAATATGAATGAAAAAGCAAACTGCCACAAAATCACATGAGATAAACCATATGCTAACATGAAGATATATCAAGATAACCACTATCATATTAAACCCACTGTTCTGATCAACTGTCACAGTCATGAAAACCATCATGTCACCATAAGACACTTAGCATATCAATACCATGTGTCACTATTACCAACTGTATTGTTTGACATCATTGCCAATAAATACCAATGCCAACAGTCACCAGTCACTGTGCCAAGTGGTACCTAGTTGTGTGTTTGTCATCAATGGACAACAACTGAGGGGCAACCAACAAAGAGTTCTTCCATGCAAAGATAAGGTTAAAGAGAATAAGTGCAGTGTTTCAGACCAACACAAAGGGACAGTCATAAATGATGAGAAAATGAGAAAAGCTATACTGAAACACACAGAGCTTCATGAGAGCAACAATATGCCACAGTATATGTATTAAAAGAAACAAGCTCTTTTATGACTTTCATCCACAAGAAGGAGTAGTCATACCTTCAATAAAGCATCATGCATAGAGAAAAGGATATAGAATCCATGGTTTAAAGAGTTATTTTCATCATGAAATATAGCGATAAAGCAGTTTTCTACTTGTATTATCAATAGTTCCCATAGTGAATGATGAAAGCATAGTATCCATTGTTTTGTCTTTTATCATAGAATCAAAAAATAAATGGGGTCTCTTCACCTTTTCTTGCAAAGGTTACACTCAGAAATGATGCAAAGATAAGAGGAAAGCTCACCTTATTTTGTCCTGTTTGAAGATACTTTCTCACTGGCCGCGGGTATGCTCACAGTTGAGATCTAAAAACTCAGAAACCAGTTGGCCATGATGGCATTTTAACCAAAACAAAACAAATAGAGTGATAAGAGAAAGGATAGCAAAGGATGATGCAAAAGAAACTACATCAAGACTGCGGCCTGTAGGCCATTTTTTGCATCAGAAAATCAAGAAAAAAGATTCAAACTGTTACAAATATACTCACCTTCCATTTTCCTATCAAAGATCCAAAAGAATATCATGGAGAAGCCTCAAAAATTACAAAGAGAATGTGGAGATATCTTCAAACCCTAGCAAGCATGGCAGCGGTCGAAGTGTAGCAACAACAAGAAGTCAAAATGCAAATGATGTTTTAGGGTTACAACTTCCCTTTTTGGTTGAGAGACCTAAAACCTTTTGATGTATTTTGACTTTTATTTTTTGAAATCATTGTAATCCATTTCCTCACCTTGGTGAAGACTTCTAAGTCTTTTCAAACCAAATGATGCAAACCACTTGATGCCACAAGGGGCCCGTGAGGGCTAAATGTCATTCTTGCCTTTGGATTTTTCAAAGGTCAAACTTAACAATGATGTAAAGATAAGGCTTTATGCCTTCTATCATTTTTGCAAAACTTGGAGGTAAAGGTCAACAAGGGAGAAAGATTTGAAGGTAAGGAGTTAAAAATATGCAATGCAAATACATGATGCATGAAGTATGATGCTAGGAGTTATAAGGTGTTTTTGTATAATGATGCAATTGAAAATCCATGATGTAGTATGTATTTCGCATGGAGTCATAAGGTTGTAATGCATGTATGTATGCATGCGAGACATAAGGGATAATAACCTTGATTTTGAGATGTATTAAGTATTGATATTTTATGCATTCATAGGAGTTATAAGGTTGAAGATAATACATGGAATTTATGCAAAATGCATAATGTATTTTTTGCATGAGGAGATCTCTATTTTGCATGGGAGAGATAAGGAGTTATTATTTGTTTTTTATAATCTTTTAAAAGACAAATACATCCAAATTTGCATGACTTTGCAACTCAAAATAATGTAAACAAATAATAAAGTAATGTGCTTATAAATTACTTTATTATTTTGTCACAAGTTGTAAAGTCAAAAAGATAGAACATGTTGTAACTCATAGTAAAGTAATTATCCTAATTACTTTATTTTTTGCTCACATTGTTTTCTCATCCCAAAATCATGCAAATTTGGAGGATGGAGTTAACTGGGGTTCTTTGGGGTTCTTTACATGGTTTTTGGGTCAAAATTGGAGAGTTTGGTCCACCTCTTGGTCAAACTAGTAGAGAGGAGCAGTTTGGAGCTATTTTAGCTTGATTTGGGATAGTTATAGCCCTTATTTTTAGGGATTTTCTTGCTTGCTCGTTGAGCAGTTTTGAGAGATTATTTTTAGAGGTAGTTGTACTTTCTAGGTCTCATGGAGAGAGCATATTATATATTGTAAGAAAAACTTAGGTTTTTCTAGTTCTTGCCTTTTTTACTCTTTACATTTTGAGAGAGAAAGAAGGTTTTGTAACTCATACTTAGTAGATTTATAGAGATTACAACAGGTTATAGGTTCTATTCTTTGTCTTTTTTATGCAATTGTTTATTTTTTAGCTGAATCAAGTGTCTACCTTTTCATTAGTGCTACTTTTGTGAATGGTTTGATGAGATTTTATTGTATTTAATATTAGAACCTTTAAAATCATTGTCTCATTTGTACTTGCATGTATTAGAAAGCATTAAAATCACAGGTCTTAGGTTGTGCAATTGGAATAATTTTCTTTCATGTTGTGACAATCCTATTTTCCTTCAAAAGAAAATTATTTCCAGCCTCCCTTAGAATCATTTTTGTGATCACATTGCCAAAAGTGGATTGTGCGGATAGATTTTATGAGATTCTTTGTGAATTAAATTTGTAGTTTTCCATCAAAATTAGGTGCATCACCACACTTCAAATTATAGTTTTAGTGCTTTTAGTAGATCCTTTTAACCCTTTCCTTACCAAATCATTGATCCATTGAAAATTACAAGGGAACCAGCCTATAATTTGGAGGTTCAAGCTCACCATAGGTCACCCATAGCCTAAGATTGATCCCATGTTACACAAGATTTCTGAGCTTCACAGCTTTGCATAACGGGTACAATCATGCTCGTCAATAGTTCCTTATTGTCATCCTCTTTCATTGGACCATCCTATTTGGATTCTGACTTGTTTATATCTTTATTAGATCCTAAGTTTCCAATGTAACATTAGGACCTGACTGTCTAGATGTATCCATTATCTTTCTCCTTCAGCATGCTCTTGTTCAGTGTCTTAAGCCTCTTGTTGACCAAGTGTTTCCATATACATGTCCCTAGTTGTACTATCTACTGCCTTATCATGCTCTGGGACTAAATTTTTATCTTTACTTGCCTGATTATCACCCTAATATGTTAGATCAATAACCGCTGGGCTAGTGACCTGACCAATTAATCCTTCTAGGCCTATTTTCTATGCTAAGGCCTCTGGATTATCTTCTTCTATATCCTCCTCCCTTTCTTGTTGTATTATGGGAGTGTTCAGAGGTGTTACCATTGTATTTTTAACTAATGATTCCATGGGGCTAGCAGATACCTCATCATTAAAAAGGTCTATTGTTTTGTCTAGAGGTAGAGGTTGATTATCTTCTCTTTTCATGTTCTCCTCCCTAATTTCCTTTGCTAATTCAGTCTTGAATTCAATAATGTTAGGGATTGGAACATCATGTTGTAAATTTTGTTTAATTCCCTCACCTCCTCTGCCTTTAAGCACAATTTTTAGGTGCTTGTCTCCAAATCCTCTCATTACTGGCACTTGATCTTGGCCATTCCTGGATGACTCTTCCTGAGTTCTCTTCCTTCTTTTTATTATCAAAGGCTGCCCATCATCATCGCTTTCCTCCAAGTCCTCATGAGTGATGCCATGTTCTACTATTTTCTCAAGTTGCTTATCATGCTTTTTGGAAGTTGTAGCTACAGAGGTGCAAGCTTTCCCTTTCTGTGGTGATGGCTTTAGGGTGAGATTGACACCGATATTCATTCCTATCCTCTTAGTGGCTTTGGATGAGCCTTCCTACATCCTCTTCTCCAGAGCTTGTCTCTTATCTTTAAGGAAGTCATCATACTCTTCTTTAGCCTATTCTTGTCTTTTTCTGTTGTTATCAATTGTCACAGCCACCCCATTAGCTTTGAGTGCAACACCCTCTTTATCTACCCAATCTTTGGTCAATTGCATGACCCTCTGAGTTATTACCTCTAGTGAGGTTTCTTTTGGATGGCTCTAGTCAGGTGGGGAGATTGATTCATGATATATCTTCTTCTCCTCATACTCTTGAGACATGATCACTTCATCATCCTCATGTAATTGTGGGGGATTTGGAATACAATCCAAAGTGCAAATTCGTTTAAGTGTGAGAATTTGACAGCTCCTCCTTTTGACTTCAACATCATCAGAACAGTCAGCCCAATAGTCTTCTATGTGTACTTGGTGCACTGACTTCTTCAATAATGCTTCTAATGTATGATAGGGATTTTATTGCCTTGTCAAAGGTAAAGTCTGTAAACACATCAATTGCAGTCCCCCTATGGCCTCTTTGGTTATTTCTAGATCATGTCACATGTACCAACCAATCATAAGTGGAAACATGACCTTGGGTATTTTATTTTTCTTGAAAAATGCCTTATGTGAAGGTAGTATTTGTCTGGCTATCTCCATCACTATGACCTTATCTATTGGATATCTCGGCAACATCGCGGGTTGCCCATCAAAGCCCTCCATCCTTATGTATGTAAATGCAGGGAACTGGATAAACCATGATCCATTCATGTTTACTGCTGCTTGAGCTTCCATGCTCTTTCTTTTTGCTTTGTCCTCCTCCATTGTGCGGACCAGATGCATGATGAAACAATCATTAACCCTCTTATAATGTTGGAGGGAGGCCCTCCTACCCAGCTGTGGATAGTGATCCCAGATATTTACATCTCCAGGATTACAACCAACCTTGCCAAGCTCTTTGTAAATCACTAAATGTGCCTTTTGTTGTACAAGAATATACCACATAGGAGGTCATATGGAACACATTTGTTTTCCCTCCTAACTTCTTGAAACTTTCATCAATGCTATCACTGATCAGTTTTGCCCACTACAGTTTCTGTTTGGTAGACTCTATCATCCTTATGAGGCCATACATCCAGTCCTCAAAATAACCTATATTTGGTCTACCCCTCATCCGACTGAGCATCACCATCATGTATTGATATTTGGGGGTGAAGTCAAATTTGAACAAGTGTACAAGAAATTTTGCTGATGCCTTATATGTGTTGTTACTAGCTCTCTAGGAGAATAAAAATTTTATGCACTCCTTGAAACTACCCTGATATTGTTTCTCTAGGGCTCCTAGATTGATCTTATATAGGTTAGATGATGGTAAATTGAAAGTGGAGGTAATCCCTGCAACTGAGAAATTTGCATATATGTGCCCATGCTTCTCAACCGTTCTGGTGTGAACATTATAACTATTGGCACAATCTGCCACTAGCTCCATAGCCTCCGTTGCATATGGGAACCCACTGGCATGCGACATGCCGGAGATGTATATTCTCATGAGCAAAGGATATCCACTGCCTCTTTCTAATTTAGCTGTCCATTTATCAAGATCAGTGTTACCTAGGTGCATATCGTCTATTTGGCCATATATGAATGCTGACCCTCTGGGTTGTATACACATAGGTGTCAAAAACTTAGAATCTGACCTATTTCTGTGAATATCTATTATGTCCTGCAATGACAAGTGTATGTGTCTTAACCTAACATGGGGGTCTCAGATCTGTCCATTTTGATGTATATCATGGTCTTTTACCTTTTATAGAAATATATTCAAATATAATCATATGAATCTACCATAGTGGAAACCACTTACTTGTTCACCCATTCATAAATGACAAAATGAGGGTTTCATCGTTACATACCTAATTTTTGCGCCTTTTAATCTACTTAATCAAGATCAGGATATGTACATTCACTTTTCAATCACCCTCCTCTATTCGCCATTCAAGGGGCACTCCATTCTGTTGCATTCACAGGTTACTATAATGGTGATCTTAATCACACAGGAGCTCTATAATTTCTTTGTTGAATGCTTGGTAAATATAAAATGAGCATAAATCACCCTATTATAATCGTTAACATTGGTGAATTAGGGCATAATCAATGTTATAGTATTCATGTCCATGAATATACATGCAGTGTTCTTAAGATTGCAATAGGTGGCATCGTGTGATTTGAAAATTTGAATATCCACCTACTGTTAGACGAAATTTAATACAAGATCTGCATATTTGAAAATGTCTAGGTGCTTAAACAATATGCATGCTCTTTCAGGATATGCACCTGACATCATCATGACATAGGTCAATGTTGACCAAATGTAAGAAGCACGTCATGAAAAAACCAAACGTATTTCTTTTGTTCAAATATTAGATATTATGACATGTGAATATGGACTGGTCAATGCGCCATGTGACACCTTCTTATTGGTTCTTAGGAGTCTACGTGTTATGGGTTCAGAAGGTAGATATGCGAATATTAAGAAATATCCAGGTACTTGGTTCTACTAAATATCCCCCTCTTCTTAAGATGAGGGTGACATCATTTTGTCAAAGAGTGCTTCTGGACGAGTTATAATGTGAAGTCATCGTCATCTTAGCAAATATCAAGATGCTAAGTTAATGTGCAGGATGTTGAGATTTATTGCTATAGTTGAAAAGTCAATCGAAATCATTTGGATGTGCACATGGCAATCGTGCACAACCTCACACGAAATTGGCATCTTGGGGAATATTCCTTGCGGGTAAGCAAGGGATAGTTATGTTGTATAGAACTAGGATATTAACGAATATCTAGGATCTAAAGTAATGTGATGACCCTCCTATGTCGAATGTCCAAGTGATGTCATCATATTACTGGGGTTTCTTTTGCATGGCTTGGGATGATGTCACCATCACATTAATGAATATCTACACATTAAGTTAATCTGTGGGTGCTCACTGTTTATAGTTATGTTTGGTCTCGGGGTGCCTGGGTGATGTCATTATCAGACTATTACTTCTTCGCAATGATATTGAATGACGTTACCAGGATGTTAAATAATGTTTAGGATATTAAGAAATATTTGGGCTCTTAGGATTTACATTGTATTTGAGTAAGTCCGCATATTAGAGAATATCAGGGATATTAGGATAAATGTGCACCCTTGCAGAATGTGCATGCATTTTAACAATCTATGACGCCTTGACTTTAAATTTGACGTCTGCACATTTACGAATATGAGGACATTGGGTTCTACTTCATTAAAATCAGCGATCAGGATATTATCTAATATCCAAGATATTAAGTAATGTGATGACCCTCTTTCTTGTGACCTTTGACCAAACTTTGACCAGACACAACTTTTTATCCTTAGGGAATTTTGGGGTGATTCAAAAGGCAAACATGCTTAGAATTTTGCATTCTATCACTTGATGAGGTTTGTTATGACAAAATCTGATGTTGAAAATTAACCTCCCCTTTTGGGATCCTGATATGCACAGGATGACATCCTGACATGCATCATGATACTAACTCTTTTACCATACTGCCCAAAACAAGGGAACAAACAAGCAAGCGAAAATTTGGGTCCCTATTTTGTTGGGGCAAAATGGGGCATGTTGTGTAACCACACAACAACTTGCCACCAAAGAAAACAACAAAAATTCAAATAATTCATAAGATGAGGAAAAATTAGAACATAATGTTCCAACTCCTATCAAGTAAACACCCTAATCTTCTTGAATGGTATCATGTTCATCAATATAACAATGTTGAAAATGGATCAGGTGTGTGCTTGTGATTCATATCACTCATCTTTAAGATAAGTTGAAACACTAGTGACTGGTGTTAAGCTACATAGTTTGGTTTATCCCTCATAGCCAACCTGGATAGAGCCTTGCTGCCAGTAGGCGTCCATAGCCCCAACAAGGTTATCATTGTAATTCCTCTAAGTAGAGCCCCACTACAAGAAGGCATCTATAGCCCTGGTAGAGTTACAGTTTATATGGCGTAATTATCTCTTTTATATATATTCAACATATTTCTTTCTTTTTGTATCAGTATTCATAAGATGTCATCATGTAAGCACATTTTGCAATGTGTGGTCACTTTTTGTTTAGGTTGAAAATTGCAATGGTAGCAAGGGTAACCTTTAGATTTTTCACTTAACACCCACAATAGTATGTTCAACAAACCCAGGACTGTTAGGTGAGTCATGTGAGGATCTCCTTGAACAAGAAAAGGTATCACTAATGAACCAGATATCAAAGACCTGATTGGGAAAATCTACCCAACATGAGTTGCAACCTATATAGGAATTTGTTTTCATTTCTTGAATTCTAACAATTTCAGTAGTTTTCTAAAGTGAAAAGGTACCTCATCTTGCCAAAGAAAAATAAGGGCTCAATAACACGCAGAGCAAAACACACACAAAACCAACTATACAAACAACTTATACATGATGTACATATGATACAATGTCATGACATGATCCCTCTAAGCCTAGAAATAATGCTTGAGGAATTGCCCATTGACTGGCAATGGGACATTCTCACCTATTAAAGTTTTAAGTCTATAGGTGTTGTCACCTAGGATTTCTAAGATTTGGAAGGGACCTATCCAATGTTTGTCAAATTTTTTGTGATCACCTTTCTTCTCATGTGCTTTGTCCCATGATAGGACTAAATCTGATATTATAAAGGCTTTTACTTTAGCTCTCTTATCAAACCAACGCTAGACAGTAGCCTGATGTTTGGCGAATTGGTCAATCACTCTATCTCTCTTCTCTTCTAGGAGCATGAGTTGAAGCAACCTGACTTCTTGTTTGTTATCGATACCTATATATTCCTGTGCAAATTGTAGGGTAGGGATTTGAGGTTGATAGGGAGGATAGGATCCACCCCACAAACTAACTGGTAAGGAGAATTTCCTAAGGTAGTTTTCATTCTAGTTTGATCTACCCACAGGGCATATTTAAGTAGGGTATTCCATTCCCTAGGATTCTTTTCAATCAATTTATTTATGATGTTCAGTAAGTTCTTTTTGGTTGATTCTGCTAAGCCATTACCTTGGGGATAATAATTTAAAGAAAACCTTAAGATCAGGTCCATGGTCAAAAGCCCAACTAGACAATTCTAAAGATGCAAAAGCTGGTCCATTATCACATACTAGGGCAAAGCTGGTCCATTATAATGTTGCTTTCTAGAAATTTGATCACATCCTCTATAGTACAGGTCTTGCTGGTGACTACTTCAACCCACTTGGTACAATAATCTATGATTGTTAGTGCATACCTGTGTCCTGATGATGATGGAGGATTGATGGGACAGATGAAATCCATGCCCCATTGTGCAAATGGGTGCATCTCCATGATAGGTTGTAGTGGTTGAGCAACATATCTATCTTTATTAGAAGTAGTTTGGAAAGTATGACAGTATTTGATGTAATTAGCAATATCTTTAAAGAAGGTTGGCCAATAATATCCTTCTCTTAGGATAGCATGTGTAGTGGCTATTTGAGATCCATGTGTTGTTCTAAATTTATCATGTAACTTTGTGAGAACATTATCAGCCTCTGGCTTGTCTAAACACCTAAGATATATTCCTTCACAATTTTTCTTGAAGAGGATCCCCCATTTTATCATGTACTTATGTAATTTAATCTTCAATGCTCTCCTTTGAGAAGCCTACATTTTGGGTGGGCATCTCCTGGTAATCAGGATGTGCCTAATATATGAATACCAATCACCATTTTCTTTTGTGTCTATAGCATACTATTGACTTATCAAGTTAGGATCAGTTTCAACTATCATTTGACTTAGGGCTTGCCCCCTAACCAACTTGATAAGAGTTATCTCCATATCATATTCTTAGAGGACTGTTATTCATTTTGCTCTCTTCTCTCCTAGCTCATTCTGCATTAGGAGCATCTTGACCTCTGCATCAGGTACAACAATTATCTTGCTTCTCAAGATGTAGTGCCTGAATTTCTTCACTGCTCTGACCAAAGCAAGGGCTTGCCTTTCAACATCCATATACCTGATCTCTGCATCTCTAAATGGAGAACTCATAAAAGCTATGGGTTTCTCTTCCTTTTCTTCACTCCTTTGTGTCAAGACTATTGCACGGGTATGCCCTGAAGCAGATGAATAAATGTAAAAATCTCTTGTGTAATCTGGGCTTATTAGGATAGGTGCATCTCCTATGGCCTTCTTGATATCCTCAAACACAACTTTTCCCTCAAGTGTCCATTCAATTTTGGCATCCTTCTTGAGCATTGTATTGAGTGGCTTGACAATTTCTGCAAATCCTGTTATGAATTTCCTTACAAAATTAATCTTACCAAAATAAGATTTTAACTCCTTTTTACTCCCTAGAAGTTGTAATTTCATTATGGAATCAACTCTAGTAGGGTCAATGGTGATCCCATTTTTTGATATTACATGACCAATCAATTTTCTTATGGGCACCCCAAATATGCACTTCTTTGGGTTTAGTGAGATACCGTATTGCTCACACTTCTTAAGTATCTTCCTGAGGTCTTCTATGTTATCACCTCTCTTCTTTGAGAAGACAATCAGGTCATCCATATATATGACTATGCATTTGCCAACTAAGACTCTGAATGTTATGTCCATTGCACGTTGGAATGTGGCTCCAGCATTGATCAGGCCAAATGACATGCGTCTGTAGGCAAATATCCCCCACTTGGTGGTGAATGTTGTCTTTAGTTTGTCTACTTTATCTACCATCACTTGGTTGTATCCTGAGAAACCATCTAGGAAGGACATTATTTGAGCTGCATTCATTATTTGCAAAACTTCATCTAGTGATGGCAGATGATAGTTATCATTTTCTGAAGCTCTATTCAAATTTATGAAGTCCACATAGAGACGTATGTCTCCTTTATTTTTCCTAACTGGGACTGGATTTGCCACCCATGTTGAGTGTCTGACAGAAAATATGATCCTTGCATTCAGTAAATTTTTTACTTCTTTAAAGATAATGAGCTCCAGCAATGCATTGACTAGTCTTTGTTTTTGCCTAAATGGCTTGGCATCTAGATTCAGTGGTATTGTGTGGGTGATAATTGATGTATCATATGTTTTTATTTCATCATAGGTCCAATAAATAACATGAATATAATCCTTCAATGCATGAGCTAGCCCTTCTTTCTCTTCTTTAGAACAAACATTATCGATCAAGACATTCCTTGTGTCTTTACTCTGTCCTATGTTGACAGGTGAATACTCTCCTCCATATGTTTTGGGGAGGTCTTTCTATTTTATCATATGGTCCAAGTCAAAAGCTCTTTGAAGCTCAATCATGCCTTCAAGGATTTTGTTACTTGGTAAGTCTATGATTTCTTATTCTCCCTAGACATGATCTTCTAAATTCTTCTCATCTAGGATTTGTGCTTAAAATATATCTCTACTTGTAATGAAATCTAGGATATGTTGGTCATCTTCAAACACTTGAAAATTTATGACATTATCAGTTATGGACGGCACTGATAAAAATTCTACTAAAATATTTTAATTCCAGAGATGGATAGAGGTTCCAAGGTGCTGGTAACCTGTACCAATGCATCAACTCTATGATTTTGTTCTCTAGGGACATGCATGATGTTGAATGCATCAAATCCTTCTATTAAATCCCAAACTCTATGCCTATAGTTTGACAACCTTTTATAGTTGCATGCATATATACTCCTAACTTGTTTTACTACTAATTCTGAGTGTCCATAGACATGTAGAATCTTAACTTTTTTCTTGAGGGCAAATAGAAACCCATGGATGAAGGCTTCATACTCAACCACATTATTAGTGCAAGGGAATTGCAACTGGTATGCTACTAAAAATGACATTCTTGATGGGTCAATGAGGTCAATGCCTACTCCAGCTCCTTGTTTAGATTTAGAACCATCAAATTGAAGAATCCATGGCTTATCCTCTATTAAAAGATTGTCAAGACCTTCTCTTTTCCTTTTAGCTCTTGCAGCTGCACCTGAAGATATCCATTTCAACTTTTGTGGTTCTCTTTCTACCATGTCATGTTGAACATATTTTCTTTCATCCTTAGGGACATCCCTGATATCATGTAATTTATCTCTGGAGCACAACTGCTCTTCCTTATTCAATATATGTAGGCATAAGGAACATGTTGTTTCTGAATGGGGTACCTCATGAAGTCTACACCAGCCTTCAATCAATGCATGATGTGAAGGAACTCCTTGTAGAATATGTCTCTAGATATGTTTAGATAGAAACTCCTCAAATTAAGTTAGGCAACTTCCTCTATCCTCATCTAATAGCTCATAGTCTAACTTAATCAGGCAGTCAATTCCTAGGGTGACAACATTTTCTTTCTTGTCATGGGGATGTGCCTTGTCACATACCAAGATCTCTTCTAAATGGTGTATGCAGACATTATCCTAATGTATTGTCTGATCATGCTCTCCTACATCTGAAGAAAACACACAAGAATTAGTATCATCACCATCAGATAATTCACTTACCTCGGTTGATGATGATCCAAATTCACTGTTGGATCTAGGGCATACAACTGAGAGGGGGGGTGAATCAGTTGTATAAAACTTACTCTTACTTTAAACACTTGATTGTTCTTTGTTAGTTAACAGTATATCAATTAACCATCTATGAAAGCATAATGCATAAACTCAGAGCAAATGAACATCAACACATTGAACACCAAGATTTTGACGTGGAAAACCTGGTTAAGGGAAAAACCACGGGGTGATTAACCCAAGAATTATTCTCTATTAGAAGAATAAAGAAGAATGAATGGCACATGCCAATTAGGGCTCACTGCCCGAGCACGCTGCTCACAAAGAGGCCCACTGCCTACAAGGAGACACACTGTCTACAAAGTGATAAGAATCACAGTCTTGAACTGGAGAATGACATCTCTACTATGTCCGGATCAGTTCCATTTAAGCCCAAAAACCTCTGCTCTGCCTTTCGCACTTCTCTTCGCTATGCCACACTCATCCACACAATCCACACTCTGAAATGAACTCACAAACCGTTATTTATACAAGACATTGACTTAGGAACAAACATCTAAGTCGGCAAACAACCATAAGAGTATCCGCAAGATGAATAACACATCCGGTCGGCCACCACAAGAACATTCGCAGGATGAACAACTCATCCGGTCGGCTAAACAGAGCAAGAACTTCATCCGGAAGAATAACTTCAATTCCGGGCTCTACTATCAATGCGGACCAACAACACAACCTAAACATGATCCAAGAACCTTCACAAGCCTGCCTGAATGACCGGATACATCCGCACTTCCTCTACTTACTGGAATCTCTTGTCTTCCTCATCCGGAACTTCAAGAACACAGTCTGTCGCCACTGTCATAATGCAAGAGGTACTTCCGGACCTCCAAATCATACACAAATCAGGATGGCACATCACAAGGACATCCCAAACACTCCTTCCAATCCGTAGATTAGGATAATACAATTCTGGACCTCACCGGACCTTTTTGTGATCCTCTGTCACCTTTGGATACTTGCCGGAACCGGTTCTACACCGACAGCCACAACTCCTTCAGATCTTCATGCGGACCTCTGAAATCTTAACTGAAGCATCTCAAGACTCATATCTACAAACCCTTTAATCCACATCCTCCGGTTCTCAACCTATACAATACATTTGCCTTCTTCTCATCACTGTTCTTCACTGTTCCTGACTGAGGCTAATTTTCTCAATGTCCTCAGCACACAGCTCATCCAATCCTTCTTGTCAATGCAATATGAGTATGTTGACATCAATGACAACACAGGCTCACCTCATACTTGCAACAATCTCCCCCTTTGTCATTGATGGCAACATATGATGTGAAAAACCATCAAGACAAGAACTTCTCCTTTCTGTCACAGCTCCCCCTATCAACAACAACTTTTCACATGTCTTCTCTTCCTTTACTGCTCCCCCTTTGATCATCAACCACTTGTTTTTCACATGTCTTCTCTCCCCCTTTAACATCAATGGCAAAGGGCTCATACTTGCAATTCTCATACATCAGAATCATACCAGCTACTCCCCCTTAGTTGCAGCTCCCCATCATCAATCCGGATCACAAGATATGACTGTGATATCCACCGGACTGATGCACATCAGTGCATCCTAGTTCATCACCGGAGGGGCCATGACCCCTAACTTCTCGTGGAGATATTCAAAAGAGTCCTTGGGAAGAGGTTTAGTAAAGATATCTGCAATCTGATCCTTGGAGGGAACATACTCCAATCTGACTTCTTCCTTGTTCACTTGTTCTCTCAAGAAGTGAAACTTGATAGATATGTGCTTAGTCTTAGAATGCAATACCGGATTCTTAGAAATATTAATTGCACTTGAATTATCACAGAAAATTGTGATAGGCTCCTCATATTCAACTTTAATGTCTCTTAGCATCTGCTTCATCCATAAGATTTGAGTGCAACTACCTGCTGCTGCAATGTATTCTGCTTCAGTTGTAGACAGAGATATTGCATCTTGTTTCTTGCTTAACCAAGAAACCAATCTCTTCCACAAAAAGAATGCTCCACCACTAGTGCTCTTCCGGTCATCCACATCTCCTGCCCAATCTGCATCTGTGTAAGCATGAAGAGAGAAATCCGGATCTCTAGGGTACCATAGACCATACTCAACTGTTCCTTTCAAGTACCTAAAAATTCTTTTGATTGCCATAACATGAGATTCTCTAGGATCAGCCTGGAATCTTGCCACAAGACCAACAGCCTACATTATATCTGGTCTAGTCTGAGTGAGATACAACAATCCACCAATCATTGATCTATACTTTGTCTGATCTGCCTTTGGAGAATCATCATCTTTGCTTAACTTACATCCGGTTGCCATAGGAGTGTTCATTGGTTTTGAGTCTTCCATACCAAATTTCCTTAACAATTCTTTCACATATTTGGTCTGAGAAATGAAGATCCCTTCTTTTGTTTGAGTAATTTGCAGACCCAAGAAGAAATTCATTTCACCAAGCATAGACATTTCAAACTCACTTTTCATCTGATTTGCAAAAGTTTTGCACATACTATCTCTTCCTCCAAAAATGATATCATCCACAAACACTTCAACAATCAAAATGTTATCATGATCAATTTTGAAATATAAGTTACTGTCAGCAGTACCTTTGTTGAATCCAATCTGCACAAGATGCTTATCCAACCTTTCATACCATGCTCTTGGGGCTTGCTTCAATCCATACAAAGCTTTCTTCAACTTGCAGACCATATCATCATTATCAGACAATTGAAATCCATCCAGTTGTTTAATGTAGACTTCTTCTTCCAGATCACCATTTAGGAAGGCAGACTTGGCATCCATCTGATATACCTTGAAGTCTTTGAAGGCAGCATATGCAAGAAGTAATCTGACTGCTTCAATTCTTGCCACCGGAGCAAAAGTCTCTTCAAAGTCAATTCCTTCTATTTGAGAGTACCCTTTGCAGACCAATCTAGCTTTGTTTCTGATTACTTCACCAGCTTCATTTAGTTTGTTCCGGAAGACCCACTTGGTTCCAATTACATTCCTGTCTCTAGGTCTGGGAACAAGATCCCAAGTATGATTTTTCTCAATTTGCATCAATTCATCTTCCATTGCTTTGGTCCAGTTTTCATCATTGCAGGCTTCATTTATTGTTTTAGGTTCAATCTTTGAAATCAGACAACATTCATCCTGATTTTGAGCAACATTCCTTCTAGTTTTTACACCTTTGCTTCTGTCACCTATGATCTGATCTTCAGAGTGGTTCAGTCTTACATACCTTGGAATTTTGGGAGTATCCTGCACTGCTGCTTCTTGATCAGGCTCATTCAAACCTATCTCTTCTTCCTGATTTACCGGATCAGGCTGACTCTGTCTCACCGGAGAGGATTGAGTTCCTTGAACACTGTCTTGGTCATCTTCATCAAACTCATAAAATCTTGAAGGCTTCTCAATTCCTTCATCAACTTTCACATTGGTGCTTTCTATCATCTTCCTCAATCTCTTATTGTAACACCGGTATGCTTTGCTTTGAGTGGAGTAACCCAAGAAATTTCCTTCATCACTTCTAGCATCAAACTTTCCTAGATCTTCATCTCTTTTAATATAACACTTGCTACCAAATACTCTGAAATATTTCACAGTAGGAGTGATGCCAAACCAGAGTTCATAGGGGGTCTTACCAGTGTTGTTTCTGATTTGAACTCGATTGAGAGTGTAGACTGCAGTGCTGATAGCTTCTTTCCAAAACATCTGAGGAACATTTGCTTCCAACATCATTGTCCTGGCAGCTTCCTGGATGGTCCGGTTCTTTCTCTCAGCTACTCCATTCTGCTGTGGAGTCCTAGGAGCAGACAACTATCTCCTTATAACCTGCTTCTCACAAAAGTCAATGAACTCACCAGATGTAAATTCGCCACCTCTATCAGACCTTAGACACTTTAGTTTCAATCCGGTTTGATTCTCTACCATAGCTTTGGAGATTTTGAACTTCTCAAATGCTTCTGATTTTTCTTTTAGAAAGGTAACCCACATCATCCGGGAATGATCATCAATTAACAACATGAAATATCTATCACCTTGCAGACTCTTGATTCTTGTCGGACCACAGAGATCAGTATGTACTAATTCCAACAATCCGGTAGAAGACTGATCTTTGCTTTTGAAAGAGACTCTACTTTGTTTACCTAACTGACATTCTTTGCACACACTATTTGTAGGTTTCATCAATTTTGGAAGATCTCTTACAGCCTGAGTATTGCTTATCTTGATGATGTTATCAAAATTTACATGACACATTCTTCTATGCCATAACCAACTCTAATCAATTTGAACAAACAAACAACTTTTATTTGAACCAACCAGATGAAAGATATTACCTTTTGTCTGAGTACCGGATGCAATTTCAGTTCCGGAGCTTGTAAAGATTCTGCATTTTCCATTCTTGAACCGGAGATCATAGCCTTTGTCCACTAACTGACCAACACTGAGAAGATTGTGCTTCAATCCTTCAACATATAGTACATTACCTATTTTGCTCTTTCCATCAAAGGAAATAGTTCCCCTACCTCTGATTCTGCCAGCTGAATTGTCACCAAACTTTACCATTCCTCCTTCATATCTTTCCAAATCTAAGAACTTATTCTTGTCACCAGTCATATGGTGAGAACATCCACTGTCAATAACCCAATCATCCTTTTCTTCCACTTGAGCAGCCAAAGCTTTTTCAACAACTTTGTGATTGACAGATTCAGAGAGTATTGAATCTTCTTCCTTGATGGCAATAAACACCCACTCATTTCTGGATTTGCTTCCTAGTTCTGATTCATCATCTGTTACTCCTTCATTGTCATCTTCTTCATGAACATAATAGCAATTCTTTTGAAACCTTTGTCTGTTAGTATTAGACCTTGCAGATCTTTCCGGACATCTTGAAGCAAAATGACCAATCTTATTGCAGTTGAAACACTTAAAGGGTAGTTTTCCTTCATACTTACCGGATCCTCTTGGCAGTCTCTTTGCAATGAGGGCTTCAAGTTGAGCTGTTTCTGCTTCTTCTTCTTCCATGTCTCTTCTTGCTTGATCATACCATGACATCTTCCTTGATGAGTTTTCTCCCGGATCAAATCTCTGTTTGCCTTTCACATAGGTACTGGCTTTGAAAGCAGATTCAGTCTTGGGAGGATCATCTCCAAACTCGGTCATTTCAAATGCAGCTAGTTTGCCAGCCAGTTGTTCTCTTGTGACAGTTGTGTGGGCTCTGAATTCATCAATGGCAGCAACCTTGATTTTGTAGGCAGCAGGAAGGGATCTTAGGATTTTGCAGACAATCTCATTTTCATCTAGAGTTCCACCAGCATTTCTAATTCCACATACCAGCTCATTCACTCTTGGCATAAAGGTAGTGATGTTTTCATCATCTCTCATTTTCAATCTTTCAAATTTCCCTTTCAGACTTTGCAACCTTGCACTTTTGACAAACTCATCTCCTTCATACAGAAGTTCCAGTTTAGTCAGGATCTCATATGCAGTTGGTAGGTCAATAACATTCGAGAGATCTGAGTCATTCAATGCGCTTAGAAGAGCTTCCTTGGTCCGCAGATTGTTTTCAGCTTCTGTGATTTCATTCAGAGTTGTCGGACCACCTTGTGGAGGTACATATGGTTTTGAAACCATAGCCAAGTATGCTTTTCCCATACATTCCAAGTGACACTTCATGTGACCTTTCCAAAGAGTGAAGTTGGTTCCATCAAACTTCGGACTATCCTTCTTGTATGACGACATCCTGGATCTCCTCAAGCGGTTAAGCTTCTTTCAGAGGAACTTGGCTCTGATACCAATTGTTGGATCTAGGGCATACAACTGAGAGGGGGGGGTGAATCAGTTGTATAAAACTTACTCTTACTTTAAACACTTGATTGTTCTTTGTTAGTTAACAGTATATCAATTAACCATCTATGAAAGCATAATGCATAAACTCAGAGCAGATGAACATCAACACATTGAACACCAAGATTTTGACGTGGAAAACCCGGTTAAGGGAAAAACCACGGGGTGATTAACCCAAGAATTATTCTCTGTTAGAAGAATAAAGAAGAATGAATGGCACATGCCAATTAGGGCTCACTGCCCGAGCACACTGCTCACAAAGAGGCCCACTGCCTACAAGGAGACACACTGTCTACAAAGTGATAAGAATCACAGTCTTGAACTGGAGAATGACATCTCTACTATGTCCGGATCAGTTCCATTTAAGCCCAAAAACCTCTACTCTGCCTTTCGCACTTCTCTTCGCTATGCCACACTCATCCACACAATCCACACTCTGAAATGAACTCACAAACTGTTATTTATACAAGACATCGACTTAGGAACAAACATCTAAGTCGGCAAACAACCATAAGAGTATCCGCAAGATGAATAACACATCCGGTTGGCCACCACAAGAACATTCGCAGGATGAACAACTCATCCGGTTGGCTAAACAGAGCAAGAACTTCATCCGGAAGAATAACTTCAATTCTGGGCTCTACTATCAATGCGGACCAACAACACAACCTAAACATGATCCAAGAACCTTCACAAGCCTGCCTGAATGACCAGATACATCCGCACTTCCTCTACTTACTGGAATCTCTTGTCTTCCTCATCCGGAACTTCAAGAACACAGTCTGTCGCCACTGTCATAATGCAAGAGGTACTTCCGGACCTCCAAATCATACACAAATCAGGATGACACATCACAAGGACATCCCAAACACTCCTTCCAATCCGCAGATTAGGATAATACAATTCCGGACCTCACCGGACCTTTTTGTGATCCTCTGTCACCTCTGGATACTTGCCGGAACCGGTTCTACACCGACAGCCACAACTCCTTCAGATCTTCATGCGGACCTCTAAAATCTTAACTGAAGCATCTCAAGACCAAACCCTTTAATCCGCATCCTCCAGTTCTCAACCTATACAATACATTTGCCTTCTTCTCATCACTGTTCTTCACTGTTCCTGACTGAGGCTAATTTTCTCAATGTCCTCAGCACACAGCTCATCCAATCCTTCTTGTCAATGCAATATGAGTATGTTGACATCAATGACAACACAGGCTCACCTCATACTTGCAACAATTCACTGCACATTCTCTCCAACTCAATCATATCCAGATATGCTTCACAATTTCTCTCTGAATGTGCTTCATCATGTACTCTGCACCATCTAGATATCAGGATATCTTCAATGGATGTGCTTAGTAACTGGCATTTCTGCATATCTCTGGATAGGTATTTTTCAAACTCCTTAAAGTTATCTATTTCCTCTTCATTAGTTGAACAATAACCAGACTCAATGATCATCCCACCCTCTTAGTCACTATTTTCAACATGCATGTTATACATCAAGACTTCTTCAATTCTAATAGTTTGAGGTCTTATAGCGTAAACCCCTGGTTCAACATCTACATACAATATCTCATTGGTATTATTGTACTTAGTTATCATGTGTTTCATCCTAGGTTCAACTTCTATCCTTATCTAATTAGGGATTCCTTTCCAGGGTAACCACATATGACTGAAATCAATGGCCATGTAACCATTAAGTGTTTTTGACCAATCCCTGCTAAGAAGCATTCCATAAGTATTAGGGATATCTACTTGTAGACACCCAAAAATGACCATGTCATCGCACCACTTGCATTTCTTCAAATCTATCTAATCACCCACATTCAACATTAATTAAAAAATCTAATTATTTAATTAATTTCATCTAATTCTTCCAAAATCCCAAAATTCAATATGAATTAAATAAATCCTATTTATTTAATCAATTAAATAAAATCCTCCTTATTCTTCCAAAATTAAATAATCTTTAAAATTATTTAATTAAGTCATTATCCTCTTCCAAATTTCAAGTCTACATTAATTAAATAAATCCAATTATTTAATTAATTCATCACAAATCTTCTCTTATCTACAAATTAAATAATTTATATTATTTAATTAAATCAATTATTCTTCTAAACTTAAACAAATCATGCAAATTTATTTAAATTATCCCAAACCTCTAAAAATAAATAAAATCACATATTTTATTTATCCTTCATCATGCAAAATAAATTAAATCAATTTATTTGTTTAATTATTTAAATCTTCACATCTTATCTATTCCTTAATCATGCACAAATAATTAAATAAATTTATTTATTTAATTTCAATTATCTTTCCAATTCCTCTAAAAATATCATGTTAACTCATATGCACAATCAATCTTATTTTTAAAACTCCAAAAAAATAAAATTACAAGTTGAGTTATCTATTCAATCAATCTTGTTTTCATCATATCTTAATAAAAATGTCCTTATGGAGTGACACATGTCATGTGCACATTCAGCATAAGTTATTTGATTTATCTCAACCATTCGTTCTATGGATTTATTTCATCCATTGATCGATCATGTTTGAAACCTATATAAACCCCCCTCATCTCCTTCACAAATCCTTTTTGATCACTTATTCTTAGGCATCCTTTACAGTGCTTTGAGCATACATCGCATCATTGAGCACCTACGATCTTTTGACATTGATCTTTTCGAGCACTTTGACCACATACATTTGCTTGTTGCAAACATGGTTTCACAACGTTATTGAGCAATCCACATATCGACAAAGAGAACAATACAATCTAGGTAAAAGCTTTCTTGTTTTATTTTGATTTATTCATTGATCATGGATTTTTATTTAGATAGATCTCTTTATGTTATGGGTTATTGATTTGTTCTTATCATAGTTTTGATTTTATCATTAGACATTTCAATTTTCCTCATACACATTCTGGAATGCTCAGTGGGACCCACTAATCCCTCTTTTTATTTGAGAAATTGATTTTTTTTAAGTACAGTACGGAACAACGCAAAAGACACAGAAAAGCACCTTTGGCAGTACAGTGAAGCACTTCTGGTTGCACAGTATAGCACCCTCAGGCGATACTGTAGCACCTCTGGTAGCATAGTAGCATGGTATTGGTAACATAGTCCAGTGCTTTTGGCAACGCAGTAAGGCACTTTTAGCATATTAGGGTTTTTGTGATCTTGTTTTGTGATTTACAGGGTTTTAACTTACCACATTAATCATTGATTGATTGATAAGCTGATTTATTTGTCTTTCAATTATCTTTTATACTTCCTAAGCTAACATATTTAGGAGTATTTTCACTTTTGAGTTAATCTATCTTTTTGCGGCATCATTAAGTTGTTCTTGATCCCAGGTTATAGATCCTATCAACCATACATCCCAGATCTACAAATCAAACATGAAATCATCTCTTGACCTAGTTTTTTTGACATAATATAACTTTTTTAAATCTGGGACAGTAAAGTGCTTTTGGTAGCATTGTACCACGTGTTTGGTAGCACAGTACGACACTTCTGGCAGAATAGTAAATCGCCTTTGGTCCTGCAGCAACTCACCTCCGGTAACACTGTACAGTGCTTCCAGTAATACAATACGTCGCTTTTGGTAATACAGTCAAGTGCTTTTGGTCAAATTAATTTATTTTTGCTAACTTTTTAGTTTGTGTGGAACTAATCAACTTGTTGCAGCTTCTTATCACTTAAATAGAGCAAATGGGTCTTCCTAACATGTTCATGCAGGACGAGCGTTGAAGAATCTTAATCTATCGCACTAAGTCTTAGAAACATATTGCCTTCTTAAGGGACAATTAAACAAATCACTTTTGTAAATCTAAGTCTTAGGAACATATTGCTTTCTTACAGGACAAAACATCTTTTGGCAATATAAGTCTTAGGAACATATTTCTTTCTTAAGGAACAATGGACATGAATGCAAAAACACTTCAAATTTCTAAGGGACAATAGACATGAATGCCAAACACTTCAATTTCATAAGGGACAATTGATAACTACAATCGTGTGTATGCCTAATCTAGTTGCACCTTATTTTTCGTATAATAGGATAATTGAACCTTGTTTGACGTGCTTGATCTTACATTTCAGTTATTCCTTTAGAAGGGCCTACTTTTGGATTGCACTTCATCCAAAAGGGATGGACCTAGGTGGAGTTTTCCTTTGAACCACTATATAAGAGGGATAAGGCGAAAGCCAAGTCCTAACCGACGTCATCCTTACCTTGTGGTGCCAAACTAAAAAGAGGTGTACTAGCTCTTTATGGAAACAATTTTCATATTGTGCGAAGTGTTTGATACTCTTAGTAGGATTGGTTAAATCTTTTAGTAGCTTCTCACATTGCTCATAAGGTGTTGGTCCCTCAAAGTTACTAAAAACTAATCTAGATAGTGACTACCTGATCCACCTCTGAACATTATGGTAATCATCAATGCAAAGGGGAATCGATTTAAGCCCTCAAGATACTCACCATTGGCTCCCTTGAGAAGATATAGTATCCCCTCGGCCATAAATCTCTTGTGATCTACTTGAGCTTTCTGAGGGGAGGGTGAGATATCCCTACCTATCATCTCTCACAAAGATACAAATGTCTGACACCTTTATGGAATGACATTCGATCAACAGAGTATTAAATTATGAGATGATCTATTGCAACAAAACCTTATCTCTAGGGATAAAAAGTGCTTGATATTGTTTGCAAATTGTCTTATACCCATGGAAACATTGGGATTTTGTGAGCCTCGAACATACACTATCTATTGTGTTAGTCCTTTTTGCCACTTTATTTGATGTGTTTTCTCTTGCCAAAGTAAATCCAATCAAAATCTATCAAAATTTGCCTTATCAACATCACTGACACTACTTCAGCGCCCTTGGTATAACAGTCGATCGCCTTTGGTATTACAGTAGCTCACCTTTGGTATAACAGTACCTCACCTCTAACAAGACTACTTCAACGCCCTTGGTATAACAGCAGCTCACCTTTGGTCTAACAGTAGCTCACTTTTGATTACACAGTCCTGCGCCTTTGGTCAAATAGTATAGTGCCTTTGGTCCAGTAAACTGTTCATCAAAACTATCAATTCCAAAAAACTGCAAGCAAAACCACAGTAAAACAAAGCATATTGACCTAGTGTCTCCCATGGTAACCACTAGACTCTAGCAAACCATGAAGGCTAAGCAAGTCACCCCAAGGAAGCGCAAATTGCCTCCTTGTACACCTCAACCAAGCCAATCCAACATGACTCCCAAGGTTACTCCAAAGACACCAGTGGAAAAATCAACCAACTCTCAAAACATGCCACAACAAGACCAACCAAACAATCCTCAAGGAGATATTGTCCCTTTGATTGAGGTAACTCAATTCACTACCGACATGCCTCATGATTTTGCTACACTTAGTTATACCATAGGTCAAGTCCCATCTCAAGAAGAGCGACACTTTGAAATATGTCAATCCTCTCAAGAAGATAACAAGACCTTGATGAAATCATACAAGATCCTAGAGCCATGGCTGCCTTTGACAAAATCCTTAGTGAGAACCAGGATCATTTCTTTCGCTTGCTAGCAGAGCAAGGAGCTAAATTACCCAAAGGTTTTGATCTATCAAATCTTAGCGAGCCTAACAACACCCAAGACACTATAACGGCAGCCCAAACCATGTCAACTGTGACCACACTCATACCTGAACAAAGCTCACAAGGGAGAACAATTACACAATATGAGAATCCCCTTTATCAACATCTAATAGTAGAGAGACCCATATCACCGCTCCTGACTCCTATGGAGATCTACAAACACCAACAAGAGACTCTACATCACCAAGAAGAAGTAGCAAGACAGGCCACTCTAGCAAAATCAAATATACAAAACACTCCTAATTTACCCACACCAATCACAAGTGGAATATTGGCTACCCCATCACGAGAAGCTTTTCCACCAAATTACAATTTGGGAAATAATTATGTAGCCATGCAACAAGGGTCTCAACAAACGCCACCACCAATATCATCAACCCTTTGTATCCTTCAAACACACAATGTCATGCAACCCCAACCATCACAAAACGTCAACACAACCTATGTCCCTCCACCACAACATTCTTCTACACTCCATTATACCTACCCCCATCTTGGTCAACCTCAACCATTTCAAAACATCAACACCACCTATGTCCCTCCACAACATTCTTCTACACTCAATCTTAATCAACCTCTGCCATCACAAAACATGTCCACTAATGTCCCTCTGCCACAACAATAATCGACACTAACCTTTTTCAACACATTTCCTAACGAGTTTCAACATTCCCAAAACCAAACTTCCCAAAGCTATGTTCCACCACCGCAACCAAACCCAACAAACTTTAGCTTTCCTCCAACAAACTCTTATCAACAACCATCACAAATCCTACATTCTTACCTAGCACCACCCCCACCTCCCTAAAATCAAAACACCAAATTTCAACCCAATTTGTACCCAACATACAACACATATGACTCCAACCAATCATACGACCCTTATAACACCAATGCCCATGGCTTACACTACAATCTTCCATATGGGCAGCAACAACCACTTCTAGGATAACAGGAGATGTTTCCAGCCCCTCCCACAACTATGGAACTAAAACTTGCGGAGGTTCAACAACAACTATCTGATCTAACATTTGGCCACACCAAGAAGACCTTCTCTTTGGAAGAAGTTTGTCCTTATCCATTTGATCGGTCATTACCCATGATCCCTTTTCCTCACAATTTCACTATTCCCAAATTTGATAAATACAAAGGAAAAGGAGACCCAAAAGACCATGTGAGAGAATTCTATCTCGCTTGCTTCGAGGTCTCACATAACGATACATATCTTATGCACCTCTTTCCTTGTAGTCTTGGAGGTCAAGCTATAGAATGGTTTTCGCACCTCCCCATGGGTGTTAAATCTTTTAATGAGCTTGCAGAGAAATTTGCCACCCATTTTTCTTACAACGTAGAACATGATTTCTCCATGACTGACCTATGCAACAATAAACAGAAAAATGGGGAAACTTTCATTTCCTTCTTTCAAAGATGGAGACAAATGGCTAGCAAATTCCCATTCAAAATACTTGAAAAGCAGCTTGTTAGCATATTTGTGCAGAACCTCAACCAAGAATTAGGTTTTCATTTTCAAATACTAAGAGCAACAACCTATGACGGAATTACCTACAAGGGAATCAACATTGAAAAGGCCTTCATTGCTAAAGGTGTGGTCAAAATCTTCAAAGAAACTAAAGACAATGCTCCCCAACAACAAACAAATGACAAACCAAAATTTTGGAACAAAAATAAAAACATGCTCAATGATGGTGTAGTCAATTCTAAACATGTCCAAACATTGCAACAACCCCTTCAACTTTCAAAACTTAGTCAAACTCCACCACAACAAAACCAACAAAGGCAACCATACCAAAACCAATGACAACAAGAGCGACCTCAACAAGATTACCCTCCGCTGCGTCAATTCACTCCCTTAGGAGAGCCTATTGAGAATGTTTTACAAAAACTTACAAATCCTCACGATACAGAGAAAATGAATATTGCAAATTCCATAGGAGCAAAGGACACAGAACCACATCATGCATGAGACTCAAGCACATCATTCAAAACCTCATCGACGGAAACAAAATCACTTTTGAGGATGAACAACCAATTCAACACACCAACAAGGATCTAAACATGTACAAGGAACCATTCCCTAACCATGGTCAAGGTCCTCCTCCAGATAAAGGTAAAGGTGTTAACAAAGCTTCCACTTCCTATGACTCCATTGTGGGTCATTTTGAAGAGAGTCATGTATCTACCCTCACTATCAAAGGCAAATCTACAGATTGCGCTGTTACAACTCGTCAAGGTTGTGTCACCATTTGTGGTCCTACACCAAGTCTCCCAACCCAATCTGATTACAATCTTTTCGAACATCTAGGGAAAACCCCTTCACAGATCTCTATCTTGGACATTCTATAGTCATCACCCGCACATAAAGCTATGCTAGAAAAAGCCCTACAAGAGTCTTTAGTTCCTAACAACATAGCAGTCACAGATTTCCAAGCTATAATAGCTAACATTGCCTCACCCTACAATGTGGTCTTTTCTAAAAAGGACCTCCCATCCCATGATCCATGTCACAATGATGCTCTTCACATTGAGGTTCTCATCCATAAATGCAAGATCAAACGCATACTTATAGATGGTGGTGCTGGTCTCAATATATGTTCTCTAAAGTTACTCAAACAATTGGGATACTCTGAGGATCAAGTCAATGTTGATCAAAGTTATACAATCAAGGGGTATGATGATGTTGAACGCTGGTCAGAAGGTGTTATCCACTTGCCTATACAAGTAGGCCTAGTCATGCTTGAAACCTGGTGCCAAGTCCTTGACATTGAGCTACCTTACAACATTATCCTAGGATGACCATCGATCCATGCCATGAAAGTTGTTCCCTCAATGTACCATCAATCTCTCAAGTTCCCATTTAATGGTATGGAGATCACTATCCCAGGAGATCCTAATCCTTTCGAATTCTATTGTGTCTTGCAAGGCAGTTATAAGAATTGCAACTAAGTGCCCAATAATGACAAAGCCCTTGAATCCCCACTGTATGTCAACCCTAAAAATCTGACAAAAGCTGCTGCAAGTGAACCTAATCCTCATCCTATTCCTCAAATCAAAGCTCACATCTGTGATATTGGCTTTGGAGAATATGATATCTCAAAATCTTGTTGTGTAGGGTGGATGCCTCTATCTCCTAAATCCTACAGCCAACCACCCATTGCAAAAGCAACTAAGAAAGCATCAATTCCTCCCCTAGTATCTCTAACCCAATTCCAAGAGGGAAAATTATTTGTAGAGGAAACTATTGAAGACATCTCTTCTTGGCTCTATAAGGAGAAAGAACTAGTCACAATACCAGTCAAGCAATATGGTAATGGCTTAACGATAGTCAAAAACATGGGCTATAAAAGCAAAGGTGGCCTCAAGAAACAAAATCAAGGAACAATGGAACCCATTATTGTGACGAAGAAACTAGACAAGAAGGGGTTAGGATTCAGTAGGAAGGTACTGCGTGCCTTGGACATCGAGGGTATCCTCGACAAGGTAACTAAAACTGCTCTCGTAGATTCGACGTCTAATGAGGATATCATCGATGACTCTTTCCTCCATATGACTAACCTATTCACAGGATCCTCTGTATTCATGCTATCCTCTATATCCCTAACATTCACCACCAACACCTAGATTGTAACACTTGTCTACCCTAAACTTATCGATTTGGACCAACAAGGGTCCCCCATTATAGATGTACTTCAGAGTGACGAAGCTATAGTTGAGTTCCTGGGACTCCGGGATGGTATCCCTCTGGGTGATCACAAACCTAGTTTTGTAATGGAACTAGAGCCAACAACGTATTTTGGTGAGAATGCCAAATCCTCCAGTCACAAAAGTAAAAATAAAGAAAGATCTCTAGGTGAAAACCACACTATGGTACCTCCTAATCACAAAATAGTAAAAACAAAGGACGTATCCAAAGGTGAAAACCCAAATGTGGCACCGTAGGATGGAGGATTTGACCTTCCCCTACCATCTAAGTATCAAGAGAAGTCAACACTCTTAGTGGAAGATTCTATAGAGATAAACCTTGGCATAGAGCGAAATCTGAAGACCACATTCCTTGCAGCATCATTATCAAAACCAAAGCACAAGAATCTTAACAACTTCTTCTTACAAAGAACCATTAACTTTGCGTGGACCTATGCTGATATGCTAGGGTTAGACCTTGAGCTAGTGGTTCACTATCTCACAGTTGATCCAATAGTTAAACCAGTCAAGCAAAAGCTAAGGAAGATGCACCCACAGATAGCTCTCTTGGTAAAAGTTGAAATACAGAAGTTGCTAGATGCAAAGTTCATCTGGCCTATTGATTATTCAGAATGGGTCTCAAACATTGTACCTGTGTCTAAACTGAATGGGGGCATCCACATGTGTAATGATTTTAGAGATCTTAACAAAGCATGTCCCAAAGATGACTTTCCATTACCGAACATTGATCTCATAGTAGACTTGCCCACTGGCCATGAAATGCTTTCTCTCATGGATGGATTCTCTAGCTACAATCAGATAAAGATAGTAGAAGAAGATCAACATAAAACAACTTTTACTTGTCCTTGGGGTAACTATTTTTGGTGCGTCATGCCATTTGGTCTAAAGAATGTAGGGGCAACCTATCAGAGAGCAATGACAGTGATATTCCACGATCTCTTTCATCATATCATGGAGGACTATGTAGATGACATACTAGCAAAATCTTCTAGGGCAGATCACATACAAGTTCTAGGACAGATCTTTGAAGGCTTGAGAAATACCAAGTGTGCCTCAATCCAAAGAAGTGTGTCTTTGGTGTAAAATCAAGGAAGCTGTTGGGATACATTGTATCTCACAGAGGTATTGAAGTGGACACCACAAAAGTCAAGGCTATAGTGGAGATGCCCCAACTAAAGAATCTAAAAGCATTAAGGAGCCTGCAAGGAAGGTTACAATCTATCAGGCATTTCATCTCACAGCTAGCAGATAAATGTCAACCATTTCAACACTTGCTCCAAAAGGATGTCTCATTTCGATGGGATGATAAGTGTCAAGTAGCATTTGATCAGCTCAAAGAATATCTAGCTACACCTCCTGTCTTGGTACCACCAGTCACCGATAGACCTTTGATCTTGTACATCTCAACTACAACTGCAGCCCTAGGGGCTCTTCTAACATAGCATGATGAGTCAGGAAAAGAGCATGCAATCTATTACATTAGTCGAACCTTGGTGGGTTATGAACTCAATTATTCACCTATGGAAAGAGCTTGTTTAGCAGTAGTGTTCACTTCCCAAAAGTTGTGGCATTACATGCTAAACCAACACACAGATCTAATAGCCAAAATTGACCCATTGAAGTATCTACTAGCAAAAGTAGCTCTTACAGGCAGACTAGCTAAATGGGTCATGATCCTTAGTGAGTTTGACATTGAGTATGTGGATCGTAAAGCAATCAAGGGACAAGCCCTAACATATCAACTAGCAGAAGCACCCATTATAGATGTACATCCTATGGTATCTAACTTCACTCTTTCTACCTCAATAATGTGGAAGTTGTATTCTGATGGTTCCTACACACAACATGGATCAGGGGCCGGCATCTTAGTTATCACACCTCAAAATGACTATATTCCTAAGTCATATCGGCTTGCATTTCCTTGCACCAAAAACATAGCCGAGTATGAAGCACTCCTCATAGGTCTCAATACAATAATTCAATGGGACATCACAGAATTACAGGTATATGGAGACTCACAACTAGTCATTCGACAGGTCACAGATGAGTACCAAACAAAAGATGAAAAGTTGGTCCCCTACAAGCAACTAGTGGATGCCTACAAACCACACTTTTCTAGCATCACATTTGAGCAAATTCCAAGAGAGCATAACAAGGCTACAAACTTGATGTCCTATGTGGGGTCACTTATAGACATGCCTATAAACACACAAAAATGTGAATTCTTGATCGAGAAATTGTTGATACCAGCCATCGATGTTCCAATCACAGAAATCATCTGCTAACTTGTTGGTCCCAATTCCCCGTGGTATGAAGATATCTATGAATACCTTAAACATGGTACCTTTCCCATTGACCTATCCACTACCCAATGCAAAACCTTTATCCATCGATCCTCTCGTTACTCTATTCTAGGTGATACACTTTATCACTGGAGTCTCGACGGTATCCTTTTACGATGTCTTAACATGGAAGAAGCCGAAGCTACCTTACGAGACATACAAGAAGGTGTCTATGGCGCACATTCTACCATTCCTAATCTTGCTAAGAAGATACTCCACACAGGGTATTACTGGCCTATAATAGAGCAAGATGCTTTACAGTTTGCTAAGAAGTGTCTACAATGTTAGCAGCATGTAGATTTGATTCATGCACCGGCTCATGAACTACAACCTGTGACTACTCCATGACCTTTTTCTCAATGGGGTCTTGACCTTGTAGGACAAATCCACCCATCCTCCTCCAATGGCCATAAATTTATCATTACCGCCACTAAGTATTTCACAAAGTGGGTTGAAGCTATTCCCATGACCTATATCACTGGTAAGCAAATAGCCAAGTTTATCATAAACTACCTCATTTGCCAGTATGGTATTCCCCAAGCCATTGTCACTGATAATGGGAGGCCATTCAAGAATCAAGATGTTCATGCCTTATGCACACAATACAATATCCAGCATCACTTTTCAACTCCCTATTATTCGCAGAGTAACAGCCAAGCAAAGGCTTCCAACAAAACCATTCTCAAAATCCTCAAGAAAATGGTCAATGAAGCTGGTCGTGATTGGCACCTGCAACTCAATCCCGCCCTATGGGCATACCGCACTTGTATCAGAACACCAACTAGTGCCACACCCTATGCCTTGGTCTATGGCTCTGAAGCCATCCTACCTATAGAGGTCAAGATCCCATCCCTCAAATTATCCATGCAGAACCTGATTGATGGAGAGGAATATCGCACTTCCAGATTAACTGATCTCGAATTACTAGATGAGAGGCACCTTGTCATGCTTAATCATCTCCATGTCTATCAAAACCACCTCTAGTGTAATTACAACAAAAAAATCAAAGAAAGATAGTTTCAAGTTGGTGATCTTGTCCTCAAAGAAAATCAGAGAAATCAAGCAGATCGAGAAAGGAAGGGCAAGTTTGAGCCTAATTGGTTAGGACCCTTTGTTATCACAGTAGCATATGGATCAGGAGCTTATACTTTAGCTACACCTGACGGCATTCCTCTAGATGAGCCACTCAACAGTGTTCATCTCAAGAAGTTCTATACCTAATCCTTAAAGTATCATCAAAAAATAATAATAATAATAATAATCCATCCTCTGGTGAAAACCTGGCAAACAGGCGCCTTGGATAAGTACCATAGTGAAAATTTGGCAAACAGGCGCTATGTGTAGGGTCAGCATCCATCATCTATCAAGTCCTATTCATTCCATGTCTCTTTCATAACAAACTTCATCCATCCATCCATAATAAAACCATTGACCTTGTTTGCATTTCCATATACCTATCTAGAAAAGCTTAGAATGTCAATGTCCATTGTCGTCATCCCACGTCTTGATCTATGTCAACAGTTATCACTGCCTTGTCCTAGGTCAAAACTTTCTATGTCTTCTCCATCAGTCACCCATGCAAATTCCTCTACCAGAATGGCAGTAACTCTTGCCTTAACCTAGGTCTAGGAATGGATCCTTGTTCGTGGTTCACGCACACTTCAATCATTCTCCTTTCAACAGATAACACCCTTTAACAAACACATTGTTCCTACAATAAAGCTGTTATCTTCCCAACACTTTTCCTACATCATCACACCAACTAGAACTACATATCATCTCATCTCAATCTTAAGGTACCTTGATCCCGTGGCTATGGGTATGTAGGCAGTTTAGATTACGATGGAAATTTCCAATACTCAGGTACATAAGATCTCATCACTCTACCCAGAACTACATATTATCATTTTCATCTTTCATCCTAATGTGCTTTGATCCCATGGATACAGGGTATGTAGGCATTCTGGAATGTGAAGAATGTATATAGTACTCAGGCACATACGATTCATCTTTCTTCACCCACTTCAATCCATTGACACTCCATCTTTCTAGTCTTCCATTTATCAAAATCCATTCCCCTCAACTTGACTAACTCAAGTAGCAAAACAACAAACAAACGCATCCTTTCAAAGCAAAAGTCCTTAAAAAACCTGAAGCAAATCAACTTACTTTCAAAGCTGTATACTGTCCTATGTATCGATTGCCAACATCAGCGAAATCAATTTCAACCATGCAATAGATCAACATGCTGGTCTTTTACGGGAATGTTCCATGATCAAGACCAATGCACGCGTCTTGCACAACATGTGGCATTTCCTAAGAATAGGCATTATCTTTTCAATAGGTAGCACCCTTTAATGGACACATCACTCCTATGATAAGGCTATTATTTTTCCTTTCTAATCTATCTTGAGCAACTTCTTTGGCAAGAGAATATGTTGGCTGTATGTTTACTTTGTAAGTCAGTCAATTTGCTTTTTGATTTATCTTTTGTTCCTTTGTCCATTACCTATTCAAGGCTACCTTGATTTATCTATAATCTTGGTATGTTGCGATACAGTACAGATTGGGGGCATAGTCATTTCTTTTGTGTATCGTGTTTGAGGATTGATCTTTAGGCATCTTTCTTAACATCATATTTATGTTGTGTGTTATGACCTAGATCTTACATATTTAATACTCTTCTTGCATTAACATGTATTGAAGTTTATTTTTATGTTCAAGACTATGGCTCATTCACATGTACAACAAGGTCATATTATGTCTAAGGGATCTAAGATCAAACCGCTTGCTTGCAGAGTCAACATCCATGCACTCAGATATCACAGCACCTTGGTCTTTTATACCCTAGTGGAGAACTATCCACGTGCTACATAAAAAATAAGGATTGATCTTTATAAACATTTATGAAACCAATGAAACAAGCTCATTCACCCATCCATTTACCCATGGCCTTATATAGTTTTCTAGCAATGATTGATGAATAGTCATTCTTTTGTCTCCACTCTTTGCCATCTACTGCATATCTGCAAAACCCACATGTCAGATATCACATGTCATAGCATCTATATCATCATATCTACATTATCATCATGTCATCATGTGTCATACATCTATAAGCATCAATATAAGTATGTACATCATCACATAAATCCATAATCATACATACATGTCATCACATCCATGTCATCAAGAAGTGCATAAACAAAAACATGCACAGAAATGAGCAATATGTCATCATATATCATCATGTAAAGGTCATCAAAATATAAGTGTCCATGTCTACACCAATAGTCCATATGTATAAATCCAAATATACATCAATAAGTACATCATGGCTATCAAGAGCCCACAAAATATACATTGGATGCATGTAGGCATCGGTTAAAATAAACAATGTCCATAATTATACAAAAATTATACAATATACAAAATACATGCTCTAGTGGGTAGAGCTACCCTCCTACTGTGACCCATGTCCTCCACCTGTACTTAGCAAAGGTCCCCCCGCTGGTCCTCCTCCCCTTGGTGGCACAAAGGGTCCTCTAACTAAGGACATTGACTACCCTGTCCTGCGTGACCTAGATGCTTCAGACCTACTTCACTCTCTGTAGCTAGGTGCCTGCTACCTTGCCGACACTACACCAACATAGAAACCCCTGTAGTACTCAGCCTCTCTTCCTGTTGACACTATCTCTCCCTATATGTGGATGATCTCACTGTACAATGTCCACTAATCGGCACTCAATGCATGGCGTGCCTCATCTCTCTCCCACCTAACCCTCTTTAGGGTAGCCTCTGCTGTCAGCCACAACTGTACTACTGCGTCCCTCTCTAAAGTCAATCAGGCAATCTACCCATCATCTGCTGGTGGTGCTGGCATGGCCTGTGCTGCTGCTGCTATCTGTGCATGTACCTATGGTAGGGCCTCAGCTTGTCTAGCCTCTACCCTTGCTGTATCCCTATCCCTCCGCAATCTCACCATCTGAAGCTCCAACCTAGTCCTCCATGTAGTCTCCTCTTGTAGTAGCTACTGTGCCTACTACAACTCAGTCTTTGCGACTAGATCCTCCTCCTCTACCATCTCTACATTAGCCTGCTAGCCTCTGTCCTCTCCACCTACCTATTGTCTAGCCTCTCTAGCTTGTCATCTCATCCTCGCCTCTCCACTTGGCACCAATACCTCTCACACTACCCCTGCCACACCTAGTGTAGTCAGTCTCACTAGCCTATCTGTCTGCCAGTACCTGTCATACTCTGGCAGTGTCCCTGGATCTACCAATCCTGAATCCCAATCCTATCTCACTGGGACAAGTCCCTATAACTTGGTCAAAGTTGTAGCCACTGGAATCTCTGCATCCTAGTCCCTGACCTCCGGTCGTGTCCTAGCATGTGTCGCCTCTCCAACTGGCAACCCCTATGGCAAGCCAAACTATCTAAGTACTCACTCTGGCTCAATGGTACCTGTATGTCTGTCAAACAGATATCAAGCCTGTCTGCAGTACATCAGCTGCTCATGCTCATCCTCCCATGCCTCACACAGTAGCCATGGTCTCCAAATAATGATATCCATCTTATCAATCTGTCACCTCCAATGGCTCATAGATCCAAGTCGTCGGTGTGTGATCACTCCCTCATATAGAAATGCATATGGCTCCCCCCTCTCATAGAGGCACTGTGTAATTGGTCTAATGATTGGGATGTGCTCCCATGCCCACACCTGTAATAGAGTCACACCTACTGATAAACTTTGTCCTCTCCTATACATGCAATCATGCATATCTCGATATAGCTACCCCAACACACAAGGGCCCCAGGCATAGCAGATGCCATGTGTAAACATCCTTGAAAATATAGTGCCCCATCCTACAAATAGCCCTTGAGACTGCCTATCTGGGTAGAGGAAGCCACCAACCAACGAAGCCACAATCCATCTAATCCGGTTGCATAGTCTCCACACGTTAGCCCACTGAATCTCGCTATCCTCTATTCGCAAGTCATCCATGCAGAATACCTCTATCAAGCCAGCCTCACCTCGTGCCAGGTAGAAGTCCACTCTCTCTCCATCAATTGAGATCTTGAGGATGTGATACACATCCTAAAGTGTCACTGTACCCTCCCCTATCAGAAAGTGAAACAAACATGTCTCACTGTGATATCTCTCCACAACCACTGTCAAAAGGGTGAGATTCACCCTAATGTACATCAGGTGCGCCATGTGCCAAATCCCATGTACTCTAGGAATGCATCCTCCTCCCAAGTAATCTGTACCACCTCGTCAGCTATGAGATGGTGTCACTCTCTTGACATCAAAGGGGAAGAACTCTCTGCATCCACAAAACCACTTGTTAGCCCTTTTGCAAAATTCTTTAAAGCCTATCTACATCACTAAGGATATGAACAAGCGTAACACTATGATGCAAACTCTAGGTCAGACCCTCCACATCTCTATCCTAAGGGGTCAACTCCTAGATCAACCCTAGCTACTTATTTGTTCTACCCTAACCGAAAGTGCCTTGTTTTCTCTAAGTGCGCTACACTGTTTTACCAAAAACACCTCACTGTTTCTACAATAGTGTTTTACTGTCCATACCAATAGTGACTTGTTTTGCACAAGAGTGCTTCCCTGTTCTACCAATCGCGCCTTACTGAACTTGCAAGTGCGATGCATTTTCGTAAAACCTTACCAACTGCGCCTAACTACCCACCCAACCGTGCTTTACTGACTTGCCACTAGCGCTTCGAGACTATACCAACTACACTACGGTGGGAAGCCTAAAAACCAAAGGCACTACGATTTTGCCTGAAGCACCTCACTCCACTACCAAGTGCTCTTTACCGTGCCAAAAGCACTTTAATTGACCACCAATAGAGTGCTAGCATTGCGCAATACTTTTGGCTGACCTAAACACCTAACCTAGAAAAAGCCCTAAAAATGACCTACAAATTCAAATACAAGGAGGTTTTAGAACACTTACCATTGCCGGTGCTCCCGCTGGTCTCCCGTACGTCCGCACCCGCTCCACCCGATGCCTATGCGCTAGGATCGACATCTTTCTACACCGCCAACTCCCTCTCCACTCAACACTCACAACCTAGGCTAGGAGGCTCTAAGCTCTAATTTTGGCAACTCTTAGTGTGCAAATGGGGAATGTGGTCCCCTTGGGACCTATTTATAGTGTCCCCCCCCTTTCTTTTTCTTCCCACCCATGCTTTTTTTTTTCCACTTTGTCACGCCATCTCCTAGTCGAGCATCAACCCAGTTCTTCTATTGCTTCCCTATCTTTCCTCTTGAGGGGGCATATGCTAGGGCAGCTAGCTACACTGGGGCATCAAAAATTGTATCATGTTTTCAACAATCATTTTCTTTGACGCAATGCTATAACTGCATCTCATCAAAGAGGGCAAAAATGTAGACACCCAAAAAAGATGATGTCATCGCACCACTTACATTTCTTTAAATCTATCTAATCACCTGCATTCAGCGTTAATTAAATAATCTAATTATTTAATTAATTTCATCTAATTCTTCCAAAATCCCAAAATTCAATATGAATTAAATAAATCCTCTTTATTTAATCAATTAAATAAATTCCTCCTTATTCTTCCAAAATTAAATAATTTTAATTATTTAATTAAGTCATTATCCTCTTCCAAATTTCAAGTCTACATTAATTAAATAAATCCAATTATTTAATTAATTCATCACAAATTTCCTCTTATTTACAAATTAAATAATTTACATTATTTAATTAATTCAATTATTCTTCTAAATTTAAATAAATAATGCAAATTTATTTAAATTATCCCAAACCTCTAAAAATAAATAAAATCACATATTTTATTTATCCTTCATCATGCAAAATAAATTAAATCAATTTATTTGTTTAATTTATTTAAATCTTCACATCTTATCTATTCCTCAATCATGCACAAATAATTAAATAAATTTATTTATTTAATTTCAATTATCTTTCCAATTCCTCTAAAAATATCATGTTAACTCGTATGCACAATCAGTCTTATTTTTAGAACTCTAAAAAAAGCAAAATTACAAGTTGAGTTATCTATTCAATCAATCTTGTTTTCATCATATCTTAATAAAAATATCCTTATGGAGTGACACATGTCGTGTGCACATTCAGCATGAGTTATTTGATTTATCTCAACCATTCATTCTATGGATTTATTTCATTCGTTGATCGATCATGTTTGAAATCTATATAAACCCCCGTCATCTCCTTCACAAATCCTCTTCGATCATTTATTCTCAGGCATCCTTTACAGCGCTTTGAGCATACATCACATCATTGAGCACCTATGATCTTTTGACATTGATCTTTTCGAGCACTTTGAGCACATACATCTGCTTGTTACAAACATGGTTTCGCAATGTTATTGAGCAATCCACATATTGACAAAGAGAACAATACAATCTGGGTAAAATCTTTCTTGTTTTATTTGATTTATTCATTGATCATGGATTTTTATTTAGATAGATCTCTTTATGTTATGGGTTATTGATTTGTTCTTATCATAGTTTTGATTTTATCATTAGACATTTTGATTTTCCTCATACACACTACTACTTGGATGTCAATATAGTATTGCACCCTTGGGTCTAAAGCAAGCTGCATGTGAATATGAGTTAACTCTCCTACCACGCTCACTTCTATTTTGTCAAGTTGTGTCACCTTCTTGAGGGATTTGGCTGGATGTAGGCCTAAAGCATTGCAAATGGACAAGGGCATCACATTAGTTGATGCACCTGAATCCACTAGATAGTTGTGTAAATTCTTACCAAATATTCTCAATGTAAGTAAGAATGGTGGAGATTCAGACTTATCTCTGTATAGAGTCATGTGTGATGTTTCAGCAGCTTGGATGGTAGCTTGCACTTTATGTGTAACTGTATTTTCTTTGGGTGCAGGATCTCTAGTCATGATATGACTAGGATTGTGACTAGGATTATCATCTCTAAGTGTGGATTCATCTATGGATTTCAAGAAGGCTTTCTTGATGACTGGGGTCTTTAGCAATTCTGATAGTGACAAGCTAATTTTTATCTTTTTCATCCCTTCTGCCAGATATGTGACAAGTTTATCTAATTCGAACAATTGGCTGATGGCTTTTGTCACTGTGTTTTATGGTGTGAAATACTGAATATTTACCTTAGGATGGCCAGGATTATTACTAGCCTTAGGGTCAGGAGGGGTATTGAAGTTGTTGGGAGGAATAGATGTGGTTCAAAGGACTAGTTGGCCTATTAGGATTATTCCTCAGGTTATAGTTGTGTCTACCCTGATATTGCTATTGGTAAGCGTGAACCTCTTCAGGTTCTTTCTCAGGTTCATTTTCATCCTTAAAAGGGAACACATAGTTTGACTCAAAGGCCAAGGCAGATTCCTCACATGCCAAAGCATAATTTTCATGAGTTGGGATTGTTTGGTGATACTAATGACCACCAGTACTTTCAAGCACAAGGGTGGATTCATATCCTAGGGGGACAATTTCATTTCCCTCAGGGAAAGGAGGATCTCCTATGGTATTAGACACTTCAGCCTAGAAAATATTAGCAACTATTTTAAATTGTGGGTAGTCTAGTTCAGCATGTGCGTTGGTATCATGCATTCTACACCAATTTGTGAGTGCAACTTCTGTGAAATTCACCCTAGTGGTTTGCTTGGGTTCGGCTGGAGGCTAATTATCTAATGGTGAGGGCAATGAGCCATTGTTTTGCCGGGTATTCCATGTTCTAGGTGGCCTAGAGGCAGCATTGTTATTGTCATTGTTATTAACATTTCTATCATTATTGTACCCCTTGTCAGGATATCCAGACCTATTAATGTTGTTCCCATATCCCCTATCAGGATATCCTCTGTTCTGATTTGATAGAGAATAGAAGTTTTGATTCCTCATATGTGTGATCTCAATAGTTAATTTTCTCAGTTGTGCAGATATTTATTTAATGTCATCCTTCTCCTCTTGGGCTTTAGCAACTACGTTATCTTGTTGAGGTTTAAAGAAATAGCTTCCATTACCATTATTTTGCACTGCATCTTGAGGTGCATGTCCAGGATGAGATATCATCTGGCCATTTCCATTTGGGGGGAGCATGATACTAAGTGGGGGTACCTATAGGGGACTAGGAATTATGGCTGGAGGTATCATGACTCCATTAACTTGTGATTGTATAGGATATGCAGGATATCCAGGGTTAGGAGTAAAGCCAAGTGTTAACTATTGATTGACCTTAATGGCTTCTTCATAGGCACCTATCAGAGTAGTAATTACAGGATGTGTTCCTCTAATGAACATGAATGTCAAGGGATCTAAGGCTAAATAATATATGGATCTTGCCGCCTCATCACCTACATTATAGGAAGCAACTAGTTTGGAATACATTTTCTGGAACCTAGCATTGAAGTTGGAGATTGGCTCCCCCTCAGCTCTTTTAATTGTAGCAAACATGTGATATGTCATAGCTGGATCTACTAGTATTTTGAATCTTCCTGGGAAAGCTTTCTCCAAGGCAGCCCAAGTAGATATAGAAGACCTGGTAAGACTAATGTACCAACTATATGCTTCCACTCCTAATGAGTAAGGGAATAACCTACACACAACATCTTCATGGTCTATTTGATCTCTGAAGCATGCCTCTTTGTAAGTTCTAATGTGATCCTCTGCATCCTGATAAGGATGATACTTCAGACAAATCTTGTCTAGGTTCTTTGGTAAGGGGTGATATTCTACAAAGATAAGTGGTGAGTCCATTGCAAAGAATGGCATTGTAGGAGGTGCCTAAGGTATTTGAGGCACTATTGGAGATACTGGAGGTATTACAACAAGTATAACTGAAGATACAGGTGAAATAGGACCTGAACTATGGTGAATATCTATCATACAAGATCTAAGTCTGTGAATTGGCAATTCTTCAAAAGGTCCAATGGATCTAGACCTAGTATTAGGTCAGTGAGCCAGAGCTTCACAACTTGCAACTGGATATGGATATTTTGACTAAATCTTTGCAAAGATCAGGGTATTTACTCTTCTGAAGGGGATATTTGTGATCAAATATTCAAAATGACAAGATATTTGCATTGTATTTGCATAAAATGCAAATATTGACAGGAATTATGAAAATTTGAATAACTGACTATAATTATCAGGTCAACTTCCTACTAGGATGGGGTATTTGCAAACAAATTCTCCAAATAACTGACAACAGGTGAAAACTTTGCACAAATGAAGAGATTTCAAGTAATTTTTTTTTTTTTGAAAATATCACCTCACTTGAGTGCGAGAAATAATATCTAGATGATGAATTTGCGAACTAGAATGCTTCGTGGCTCTCCTTCTAGCGCCATTTTATGTTGATCATGATGTTAGTCATAAATAAACAGAGATAAAGAAATGTATATCAAACCTTTATCATCTTGAAAGATGTGATGAATTCAGAGAATTCATAATCCCAACTCTCCATGGATTAGTCCATAATCATCTGATGTTAATCAGTGGTTTGATGTGCGTTGTTGTTTTCCTTAAGGGGCCATATGTTTTTGTTTTGAACTTTGTCATATCCAAATATGCTCTATTACACCTGCTTTCTATGAATTCTTAACAAATAGGGTTAAATTCCACTATATTTAATTAGATCATGCAGATATTTATATAAGTTTGAAAAATTCTTCTGCGTATCATTCTTATTAATTTGATTTCACTTCTGCACTATGAATTCATTCAAATTATGTGCCTATAAGCATATATTTCCATGATTTCTATCATTATTTGTGTTTACTTGCATGATATTCACTATGTTGTATGCACTTCACTCAAATATGCTAAAGATGTTTAGTTATTGATGGGATATCATCATATTTTCCTATGTTTGTTTAGTATTTTCTGTGTATTTGCAATTATGATGGTGATCAAATGAAATTAAACAAATTTGAACTAAACTTTGCTAATTTTACTAAAATTAGTGAATCTTTAGCCATTGATCCATAGATATTCCTGATACTGTCATGAAGAGAAGGAAATCAAACCATATTTTCACTAGGTCATTCCACAGCTAGATATGATTGATGTGAACTTCAAAGGAAAGGAATGAAGACAACATGTACGTACTAAAATGCACTCCAAGGGACACAACAAATCAAATTAACATGTCTAGAATTCATTCACAAATTACTCAAAGTTTATGATTAGTTGTAATAAGAGGTCTTCATCTTCATTAAATATGCAAAAGAGTATATATTTACAACTAACTTTGAGGATTGATCTTGACATTCCAACAATACATTCTCAATTAAGCTTCTGAATGATCTTACAAATTACAATCCACCTCCTTTTATAGAGTAAGGAAGGGATGTGGTTACAAAATATCCTATGGTCAGGATACATTCATTATAATTAATGGTCCATACTACACTAACCAAGTCACCAAACCAAAACACATGGCATAGGTTGCCAGTTGGTAACCATATGGTGGAATACATTTGTCCTTTATTCTGCCAGGATCATGTTGCTCTGCATCTTCATTTATTCCTCTTCATTAGTGGATGAGTTATCTTCTATATGTGCATTAATAATCCCCCTGATGGGTTCATATGCTTGTACTATTCTTTCTATCTCCCCTCCATCATGTACTTTAGCCTTTTTAGCTACATGCCCTTATGATTGGAATTGGGCTTGTAGAGCTGTCCACTTGTTCTTCTGGCTATTCAATGTTTCATTGTACTTTTCTACATTAGCCCTCATCCTCATAGCTTTGTCAATTATATCCTTAGAGAAATGGCTAAGTTGACGTAGGCTTAAAATTATCTTGAAAATCCTTGGTGGCGAAATCCACATCTTGATTCTCCACCTTCCCTTCAACCTTATCCTCAAGGGCCTCTAGGATATCCACTTCCTCAGAAAAGAGTTCATGCAATTTGACATTGATATCCCTGACTTTGGCATTACATTTCTTTAGGATATCTACCTCAAACTTGGTGTCTTCATACCATATATCTAATAACTGTGAGGTCTAACTAGTTAGGATATTATTAGATATCGGGACATTCACATCTATTTGCTTCATTTCAGAAAGGGTAGTCAAATTCCTATCAACTTTTATTGACCTTTGCCCAACCTCCTTCTGCATCTTATCAACCTTGCTCTTCAATGTGCTGAGCAAGTCCCAGTTGACAAGTGAGGTCTTTATTACCTATTCTCCTTTAGTTATGAACCAGATAAACCACTTGTCCATCACCTGTGATTTATGCTTCATGGCATCTAGTCTTGTAATTTCATCATGTGATATTATTGCCAATGAAGTGGATGTGGAGATGGGGATATTAGTGGGAGCCACTAATACCTTTATAAATGTATGCATTTGACAATGTGCTCCTTATGCTCCTTATTCTTTGCCCTTTCCTTTTCTATTCTAGCCAATAAGGTGTCTATGATATCTTTAGCTTCTTGGCCTTCTTTCTGTTCAGTGGCAAAAGCCAGGTCTATAGTGGTTATCTAAAATTCCCCTACACTTATCTCCCCTTTAGCTTTATTTACAAAAGGTATAGCTATTTGAGTTGTCCTCTTGCCAGTTGTAGGATCTCTTTTTATTGCATAGGTAGTCCTAGCTCTCTTCTTTGGCTTGGCTGCTTCAGCTGAAAATAATGAAGATATATCAAAATTTGAAGAATCAAAGAATGGAATGTAGCACATTATCTTGGGACCCTTCTTGGTCTATATGCTCAATGTGGGCATTATGAGATTCGATGTTTTGTTCTTCTAGGATATTTTTGTCATCCCCCTACTATTGTTTTTCCTCTTCCCCAATGTAAATCCTCTCATCCACCTTTTGTTGCTCACCATTTGTGGGAGTCTCTTCTGGGGTCTTCTCATTCTGATCAGGCATCCTTTGTTCATCCTATGGTGGTGGTGGATTCACATCAAGTCCCTGATGACCCTGATCCTAAGTATCCTGATGACCTTTCTGATTATCTTCATCCATCTTCTCTTATTCCCTATTGTCATCCTCTTTCATTGGACCTTCCTATCCAAATTCTAACATGTTTATATCTTTATTATCCTGAGTTTCAAATGTAACATTAGGACCTGACTATCCAGATGTATGATCCATTGTCTTATCTCCTTCAACATGCTCTTGTTCAGTGTCTTGAGCATCTTGCTAACCAAGTGTTTCCATATGCACATCCCCAATTGCACTGTTTGCTGCCTTATCATGCTCTGGGACTACATTTTTATCTTTACCTGCATCTTTATCGCACTAATATGTTAGATCAATAATTGTTGGGCTAGTTGTTAGTAATAATTTATGTTTGGGGTTTCAAGTCAGGTCTCTTCCCTAAAAATCCAAAAAGTTCTAATATTTTGGCCCCTGCAATTATCAAAAATGCAAGAATTCAGTTGTGTGCAGGTTAAAATGGCAGTGGCGGGTCGGGAGTTTCTATCGACCCTCTAAATAATAAGTTGCATGCATTTAGGTATGCATTTTGAGCCACAGTTTCCAGTTTCTAATTGTTTCTAAGTGTGGCTGAGCGGGTCTCATTGTGCCAGTGCCGCATGACCACCAAGTGTTATGCCCCAGTTTATTGCCGTGCCTTCGCTTTTGAATGCTTCCCATGGAAGACGCCACGTGTCAATGGTGGAAGCAGCCCCTTTATAAAGTTTCATCTAGGCGCGGAGGGCACCACGTGTCAGCTTCCGCTGAAGTTTCAATAAAGTTTCTTTTTGTTTCTAAGAGTGGCGCGGAAGGCACCACATGGAGGCACCTGGGGGACACAAAGAAAGCAGCTCAAAGCCCCGCAGGTGGTGCCAAGTGTCGGCCTCCGCCGGTGTTTCCAAAAGATCTTTATTGTTTCTCAGGGCAACGCGGAGCTTGCCATGTGTCACTATCCGCTTGAGTTTATAAAAAGTTTCTAAGTAGGGGCGGAAGATGCCATGTGTCCCTTGTGGTTGCTGTGGAAGCTGACAAGTGTCAGCTTCCGCGTTAGTTTCTACATGTTTCAATATTCAACGGAGCAGGGTGGGTCCTAGTGAAGAGTCCTGCTGCTGCGGATGAGGCCAAGTGGCAACCTCTACCTGAGTTTCGAGAGCCCCTTTTATAATGTTTCTGTGAGCGCAGAAGGTGCCAAGTGTCGAACAGTGGGGGCAGTTTCTTTATGTTTCAACAGGAGTGCGGAAAGCACCACGTGTCCCTCATAGTTACTGCGGACAATGACAAGTGTCGGCCCCGCGTCTTGGCTGTTTCTTTTTGTTTCAATCGCTAAGAATGCTTGAGGTGGGCCCCAGCGTAGGTATCAAGTGTGACAAAAAATGACGCGTGGCGGAGGGTCCCAAGGGTCTCTAATGTTTCAAGGATGTCGCGGAAGCTGCCAAGTGTCGCTTTCCGCGTGAGGTTCTGGCAAAAGGCTCTTGGCAAGGAAGATAAAGGATAAAAAGAATCAGCGTTAGAAACTTCAAGTGTCTATGTGGCACATTTTGGTTGGTGGGTGACTTTTCATTATTTTTGGGGATGTTAGATCTTAGCGACTGGTAGACATATCGACGGCTAGGTTTTAAAGTTACAACGTGGGTTTTCCTTGTCTCTGCGGCCGTTTTTGGCGGGAGAAACTTGTTGTGGCTGCATTCCAGAAGCTACGGGTAGATGAAATAGTAATGGTGTGTCATGCAGAGAGGCATGGGTCGAGTTGATAGCTCAACCACCTGAATTGATGAGGAAAATCTAGAAACAGCGGCACATCTCCCGATCTCACCTGCTCTGTCCTCTGTTTCTGGCTGTTGCATTTAATTTTGAGTGCCATTTTTCTGATGCATTGTATCTGGTGAATTTTTGATGTACCTTGTAATTAATTTGTTGAGTACACAGTTTTGCTATAAAAGGCAAACTGTGTCACTCATTTGAGGTTGTTGAAGGCCTGGGGCATTTTTTTTGTGTAAATAATGAAGAACAGGGCATGATCTTGGTTGTTCTATCCCATTTTGGAGTTTATGTGTTGCAGCATGCATGTACTTTGCACATATTTTTAGTTTTAGTGTTGATTTATATAAAAAATACTTATTGCATGTGTCTATATGCTTGTCTCCATTTGCTGCATGTTATTCTCCTTCTTTTGAATCTAGTTGCTAAGGGTTTCATAGATTCTAGGGTACAGGGTTCTGTATCACATGTTTGATCTTTAACTTCCATTTAAGGAGTGGATTAAACTATTTTAGGTCAATGCATGGAGAAGGTTGCATGTCAGCAGGGATATCTGTAAGTAGAGGCAGCTAGATACCCATTCTTGGGTGATGTTTGTAAGGCAAGCATCAAGTCCAACCCCCTGAAACTTGAGTGAAAGTTGCAAACCATCTGCTGTATATGTCTAGTTGACTCCTTGCCCAATGGATAGGCACCAGTCTGTTTCTAGGTCAGTAGTTATGAGCCAAAACCCCTTGTCTTGCATCCAGGACATTATGTCCACCCATCTCATCACTTCCACCTGTTAGTTGTAGGAGTAGGATTAGGAACCCCCTGCATACTCTCATACCCAACCAGACGCATATGTCCAAGAATGTTGCCAACCTTGTGATCTATCATGCAGATCTTGGTCCATACATGAGAGTATTCTGCCTGTTGTTGTCAAGTTAGATCTTTCTATCTTTGAGCTAGTCAAGGTTACATCTTGAGTTATAGGGATACCCCCTTGGTGCGGCAGAACCAGAAGTGAAGGGGAGGCAGCTCACGTAACCTCCCATAATCTGTTGGTCGAATCCACCCATGCATTGGAACTGGCAAACCCTCTGTAGATTTGGTAACCAACAGATTTTGGCAACTCCGCTGGGGATGTAATTGATCTAAAGTAGTACTATCTAGTCATCCCAGGTGATATATTTGTCACCCATCCGAGTCACCAACAGATTTTGGTGACTCTGCTGGGGAAGAATTGATAAAAAAGAATAGATATGTGGCCCATCCGAGTCACCAACAAAATGATGCTCTGTTGGTGGAATGAACCTGGAAAGTAGCTTTCAGCTGTTGTAAATTTTGTCCCCTCTAGAGAGGTGGCGACTCTGCAAAAAAGATCTGAATGCACATGAAAGATAGATGTATGTGATGTGACAAAGATGTTCATATTTCTGCATCTGGATGAGAAAAGGTACCTGATTTCTTCCCCTTTATATTTGTTGTTTACTACATAAGTTAGATGTCAAGGGAAGCCTTAGGTCTTAGGCAGACAAAGGGATGTCTAAGAGTAAGTTTTTTGTGAATCCAAATATGTATTATCCCATACTCAGTCAAAAGGGGGATGATATGTTGACAAAAAGAATAGAAGAGATAAAAAATAGGTTGATATTTTTAGAGGCTAGGCAGGCTCAGTTGAATAGTGAGAATCCTATTGTGTCTGCCAGTCAAAAAGCTAAACCTCTTGTCAGCCCTTTTGATCCTTTGTATGACCAACTGGATTTCTCATGGGTTGATTATAAAGTAGAAAGTATGCCTGCTAGGATGTACTGTCAGATGCCTAGATTTAGTGGTCACAGTGTATGTGATGGGAGTGCACATATCCAAAAATTTTATGAGTTCATGGATACACATTCATTCAGAGATGAGGATATGTGGATGAGATTTTTTGTTAGATCCTTTGATGCAAAAGCCAAAGATTGGTATTTGAGCTTTCCAAAGAGATCCTTTACCTGTTGGGATGAGCTTGCTGACTGTTTCAAAGAAGAATTTGCAAAAGAATCAGCTGATCTTGTTGCAGAATTAATGAAAATCAGAAAACAAGATGAAGAGCCATGTGTTGATTTCAGTCATAGGTTTGCAATAGCCCTTTCACAAATCCCATAAGCCTTCAGACCTGATACTTCAGTCTATGTTGGCATATTCTTTGAAGCTTTTGAGGAGGGCTCTAGTGCACTATTGAGGGATTTCAAGGTGACAAGTATGCAGATGGCATACAAATTTTTAGAAAATGTAGAAGAAATGAGAAATGAGCACCTGTAGAAATCCCTGTCTCCAGGCTTTGGTGTGAATAATGGTTGTGAAGCTGCAAATTACCAAATGATTAAGGCATCATGTGAAGATGAAAAGATGAATACTGAGGATTCCAAGGAATGGACTAATGAGGACTCCCATTGCAATGTTGAGGCATCTGGCCATGAAAGAAATAATGAGGTTGTGGATAGCAATGAGAAACTTTTTGAATGGATTTGTGGAGATAATTGTGAGTATTGTGCTCAGGATAGAGAAGAGGTAAGCAAACAGAGAAATAGTTCCATGTGTGAACCATTGCCTTCTTTTCAGACACATGGAGATCATGAAGAGCAGTCAGAGATTGAAAAAAGTGCTAGTGCAGAGCATGAATGTTCTTCATTTGATCACTATTTTGCTTATGACACAGAGGTTGATACTCCTCCACAGAATGAATACATTGGTGATGAAGATGCATGTTCTGTTGCCCATGAACCAGTGGCATACCATGATGAGGCTGAGACACCTAGATCACCCATTTATGACACATGTAGTGATGAGGATCTGTCTGAGTATGGTGAGGATTTTGACACTATTTTTGACTTGGATTCTGTTTCTCATCCTGATGAAAGAGAAGCCAACATACATCAGGTAAGTGATTGTAAAAATGTGCCTGATTGTAAAGAGATGCCAGAGCCTGATCTTTTCCAGTTCGGTGCTACTGATGGTTGTGTGCATGATGTGCACAACTATGATTTTGAAAGCTTTTCTTTTGATGTGCTAGCATATGAAATGAGCCCTGATCTTCCTAGCTGTGTGGTGGACTTTGAGTGTTTCCAGTTTTCTGTTCAGCTAGGAGATCATTTTACAATGCATATTGCTGATGCAGATGATGATAAGTGTTACATACCATTTGAGTATGCATTGTTTGAAAAAATTGACACCCACATGTCACATGATGCTGAGTGTTGTCTGCATAGGGGTAACAATGACAAGCTAAATCAGAGGGTTGAATATGCAGATGGCAAGATTTATTTGTGGGTAAGTCATGATAGTATCTCCAGGCTTGATCCAGTGAATGCAGATGAAAACAAGGTGTTTGATAAGGGGAGATACAGGTTTTTCTTTTCTTGGTGGCCTTAGGCCATCAAGTGTGTTTGGTGATGCAGGTCAGTGCAATATTTGACTATGTGCCCAATGAATAAGGGACTGGTCTGCATCCCAGAGATCTGAGGTTCTCGCCATGCCTACAAGAGGCATGCATCCCCAATCGGAGCCACTGTTAGTAATAATTTATGTTTGGGGTTTCAAGTCAGGTCTCTTCCCTAAAAATCTAAAAAGTTCTAATATTTTGGCCCCTACAATTATCAAAAATGTAAGAAATCAGTTGTGTGCAGGTTAAAATGGCAGTGGCGGGTCAAGAGTTTCTATCGACCCTCTAAATAATAAGTTGCATGCATTTAGGAATGCATTTTGAGCCACAGTTTCCAGTTTCTAATTGTTTCTAAGTGTGGCTGAGTGGGTCTCATTGTGTCAGTGCCGCATGACCACCAAGTGTTATGCCCCAGTTTATTGCCGCACCTTCGCTTTTGAATGCTTCCTGCGGAAGACACCACGTGTCAACGGTGGAAGCAGCCCCTTTATAAAGTTTCAACTAGGCGCGAAGGGCGCCACGTGTCAGCTTCTGTTGAAGTTTCAATAAAGTTTCTTTTTGTTTCTGAGAGTGGTGCAGAAGGCACCACGTGGAGGCACCTGGGGGACACAGAGAAAGCAGCTCAAAGCCTCGCAAGTGGTGCCAAGTGTCAGCCTCCGCCGGTGTTTCCAAAAGATCCTTATTGTTTCTCAGGGCAACGCGGAGCTTGCCATGTGTCGCTGTCTGCTTGAGTTTCTAAAAAGTTTCTAAGCAGGGGCGGAAGATGCCACGTGTCCCTTGTGGTTGCTGCGGAAGCTGACAAGTGTCAGCTTCTGCATTAGTTTCTACATGTTTCAATATTCAACGGAGCGGGGTGGGTCCCAGTGAAGAGTCCCTGCTGCTGCGGATGAGGCCAAGTGGCAACCTCCGCCTGAGTTTTGAGAGCCCCTTTTATAATGTTTCTGTGAGCGCGGAAGGCGCCAAGTGTCAAACAATGGGGGCAGTTTCTTTATGTTCCAACAGGAGCGTGGAAAGCGCCGTGTGTCCCTCGTAGTTACTGCGGACAATGACAAGTGTCGGCCCCTGCATCTTGGCTGTTTCTTTTTGTTTCAATCGCTAAGAATGCTTGAGGTGGGCCCCAACGTAGGTATCAAGTGTGACAGAAAATGACGCGTGGCGGAGGGTCCCAAGGGTCTCTAATGTTTCAAGGATGTTGTGAAAGCTGCCAAGTGTCACTTTCCGCGTGAGGTTCTGGCAAAAGGCTCTTGGTAGGGAAGATAAAGGATAAAAGGAATCAGCGTTAGAAACTTCAAGTGTCTACATGGCATGTTTTGGTTGGTGGGTGACTTTTCATTATTTTTGGGGCCGTTAGATCTCAGCGATTGGTAGACATATCGACGGCTAGGTTTTAAAGTTACAACGTGGGTTTTCCTTGTCTCTGCGGCTTTTTTTGGTGAGAGAAACTTGCTGTGGCTGCATTCCAGAGGCTGCGGGTAGATGAAACAGTAATGGTGTGTCATGCAGAGAGGCATGGGTTGAGTTGATAGCTCAACCACCTGAATTGATGAGGAAAATCTAGAAACGGTGGCATATCTCCTGATCTCACCTGCTCTATCCTCTGTTTCTGGCTGTTGCATTCAATTTTAAGCGCCATTTTTCTGATGCATTGTATCTGGCAAATTTTTTATGTACCTTGTAATTAATTTGCTGAGTACATAGTTTTGCTATAAAAGGCAAACTGTGTCACTCATTTGAGGTTGTTGAAGGCCTGGGGCATTTTTTTTGTGTAAATAATGAAGAACAGGGCATGATCTTGGTTATTCTATCCCATTTTGGAGTTTATGTGTTGCAGCATGCATGTATTTTGCACATATTTTTAGTTTCAGTGTTGATTTATATGAAAAATGCTTATTGCATGTGTCTATCTGCTTATCTCCATTTGCTGCATGTTATTCTCCTTCTTTTGAATCTGGTTGCTAAGGGTTTCATAGATTCTAGGGTACAGGGTTCTGTATCACATGTTTGATCTTTAACTTCCATTTAAGGAGTGGATTAAACTAGTTTAGGTCAATGCATGGAGAAGGTTGCATGTCAGCAGGGATATCTGTAAGTAGAGGCAACTAGATACCCATTCTTGGGTGATGTTTGTAAGGCAAGCATCAAGTCCAACCCCCTGAAACTTGAGTGAAAGTTGTAAACCATCTGTTGTATACGTCTAGTTGACTCCTTGCCCAATGGATAGGCACCAGTCTATTTCTGGGTCAGTAGTTATGAGCCAAAACCCCTTGTCTTGCATCCAAGACATTATGTCCACCCATCTCATCACTTCCACCTGTTAGTTGTAGGAGTAGGATTAGGAACCCCCTGCATACTCTCATACCAAACCAGACACATATGTCCAAGAATATTGCCAACCTTGTGATCTATCATGCAGATCTTGGTCCATACATGAGAGTATTCTGCCTGTTGTTGTCAAGTTAGATCTTTCTATCTTTGAGCTAGTCAAGGTTACATCTTGAGTTATAGGGATACCCCCCTTGGTGCAGCAGAACTAGAAGTAAAGGGCAGGTAGCTCACGTAACCTCCCGTAATCTGTTGGCTGAATCCGCCCATCCATTGGAACTGGCAAACCCTCTGCAGATTTGGTAACCAACACTAGTGACCTAACAAATTAATCCTTCTAGGCCTATTTTATGTGCCAAGACCTCTGGATTATCTTCTTCTATATCCTCCTCCCTTTCTTGTTGTATTATGGGAGTGTTCACAGGTGTTACCATTATATTTTTGATTAATGATTCCATGGGGGTAGCAGATACCTCATCATAAAAAAGGTCTATTGTTTTGTCTAGAGGTAGAGGTTGATTATCTTCTCTTTTCCTATTCTCCTTCCTAATTTCCTTTGCTAATTCAGTCTTGAATTCAATAATGTTAGGGATTGGAACATCATGTTGTAAATTTTGTTGAATTCCCTCACCTCCTCTTCCTTTAAGAACAATGTTTGGGTTCTTGTCTACAGATCCTCTCATTGCCGGCACTTGAGCCTGGCCTTTCCTAGATGACTCTTCTTGAGTTCTCTTCCTTCTTTTTATTGTCAAAGGTTGTCCATCATCATCGCTTTCCTCCAAGTCCTCATAAGTGATGCCCTATTCTACTATTTGCTTTGGTTGCTTATCATGCTTTTTGGAAGTTGTAGATACAGAGGTGGAAGCTTTCCCTTTCTGTGGTGACAAATTTGAGGTGAACTTGACACCGATATTCATTCCTACCCTCTTAGTAGCTTTGGATGAGCCTTCCTGCATCCTCTTCTCCAGAGCTTGACTCTTATCTTTAAGGAAGTCACCATACTCTTCTTTAGCCAATTCTTGTCTTTTTCTGTTGTTATCAATTGTCACAGCCACCCCCTTGGATTTGAGCACAACAACCTCTTTATCTACCCAATATTTGGTTAGTTGCATGACCCTCTGAATTATGATCTCTAGTGAGGTTTCTTCTGGCTGGCTCTAGTTAGGTGGGAAGATTGTCTCATTATATATCTTCTTCTCCTCATACTCTTGAGACATGATCACTTCATCATCCTCACATAATTGTGGAGGATTTGGAATGCAATCCAAAGTGCAGATTTGTTTAAGTGTGAGCCTTTGATAGCTCCTCCTTTTGACTTCAACATCATCAAAACAATCAGCCCAGTAGTCTTCTATGTGCACCTGGTGCACTAACTTCTTCAATAATGCTTCCAATGTATGATAGGGATCATAATGCCTTGTCAAAGGGAAAGGCTGTAAACACATCAATTGCAGTCCCCCTATGGCCTCTTTGGCTATTTCTACATTAGAGCACATGTACCAGCCAATCATAAGTGGAAACATGACCTTGGGTATTTTATTTTTCTGGACAAATGCCTGATGTGAAGGCAGTATTTGTCTAGCCATCTCCATCGCTATGACCTTATCTGTCGGATATCTCGACAACATCATGGGTTGCCCATCAAAGCCCTCCATCCTTATGTATGTGAATGCAAGGAACTAGATAAACCATGATCCCTTCTTGTTTACTGCTGCTTGAGCTTCCATGCTCATTCTTTTTGCTCCCTCCTCTATTGTGTGGACCAAATGCATGATGAAACAATCATTAACCCTCTTATAATGTTGGAGGGAGGCCCTCCTACCCAGCTGTGGATAGTGATCCCATATATTTACATCTCTGGGATTACGGCCAACCCTGCCAACTCTTTGTAAATCATTAAATGTGTCTTTTGCTGCACAAGAATATACTAGATAGGAGGTCATATGGAACATATTTGTTTTCCCTCCTAACTTCTTGAAACTTTCATCAACGCTATCACTAATCAGTTTTGCCCACTACGGTTTCTAATTGGTAGACTCTATCATCCATATGAGGCCATACATATAGTCCTCAAAACAACCTGCATTTGGTCTACCCCTCATCTGACTGAGTATCACCATTATGTATTGATATTTGGGGGTGAAGTCAAATTTGAACAAGTGTACAGGCAATTTTGTTGATGCCTTATATGTGTTGTTACTAGCTCTCCAGGAGAATACAAATTTCCTACACTCCTTGAAACTGCCCTGATATTGTTTCTCTAGGGCTCCCAAATTGATCTTATATAGTTTAGATGATGGTAAATTGAAAGTGGAGGTAATCCCTACAACTGAGAAATCTGCATATATGTGCCCATGCTTCATAACCCTTCTGGTGTGAACATTATAATTATTAGCACACTTTGCCACTAGCTCCACGGCCTCCGTTGCATATGGGAACCCACCAGCGTGCTACATACCGGAGCTATATATGCTCATGAGCAAAGGATATCCACTACCTCTTTCTAATTTAGTTGTCCATTCATCAAGATCAGTGTTACCCAGGTGCATATCGTCTATTTGGCCATACTTGAACGTTGACCCTCCGAGTTGTATACACATAGGTGTCAAAAACTCATAATCTAACCTATTTCTATGAATATCCACTATGTCCTGCAATGACAAGTGTACATGTCTTAACCTAACATGCATTTTGGGTCTTAGATCTGTCCATTTTCATGTATATCATGGTCTTTTACCTTTTACATAAACATATTCAAATATCATCATACGAATCTACCATAGTGAAAATCACTTACTTGTTCACCTATTCATAAACGACAAAATGAGGGTTCCATCGTTACATACCTAATTTTTGCACCTTTTAATCTACTTAATCAAGATCAAGATATGTGCGTTCACTTTTCAATCACCCTCCTCCATTTGCCATTCAAGGTGCACTCTGTTCCGTTGCGTTCGCATGTTACTGTAATGGCGATCTTAATCACATAGGAGCTCTGTAATTTCTTTGCTAAATGCTTGGTAAATATAAAATGAGCATAAATCACCCTATTATAATTGTTAACATTGGTGAATTAGGGTATAATCAATTCTATAGTATTCATGTCCATGGATATACATGTAATGTTCTTAAGATCGCAATAGGTAGCGCTGTGTGATTTGAAATTTTGAATATCCACCTACCGTTAGACGGTATTTATTAGGGAATCTGCATATTTGAAAATGTTTGGGTGCGTAAACAATATATACGCTCTTTCAGAATATGCATCTGACGTCATCATGACGTAGGTCAATGTTGACCAAATGTAAGAAGCGGGTCATAAAAAACCAAAGGTATTTCCTTTTGTTCAGATATTGGATATTATGACATGTCAATATGGACTGGTCAACATGCTATGTGGTACCTTCTTATTGGTTCTTAGGAGTCTACATTTTATGGGTCCAGATGGTAGATATGTGGATATTAAGAAATATCCAGGTACTTGGTTCTACAAAATATCCCCTCTTCTGAAGATGAGGGTGATGTCATTTTGTCAAAGAGTGCTTCTGGACTAGTTATAATGTGATGTCATAGTCATCTTAGCGAATATCAAGACACTAAGTTAATGTGCAGGATATTAAGATTTATTGCTATAGATGAAAAGTCAATTGGGTGCATGATCTTGATGGCCACGTGGCAATCGTGCACAGCCCCGCATGGAATTGGCATCTTGGGGAATATTCTTTGCAGGCAAGCAAGGGATAGTTATGTTGTATAGAACCAGGATATTAATGAATATCCAGTATCTAAAGTAATGTGATGACCCTCCTATGTCGAATGTCCAAGTGATTTCATCATATTATTGGGGTTTCTTTTGCATGGCTCGGGATGATGTCACCATCACATTAATGAATATCCGTACATTAAGTTAATGTGCGGGCGCTCACTGTTTATAGTTATGTTTAGTCTTGGGGTGCTTGGGTGATGTCATCGTCGAACTGTTACTTCTTCACAATGATATTGAATGATGTTACCATGATACTAACTAATGTGCAGGATATTAAGAAATATCCATGCTCTTAGGATTTACATTGTATTTAAGTAAGTCCGCCCGCATATTAGTGAATAGCATGGATATTAGGATAAATGCGCACCCTTGTGGAATGTGCATGCATTTTGACAGTCTATGATGCCTCAACTTTAAATTTGATGTCTACACATTAGTGAATATGAGGACATTGGGTTCTACTTCTCTAAAATCAGCGATCAGGATATTAACTAATATCCAAGATATTAAGTAATGTGATGACCCTCTTTCTTGTGACCTTTGACCAAACTTTGAGCAGACATAACTTTTTATCCTTAGGGAATTTTGGGGTGATCCAAAAGGCAAACCTACTTAGAATTTTGCATTCTATCACTTGATGAGGTAAAATCATGTCATCTAACACAAAAATAAGGAACATATAAATATGATACTTAATTTATAATAGCAAAAAGAAGTGTGCTCAAAATATATGACAAATCTGACTTTGAAAATTAACCTCCCCTTTTGGGGTCCTGATATGCATAGGATGACACCCTGCCATGCATCATGTTACTAACTCTTGTACCATACCACCCAAAACAAGGGAACAGACAAGCAAGCGAAAAGTTGGGTCCTTGTTTTGCTGGGGCAAAATGGGGCGTGTTGTGTAACCACACAACAGGGAGATTTAGTTTGTTGGGAGGATCATAGGCAAAGGATTTTGTTGATCCATTGGAGCTAATATCTCAGGCATGAGGAATTTCTTATCCATATGCTTTTCTAATTTAAAGGATTTATGTGTTTGTTTGTTATTGAGGAATGAATTGTTGTTTATCGATTAGAGTGTTTACTTGTTTGTATGAGAGTATATATATCTACTAAAAGAATTATATTATGAATGTGAAGTTAATCTCCATAGTAGAGATTTGTGTATTTGTGGAGTTTTATAAATAATTATTAGATTGAGTATGATTGGTACTTGTTTTTTGGGATAGGATAGAAAACTATAACTTGCAACTAGTATTACTTCGACATATGTGTCATAGTAAAACTTGGGAATAGGTTAACCTTGGGATATGTGATCCATGGAAGAGGGAGATAACCTAGTATAGAATTTGATGTTTTTCCAAATCAAAATAGAAGGATGGGTGAGCGTGTGACATCCATTCCGAGTTAGGGGTGATGAAACTTTGGCCAAAGTAGTGTAAACAGCCAACGTTTGCATTGTCAGTTCACTGTGATCCAGGTTTCCATACTAGGAAGGGTAATCATGCTTGTAGGTTGGAGCCACAATGTATGAAAGTACTAGTTATGTAGGACACAACATCTTTCTCAATTTAGGCTTATCTTTGAGGTTACCATACCAATCCCTTTGTCGAAGGGTAGGGCCGTTTACCAGTTTGATAAATGTGCAGGGGACCATAGTTAGTCCATGGTTGGAGGTAAAGCACTTGAGTGATGCTTCCCCTCATGAAGTTGGCAGCTGGGATTTGAAGACAGACGTCAGTATCATTTTCTATCTCTATTTTCAGTTGGCTGTTTGAAGCTTGTATGTAACTTTCTTTGGAAAAATTGTATTGACAAATATTCAATTCTTTAAATGATGAAAAGTAATTTGATTATGCAATTGGAGTTCAAAATATGTTTCAAATGTGCATCTTATCGAATGATTTCAAGGAAAAAATTTATTGCTATCTCTATCAGTATCTAGATCTTTTTACTCTTTAGTTAAACTTAGTAAATCTTAGTTGGTAAAACAAGTGGCATGTTACATGTGGTATCAGAGCTACAGGTTCAACTCTAGAACCTATGTGCTCGCTATGCTTTCTCCTCCAACATTATGAGAATCTAATGTTGGAATTCTTGTGCCAAAATGGTGCATCTCATAATGACTGCAAGGAAGTCTGTTATTGGGAACAAGCGCTAGCTCAAGGCCAAGAAGGAGAGGGAAGCCATTGTTCGAACCATCGAGGGAACCAATTATGATATTGACTTATGGTTAGGAGACGAGGAGACCTTGAGTCATGCACTTGCTAGGGTTAGCCAATAAAGGAAAAAGATGAAAGAGGTCATCAACTTCAACTGTTTACCATCAGTCTCTCTAACCAAATCGGCATCTTTACCACTTTCTAGGGATATGCCCTCCGAGTACAATGTGAGCCCCACCATGTTGTTTAGGGATCCACATATTCCTCCTTTGTCGGAGATAATTATAATTTCTTCTAGTGATGAGTCAAAGGGATATGTACCTCAAAATTATGTGTCTAAAGAAAAATTAGAGGGATATACTCCACTCACCCCTGTAGATGAGAGTGAATTCGATGGATACTCTCCTTTGGACTATCTTAATAGTCATTCCATGTAAATCAAAAGATATTTAAATCCTTATCTCTATTAATAAAAGAACGTTTTCTTATCAAAAGCGTGTGATTATATGCTCTTTTGGCAAAATGTTATGATTATAAATGTTTCTATTTGAAAAGTTAAATGTCCTAAAGAATGTTGGGTAAACATTCTTAGAATCTAACCATAATGGAACCTATAGGGTAATGTTATAGAAAAGAATGGTTCATACCAGAAATAACCCTGGAGGAAGTGAAGAAGTAGGACAAGGGTCAGGGATATGAATACTAAGTTGGACTGTATTCTTGCAATGATGATCGAGACTAGGGAGAGAGTGGGAATTTTAGAGCAAAAAGGAAATGATGGAGCAAAAAAAGAAGTTCCCAATGTTGAAAAAGAAGGAGAAAATTCTCATGAACATACTCAAGCTAGTGAACACGAGGATGAAGAATCACAATCTCAACCACATGTTGAAAGGACTAAGAGGAGGAGAATGGCAAAAGAGCTATCTCAACATATGAGAAAGATTACACCTCCCAAGTTCAAAGGTAACACTAGTTGGGATGTGGCCGAGGCCTGGCTTTTGGAAATGGAAAAATACTTTGAGATCCAAAACTATTCTGAAGTGACCAAGGTAGTTTGGGGAGCTTTTTAGCTAGCAGGTGAAGCATCCAACTGGTAGATGAGTAAGAAGACGGAACTAGGGATCAGTTCAACCCAACTTACTTGGCCTAAATTTGTGGAGATATTCTAGAAACATTGGCTACCCCAACTTTTCTATGACTAGAAGCTCTCAAATTTTTAGAATCTAAGGCAAGGATATTCCTCGGTCAGCGAGTATTGGGAGAAGTTCACACGTCTTCTAAGGTATGTACCCATGTACCAAGCTGATGAATGGTATTGCATTAGAAAGTTTATCATGGGCTTGAACAATTAGATAGGGGGGGAGGTAGACATGCATGGTCCTGCCACAATGGACCTTGTGTATGAGAAATCTCTAAAGCAAGAGCAGAAGTTGAAGTCTATCGCCAACTACCCTGAAAAGAATAGCAAAAAGTTTAATTGGTCACAAAATAAGCAAGCTTCTAGAAAGCCTAGTGAGGTGCAAGGATTTCAGAGGCAAGGAGAAAAGAATTTACAGAATAAATGGAGTGAATCAAAGAGGGATCGAAAAGGAAATAATGGCAGTAACTTCAACAATGCTACTAGGAACAATGACAAATTTGAGAGAATTTCTAGAAGAAAGGGGCCAGTAAAAGGATATTTTAATTGTGGTGGTGATCACTATGCTATCCAATGCCCCAAAAAGCCATTAGGATCACAACCTCGTGGTAATCCTCTTCCACCATAGCAGGAGGCATTTCAGCAAAGGATTCACACTGTAGTGAATAACAAGCAGGCAGAATACCAGATCACTCTAGTGGAAGTAGCAGGTACTTTATCTACCATTCCCATTTCTATTTTAATAGATACTGGTGCCACAGAAAATTTTATTTCACCTAGAATAGATAGTAAGATGTTTAGAAAAGTTGGCTATATGGAAAAGTCTTGGATTGTTGAATATGTAAACCAGACAAGAGCTAAGGTTGACTAATCTCTGTTTGAAGTAAGGGTTGAACTTCCTGGTTTCTCTACGGAAGTTAATTTGTATGTAGCTCCCTTAGGGTCTTATGATGTCATCTTAGGGATGAATTGGTTATGGAGGCATAGGGCTAAGGTAGGTTGTCATGCAAAAACTATAAAATGCCTAGATGATTTTGGAAACTGGGTATCTTTGCAAGGGGCACCTAGAGAGGTTAGGTTGTGACAAATCTTAGCTATTCAAATGCATAAGGCAAAGAAGAAAGGTTGTCAACTCTTTGTAGTAATTAAATGGAAAAACTTGAGGAATATGAAGTTGAGTATGAAGAGATTGAGAATGCAGAAAGGATAGATATGGAGAAATACCCTATCCTTAGAGATTTTGCAGATGTATTTCTAGAGGAACTACTTGGATTACCCCCCAAGAGAGTGTTTGATTTCTCCATTGATATAATTTCAAGGTCGAAGCCTATTTCCAAAGTACCATATAGGATGACGACAATGGAATTGATGGAGTTAAAGTCTTAGCTTGAAGAGTTGTTGTCCAAAGGATTGATAAGATCAAGTGTTTCTCCTTGGGGAGTGCCAGTGATCTTCATAAAGAAGAAAGACGGGACACTACGTTTGTGTATAGATTACCGGTTGCTCAACAAACAAATGGTAAAGAATAAGTACCCTTTGTCGCGTATTGATGATCTTTTTGAGCAGATGAGAGGAGCAACAGTGTTTTTAAAGATTGATCTGAGATTAGGTTATCACCAATTGAGGATCAAGGATGAAGACATTTCTAGGACTACTTTTAGAATAAGGTACGACCATTATGAATTTATAGTTTTATCTTTTGGGTTAATGAATGAACCTGCAACATTCATGAACCTTATGAATAGCGTGTTTAGAGACTTCTTGGATAAATTTGTGTTGGTCTTCTTGGATGACATTCTGATTTATTCCAAGAATGAAGAGGAGCATCTTCAACATTTGGAAATGGTACTCCAATGGCTGAGAGAGCATAATTTGTATGGAAAACTTTCCAAGTGTACTTTCCTTCAGAAAGAGGTGCAATATTTAGGACATGTGATTTCAGAAAAGGGAATAGCAGTTGATCCAGCCAAGATCAAAGTAGTGCTTGAGTGGCCTGTGCCAAAGAATGTTTCCAAAGTGAGAAGTTTCATGGGTTTGGCTGGGTATTACCGTAAGTTTGTGGAAAACTTTTCTAGTATAGCTTTTCCTATCACTTCTTTGCAGAGGAAAGGGAAAAAGTTTGATCAGACTGAAAAATGTCAAGAGGCATTTGATCTCCTAAAGAAGAAGTTGACCACGGCTCCAATTTTGAAAGTGCCAGATCCAGAGGGTAACTTTGTTGTTATCACAGATGCATCAGGAGAAGGTTTGGGAGGAGTGTTAAGCAAGAAGGACAAGTCATAGACTATGAGTCAAGGAAGCTAAAGCCTTATGAACAGAATTATGCTTCGCATGATTTAGAGTTAGCAGCAGTGGTTCATGCATTACAGATGTGGAGACACTATCTAATGGGTAAACCTTTTGAATTGAAAATAGACCATCATGGTTTGAAGTATCTATTTACTCATTCTAATCTGAATGCAATGCAAAGGAGGTGGTTAGAGTTGATATCAAACTATGATTTTGACATTATCAACATCAAGGGAAAAGAGAATAGAGTCGTTGATGCTTTAAGTCAAACAAGGCATATATCTTCCATGGTATCAATCCAAACAGACTTCAAAAGTTGAGTATTGCAAGGATCCAAGGGTGACGAGTTCAATGATCAAGTCAAGCAAGCACTCTCGGACGATTTGCAAGATAAGAGGTATGAAGGTTTTTACTTTGAACCCAATGGTTTATTGAGGTATAATAGAAGAATTTATGTACCTGATACTAGTGAATTAAGAGATTTGGTATGAAGGGAAGTTCATAATGCACCATACTCAAGACATCCTAGTGTTACTAAGATATTAGCAGATGTGAAGCCATTATATTTTTGGAAGGGGATGAAAGGAGATGCCACAAGATTTTTGGCTAGTTGTTTAGAATGCCAAAGAGTAAAGTCATAACATCATCATCCTACAAGTTTACTATATCCCCATGATATACCAAAAAGTAAGTGGAAGGTTATTAGCATGGATTTTAAGCAAGATCTTCCAATGTCGAGGAACAAGCACAATGCCATTCTAGTAGTCATAGTCAAGCTTACTAAAGTAGCAAATTTCATACTAGGTAATCTTATAGATGGATCTCTTGTAATAGCTTGGAAGTTTATTCAAGAGGTGTTTATATTGCATGGGATTCCCAAGAAGATTATTTCTAACAGGTATGCTCGTGTAACTTCTAGGTTTTGGCAAACCTTGTTTTCTTCACTTGGAACTTAGATAAATATAAGTTTAGCTTATCATCCAAAAACAGATGGGAAAATGGAAAGAGTAAACCAAGTGCTAGAATATCTTCTAATGATGTATTGCATGGATCAACAATACAAATAGGAGGATTACCTACCTTTGGTAGAGTTTGCATACAATAACTCCTATCATTATGTGATAAAGATGGCTATGTTTGAAGCATTGTATGACAGGAAATATCTGACTCCTATAAGCTGGGATAAACTAGAAGATAGGATAAGTCTTGGGTCAGAAATGTTATCAGATATGGAAGAGCAAGTCAAGGTTATTAAGCAGAGGTTAGAAGAAGCTAATGATAGGTAGAAGAGTTATGTAGATGCCAAATGGGTTCCTCAAAATTTTTCTGTTGAGGATAAAGTGTTGTTAAGAGTAAAACCCCAAAAGAGTTCAATAAAGTTTGGAAAGTCATCCAAACTAGCTCCACGTTATGTAGGTCCATTTGAGGTCCTAGAAGAAGTCAATCCTATTGCTTATAGAATTGCCTTGCCACCAGCTCTTGCTAGGATGCATAATGTCTTTCATGTCTCGTATCTTAAAAAGTATGTTCCAAGGGATAACCATGTTATTGATTGGAATGCTTTACAGGTAAAGGACCCATGGGTGGTAATAATCGAGCCTCTCAAGGTGCTCAAAATACGTTAGCTTCACTTAACTAATAGAGACGTTTTGCAATGCAAGGTCCAATGGGATCAGTATGCAGAAGATTCTGCCACTTGGGAAGATTATGCTGAGATGAAGTAGAAGTTTCCACAAGTTATTCTAAATTTTGAAAGCTCTTGAAAAACAATATGTTTTGTGATATGATACTCTTTATGTTTTATTTATATTGTGATAATACTTGATACTTATAAATCATTAGGGACAATGATTCACAAGAGGGGGAGTATGTTACACCCCGTGTGTTTTTATCCATTTACTATTTACCTAGATTGGTTAATTTGTTTGAAAATTGAATGATTATGAATCCTTGCATCTATGTGTGTTATCAATCTTGAATGCGATATGTTGAAAATGGAATAATGTAATCTCTTGTATTAAAAGTGATTATTGTTAAGTAATGTATGAAGCAAATGATTATATTTCGATTAGCTAACTACTGTGGTGGTGATCTAAGTCAATGCAAGAACAAGTTGCTCCTTCAGAAAGGAGGGAAGTATCACTCAAGAGAAGGACTTGGTCTGGTAACCCTAGAGAAACCTAGATTGAGAAAACACACACACACCATCCTATTTTGACCTAGGTTATGTCAGGTCAGTGTGGGTAGCGGTGAGTAATCTGTGTTATTTCCTGAATGCTTGTTTGGATATGATTGTATGGATGTTTGAGTAAAAAATGTGATTTAATCTGAATGTTGATTTAAGACTTCTTTGATAAGTTTATGGTTGCATAGTTTTATTGGTGGGTGGTTAACTCGTGCAAGTCCATGATATGTCCATACATATGAGATGATACAAGCATGAGTGTAATTAGGTAGACATACCTATGCATGCTCATGAGTGTATTGCTCACTAGTATGGGGATATCAAATTGGACTAGGAGGAGTTAATGTCGCTTGCACGAATATGGATTTCATGTCATTTGTGTTATGTGGATTTATGGATTTGTGAGAAATATTTGTATGTCACACACACACACACACACACACACACATATAAACATGTGAATGCCAAGAGTGGTGTATGGTCTAGGCACTGCCATAATGGGGCACGCAACCATAATGCAGAGGTAAGCTTTGACCAAAGCGCTGGCTACAAAAGCACTTAGTATGGAGTTTAAACTTACATCATAACAAGCATATTTATTAAGTTTCCTACGTGCCATTTTAAAGTGCTACCATGAAGCGCATATCTTACAATATCTGCAATCATTTCATAGTTTATATTTAACTATGACTCTTACGCATCTTTATTACTTAGTTTATAATTCCATGACTCTTGGCAATGTATAACTAAGAGCACCATTATCATTTCAAAGTATATTTAACAACAAACTCATGAGTGGTGCTTTGACTTAGTCATAGCGTGGGATTAAATCTGAGGCACTTATGTTTAAAAGGGAGTCTTCATATGAGTTCCAACGTATGCTTGGACTTATTCTTGTAACCAATTTTTCTTGTAAATAAGAAACATGGTTGTTTATGTGTCAATTTTGTGAAGTGATTTTAATCTATTAGAAGTTTGTTTTATATTTTGGCTAAGTTGTTTCATAAGTGTCCTCCTATGTGTCAATTTCCATTGATTCTTTTTGCCACCTCTAAATCTGTTTTGGATGAAGGAGGAGTTGTAGACTTTCAAGCTAGTTTGTAGCCTAAGTTTTCTTGGTTTTCTTGTATATAAGAGGAGAATTCTCATTCTATTCTACACTGGAATATTTCCAGCCAAGAGCTTTCTTACTTTTCTTCTTTAATTCTGAGTTAGTGTTGTGAGGTTTTTGTTATTTTGTTGTGGATTGTGAGAGGAACTATAGTAAGATTAGAGTGTGAGTTGATTTGCTTTGAAAGGGAGATTTAATTCATTAGGAGGATCATATGTAAAGGATTTTGTTGATCCATTGGAGCTAATATCTTAGGCATGAGGAATTTCTTATCCATATGCTTTTCTAATTTAAAGGCTTTATGTGTTTGTTTGTTATTGAAGAATGAATTGTTGTTTATCGATTAGAGTGTTTACTTGTTTGTATGAGAGTATATATATCTAGTAAAAGAATTATATTATGAATGTGAAGTTAATCTCCCTAGTAGAGATTTGTGTATTTGTGGAATTTTATAAATAATTATTAGATTGAGTATGATTGGTACTTTTTTTATCGGATATGATAGAAAATTGTAACTTGCAACTAGTATTACTTTGACATATGTGTCATAGTAAAACTTAGGAATAGGTTAACCTTGGGATATGTGATCCATGGAAGAGGGAGATAACCTAGTATAGAATTTGATGTCTTTCCAAATTGAGATAGAAGGATGGGTGAGCATGTGACGTCCATTCTGAGTTAGGGGTGATGAAACTTTGGCCAAAGTAGTGTAAACAACCAACGTTTGCATTGTCAGTTCACTGTGATACAGGTTTGCATACAAGGAAGGGAAATCATTCTTGTAGGTTGGAGCCACAATGTATGAAAGTACTAGTTATGTAGGACACATCTTGCTCAATTTTGTCTTATCTTTGAGGTTACCATACCAATCCCTTCGTCAAAGGTTAGGGCCATTTACCAATTTGGTAAATGTACAGGGGACCGTAGTTAGTCCGTGGTTGGAGGTAAATCACTTGAGTGATGCTTCCCCTCATGAAGTTGGCAACCAAGATTTGAAGACAGACATCAATATTATTTTGTATCTCTATTTTCAGTTGGCTGTTTGAAGCTTGTATGTAACTTTCTTTGGAAAAATTGTATTGAGAAATATTCAATTCTTTAAATGATGAAAAGTAATTTGATTATGCAATTGGAGTTTTAAATATGTTCCAAATATGCATCTTATCGAATGATTTCAAGGAAAAAATTTATTGCTATCTCTATCAATATCTAGATCTTTTTAATCTTTAGTTAAACTTAGTAAATCTTAGTTGGTAGAACAAGTGGCATGTTACAATAAGCATGAAAAAAAACATGATAACATAGGTTAGCTCACAATAAGTGAAAAGACTTAGTAAGGTTTAACTTTGAAATTTGAATGTTTAAAAGTTTGAAGTTTATATCCACACACATATAAGTGACCTAGGTCAATTTTGCACCCATGGATCTAATCTAATTGGTGAATGAGAGATCTAGGGATTAGGACTCGTTTCTAGGGGTGAGTGATGATGAGGACAAGATAGGGTAATATCATGAGCCAAATTTTATGTAAGAATATGCCTCTTGTCGATTTGTTATTCCATAAGGGAGACTCTAATCAAAGTGAGCCCAAAACATAAGGGAAAAGTGCATGGGTATGCAATTTTTACCATTACATTTTGCCCCAACTTTGACGTGCATGTAGACTACTATAAGGATGAATGAGTAAAACAAACAATCAACATGTAAATTAAATCTTTCTCACAATCAAATGATACAAATATGGATGATAATTCTTGTATTATCCTCATAATTAGAGCTCTATTTGAAACCTACAAAATAGAAATAAGCATGTAATGAGAAGCATCTATCACATATAAAATAGACAGTAACTATAACTTGCTTGAATGACATATTAAAAATAGTGATAAAAATGTACATAAGAGATTTTGTCCAAGCAGAAAGTGGTAAAGCTCTTATTAAATTGTAAAAAATGATAGGAATCTAACTAAGTGGAAGATTTTAATAATGCAAAAACATTGGTAAATCTCCCTTCAACACGGGAATAATCACGAGTTTGTCATTGCAAAACATAACTAACAAAAGGAGTATTAGTGACACATATGTCCCCTCCAATTGGTTGTATACAAAGGATGCAAGGTATTGAAGGTGAGAAGAAAACTATATAATCATGATAAATCATGTAAGCATGATAAAATATATCATCATGTAATAAGTATGTAAACACATTAGTAAGATGTGATCATGAAAGTACAAATACCAAGGAGAAACAAGGCATCCCCTAATATTATCCCCAATGAACGAAAAATAACAAGATAATGATAGCCATATATACTAGATATTGATCATGTAGGCACAATGAAGGTATAAGATATAATCATGAAAAGGATTGTGGACATGTAACCTTTAAGATAGAAACATTGTAAGGATCATAACATATAGGTGCGTGAGCATAAGATAAGCATACACACAAAAATATGATAACATAAGATATGAGCATGATAACCAAATGGAAACATGTAAATGTCACAAATATATAAAATGTAATCAACATTAGATATAAACATGAGAAGCATATGAACATGTAACATGATAAGCATGTAAGAGTGATAGCATGAGTATGTGTAAGCATTAGGAACATCATGACAAGCTAGACAACATAGGCGTGAATCATAAGGACAAAGGAATATCGTGGACATGTAACATAGGAACATATAAATAAATCATTGATTGGAGGATTTGACAACCCTCATCAACAAGCAAGTCACAAGATCACCTCACCTCTCTTAAAAAGCAACTAATTTCTAGAAGAAACTAAACCACCCAAGGTCTATATCACCAAGTCCTATCAATGTAAGAAAAACTTAGTGATCTATGTAGTTGTCCAACACAATTCACCCTAGATCAAATTGTCAGTGATCCAAAAAATAGATTTGTTTCATTAAAATTTTAGATCCATAAAATTTCAACACTTAAACTCGAGATCTGGAAATAAAATGTTAGTTATTTATTTTTTAAGTACTTAGATCTACAACAAACTCATTCACCCAAAATCTATTATTATATTAGTGTATATTCTTATTTTATTATTTTTTTGATGCTTGATCAAAAGAAAATGAAAAAGGTTAGGGTTAGAGAGAAATAAAGTAAAATGGATTTGTTTTGCAACACCACAACTTATCGATAATTTAAGAAGAATATAATAAACTAACTTTGGTGGTTAGTATTTCACACAACCATAAACACAAAGCAACACAATCATCTAAGAATTTGCTTGAAAATGAAAGGAAATTATGTAAAACTTATGTATTGCACATGCAAATTTCACACGTCGCCTCACAAAATCAAACATGAGTGAAAGATATTTCATGTAACATGCTTTGGACTTCCATCTTTCTCATTGAATTTGCAAATGGACGTTACAACATAAGTTCCCAGTTTAGAACTTGGAGCATCTAACTTTGCTACTTCTACTTTATGCTTGCCTAGCTTTCTATTCTCCAAATTGTTGGGATAAGGTGCCATTAACCTTGTAAATCCCAATATCATATTTATTCCATTTATTATTTGTAATTTGTAATTACCCATAAGGAGATGTACAAGTTTCACTGGCAGTGGTAAAAATTAATTACCGGGGGCAGTAATTACAGAGTTACTATGTATTGGTAAGTTCTGGAGTTACAGGCGGTAGTTATGGAGCAACATTTTACAGTTGGTAATTGTAAATATCAAGAGTAATTGAGGGTAGGCACCACCTTGGAGGAATCAACTATTTTTGGTATGTATGAGACACGTCATAAAGTTGTTGACTGCATGTAAGAGAATCTATGATAGCTACATATTTTCATAAGATTCTATGACAATATCACAACTTATGACGAATAATTATTAGTTGTAAGTTGCTATTCTTGGGTCTAGGCACCCATATTGGGAAGATGCTATTTAGAGGGTGTTATGACAGAATCTATGACGGTTATGAAAACATTTACTACCCTGTAAGAGTCTATTCTTGTCCATGGACGCCCAAGGTTGCATGGTAGACTCTTGACAAGTGTTATGAGCTTGTAAGAAGTCATGGAATGTTGCATGATGAAGATTCCTAGGTGAGAGAAAATGGACGCCTTGTTTTGGGAGTGAAATACTTCTATAAGTACATTGCCATGTATGTGTTGCATATCTAAGTTTACAGGTACATGGGTGCTATTGGATTGAAGAGTGAAGAGGAGATTGTAAGTGGATGTATTGTAATCTTATTTTGAAGATAATACAACTTGAGCCTCTTTTCTTGGTGGAGTTTTTTCCCGCAAGGGTTTCTCCATGTAAACACTGTGTTATGTGTTTATTCTTTTGCTCCATTGTTACCTTGTGTTGTGAGATCTTGCATTTTATGTTGCTGATTTGTGTCTCTTTGTTGCTGCTATCTTATGGTGATGTTATTGTTGTTATAAGTTCATCTAAGGTGGTTTTATCAAGCATGTTAGAGTGGTTGATTTTAGGATCATAAATAAGTTCAATCTCTTCATGGTATTTCAAGGATTAAGGCAACTTAATTTTCAGATTTGCATACAATTTTTAGATTTATATTTTGTAGTAGTCAAAGCCTTGTATCTCACCAATTGGTATCATATCTTGGTGATTTGATGATTAACAATTGGATTAGAGATTGTTCGTTTATTCCAACAATTGGTATCAGAGAAGTATTTCACTCCCAAAATAAGGCATCCATTTTCTCACCTAGGAATCTTCATCATGCAACATTCAATGACTTCTTACAAGCTCATAACACTTGTCAAGAGTCTACCATGCAACCTTGGGCATCCATGGACAAGAATAGACTCTTACAGGGTAGTAAATGTTGTCATAACCATCATAGATTTTGTCATAACACCCCCTAAATAGCATCTTCCCAATATGGGCACCTAGATCCAAGAATAGCAACTTACAACTAATAATTATCCATCATAAGTTGTCATATTGTCATAGAATCTTATGAAAATATGCAACTATCATAGATTCTCTTACATGCACTCAACAACTTTATGACGTGTGTCATACATGCCAAAAATAGTTGATTCCTCCAAGGTGGCGCCTACCCTCAATCACTCTTGATATTTACAACTACCAACTATAAAATATTGCTCCATAACTATCAACAGTAACTCCAGAACTTACCAATACATAGTAACTCTGTAATTACTGCCCTCAGTAATTAATTTTTACCACTGTCGATGAAACTTGTACATTTCCTTAATGGCACCTTATTCCAACAATTTGGAGAATAGAGAGCTAGGCAAGGATAAAGTAGAAGTAGCAAAGTTAGATGCTCCAAGTTCTAAACTGGGTTATGTTGTAACATCCATTTGTAAATTCAATGAGAAGGATGGAAGTCCAAAGCATGTTACATGAAATATCTTTCACTCATGTTTGATTTTGTGAGGCGACGTGTGAAATTTGCATGTGCAATACACTAGTTTTAAATAATTTCCTTTCATTTTCAAGCAAATTCTTAGATGATTGTGTTGCTTTGTGTTTATGGTTGTGTGAAATATTAACCACCAAAGTTAGTTTATTATATTCTTCTTAGAGTATCGCTAAGTTGTGGTGTTGCAAAATAAATCCATTTTACTTTATTTCTCTCTAACCCTAACCTTTTTCCTTTTCTTTTGATCAAGCATCAAAAAATATAAAAAGAAATAATAAAATAAGAATATACACTAATATAATAATAGATTCTTATAAATTCTTATGTATTTGTAGAAAGTTAGACTAGTATGACAGGCACATAGAGGGATGCTTTGATACAAACAAAGCATTTGGGGGCCAGAGTTTCTCACGTTGAACTCTTGTGTCAACCACATTCCTCCACATGCCAATTCCACCATTGAAACTCACTCTGAATCTGCCAATCATGGAACTCAAACAATATAAATGCCAATCTCTATCCTTTGAGTGTGAAAAGAAATTAATTTACATGTTGATTATTTGTTTTACTAATTCATCCTTATAGTAGTCTACATGCACATCAACATTGGGGCAAAATGTAATGGTAAAAATCGCATACCCATGCACTTTTCCCTTATGTTTTGGGCTCACTTTGATTAGAGTATGCCTTATGGAATAACAAATCGACAAGAGACATATTCTTGCATAAAATTTGGCTCATAATCTTGTCCTCATAATCACTCACCCCTAGAAACTAGTCCTAATCCCTAGATCTCTCATTCACCAATTAGATTAGATCCATGGGTGCAAAATTGACCTAGGTCACTTATGTGTGTGTATGGATATAAACCTCAAACTTTTAAAAATTCAAATTTCAAAGTTAAACCTTACTAAGCTTTTTCACTAGTTGTGAGCCAACCTATGTTATCATGTTTTCTTTTTCATGCTTATCTTATGCTGACACACCTATATGTTATGATCCTTATCATGTTTTTATCTTATGATTACATATTCATGATCCTTATAATTCTTATATCTTATACCTTCCTTGTGCTTACATGATCTTTGATTGGCATTTATGGCTATCATTATTTTTTATTTGCCTTTATTAGGGGAAGCATTATGGAGCACTTTGTTTTCCCTTGTTATTTATACTTTCATGATCACATCTTACCCATGTGTGTACATGCTTGTCACATGATGATATATTCTACCATGCTTACATGCTTTAACATTATTATATATTTTTCTCCTTACATTCAATTCCTTGCATTCATTGTATGCATCCAATTCGAGGGGACATTTATGTCACTTTCATTTTGTGAGTTATGTTTTGTAGTGACTAGCTCATTATTATTCCCATGTTGAAGGTAGATTTACCAGCCTTTCTACATTGTTAGAATCTTCAATTTAGTTAGAGCCCTACCATTTTTTCTACTTAGACAAACTCTCTTACACATCTCCTTTTTGTTTTTGCTATTTATAAGATAATTTTCAAGCAAGTTGTAGTTAGTGGCTATTTTAAATGTGTGACAAATGATACTCATTGCATGTTTTTTTTTGTTTTGCAAGTTTGGAATGGATTGTTAATTGCAAGGATAATAATTGTCATCTATATTTCTATCATTTGAGTGCTTGAAAATATTTAATTTACATGTTGATTGCTTGTTTTCCTTTGACATTCATCCACATAGTAGTTCATAGTTCATGTGTACATTAAAGGGAAGGGGGGGGGGGGGCAAGCGGGGCAAAATGTAATAGGGAAAATTGCATAACCATGCATTTTTCCCTTATGGTTTCGATCCACTTCAGTTAGAGTGTCCTTTATGTAGGAACAAGTCTACAAGTGGTGTATTGTTGCATTGAAATTTGCCTCATTACCTTACCCTTTCCTCTCCCGATCATCACTTATCCTTAGAGACTAGTCTTAATTGTTAGATCTCCCATTCACAACCATAGATCAGATCCACAAGTGCAAATGCATGCAGATCCCAACTCTAAAATCAATTCATTATTTTTTTTTTAATCCCAACTCTAAAATCTCATGGTTTTATTATTGTTGTTTAATTATTTGCCCAAGGAAGGTATCATTTCCCCTTAGAGATATAGCATGGCCATATATTGGAAGAATGGAGATGTGCCCAACAGAACTAAAATACTATAACATACCCATAAATTTTATATAAGTAGAATACTTCTTTTACTAATCTTCCATACACTACACCCACAAATTTTAGATAGGTAGAATGCTTCTTTTACTAATCTTCCATACACTACACCCATGATCATGTTTATTTTCCTTTGAATGATTTTTGGTGACAATTTATAATTTACAAGGCTAACATTTTTACAGAATTGATGAGCTTTCTTTGTCGACTTCAAGCATGAGTTGAATACGGTAACAAACATCCTACTTGGCTAAAAGAGTTACATTTATCACATTTGCTCTAAAAAAGAAATTTCGCAGAAATTGGGAGTTGGCTCAAATGATTGCAGTGTATCACTTTTCTCTGCTTGGAAAGTTCCCTGCCTAACATAATTATGGTGCTCTATCTTTCCCTTACAAAAGTAAAACAGAAAGCAGATGGGATCAAAACACTAGACAACCGGTAACATTAACACCTGGTGCAGTTGGGCAAGAAGCAAGTGGGCAGAGAGAACATAGTTGTATCGCTGCCACCAGCTCTTCGGAAGACAAAATAATTGAAGATGGTACCTGTGAGGGTAAAATAGTGATCAATCAAATGAATAATAGATGACCCAAACATCAATAGAATAGAGAAACAAAGAAGATCCAAATAAACAAAGCAATGAACAAACACAGCAAAACCTCTTCCGTTTCGAAACTTCTGTTGTTTGCCTATCACGAATCGTCCTTTCGCAGATGAGATGAGCCCTCAGAGAGTGCAATCTTTTAAAGCTGTTTGAGGAAGTCGATGGTGAACGGCTATAGTGCGATATGCAATGAAGGTGAGCTCCAATGCAACAATGGTGATCTCAAGCTTGTGGATGACAAATGGGTGCCAAAGGCGCGCTGGTGATATTTCTGCAGAGTAACGATGTCAAAAGCCCTGGATGATAAAAATGGAAGAATGAAGCTTCATTTATAGACTTGGAAGAATGAGGATCAACGGTTGAGAGAAGATATGAAGATCAACGGCTGAGGATGGTTGAGGAATGTGCAACCAGTGGAAACGTGCCAAGTGTCCCAGCTCCATCATGAAAGGTGGGATGTGACAAAATAGATTGGAGAGTTAACTCCATTGACTGGTCTGTTAACAGAATTGACTGATCAATTAGAAGAGCGGATTGTGGAACTGACTAGATTGATTGAGGATTTGACTCAACTGACAGGTTAGTTAACAGATTTGATTGATTGGTTAACTGACCTCTGATTGGAGAAGAAATAGGCCATGTGGGTGAGGGAAAATAAGGTAATTAAATATTAAATATATTTAATTACATGTGCAACCTGATGAGGTGGACAAGGTGAGGTGTAAAAGGTGATGTGGATTTTTGAGTTTAGAACTTAGGATAGAGGAAATAGGATTAATTAAATAATTTATGATTATTTAATTGTGAGATAGTGAATTGATTAAATAAATTTAGAATATTTATTTAATTGGTAGAAGAATGGAATAAATATTTAGAATATTTATTTAGGATGATTTGTGTCATTTTTAGGCGTATACATTTTGCCCCTCTTTGATGCAATGCAGTTTACAGCGTTGCTTCAAAGAAGTTGATAGTCTGAATGATGATACATGCCCCAGTTTGCCCCTGGTACAAGTTTGATGACAGGATGCCCCCTCGGGAGATTGGACGAGGAGGAGGTAGACGGCGTGAGACGGACAATCTCACGAAGACGAAGGGGTTAGGATAGGTTAGAATGAAGAAATCGGTTGAAGAAAGAGCTGAATGATATGCGATGCAAGATGGAATGATGACACACACAAGCAAGCAAGCAAGTATGCACAAATGACACAAGAACAAACAAGGTATTGCCCCTGTCAAGCGGTAAACCAATGATATACTAATAACGATATACAACAATGTTGTCATGGTGAGGAACGATGTATCCCTAGACCAACACGACATGCGTGTTGTCATGGCGGGGAATGATGGATCCCTAGAGCAACATGAAGGATAGTGTCTGGTTCCAGGAAATGAAGCATGTCGTGTAAGACGCGTGTATTGGTCTGATTCTGACAATGCAACATCCTGTATAAGACAATTGATTGATTAACTGATCGAGTTGGTTTACGACCAGACAAGGATCAAGACCACTGATTGTGAGTGGATCATTTGTGCAAGATTGACTTGACTTGATTGGTACGGATTAAGGATGGACCTTGCATTTGGATCATTGCTTAGATTGACTAGACAAGGATGAAAGATATGATAGATAGAATACTGATTGATAGAAGAAAGACTCGATAGAAGGACTCACAAGCTTTCGTAAACATTGATACTCTGCATTGTTGGATCTTTATTGCATGGGGTATGGTATGGATGTATAAATGGATATAGGATGGATGCTTTGCTTTTAGAGTGCTTTATTTCATCATTGGGCATTTTTTTTTTTGGTATATTTTCTGAAATGTTGTAAGTGGATACAAGCATCTAGGTATAATTGAACCGAGATGACCTGAGTACCGCTTACATGGATTGTGATTTAGCAAGTTAATACAAGCATCTAGTCAAAATTGAATCTAGATGACCTGAGTACTTCTTGCGCTTCAACAAACAAGGATTGCCCCCGTTCCTGTAAGACCTTTGATGTCCTCGATGATCTTTTGCCGATCATGTCCTTAGACGAGGCTTCACATTACTAAAGTTTAATCCACAAACAAAAAACAAAGAAAGTAATCATGCCCCCCATCATAGCATCTCTAGCTTTTGCCATCCTTGAGTAGCATAGGAAGGTATGATAACAAAAATCAAGACGCGGTAACTTAACCCTAGGTTCCAATCTACAAAAGCATATTTGCGTTGATATGTGTTTATTTCCTGTCTTAATTTGCATAAAATCATTTAGAAGACCTTGGGTATTTGCCTTGCATTGGATAGGTTAAGATGCTCATAGTCAAGATTTCTGCTAGAAGCGCGGGGTTTGCTTGCTTGATGAGAAGGTTGCACAATCCTTATTGAGAAGACGGACCCTAAGGGACTGACCTAGTGCCTCGGGGGCTCATTGCTAAATGGCCTTGCCTACGTGACGACGCAGAGGCAATGTAGTTCGGGGTAAACCCTAATGGACCATGGATGGACTAGAAGAAAGACGACAAGAATGAAGACAAGAAAGGAGACGAATGGGACGTTGGGAGAGATGGAAGCCTTGGGGGCGCATTAGAATAATGGCCTTGCCTACGTGACGGCGCAGAGGCAACGTAGTTCACGGACTTGGACCATGGACCTAAGATATGGATCAGATGAGACGATATGGATCAAACAAGACATGAAATGGAACAAACATGGATCAGATATGGAATAGATATGGATCAGATATGGAACAGATATGGATAGGCAAGACACGATATGGAACAGATGATACCGATGACAAGGAAACACCACGGATAGGTAGATGTACGAGTGATAAAGAATGGAACGGGTAGGTATGAGGATGGGCAATAGTGGATAGAAGGAAACAAGGATGTGATCTCCAAGGACTATGTCGCATAAGTATAACATGCCCCATTGTAGGTAGAGTACATAGGATTTTTCATGACAATGCTTAAGACGAAGGAGGAGGATGAGAGGATAATGAAGGATTTGTGTGGTTTTGGAGGGATAAGGTATGCCAAGAGATATCTAAAACATTTGTCAACATTGTGCCCCCAATCTTTATCAAGATCAAGAAAAATAGAGAAATGGAGGATTAGGATGGATGGATGGGACAGTATAGGTATGTAATGGATAGAGGATAGGATAGGAAATGGTATGAAAAGAAATTGGTAGGAGAAAAGTGATATGCTGATGAGACAAAGTGCCCCCAAGTGTAGGTGACATAGAAGATCAACTTACACATGACGCCTGTTTGCCAGGTTTTCATCATGGTACTTATCCAAGGCACCTGATTGCCAGATTTTCACCATTGGATGAAGGGATTTTTCTTTACTTTTTTCATTCTTTTTTTTTTTTTTGAAAAGGATAAGACGAATGCAGAAGGGAGAGACTCAAGTATCTAGTTCCTTGAAAGGTGATAGTCCTGCTAGAAGGATGTTGTCGCATGGACTATGTCAAGTGTGCTCATAGATGTTGGTAAGGGAGTGCAGGAAAGTGAGATATGAGTATGTAGATAGCGGATTATGGAAGGTACGATAGTGGATGATGATGCAAAATACAGAAGGACTTATGCAAGGATGGAAGGAAGCTTTATGCAAAAGCATGGACCATAGGATGAGGGAGATATGTAGGATAGTAGTGGAGGGGCGGGGAGATGGAGTTATATGGAAGTGTTGTGGAATGGAAGGGAACCATGACCAACGGTTGCACATACTGTGATAAACATTGAAGCTGATGATGGGAAGGTGGTGTAGGAAGCAATGGAGAGTTTTTCTTGGTGGATGAATGATATAGGCCTTTAGGGACCCACATAGACTTTGCATTGTTTTGATTTTTGTTTGTCATGTGGGATGGAAGGATTTGATATTTTTGGATGGAATTGGAGAAAGTGAATGGTTGAAATTCTTGAGAGGTGGATGCCTCATGTAACTTGAGGGCTTTTTGCTTAGGTACCCAAACCATTTTGTTTTTAGATAGTACCTGTGAAGGTATGGGTTTGGGTGTATGCAACTTTTGTGTAGCTTTCGGAGTAATCATTTGTTGCTTGGGGACCCACACTTTTTTCAATTTGGCATTGAGGTGTGTGGGTGTATGCAGCTTTTGATATGGATAATTCTTTGATTCTTGGCTTTTATATCCTAGGTCATGAGGACTCTTAGGATTTGTGATTTTATAGGTAGAGGCATCCACATATTTGTCATGGAATCCCCGTGGGATGGTGGAAGTGAGGTTGGTGAAAGCTCCTTGTTTAGACAATATGTGCATTTGTCGGCCATGATTGGGATATTTAGAGGATTCATAGATGGATGGATAAGGTGTTGGAAGAAGTGGTGGTAGGATGCGTAGAGGGCTATTAGGAGTTGGAAGTAGCGGAGGTAGATTGGATGGTGGAAGGTGTATGGTCACATGCTTTTGACAAATGTAGGATGATGGAGGTGGAATGGTGACATATGTTTTGGGGATACGATAGGGTTTGCGATGGAAAGTGGGAGACTTAGGAGGAGTGGAGGAAGTACCAACATCTTGAGATTGCTCACCTTGGGGTATGTAGCCAAGGCCGTATGAAGGTGGAGGAACATTGACATGGATAGGTTCCAAAATACCTTGTTCATGAAGGCCTAAGCCTTTACCTTGATAGTTCATATTTTGGAGTATGCGGTGGACCATGGGATTATGTATAGGTGCATTAGCAGTGAGTTCCTTATTGGATGAGGAAGATGAGATAGTGGATAATGGTTGTTGGTGTTCTAAGGAAGAACATTCATGCATGAAGGTAGTAAGCCCAAGGATATAAGACGGCGGATTTGTAGCTTGGTCAATAATGGATGGTGAAGGATTGTTAGAATCTTGATCATCATTATGCTCTTTAGGATCTAAGTTATTGGGTTGATCATTCGTGTGCACTTGGGAGGCAAGTGTCTCATCAGAGGAAGCGAAAGTTGTTGGATCATGGATGGGATTAGATGGAAGAGGGATAGAAGAAATGGAGGCTTCTTGCTCATGAATGGGTATGGGATCAAGTTTTTCAAGGACATCTTCCTCATAGGGAATATCTTGATCATAGAGAAGGTATAGGTTATGCATGGGACGGAATTGGATTTCCTTCTCATGTATAGGTGGTGGGAGATGGATAGGATCAAGTGGCTCATGGAGAGGTTCATTATTATGGATATCATCTTGATCATGGAAAAGATACATGTTATGGATAGGTTGCAAGAAAGTGATTTGATCTTGACTGAGACTAGGGATTAATGTTTCCTCATGCTTAGGATTAGACTCTTGACATACCTCTTGGGGTGCTTGAATGGAAGTGGATAGCTCTTGGATAGCTTCTTGGTTGACAACATAGATGTTTGATGGACCTTGACTTTGGCGCATGGTAGAAGGCTCTTTGATAAGCTCAAGGAATTGAGGATCGCATGAAGGGGTTGTAGGATTTGACATGTTATTGGAAGCATCTTTTGTAAGGTCGAGTACCAAAATTTGGGGACATGGTTGATTCTCTGCTAGTAGCCCTTGGATCACAGCCTTCGTAGGTGTATGGATAGGTGAATGAGGGGATTTCACTTTCTCCCTAACTTTTCTCTGGTTGTATAAATTTGTAAAAACTCTTTGCCAGAAATCATCCAAGGATTCCTTGGTTGTCGGTTTAGAGTTTGGGGAACTCGATGGTGGTGTTGGTGTAGAACTAGTATGTTTTGGAATATGTGTCTTAGAAAGTAGTGAAGGAGGACTAGTAGATGGAGTGGTATAGGATTTCCAACTTAAGGTGGTGCTTGCCTTGTCATGAGCATCATTAAGACGGGAAATAGATGTATGAGTTTGGGGCGAGGCGTAGCTAGTACTGGCACGTTTAGCTTGCAAGATTGCCATTTCTTGTTGTCTGACTCGGAGTTCTTGAGAAATTGCTATACGACCTTGGGGTGAGGTTTCTAGGGTTAATTGCAATTTCAGGTATTTGAGTTCTTGAGCAAGTTCTTCTAATTCAGTTTTCATCTCCACAGAAACTGACACAAGACTGAAAGGGGTACTCAGAAAGGTGGAAAATTTTTCCTCAAAAATAGTGCAAATGGGCATAAGCACAGCTCTGTTTTTCGGCAAAATTTTTGGATTTTTCTGGTGTTTTGGGTATTTTTGGCTGGAAAAAGGCCTTCTTGGTCTAATTTTATGAATTAACAGCAAGAAAACACAGCAAGCACAAAGAATATTTTATAGGTTTTCATTATTTTTTTTTTTTTTTGGTTTTGTCGACTCTATTTTGGACTAAACTGAACAAAAGAAAGCACAAAGATCCTAGGTGAGAAATGGATTACAAGGGTTTTTGGCCACTAGAACAAGAGGTGTTTAATGAGGGCAACCGTTCGAGTGGTTACACATGCGGCGGCACTACTCTCCGTTATGGAGTCTCCCAGCCTCAAAGGGTTACACCTTAGAGGGTTTTGGGGGAGGTTGGCCGTCGGTGTAACACAGCAGCACTCGTTGCAGGAGGTTTTCACCTCAAGCACAATTTATTTTAAGTGGCTTGGTAGGGCTTGGCTTTAGCCTGTTACCACTCAGGGTCGTTCCCGCTTGGACAAGCGTGCATCCAAGGGCAGGCCCCTCCTAAAGGTTAAACAAATAGAATGACAAGTCTGGCACTCTGATCACCCAGAAAAGGGGAGAGCATAAGCCTATTGTCATTCGCAAGCACAGAATACACTGGTTAATCCAACCTAGTTAAAATTTAGAAAAACTAAATGGGCTACTCTACTTGTGCACTCACGCGGTTGTTAACTTTGAAGTGGTTAAAAAGATAGCATTGTTCATTACCGTTTGTAAGATAGCAATAATCTAACTATGGAAGATAGCATTATGCAGATATTGCAATGGTTCAATTACTCTCTTCCTAGTTAAGGCTATGTGGAATTTGCATGAACGTTCGTTTTACTGTCCTTTTATAAATTGAAGTGTGAGTTTATTAAATGCAACTAGATGAGTCTAAACCAGTGCCCTAACCTGCAAAACAGATCCAGAGTATTCTTACAAAGATATTAGCATTAGCAAAAATCTTCTAAGAAATCCTAAAATCACTACCTACTACAGAAGCACCACTTCAGAGACTGAATGCGCAGAAACAGTCAACAGAAATTTGCATTTTCTAACCCTAGTTTGTAAAGATTTGGATAAAACCATATGTAGATGATCTCTTAGCTCAAATCTAACCTCACCATTGCGTCCGGGGGGGTGTTTCCATAAATTTTGAGTACAAATTTGCCTAGATTTCATGAAAAATAAAGCGTTTGGTGAAGAAAACAATGTTTCTAAAATTCACTGCCAAACAGATGCGCTGCAGAAATGAACATATGCGCTGCAGAAATGAACATATGCGCTGCAGGATAACAAATGCGCTGTAGAATGAAACAAATGCGCTGAAACAGAGCGTATATGCGCAGAAAGAACATATGCGCCGTAAAATAACGTATATGCGCCGTTAAAATGAATAAATGCGCAGTTTTAATGGATGCGCAGCAACAGTCTGTAAAAGCGCCGTAACAGTCAACATATGCGCAGTTATAACCTATGCGCAGCAACAGTCCACAAAAACGCCGCAGAAATGCACAAATGTGCAGGATTTACAGAAGCGCCGTAACAGTTTTCAAAAGCACCGTAAAAATGAACGGATGCGCCAAACCAATCTGTGCGTGACTCTGCGGGACCTGTACGGAACCTGCCTTCAAAAAAGCTCAAAAATGGTGAAATAAAGGGGCAACGGCCCCACGGTGGGCGCCAAAAATGTGAGGGTAAAATAGTGATCAATCAAATGAATAATAGATGACCCAAACATCAACAGAATAGAGAAACAAAGAAGATCCAAATAAACAAAGCAATGAACAAACACAGCAAAACCTCTTCCGTTTCGAAACTTCTGTTGTTTGCCTATCACGAATCGTCCTTTCGCAGATGAGATGAGCCCTCAGAGAGTGCAATCTTTTAAAGCTGTTTGAGGAAGTCGATGGTGAACGGCTATAGTGCGATATGCAATGAAGGTGAGCTCCAATGCAACAATGGTGATCTCAAGCTTGTGGATGACAAATGGGTGCCAAAGGCGCGCTGGTGATATTTCTGCAGAGTAACGATGTCAAAAGCCCTGGATGATAAAAATGGAAGAATGAAGCTTCATTTATAGACTTGGAAGAATGAGGATCAACGGTTGAGAGAAGATATGAAGATCAACGGCTGAGGATGGTTGAGGAATGTGCAACCAATGGAAACGTGCCAAGTGTCCCAGCTCCATCATGAAAGGTGGGATGTGACAAAATAGATTGGAGAGTTAACTCCATTGACTGGTCTGTTAACAGAATTGACTGATCAGTTAGAAGAGTGGATTGTGGAACTGACTGGATTGATTGAGGATTTGACTCAACTGACAGGTTAGTTAACAGATTTGATTGATTGGTTAACTGACCTCTGATTGGAGAAGAAATAAGCCATGTGGGTGAGGGAAAATAAGGTAATTAAATATTAAATATATTTAATTACATGTGCAACCTGATGAGGTGGACAAGGTGAGGTGTAAAAAGGTGATGTGGATTTTTGAGTTTAGAACTTAGGATAGAGGAAATAGGATTAATTAAATAATTTATGATTATTTAATTGTGAGATAGTGAATTGATTAAATAAATTTAGAATATTTATTTAATTGGTAGAAGAATGGAATAAATATTTAGAATATTTATTTAGGATGATTTGTGTCATTTTTAGGCGTATACAGTACCTGTTATGATCCAGGAAGCAATGTTGGCAGGCGTGGCAGGAGGCATGCCAGCAAACCCATATGTAATGACTGGTATATTTATCAGGGGAATCCATGTTTTCTTGGGAAATAGTTTGCTCAGAATCCAGACTGGTACAGGAAGAAGTGCACCAACCAGGAAAAGCCATATCAGATTTCGGTACAGCCCATGATGTCCAAACAGGCGCTCTGGACCCACAAGACCCCAAATAACAGATTGATCAAATGTGGCTCTCTACTTTGGACATGTCCAAGGGCTGTCAAGGGGTAAAACATCCGTATCACAGATATTCTGTATTCCTTCCAGCATCCACCATGCAACATCAAGATTTACTATTCCTGCCAATACTGTAGCTGCCAATATTTATTTACATAATTGTTCCTATATTTATTTAAGATATTCTCTGTTGGGTTTGTAATATTTATTTACATAATTGTTCCTATATGTTACTGGAAATACAACGTCTTTGATTCGAGAACATTTCCAATCTTCTCTAATCAGTTGTTTAAAGCTACTGGTCAAAAATATGATACCACAAAGATCTTGACACCACATAATGAATTGGATGTAAGGGCCTACGATGACTATGGAAAGCTATATCGCAGCCCTCTTTTTGCACTGTCGATTGGATCAGGTTTTGCAAGGATTGCAGCAACAATTACCCATGTGCTCCTGTTTAATGGACAGTGAGTCCCATTTGCTTGTTTCTATTCTTTATTACTTTACAAAATGAATAGGAGTTTGGTGCCAGTCACTTGAACAATGATATTGAGTGAATTTTATGTCTACAGTGACATGTTTAAGCGGAGCAGATCTGCTATGAATGCTACCAAATTGGATATACATGGACGCATGATGAAGCGCTATAAGGATGTTCCGGAGTGGTGGTTCCTTACCTTGTTAGCCGGCAGCATGGCATTCTGTCTTTTACTGTCATTTGTATGGAAAGAACAAATTCAACTTCCATGGTGGGGCATGATACTAGCATGTGGACTGTCATGGTTCTTAACTCTCCCAATTGGAGTGATTCAAGCTACTACCAACCAGGTTTGATGTCTGCCATTTCTTATTAAATAATGACTGTTGATAAATGTTCAAAAGATATTCTCTTTAAAATGCAAGTCCTCTTAACAGGTTTAGTTTAATTATAATTCTATCTTCAAATGTTGTAATATTTGATCTCAGGTCACATGAGATTTTGCATCCTCCCACCATCTGTTGTATCATCATTTCATTGTTTCTTTCTTGACCTTGTATTGAGACCAGGAGCACAGCTTATTCACTGCAGAAAAATTCCAGTAGCAAATAAATTTTTCTATGCATTTCGGCACAGTTGCTTTTCATGGTTTTCCTTTGCATTAACTCTTAAGTAGTAGAAGCTAATCAAAATCCAAAGTTTTTGTTTAATGCTATGTGATTTTTATTATTTTGTTTTAAAAACCAAATAGATCTGCCTTCTCTTCTTCTGCTTGGCTTCTATGGTAATGGAAAATATTCTTCTAATGTTATACATAAAAACAGCAACCAGGTTATGACATTATAGCACAATTCATGGTTTTCCTTTGCATTAACTCTTAAGTAGTAGAAGCTAATTAAATCCCAAGTTTTTGTTTAATGCTATGTGATTTTTATTATTTTGTTTTAAAAGCCAAATAGATCTGCCTTCTCTTTTTCTGCTTTGCTTCTACGGTAATGGAAAATATTCTTCTGATGTTATACATAAAAACAGCAACCAGGTTATGACATTATAGCACAGTTCATGTTTGGCTACATTTTACCCGGGAAGCCCATAGCAAATCTACTTTTCAAGATCTATGGCAGGATCAGTAGCACACATGCACTTGCTTTTCTTCAAGACCTGAAGCTTGGCCACTACATGAAAATTCCTCCACGTTGTATGTATACTGCTCAGGTATGGTTGGTATTTCTCTAATTAAATTCCCTTCTTTCATTTTAGGGAAAGCTTCAATTTGTAGTTGAACCACTTTGTTCTCAATTAATCAATTTTTTTTTAAATGAAAAAAAAGGTGTTTATCCATAGTTGTCAGGAAACTCCATTATGGGAACATAGACAAAGTACCGGGTACCCAAGATTTTTGGTGATTCACTTACATATAAAATAGCCGTCTCCTTATTCATTTGCTCACATAGCCTAATTTGATTGGCGTCCTTGTCCCTGTACCAGTACCCTGTGTCTCCTGGTAACCAGTTTATCCCTATCCTAAAATAATTATTTTTCTTCCCCTGCAGCTGGCAGCTACAGTATTGGCAGGACTAGTAAATCTTGATGTTGCATGGTGGATGCTGGAAGGAATACATGATATCTGTGATACGGATGTTTTACTCCTTGACAGCCCTTGGACATGTCCAAAGTACAGAGTCACTTTTGATGCATCTGTTATTTGGGGTCTTGTGGGTCCAGAGCGCCTGTTTGGACATCATGGGCTGTACAGAAATCTGATATGGCTTTTCCTGGTTGGTGCACTTCTTCCTGTACCAGTCTGGATTCTGAGCAAACTATTTCCCAAGAAAACGTGGATTCCCCTGATAAATATACCAGTCATTACATATGGGTTTGCTGGCATGCCTCCTGCCACGCCTGCCAACATTGCTTCCTGGATCATAACAGGTACCATCTTCAATTATTTTGTCTTCCGCTTCAGGAAGAGCTAGTGGCAGCGGTACAACTATGTTCTCTCTGCAGCCCTGGACTGTGGCACAGCATTCATGGGTGTGCTACTGTACTTTGCACTTGGCTCTCAGAATCACAATCTAAAATGGCGGGGAACTCAGCTCGACCACTGCCCACTTGCTTCTTGACCAACTGCACCAGGTGTGAATGTTCCGGGTTGTCCAGTGTTTTGATCCCATCTGCTTTCTGTTTTGTAACGGAAAACAAAGTTCCCCATAATGCTTCCCTTGATAAAGGCAAACAAAAAATAATGATAGCCATTAATGCCAAACAAAGATCATGTAAGCACAAGGAAGGTATAAGATATAAGCATTATAAGGATCATGGTCATATAGGTGTGTGAGCATAACATAAGCATGAAAAAAAAAAACATGATAACATAGGTTGGCTCACAACAAGTGAAAAAGCTTAGTAAGGTTTAACTTTGGAATTTGAATTTTTAAAAGTTTCAGGTTTATAGCCACACACACATAAGTGACCTAGGTCAATTTTGCACCCATGGATCTAATCTAATTGGTAAATGAAAGATCTAGGGATTAGGACTAGTTTCTAGGGATGAGTGATGATGAGGACAAGATAGGATAAGATCATGAGCCGAATTTTATGCAAGAATATGCCTCTTGTCGATTTGTTATTCCATAAGGGAGACTCTAATCAAAGTGAGCCCAAAACATAAGGGAAAAGTGCATGGGTATGCAACTTTTACCATTACATTTTGCCCCAACTTTGACATGCATGTAGACTACTATAAGGATGAATGAGTAAAACAAACAATCAACATATAAATTAAATCTTTTTCACACTCAAAGGATACAAATATGGATGATAATTCTTGTATTATCCTCATAATTAGAGCTCTATTTGAAACCTACAAAATAGAAATAAGCATGTAATGAGTAGCATATATCACATATAAAATAGGAAGTAACTGTAACTTGCTTGAATGACATTGAAAATAGTGAGAAAAACGTACATAATAGATTTTGTCCAAGCAGAAAGTGGTAAAGCTCTGATTAAATTGTAAAAAATGATAAGAGTCTAACTAAGTGGAAGATTTTAATAATGCAGAAACATTGGTAATGCTCCCTTCAACATGGGAATGATCACGAGTTTGTCATTGCAAAACATAACTAACAAAAGGAGTATTAGTGGCACATATGTCCCCTCCAATTGGTTGCATACAAAGGATGCAAGGTATTGAAGGTGAGAAGAAAACTATATAATCATGATAAATCATGTAAGCATGATAAAATATATCATCATGTAATAAGTATGTAAACACATTAGTAAGATGTGATATTGAAAGTACAAATAAGAAGGGGAAACAAGGCATCCCCTAATATTATCCCCAATGAAGGAAAAATAACAAGACATAATGACAGCGATATATACTAGATATGGATCGTGTAGGCACAATGAAGGTATAAGATATAATCATGATAAGGATTGTGGACATGTAACCATAATATAGAAATATTATAAGGATCATAACATATAGGCACATGAGCATAAGATAAGTATACACACAAAAATACGATAACATAAGATATGAGCATGATAACCTAATGGAAACATGTAAATGTCACAAACATATAGTTCATGTAATCAACATAAGATATAAACATGAGAAACATATGAACATGTAACATGATAAGCATGTAAGAGTGATAGCGTGAGTATGTGTAAGGATTAGGAACATCATGATAAGCTAGACAACATAGGCATGAATCATAAGAACATAGGAATATCATGGACATGTAACATAGGAACATATAAATAAATTGTTGTTTGGAGAATTTGACAACCCTCACCAACAAGTAGGTAAAGTCACAAGATCACCTCACCTCTCTTAAAAAGAAACTAATTTATAGAAGAAACCAAACCACACCAAGATCTATGTCATCAAGTCCTATCATTGTAAGAAAAACTTAGTGATCTATGTAGTTGTCCAACACCATTCACCCTAGATCAAATTGTTAGTGATCCAAAAAATAGATTTGTTTCATTAAAATTTTAGATCCATAAAATTCCAACACTTAAACTTGAGATCTAGAAATAAAATGCTAGTTGTTTATTTTTTAGGTATTTAGATCTACAACAAACTCATTCACCCAAAATTTATTATTATATTAGTGTATATTCTTATTTTATTATTTCCTTTTATATTTTTTGATGCTTGATCAAAAGAAAATGAAAAAGGTTAGGGTTAGAGAGAAAAAAAATAAAATGGGTTTGTTTTGCAACACCACAACTTAGTGATACTCTAAGAAGAATATAATAAACTAACTTTGCTTGGTTTTAATATTTCACATAGCCATAAACACAAAGCAACATAATCATCTAAGGATTTTCTTGAAAATGAAAGGAAATTATGTATAACATTGTATTGCACATGCACATTTCACACGTCGCCTCACAAAATCAAACATGAGCAAAAGATATTTCATGTAACATGCTTTGGACTGTCCATCCTTCTCATTGAATTTCAAAATGGACGTTACAACATAACCCAGTTTAGAACTTGGAGCATCTAACTTTGTTACTTCTACTTTATCCTTGCCTAGCTTTCTATTCTCCAAATTTCCAATCCTTTACAATATCTTTTCAAACTTACATAAATACCCAACTTGCATGTCCAAAACCAATAAACCCCTAGACACTAGTCAACCTGAATTTTAAAATAATCCATGGGCCCAAAATTAAATTACAAGTTAGATGTCTTTTATTTAGTTCATAGGCCACACTTTAAAACTTACAACCTAAATTCACTTTAAATCATTACAGTGACTTATTGAGAAACTCCAAAGAATAATTTAAATAAATAAAATAAAGTCATGAGGTAGAGTGCTTGGGCTATGCTTGTCTAATGCTACTATTGTAGCTATCATTCTGTTTCTTTCAAGTGCTTCTAGAAAATGTGGTTGAAAGTCCTCAGACACCTTGAATAATGTATTCTAAAGTGGGCTTTTATGTTAATGACAATGAATCTTTTTGTTGAAGACTATTTTCTTGATTGCATCTACCAACTCTTTCGGCTCTAGAACAATTGGGCCTAGAAATCATTGAAATTACTCTTGACATTCATCATTTTGTCTATGGCTTGCTCAATCAAGTATCTATGGAGGGAGTTAGTGAATTCCTTCATTATCCTAATAGTAGGGAAGAGTAGGCTAGAAATCTCCCACAATGTGTAGGAGATACCCTCTATGAATTTCTTAATTTTTACCATAGCAACATCTATTGCATTCTTTATGAGGGAAAACTTCTCCTTGCAACCCTTTATTGCTTTTATTCTTAGCTCTATAGCCTTTAGCCACTTAGTTGGTAGTTCAAGATCTCCCACAACAAAAACCTCTTATTTTTCCAAGTCATGGGAGTCCTAACCATTCTTTGTAGAGTAGGAAGAAAATCTTCTAATATTGTCATCTCTGCATCTTATGTTTCCTCAAATTTAGTCATTACACTTGCATCATCACTAATTTTGTGATAGACTCTCAAGGATTCCTTGATCACTCTGCTACCTTAGGCTGCCAAGATAGTCCTCCATGCAATGGTCGCACTCACCACTCCTCTTGTATCTATGTATTGATTTCTTCTATCCAAGTATATCAAAATAGTTGGTGCTAGGGCAATAGAATCTATAGGGCTCACGCGATACTCAATATATGTAGTCAAATCCCCCACCTAGGCCTTAAGCTCTTTCTACATTATTTCATCCTTTCCCATTCTATCAAAATGGTAGAGACTACTACCTACAATGTCTATTTTTCTTCCTCTTAGGTTTGATGACCTAGGTTCATTGTTTAAATCTAATAGTCCTCGGATTGCATATTAGCTTCTTATTTGTCTATTGTCGAGGTTGCTATCTCTACCACCCTTGCACCCTGAGCATCCACCCTAATGATGGAGAATATTTGCACCCTCTTCAGCTTGGTTTGGGTCTAGAGCATTTCTACAATCCTTGAGAAGTCCTCATCCATAGGTTTATATGTTCTTTGTCTCTTCTCTATGGTGGAGCTTAGCCATATTGGCAAGTCTAAGCCCAATGTTTCTCTTTGAAATATAATCCTTGGAGGACTTGGAGGTGGAGGAGGAGAAGAAGGTAGACTGGGAGGAGGAGTTAGAATCTTAACTAATGTGGGTTTGAGAGAAGGAGGGGGAGTAGGAGTATTTATCTGAGTTAGGGTGTGTGAAGCTAACCCCTCCTTAGATGTAGACATTACATTATATAGTATACCCCCATCCTATGTTACCATAGGTGTTTGAACATTTTTTGCAAGAGACATCTTGTAGCAACACCTCCTTTATTTCTAGAGCAGCAATAGGGTTTGGATATTCTTTGTTTTTGGGTTTCCCTCTGCTATAGCCCATCTTGTTGTTTAACATCACCTCCTTCTTGAACTTCTAGAATATTGGTCTATGAAGGTGGAGGTACAACATGTGGAGGAGATTGTGGTAGTGATTGTCTATGGGGACAAGGGGGGACATTTGCAGATGTGTCTTGTGATTCTTAAGTTCTGGCCCTCTTCGTCCTTACCAAAGGTTCCACATCCTCAATTTGCTCTTCTTCCTCTAGGACTATCTCCAAAACAACTACTTTTTTCTTTTCTCTTGGTGGAGGCCCTAGTTTCTCTTAGATCACTTATACTAGATTCTTATGCAACTCCTTTTCCTTCAGCATAGTTGGATGACTCCCCTTGCTCAACTAATGTAGCCTTTTTTTTCTTAGGGGGCCTAAGTGGTGGATGAACATCATCCATGGGATATGTCTTCTTAATCCACTTCTTGGTTTTTCCAATCACGACTTGTGTCTTGACTTCTATTAAGGGATCTTCCCTGATGCACTAGTCTATTCTATCCATCGGTTGACTGAAGAATTTATTCTTGTTATATGAAGGGTCCAAAACTTTTTCATCTTCTTGGAGACCTTTAGGAACTCTATCTATGCAAAAATTTCTTATATGTGGGATTATCATTGAATCATAATCCCTTATTCTTACCTCATGATCACTAAGGTAATCAACCTAAAAATCCTCTAACTCTGGCTCATGTTCAAAAAATGAGTTGATCATGGGTCCAATATTTCCTATTAGATCAAATCTAATCCTAATTTCATGTAGTTTCATTGTATAAATAGCCATCTTTGCATGATAAATTCTAGAACTTGAGTACACACCCACCTTGATGTGGAACTAAAACCTCACCTTGTGCTTGCTTGTAATCATCTTCTATATTTCTACCAATTTCCTACATATTTCCAGAAGAATGAGCCTATCACTTGGGTACTTGGGGAGCTTGTATGATTATTTGTGGAAGCCGCTAATTTTGATATAAGAAAAGGTCTTGAACTGGATGAACTAGCTCCCCTAGTTTTCCAGCCCCTGGGTTGCCTCTAAAGACAACCTCTTTGCATAATCATTTTCAAGGCCTCTTATAATTGAAAACACAAAGGCATCATTCACTTTAAATTGTAGTGTTTCCAACTCTCCTTAAGTTCTATTTGAGGGTAGTGGTCATACACTTTAGTCTCTCCCAATTACAAAGTCCCCACCTATGTCAACCTTGGAAAATTTGCATGGTAGGCCAATAGGTAGACAAGGTACAAAGTCGTATGGAACCTATTGGACTCCAATACATCAATTAACCGATTATGTAAGGTGTCACTTATGATGGTTACCTAGTCAATCCTCTTTGAGTCTATAATTGTCAGAATGAAATAGCACATACAGGGATAAAAATCCCTTGCATTAGGCTACTCAAAGACCATCCTTAATAGAGTGATGACATCCTTGGCATCCTTTTTGAATTCACTTTTATGCAGAATATTAGCCATCCTTAGGGCTATCTTCCTCCTTTTAATAAGAAAGTTATCATTTATGAAGTTTGTAGCAACAAAGACCTTATTTTCATAATATTTGAGGGGTGCTTTCATGTTGATTTATCATATTGGGCATAGTTAGGGAGCCCAAAAACTTTATTGATCACTTCTAGATTGATATCCAGAATGGTCTAGTGTGCACACCCAAATACCTTCCTCTAAGTTTCTAGTCATACCTCTGGACACAGGCCAACACTAACTTAGGAGATTGTAGACACCAAGAAAGTAGCTACCTGAACCAAGCCCAATTGAGCCATGCATTGTTCTTCAAAAGTTTTTTCTCCCTCTCCATTCACTCTCTACAATAATCCCTAGACATACACCTACCCTAGATCAGTGTCCCCAATCTCTTTCCATGGGGAGAATATTTTGGAAGGAGGGTGATAGTCCTTGTACTCCTACTTCATCTCTTTAGGTGGTTGTTCTACTTGCATGGGTGCTACAAAAATAACATGAGAGCCATTAGGTATTTCAATGGTAATCAATTTTATTTCTATCATAAGAATAAGAAACCAATTAGTACATCATAGCAAACTCAAAATTATATGTGCAAGTTATACAATAAAAAGATTAATGTGATGTAACAGATAGGCAAGCCTTTAAGAAAAAGTTGATTTTACAATAGAGTGCCTACCAAAGCTTAAATATAGTGTTTTATTTTAGATAGTTAGGGAGTTGGGATTTAGGATATCGAAATATTTCATACTTGTAGCAATGGGAATCCACAAAGTCTAATACCCAACATAGATACAACTGGTTAAAGCAATCAATTTAAGTGTTAAGCAAAAGAGTCAAGGATGGGAGATCAGAGATATCTATCCCAATGCACTAAAAGAAAGAAAAGAAGAGTAAGGCTAAACATGTGAATTCAATAAGGTAAAATAGTGCAAATTGTTGGGGTTTGGGAGTTGAGGATACTCTATAACTCATGCCTAAAGGGAACTCAAAATGAGTAGGCCTGAACCACCGATCATGAAGAAAACGTAAGAATAAAATGTTAGGGACTAGGGTTTAGTAATACTCCATAACCCATGCTCAAAAGGAAAATAGAACAAGGCATCCCTACATATTTGATTCTACAAGGATAAATAATGAGAAATGTTGGGAATCAAGTATCGAGGCTACCACAAAATAAATACCCAAGAGTACTCAAGTAGGGGTAAGCCCAATCCTAAAAAATGAAATAGTTTAAGACCCAAGGATCAAGAGTTGAGAAAACCTAATACTTCATACCAAAAGAATTCAAATGAAATAAAATATGAAGCCATAACCCCAAAGAGAAAGATAAAATTTAAAGCATCGGGGGTCGAGGATCAAGAAAACTTTATAATCAATACTAAAAAGCATCATGTTAAGGGTGTTCCCACATATGTGATTTTGAAAGGATGGGTAATGTAAAAGATCAGGAATCAGGGATCGAGGGTACCAAGAAACTCATGCCAAAAGGCATTCAGGTAAGGGGATGACTGAAACCATGACTTCACTTGAAATGAAATTTCTTAGTATGAGAGTAGGGGATCAAGGATACCAAGAAACTCATCCCAAAAGTAAAAGGTAAAGGCAACTCCTCAAGCCTAACCTTGAAAATGGAGGGCTCATGGAAGCATGACATCAAGGGGAAAAAAAGCCTCAAACTTTGACAAGACCCCAAATTGGATCTAATGGAGTAAAAAGAAATGATTGTACAACTAGGGCTAAAATAAAATTTACAAAGAACACAAGAAATACAATGGCAAAACCTATACAAAAATGACCTTAAAAAGAAATAAAATAACACCCAAGCTATGAAACAAAAACACCCTAATGCACCAAGAAAAACTCAAAGAAAAGCAAACAAACCAACAATTAAAGTAAATAACTACCATTGAAGAACTAGGGAAAGTATGAAACCCTAGTTGGTAGGCAACGAGAGTGATGACATGAAGGATGTGAAGAACACATGATGACAAAAACACACACACTCCAACAACATCCTAACTTATACCATGAACACTCAATCAACTAGGGTTTGAAATCATTTTGTAGGGGCATGAGAAGGCACTAGATCTCAAAATGCAAAATCAAATGAAATAAAAGTGATGAAAAATACACTCAAATGGGAAAAAAACCAAAAAAAACACATGCGAGAAAAATACCATAAATATAGAGTCGAGGGTAGGTTAAGGTTAGGTTAGATCCCATGCCAAGTTTCGAAGTTCAAATATTATGCATACCCACAACCTGTGTCAAATTGGTAGTTTGGTAGAGGAAACATCAAAACACTAACAAGGGTGTGTATCATTTAGAATGCAACCTAGACAATTTTGTAGGTGAGTCATAGTCCAACATGACACATGAACCATCCCCCTTGCTAAAGGCGGTCTCCCAGTCACTCCTACTCATGTGGCAAGAGATAGTGGAGCAGAGGTGGGATCAAGGAGTTGTCCTGCTCTCTTTCTAGGGAGTAGGACATCACAGATGGCAGTTATGTTTCGTACTGTCTATGTTTTGATGGTTATTTCTATGGAGACATTCAATTGTTGTTGTAGTCGTGATGATTATATGACCTAAAGGTTCATGACTCCTAATTCTCTCTAGCCTAGCACGAAGGTTATTTTGTTCGTTGAAAAGTCTCTATCATTCTAGTCTCCTTTCTTGGTCTCTTAAGACTTGTTGAATCAAGAGTTGTTGGTCTCTAATTAGTTGTTGGTGTTCTAGTTATTCCCTTGTTTGTTTTGGGTTTTGTTGTTGAATTGGATGGGGGAAGTTTTCCCAATCTCGTCGAGGACATATTTTATCCAATCGTCCCTAATACTAGGGCACATTAGCAATAGGGGAATTTTTTGTTTGTTATTGAATGCGTGTGTTGTTTGAATTGATGTTTACATTGATGTTCACCTCATTATGTGATCAATGGTTTTTCCTTGTTTGACTTTGTTTGACTTGAATTGTATGTACCTCATGATGTGATCAACGGTTTTGTTCTCTAAATTTCCTAATGTTTTTGTAATTTTCTTATGAAATGCAATCTAAAATTTTATGCAAATGATTTTTTATTCATTTTTCCAAATTCAAATAAAAGAAGTTGTCTAATTAACTAGGAATTGAAATATGTATGCAACTATATGTGTTTTTTTATATGCAATTTAATCCTATGTTTTTGTGATTTTCGTGGAGCAATTTTTATTTTAATCTAAGAAATTGAAATTGCAAGAATTGAAATGTAATCTAATGAATGAAATAAATCTAGTCTAACAATTCTAATCTAATTGAATGAAAGAAAAGCCTATTAAGGAAATAGCAACACAATGATTACTTTCCCAAGAGCCACAATGTGAGCTAATTACTATTTGAAAACATAAAAAACAAGTAGTATGATGAAGATGGAAGTTTCAAGCTCGATCCCTCAAAAGCCCTTTTTTCGACAACCCTTTCTCTCCCTCTATAATAGCAGGTTCCTCATCTTGGAAACAAAAGTGAAGATGGATGCAAAACGAATAGAATAGAAGCTATGGAAGATTGGATAACAAATGGGAAAAAGAATGCTTGCGGAGCACTATGGCTTGAATCTTTGAGATGAAATGGGCATTATAATGCCTACAAAGCACAATGACTTGGTCTATGAAGCTAAATGTGAAAATTGAAAAGGCTCATAGGGTCTTACACAAGCATAAATGCTTTAGAGACAAAGAAAATAAAATCAAAGCACAAGCAACAATACTAAATTTTGCCTCCTTAAATGCATAGAGGAGGGGGCTATTTATAGGTGTGAGAAGCACAACAATGGTGGAGAGGATTGAAGAGTTAACTCATTTGATTGAAGAGTTAACAAGCTTGATTGGACAGTGAAATGTGTTTGATTGAGAGTGAACTAGCCTTGATAGCCTTTCACAAAAGAAGAAATGGAATTAGCATGTGATTGTTTAAGAGATGAGTAGAATTGATTTGGAGTTAGAATGGAGTGACTGGAGTCTTGAATTAGTCGGGAGAAGTTGATGATCAATTAAGGAAGGTGACTCAAGCAATTAGGTCTCAATTTGGAGTAAATTTGGGCTAGAACTGGAAGAAATCATGCAAGTTAGAAGATGATAGGGTTGGTCCTTTCACCAGGGAAAGTCACTCGTGGAGATCCTACTTAAGCGGTTGGGTCACCTAGGGAGATCCTTCAATGACAGGGGTGACCCATAAAGGAAGTTTTTTATGGGTGGTTTTCATAGTGGAGAATGGTTTTGGAGGAGTGAAAATGGTTTTTGCATCCCTAAATCAACCATAGGGTCTCTGCAAGGTGGGTCACCCCTGGAGATCTTGATTTAACTGTAGGGTCTCCCAAGGGGAGATCTTGCAGTGACAAGGGGCGACCAAGAAAGGAAGAAAGTGACAAAAAATTAAAGTTAGGGATGGACTTGGGAGGTTGATTAGATGATTCTAAAGCATCTAAATGATGAAAATACCCTTAAGGAACGTGAATTTCCCCTCTTGTGAAGTAGATCGGTGTGGTTATCAGGGCTAAAGAGTGACAAAAGCAACTATTGGCAGAGGAAAGAGAACACAAATAGTAACATCTAGAATCCACCACATATGACTGCAAAAGAATGTGAAGCATAATGCCGACTAGGCCTAATAGGAAAAGATGTCTATTGTAAGGGACATTGTTGGAATAAGTCTGGACAACTAAGAGCGGGGGTGAATCAGTTGTCTCACAATTTATCATTTTATGCTTTTAATCTTCTTTATCAACTTGCAATCATATTAATAATGTAAATATTAAAGAATGAATCAATAACACATGAGCAAAAATAAACTGAACACACATAACACTAGGATTTTTGCGTGGAAACCCGGTTAAGGGAAAACCACGGTGGGTTAACCCATAAGATTCTTACCCTGTTAAAAGTACTTAGAAGAAAAGAGAAGGCACATGCCTTCGGGTTCACTACCCAAAGCTCACTGCTCAAGAGAGGCTCACTGCCTACAGAATTTATGTTTAATATAGAAAGAATTAACTGATAAATAGCATCTCCTTCATGTCTGGTTCAGTTTCATTGAATGCTCACAAAACTTATGCTGTGCCCCAAATACTTCTTCTCTAACTCTTCATCAAAACAACTCTTGTTCTTCTACTTCTCCTCTGCTCTACTCTGCTCTGCCTTTTGATCCTTTATTCAGATTATATTATTTTTGCACAAGGATGATTTTCCACAACTCATCAACAAGTATTTATACACTTCATCAACCTTGGAATGAACATCAAGGTCGACACTACAAACATCTAACTTAATGCGAATCACTAAACTATCGGCCAAACATAATTGGGACTCAAATCTTCATTAATCAACACGCCATGCTCCATAGAAATGCTCTTAGATCATCCGCAACACCTTAAATCATCCGGTTGGCCAAGACTGGGAAGAACAGAAACACCAAGAAGGAAATCTTCATTGACAACCTCAAACTTCAATGCGGACCTCCAACATAGTAGTCACACAATCCAAAGACTTCCACAAGCACATTGAATTCAACAAAAACATCTGCACTCCTCCAAATCATCAGAATCACTTGCATCTTCCTCCAGAACCTCAAGAACACTATCTACCATGACTATCACTTTAGAAAGATTGCTTGCAGACTTCCAAACCATGAACCACTTGAATGGATGATACACAATGACTTCTCAAACATGCCTCCAGATCCGTACATCATCATTTGACATATCCAGAACAATCCGGACCTCTTTCCTGTCACTCTGTCTCTTCTGAACACTACAAAATTGGTTCTAGTCAGATAGCCATAGCTTCTTCAAATCTTCATGCGAACCCTTCAAAGATTAACTAGAGCTTCTTCAGATAATCCTCTACTCAGCCATATGGTCCACATACATTGATCCTCATTAATTTTCTCAATATCCTCAACAATCTAGTCTTCTATACAGGCAACAAAATAGGATACAGTTGACACCAATGGCAACAAAGATATGTTGACATCAATGACAACACCGCTTAGGCACATATTTGCAACAATCTCCCCCTTTGTCATTGATGGAAACATATGATGTGAAAAACTGATTTGACCATCATGACAAGACCTTCTCTCCCTCTCTTATCACTTTTGCAATCACTTTCTTCATTTCTTCCCCTTTCATCAACAACTAGTTTTTCACATGAACTTCTCTCCCCTATCAAAGGGCACATATTTGCAGTCTTTTCTCCTTATTTTTATTTCAGACCAAACTCAAAAATTACATGCAGACTACTCCCCCTAAGTAGTGCCTCCTTGACATCAATCTGGATCACAAGATGTGACTGTGAATTCTACCAGATTGATGCACTCTAGTGCATCTTAATTCTGATCAGGAGGGGTAATAACCCCCAGCTTCTCTATGAGATACTCAAAAGTATCCTTAGGAAGAGGATTAGTGAAAATATTTGCAATTTGATCCTTTGAAGATACAAACTCCAACTTGACTTCATTCTCATTTACTTTCTCTCTTAAGAAATGAAACTTGATGGATATGTGCTTTGTCTTTGAATGCAACACTGGATTCTTTGATATGCTAATTGCACTTGAATTATCACATTATCACAAAAGATTGTGATCGGCTACTCAAACACAATTCTGATGTCCTTCAACATTTGTTTCATCCACATAACTTGAGTGCAATTGTTTGTTGCTGCTATATACTCTACCTCTGCTGTAGATAGGGATATTGCCTCCTACTTTTTGCTCAGCCAAGAAACCAATCTACTTCCCAAGAAGAATGCACCACCACTTGTACTTTTCCTGTCATCCACATCTCCTGCCCAATCAGCATCTGTATATGCATGAAGAGTAAAGTCATTATCTTTTGGATACCATAAGCCATAATCAAGTGTTCCTTTGAGATATCTGAAGATTCTTTTGAATACTGCAACATGGGATTCTTTAGGATCAACTTGGAATCTACCAACAAGCCCAACTGCATTCATGATATCAGGTTTGGTCTGAGTCAGATAGAGCAATCATCCAATCATTGATCTATACCTTTTCTGATTTGCCTTAGGGAAGTCATCATCTTTACTCAACTTACATCCTGTTACCGTAGGCGTACCTACTGGATTTGAATCTTCCATTCGAAACTTCTTCAACAATTCTTTCACATACTTAGACTGAGATATAAAGATACCTTTATCTAACTAAGTGATTTGTAGACCTAAGAAGAAATTCATCTCACCAAACATGGACATCTCAAATTCACTTTGCATCTGATCAGCAAATATTTTGCACACGCTCTCATTTCCACCAAAAATGATATCATCAACAAATACCTCAACAATTAGAATATTCTCATGATCAATCTTAAAGTAAAGATTACTATCAGTAGTGCCTTTTTATGTCCTAGCTTTAGCAAACACTTATCTAATCTTGCATACCAGGCTCTTGGGGCTTGTTTGAGTCCATATAATGCTTTCCTCAATCTGCAGACCATATCTTTCTGATCAGACAAATGAAATCTTTCTGGTTGCTCAATGTAGACTTCTTCTTCTAACTCTCTGTTTAGGAATGCTAATTTGACATCCATCTAATAGACCTTGAAATCTTTATAAGCAGCAAATGCAAGAAATAACATGACTACTTCTATTCTTGCCACCGGAGCAAAAGTTTCTTCAAAATCAATTCCTTCCACTTGAGAATATCCTTTGCATACCAACCTTGCTTTGTTTCTTACAACTTCACCATCTTCATTTAGTTTGTTCTAGAAGACCCATTTAGTTCCAATCACATTTTTGTCCTCAGGTCTAGAAACAAGATCCCAAGTGTGATTCTTTTCAATTTGCATTAATTCTTCTTCCATTGCCTTTACCCAATTTTCATCTCCGTAGGCTTCACTTACTATTTTTGGTTTAATCTTTGAGATTAAACAAATCTCTTCTTGATCTTCAGTAATTCTTCTCCTAGTTTGAACACGTTTATTTCTATCTCCTATGATTTGATCTTTAGGATGATTCATCCTTACATACCTGGGAGCTTTTGGAGTTTTGGGATTTGCTTGAACTTCTATTTCTTGAGCTTATTCCTCAACTTCTGCACTATCCTCTTGAATTACTAGATTTTATGGATAAACCTGGATCTGAATATAAGTTTGCACTTGCCTTTCTTGACTTGGATTTTCATCTTGATCATCTGAATCATATCTGCAAGACCTGGAATGTCCTTCCTTGCTCTCATCAACTTTGACATTAGCACTTTCAATAATCTCTTTCAACCTCTTGTTAAAGCACTGGTATGCTTTGCTTTGAGTAGAGTAACCTAGAAAAATTCCTTCATCACTTCTTGCTTCAAACTTACCTAGATCCTCATCTCTTTTGATATAGAATTTACTACCAAAAACTCTGAAATATCTCACAGCAGGAGGATGACCAAACTAGAGTTCATAAGGAGTCTTACCAGAATTGCCTTTGATCTACACCTGGTTAAGAGTGTAGACAGCAGTACTCACAGCTTCTCTCCAATAAACTTGTGGAACATTTGTTTCCATCATCATGGTCTTGGAAGCTTCTTGAATGGTCCAGTTCTTTCTTTCCACAACTCCATTTTGTTGAGTAGTCTTAGGAGCAGATAACTGTCTTTTTATTCCATGCTTTTCACAAAATATATCAAACTCACTGGAGGTGAACTCTCCACCTATGTCAGATCTCAGACACTTTATCTTCACACCAATCTCATTTTTCACCATAACTATGAACACTTTGAATTTGTCAAGAGCTTCTAATTTTTCTTTTAAGAAAGTTTCCCACATCATCCAGGAGTAATCATCAATCAGCAACATAAAATATTTGTCTCCTTGCACACTCCTAATTCTAGCAGGACCACATAGATCAATATGCACAAGTTCCAATCACCCACTTGGAAATTGTTCTTTACTTTTGAATGATGTTTTGTTCTGTTTACCCAATTGACATTCTCTACACATGCTATCAGGTTTCACAAGTCTTGGAAGAACTCTCACAGCCTGAGTAGAACTTATCTTGACAATGTTATCAAAACTCACATGACACATTCTCCTATGCCACAACCAATTTTGATCTGTCTAAGCAATCAAACAACTTTTACCAGAACTACTTAGTTGAAAGATATTACTATAGGAGTCAAGGACAACACTGAAAGGGGGGGTGAATCAGTGTTGTGTGAATTTTCAAATCTTTTTAAAACTTTAACTTGTAGAGCACAAAGGAGAGAAAGCTATCATTGATTTGTCAAACACATATGCACAAAACTAAGAATGAAGAAAGAGAACAAAACCTTATAAGCAACGTATTAACATACACACATACAGATGAAAACAATATGACACATAACACAAATTTGCATGAGTGGAAAACCCTCCTGGGGTATAAAAACCACTCCAAAACTGCCTCACTGGCTTAATCTTGAAAATATCTTTACAAGCCTCACTGGCTGATGTAAGTGTATCACTGACAAATGGTCTTACCGACCTACAAGCCTCACTGGCATACTATTGTGCCTCACTGGCATTTCTCAATCAATCAGAACTAAAAATCTCATGTGCAAGAAGTGATTTTTGCTCAATCTGATTTGCACCATTCAAATCAACTCATCTGCAACATATATTTCATCATTTCAATCCTCTCATATTTTATCCTTGAATCATCTAATTCACCTGATCAGGGAAAACATCTCTTTTATTACAAATTGGTTTTTCATATTCTATACATTCATCTGTATTAACAAATTATTTCATTATTGATCTGCACACTCAACAACCTCTAATCAAAACACTTGTAGAGTCATTAAATATCATATGTCCTTTCACATTCAATTCTTCTCTCCTTTTTCAATCTGCCTGTTCAAATTCGTCTTCAAACTTTGCAAGATCCTTCATATTCCAGCAAAAGAGTCTTATTCAAAAATATCATTTAACCTTCAATAAATTTTTGCCCTTGAAAGAGAAAAATAAAATCTCTTTATAAAAATAATCAATCTCCTCCTTTTGCAACTATCATTTACATAAAATGACATCTATTCACCAAAAACCCCAACACATTTTTTTGACCCTTGACATCTACAAAAATGACAAACTTGACCTTTCAGTTTCTCTGATATTTCAATCAGTGCCCTGTAGGAGAAAATAAAAACTCTGAACACTTTCATCTTAAAACAAAAACTCTGATATTCTTCCATCTCTGGGTTATTTCTGCAAGAATAAAAAATATGCAAATATATATGTCATTTTTGTCTTCAAAAAAAACTCCTCAAAATTTTTTTTATATTCTTTTCCAATAAACACTTCAAATCAATCTTCAAAATATTCTTCCAATCTGCCTTTTTCATCTTCCTCTGCAAATAAAAAATCTTTATCTTCTCCTTCACAAGACTCTTCAATCTGCAAACATCTTCACTAAATTCCAATAAAATCATCTGATATTTTTTCAAGATCTCATAAAAACATTTCTTCAAAAAAAAACATTTTGTTCTCTTCTCAAAAATATAATCATTCTGCATTATATTTTTTTATATTCTCTCAAAACAATCTTTCAAAAACAATCTCCAATCTTCATACAAAAAAAAACTCCTCAAAAAATTAGTCTTCAAAATCTTCATCCTCTTAAAAAATCATTCACTTTCAATTTGTGAAAAGCACAAATCAAAAACATCAATAATAATATCAACTTCTTTTCTTCTCTTAAAAAAATAATTTCTAATTTTGTGACCAAATAAAACTCATTTTAAAACTCATAAAAGTGGTATGGGCCGACCACTTAGAGTTTAAGTAAAGTTTCCAAGAAAAAAACAAAAACCATAAAAGGTTTGAGGATTGGCATTTTAGAAAATTTAACAAGTATATAGTCAGCTCCTCTAAAAAGGCAATTCGATGCCTTAAGTAATATGAAGACCTCTATTTCATCGGGCTTAAAAACATTTCAACGTTTATTTTTGAAAGTCTCATTCCTGCTCGATGACCGGTGTTCCATGTTATCATTGTCAAGGGGCCGGTGGATAGCATGGTGTATAAACCCTTTAACAAGTCATTTTTAAGTGACTGACCTGTATAACGGGTCAACAATCAATTAAATCAAAAAGTGATTTCTATGTTGACAGGCAGAGAGGGTTATAAAATAGGTCTTTAGAGGCAAAGAATGGAATATAGACCTAGAGCTTGATCCCTCTAACTCAGCCTATAACATCATGACATATAGTATCAAATCTTTCGTATGCTCATATACATGATGATAGACAATAAAGTCCTGATAAACTTCTACATAGAAACTTTGTCAAGCTTTCACTCAAACTTTGAATATCTATATCAATCATCAATGAACTCCCTTATCAACCTTTTGACACTCTATGCAACACACATCATATCACCAACACTATCCACACAACATGAAAATATGAGGAAAAATACATCTCAACTCTCAACCATATGAATTGTATCTTGACTAACCTATCAACTTCAAAAGACCAAACCTGATCAAACAAGTCCTGTGATTAATCATAGTCCTGTGATTAATCATAAACCAACACCAAACATCAAGTGTATTCATGTGATCCTGTAAGCACTTGAAACACCAATATAGTGAGCATGATTGGTACATGAATGTTATCAAACACTTGTAATATTATCATCCATTTATCAAGTCAATCCCACTGACAACATCCTTCAACACTATGTGAACAACTGTGAAATGCATGATCATGAACAACTTTTGTCAATAGTACAAGTGATCCACAAATGACCTATAGCCTGATGATACTTTGCACAACTCAACTCTCTCAATACCTTTTGACATCAATGACAAACTATCACCATCAGTTACCTCTAGTTTGTGTACCAGATGCAATTTTAGTTCCGGAGCTTTCCAAGATTTTGCATTTGCCATCCTTGAATCAGAGATCATAACCCTTGTCAACCAACTGTCCAACACTGAGAAGATTATGCTTTAGCCCTTCCACATACAAAACATCATTTGTGTTATTCTTACCATCAAAAGAGATGGATCCTCTGCCATAGATTCTCCTAGCTGAGTTGTCTCCAAATTTCACAATTCCACCTTCATATTTTTCAAAGTTTATAAACTTACTTTTATCACCAGTCATATGATGAGAACATCCACTATCAATCACCCATTCATCCTTTTCAACAACCTGAGCAGCTAAGGTACTTTCCACATTTGTACAGCTAGCAAATTCAGTAGACACTGGATCTTCTTCTTTGATAGCAATGAACACCCAATCATCTTCAGTGGCACCTCCATGATCGGATTCATCATCTGTGACTCCTCCAACTTCTTGGACATAGTAGCATTTCTTCTAACCTTTATATCTGTTAGGGTTTGGCTTTGAAAATTTCTTTGGACATCTTGAGGCAAAATGACCAATCTTATTACAAGCAAAACATTTGAATGGCAACTTTCCTTCATACTTACCAGATCCTCTTGGCATTCTTTTGGCAATAAGAGCTTCAAGTTCTGTAGACTCAATTTCATCATTTTCAAGATCCTTCCTTACCTTAGAAAATCTATTTGATCTTGCAGAAGAGATTTCACCTGGATCATATCTTTGTTTTCCATATACACTAACCTTAAAAGCAGATTCAGACTTAGGAAGAGAATCACCAAACTCACTTAATTCAAAAGCTGAAATTTTGCCAACTAGCTGATCTCTTGTAACTTTTGAGACAGTCTTGATCTCCTCTATAGTAGCAACCTTATGTTTGTATGAATTAGGTAAAGATCTGAGCACTTTTGCCACAATCTCTAATTCTTCCAAAGTTCCACCAGTACACCTGATACCACACACAAGTTCATTTATCTTTTGCATATAGATTGTGATGTTTTCATCTTCACTCATTCTTAGATGTTCAAATTTTCCTCTCAAACTTTGTAGCTTGGCACATTTGACATGTTCATCGCCTTCATAAAGATTCTCCAACTTCTTCCAAATTTCATGAGCAGTTTTTAGTCCAAAGACATTTGTCATTTCTGAATCAGTCAGGGCACTCAACAAGGCTTCTTTAGCTCGAAGGTTATTTTCAGCATCTTTGATTTGATCTGGAGTTGAAGGACCTTTCTCTGGAGGTTTATATTCATCATTGGTTATCACCCAATAAGCATCACCCATGCATTACAAATGGCACTCCATGTGACTCTTCCAAACAGAGTAATTTGTTCCATCAAATCTCAGACTATCCTTCTTGTAGGTCCACTTCCTGGATCTCCTCAAGCGGTTAAGCTTCTTTTAGAGGAACCTCGCTCTGATACCAATTGTTGGAATAAGTCCAGAGAATTGAGAGGGGGGTGAATCAGTTGTCTCACAATTTAACCTTTTCTTCTTTTAATCTTATTTATCAACTTGCAATCAAATTAATAATGTAAATATTAAAGCATGAATCAATAACACATGAGTAGAAATAAACTAAACACACATAACACCAGGATTTTTGCATGGAAACCCGATTAAGGGAAAACCATGGTGGGGGTTAACCCACAAGATTTGTACCCTATTAAAAGTACTTAGAAGAAAAGAGAAGGCACATGCCTTTAGGGTCACTACTCAAGAGAGGCTCACTGCCTACAAAATTTATGTTTAATACAGAAAGAATTAACTGATAAATAGCATCTCCTTCATCCCTGGTTCAGTTTCATTAAATGTTCACAAAACTTCTTCTTTGCCCCAAATACTTCTTCTCTAACTCTTCATCAAAATAGATCTTGTTCCTCTACTTCTCCTCTGCTCTGCTCTACCTTTTGATCCTTTCTTCAGATTATATTATTTTTGCACAAGAATGATTTTCCACAACTCATCAATAAGTATTTATACACTTCATCAACCTTGGAATGAACATCAAGTTTGGCACTACAAACATCTGACTTAATGTGAATCACTAAGCTATCGACCAAACATAACTGGGACTCAAATCTTCATTAATCAACATGCCATGCTCCATAGAAATGCTCTTAGATCATCCGCAACATGCTTGAATCATCCGATCGGCCAAGACTGGGAAGAATAGCAACACCAAGAAGGAAATCTTCATTGACAACCTCAAACTTCAATGCGAACCTCCAACATAGCAGTCACACAATCCAGAGACTTCCAAAAGCACATTAAATTTAGTAAAAACATCTGCACTCCTCCAAATCATCAAAATCACTTGCATCTTCCTCCAGAACCTCAAGAACACTGTCTGCCATGACTGTCACTTTAGAAAGATTGCTTGCAGACTTCCAAACCATGAACCACTTGAATGGATGATACACATTGACTTCCCAAACATGCCTCTAGATCTGCAGATCATCATTTGACATATCTGAAACAATCTAGACCTCTTTCTTGTCACTCTGTCTCTTCTGAACACTGCAAAACTGGTTCTACTCAGATAGCCATAGCTTCTTCAAATCTTCATGCGAACCCTTCAAATCTTAATTGGAGCTTCTTTAGACAATCCTCTACTCAGCCATATGGTCCGCATACATTGATCCTCATTAATTTTCTCAATATCCTCAACAGTCCAATCTTCTATACAGGCAACAAAATAGGCTACAATTGACATTAATGGCAACAAGGATATGTTGAAATCAATGACAACACTGTTTAGGCACATATTTGCAACAGACATGTCCCCATTGTAGTCATATGTATATAGTAAACTAGAAATAGAAGTAGAAGGTAGACAAGTAGTAGAGTAAGAAGAATAAAAAAGAGATTATACTTCTGATATTGTAATAAATGAAGCTGATATATATAAAGAATGCGATCTGGTTCTGATGCCTAAAGTGAATGTTTAAATTATGTATTATGAGTTATCAGTTCTGTTAATTTACTACATGATGATATTTCCTACCAAAAACCTTTTGATTATTTGCTTACTATAATAATCAAGGTATAAATACAACATGCAAGACTCTTGGACTTGTAATTATGGTCTCTGACTCCATTTTTCTTGCCAACATTTGGTTCTGTTGTCGGGACCCTGGTAAAACAATAAAGAATAGATCAAAACACCAAATAAGAATTACAGAATAAAGGAAGTTATTGAGAAGGATATTATAAATAAGGAAAAGATTTCTTATGATTTATGGCATATTTCCTTAGGTCTTAACCTCGTGAGAGGGGTTCAAGCACCTAGGGGATGATGAATGGAAAGGGGGGATCTTGAAGATATCCCTGAAAATATGCAACTAATCAAAGAAGGATGATCATAAACACCATGGGATGCCTAAAAGGATCAATGGAATTCCACATCTCAAACACCCATGGCAAAAGGAGATAACAAGCAATTGCAAGAGATTGAAGAAAATATCCAATTGGCAATGGAGTTGAACATGAAGGAAAAATGACAGAAACAAACATAAGAAAGACAAGAAAGATACCACAAAAGAGTGGAAAAATATAGAGAAATGGAGTTAGAGCACATTGGGAGGGCTGTGTTTGAAAAAGATATGGAGGAAGAGTTAGAGTGTGCTAGAGGGACTACATTAGAATAAGAAAATGCAAATCCACATTATTTTGGAGAATTGGACACAATTGAGCATGACATAGGGATTGCAACTGATGATAAAGTATTAGAATTATGTTACACTCCAAAATAATTAAACTCACATCTTGATAAAGCAACATAAATAATCACTAATCTAGCAAGAAGCATTAAATAATATGGGGCATCTCAGAAAATATGGGAAGAAGGTTGTAGTGGCATGGAGGCTCCACCACTTCCGGTATTAACTTGAACACCATGACTTAAACCTAATTTATCTAATCTCCATATTACAATTGATGAAAGATTTGAGAGATTCCTAAACCCCCTGGGAAAATTACAACCTTGGAGATTCGATGCGAAGTATCTAGATCAACTTGTGACCAAAAGTGTGGGAAAGATAAAAGAGGATGGATTATATCAAGTGGTACAAGAAGAAACTAATAGCATATTCAACTTAGCTAATAACACAATTGGAATAAGAGAGGAAGAATTGGGAACATCACTATCTAAAATATACATTCTTTAACTAATTGAAAAACATCTCCTAAAATGAAACGCCACTTTGAAGAATTGCAACCCTCAGACCTGTTAGATTTAGGGCACACAACTAAGAGGGGGGGTGAATCAGTTGTGCAAAACTTTCACAAATTAAACACTTGAATCTTCTTTAGTGATTAGCAGAATATTAATCATGAACCATAATGCATTCAAATCAAAAGTAGAAACATATCAACACATAAGACACCAAGATTTTGACGTGGAAAACCTGGTTAAGGGAAAAACTATGGGGTGATTAACCCAAGAATGTATTCTCTGTTAGAAGAATAGAAAGAACAAATGGCACATGCCAATTAGGGCTCACTGCCTGAGCGCACTACTCACAAGAGGCTCACTGCCTACAAGAGACACACTATCTACAAAGAAATACCTTCATGAATAGCATCTTCATCATGTTTGAATCAGTTCCATTTAAGCCCAATACTTATGCTCTACCTTTCACACTTCTCCTTGCTACCACACACTCATCACCACAAGACATTCTTCAAAATGACTTCATAATCCCTTATTTATACAAGGCATCGACTTAGGAACAATCATCTAAGTCGGCAAACACCTACAAGATCATTCGCAAGACGTGTAAAACATCCGATCGGCCAGTCTCAAGAAGAACACCATCATCCAGTGGTTATTCTTCAAATGCATACTCTAACTTCAATGCAGATCACCAACATGAATTGGACACGATCCAAGGATCACAACAACCTTTCCTGAATCATCAAGAACATCCGCACTTCATCTGTTTGCTAGAATTCTTCTACCCTTCATCCAGAACCTCAAGAACACAGTCTGTCATCACTGTCACAAAGGAATAGGTTCTTTCGGACCTTCAAACCATGAACCAATCTACTTGACACATCACAAGGACGTCCTCAACACTTTCTCAAATCTACAGAATGGGATAATGCATTACCGGACCTCACCGGACCTATCTGTGTCACTCTGTCACCTCTGGACACCTACCAGAGCCAGTTCTACTTCAACGACCATAACTTCTTCAGATCTTCATGCGGACCTCTGAAAACTTGACTGGAGCATCTCAAGACTTATATCTACAAACCCTTTAATCTACATCCTCTAATCCTCAACCTATCTTGGACTTTTACCTTGTTGTCATCACTGTTCTTCACTATTCCTGATTGAGACTAATTTTCTCAATATCCTCAGTACACAGTTCATCCAATCCTTCTCATTAATGCAACATGAGTATGTTGACATCAATGACAACACCGGTTAAACCCATACTTGCAACAATCTCCCCCTTTATCATTGATGGCAACATATGATGTGAAAAACCATCAAGACAAGAACTTCTCCTTACTGTCACAACTCCCCCTGTCAATAGCAACCATTCACATGTCTTCTCTCCCTTTACTGCTCCCCCTTTGATCAACAACCACTTATTTTTCACATGTCTTCTCTCCCCCTTTGACATCAATGGCAAAGGGCTCATACTTGCAATTTCACCACCTCAGACTCATACCTGCTGCTCCCCCTGAGTAGCAGCTCCCCAACATCAATCTGAATCACAAGATGTGACTGTGATACCCACCAGACTGATGCACATTAGTGCACCTTAGTTCATCACTAGAGGGGCAATAACCCCTAACTTCTCCCTGAGAAAATCAAAAGAGTCCTTAGGTAGAGGTTTAGTAAAGATATCTGCAATCTAATCCTTGGATGTCACAAACTCCAATTTGACTTCACTCTTATTCACTTGCTCTCTCAGAAAGTGAAAATTGATAGATATATGCTTTGTCTTTGAATGCAACACTGAATTTTTAGATATACTTATAGCACTTGAATTATCACAGTGGATTGTGATAGGCTCCTCATACTCTACTTTAATGTCTCTTAGCATCTGCTTCATCCACAAGACTTGAGTGCAACAACCTGCTGCTACTATGTATTCTGCTTCAGTTGTAGACAAGGATATTGCCTCTTGTTTCTTGCTTAGCCAAGAAACCAATCTCTTTCCCAAAAAGAATGCTCCACCACTGGTACTTTTCTGGTCATCCACATCTCCTGCCCAATCTGCATCTGTATATGCATGAAGAGAGAAATCATGATCTCTGGGATACCACAGACCCTACTTAATTATTCCTTTTAGATACCTAAAAATCCTTTTGATTGCCATGACATGAGATTCTCTGGGATCAACCTAGAATCTCGCCACAAGACCAACAACCTGCATTATATCTGGTCTAGTTTGAGTGAGATACAATAATCCTCCAATCATTGATCTGTACTTTGTCTGATCTGTCTTAGGGGAGTCATCATCTTTGCTCAACTTACATCCGGTTGCCATGGGAGTATTCATTGGCTTTGAATCTTCCATTCCAAATTTCCTCAACAATGCTTTCACATATTTGGTCTGAGAAATAAAGATTCCTTTCTTTGTCTGAGTAATTTGCAGACCCAAGAAGAAATTCATTTCACCAAGAATCGACATCTCAAACTCACTTTTCATTTGATTTGCAAAGGTTTTACACATACTGTCTCTTCCTCCAAAGATGATATCATCAACAAACACTTCAACAATCAAGATGTTTTCATGATCAATTTTGAAATATAGGTTACTATTAGCAGTACCTTTATTGAAACCAATCTTCAAAAGATGTTTGTCTAGTCTTCCATACCAGGCTCTTGGGGCTTGCTTTAGTCCATACAGTGCCTTCTTCAATTTGCAGACCATATCACCATGCTCAGATAATTGAAAACCATCCGGTTGTTCAATGTACACTTCTTCTTCTATGTCACCATTCAAGAAGGCAGACTTGACATCCATCTGATACACCTTGAAATCCTTGAAGGTAGCAAATGCAAGAAATAATCTGACTACTTCAATTCTTGCCACCAGAGCAAAGGTTTCTTCAAAATCAATCCCTTCTATTTGAGAGTAGCCTTTGCAGACCAATCTGGCTTTATTTCTGATTACTTCACCAACTTCATTTAGTTTGTTCCGGAAGACCCATTTGGTTCCAATCACATTCTTGTTTCTAGGTCTGGGAACAAGATCCCAAGTGTGATTTTTCTCAATTTGCATGAACTCTTCCTCCATTGCTTTGGTCCAGTTTTCATCATTGCAGGCTTCATTTATTGTCTTAGGTTCAATCTTTGAAATCAGACAATATTCATCTAAATTTTGAGCAATTTTCCTTCTAGTTTGCACACCTTTGCTTTTGTCACCTATGATCTGATCTTCAGAGTGGTTTAGTCTTACATACCTTGGAACTTTGGGAGTTTCTTGCACTTCTGCTTCTTGATCAGGCTCATTCAGATCTATCTCTTCTTCCTAATTTACTGGATCAGTCTGAATCTAACTTTCAGAAGAGGATTGAGCTCCTTGAACCAGAACACCATTCTGATCATCTTCATCATATTCATAAAACCTTGAGGGTTTATCTATTCCCTCATTGACCTTCACATTTGTACTTTCTATCATCTTTCTTAGTCTCTTGTTATAACATCGGTATGCTTTGCTTTGAGTAGAGTAACCCAAGAATATTCCTTCATCACTTCTAGCATCAAACTTGCCTAAATCTTCATCTCTTTTGATGTAACATTTGCTACCAAAGACTTTGAAATATCTTATAGTAGGAGTAATGCCAAACCAGAGTTCATAAGGGGTCTTACCGATATTGCTTCTGATTTGAACTCGATTAAGAGTATAGACTGCAGTGCTGACAGCTTCTCTCCAATAGATCTGAGGAACATTTGCTTCCATCATCATGGTCCTAGATGCTTCCTAGATGGTCTGGTTCTTTCTCTCCACTACTCCATTCTGTTGTGGAGTCCTAGGAGCAGACAACTGTCTCTTGATTCCATGTTTCTCACAGAACTCTATGAACTCACCGGATGTGAATTCTCCACCTCTATCAGACCTTAGACACTTCAACTTTAATCTTGTTTCATTCTCTACCATAGCCTTGAATATTTTGAATTTCTAAAGAGCTTCTAATTTCTCTTTTAGAAAGGTTACCCACATCATCTGGGAATAGTCATCAATTAATAGCATGAAGTATCTATCACCTTGAATACTCCTGGTTCTTGTCGGACCACAAAGATCAGTGTGAACTAAGACCAATAATCTGGTAGAAGATAGTTCCTTGCTTTTGAATGTGACTCTGCTCAGCTTACCCAACTGACATTCCTTGCACAAGCTGTTAGTAGGTTTCACCAATTTTGGAAGATCTCTTACAGCCTGAGTATTGCTTATCTTGATGATATTATCAAAATTCACATGACACATTCTCCTATTCCATAACCAGCTCTGATCAATTTGAACAAATAAATAGCTTTTACCAGTACCAACCAAGTGGAAGATATTACCTTTAGTTTGAGCACCGGATGCAATCTCTATTCCGGATCTTTCAAAGATTTTGTATTTTCCATCCTTGAATCGGAGATCATAACCTTTGTCCACCAACTGTCCAACACTGAGAAGATTGTGCTTCAAACCTTCAACATACAGTACATTACTAGTTTTGTTTCTTCCATCAAAAGAAATAGTTCCTCTTCCTCTGATTCTACCAGCAGAATTATCACCAAACTTCACCACTCCTCCTTCATACCTTTCCAAGTCTATGAACCTTTTTTTGTCACCTATCATGTGGTGGGAGCAACCACTATCAATGACCCAATCATTCTTTTCTTCAACTTGGGTAGCCAGAGCTCTTTGTACAACTTTATGATTGATAGATATAGAGGATATTGGTTCTTCTTCCTTGATGGCAATAAACACCGATTCACTTCCGAATTTGTTTCCTGTCTCTGATTCATCATCTGTTACTCCTTCATTATCATCTTCTTCATAAACAAAGTAACAATTCTTTTGGAACCTTGATCTGTTAGGATTTGGCTTTGAAAATCTTTCCAGACATCTTGAGGCAAAATGACCAATCTTATTGTAGTTAAAACACTTAAAAGGCAATTTTCCTTCATACTTACCGGATCTTCTTGGCAGTCTCTTTGCAATGAGGGCTTCAAGTTGAGCAGTTTCTACTTCTTCTTCTTCCAGGTCTTTTCTTGCTTCTTCATACCATGACAGTTTCCTTGATGAGTTCTCTCCTAGATCAAATCCTTGTTTACCTTTCACAGAGGCACTGGCTTTGAATGCAGATTCAGTCTTGGGGGGATCATCTCCAAACTCGATCATTTCAAAAGCAGTCAGTTTGCCAGCCAATTGGTCTCTTGTGACAGTTGTATGGGCTCTGAATTCATCAATGGAAGCAACTTTGATTTTGTAAGAGGCAGGAAGGGATCTGAGAATTTTACCAACAATCTCATTTTCATCCAAGACTCCACCAAAATTTCTAATTCCACAAACCAGCTCATTCACTCTTGGCATAAAAGTGGTAATATTTTCATCATCTCTTATCTTCAGTTTTTCAAATTTCCCTTTTAGACTCTGTAACCTTGCACATTTAACATACTGGTCTTCTTCATGCAAAAGTTCCAGTTTAATCTAGATCTCATAGGTAGTTGGTAGGTCAATAACATTTGAGAGCTCTGAGTCAATTAATGCGCTTAGAATAGCCTCTTTAGTCCGCAGATTGTTTTCAACATCTGTGATTTCATTTAGGGTTGTCGGACCACCCTGTGGAGGTACATACACTTTTGTGACCATGGACTAGTACACCATTCCCATACACTGCAAGTGACATTTCATGTGACCTTTCCAAAGAGCAAAGTTGGTTCCATCAAACTTCAGACTATCCTTCTTATATGATGACATCCTGGATCTCCTTAAGCGGTTAAGCTCTTTTTAGAGGAACTTAGCTCTGATACCAATTGTTAGATTTAGGGCACACAACTGAGAGGGGGGTGAATCAGTTGTGCGAAACTTTCACAAATTAAACACTTGAATCTTCTTTAGTGATTAGTAGAATATTAATCATGAACCATAATGCATTCAAATCAAAAGCAGAAACATATCAACACATAAGACACCAAGATTTTGATGTGGAAAACCTGGTTAAAGGAAAAACCATGGGGTGATTAACCCAAGAATGTATTCTCTGTTAGAAGAATAGAAAGAACAAATGGCACATGCCAATTAGGGCTCATTGCCCAAGCACACTGCTCACAAGAGGCTCACTGCCTACAAGAGACAAACTGTCTACAAAGAAATACCTTCATGAACTGGAGAATAGCATCTTCATCATGCTTGAATCAGTTCCATTTAAGCCCAATACTTCTTCTCTGCCTTTCGCACTTCTCCTTGCTACCACACACTCATCACCACAAGACATTCTTCAAAATGACTTAACAATCCCTTATTTATACAAGGAATCGACTTCGGAACAATCATCTAAGTCAAAAAACACCTACAAGATCATTCGCAAGACGTGTAAAACATCTGGTCAGCCAATCTCAAGAAGAACACCATCATCCAGTGGTTATTCTTCAAATGCGCACTCTAACTTCAATGTGGATCACCAACATGAACTAGACACGATCCAAGGATCACAACAACCTTTCCTGAATCATCAAGAACATCCGCACTTCATCTGTTTGCTAGAATTCTTCTCCCCTTCATCCAAAACCTCAAGAACACAGTCTGTCATCACTGTCACAAAGGAATAGGTTCTTCCAGACCTTCAAACCACGAACCAATCTATTTGACACATCACAAGGACATCCTCAACACTTTCTCAAATCCGTAGAATGGGATAATGCATTACCGGACCTCACCAGACCTATCTGTGTCACTCTGTCACCTCTGGACACCTACCGGAGCCAGTTCTACTTCAACGACCATAACTTCTTCAGATCTTCATGCGGACCTCTGAAAACTTGACTGGATCATCTCAAGACTTATATCTACAAACCCTTTAATCCGCATCCTCTGATCCTCAACCTATCTTGGACTTTTACCTTGTTGTCATCACTGTTCTTCACTATTCTTGATTGAGACTAATTTTCTCAATATCCTCAGCACACAGTTCACCCAATCCTTCTCATTAATGCAACATGAGTATGTTGACATCAATGACAACACCGGTTAAACCCATATTTGCAATAGGACCAAGAGTCATCCTCTGTGCCATATAAGTCAAGAAGGATTTAAACACCAAATATAATTGAAAATTCAAGAGAGATAATAGAATCTCAATAGAAACACTTTGTACAAAAGTGTGGCATCCAAACCAACTCATGTCAATCCCATAACTCATGCAACAACAACTCAAGAATAACCCACAACTCTCACGAGGAAAGGGGCAAATCACCAAATAACACCACAAAAGAGACAAAGGCTTTAATTCCAAAATGAACTCATTGGTTAAATTCCTAGTTTTTGGTAAGGATACCACATAAGTAGTAGAACATATATTTGTTCTACAGTCACTGTGGAAAAGAAAAGAAACCACCAGAGACCAAGTAAAACTATTTGATTTTGTAGGAACCTTACAGAATGACACATTAAATTGGTACATAAAGACATGCCACACTTAGGGTAGACCTAAGAACAACTCTGAGGAAGACACACACAATTTATTGTGGCATATGCGAAGAATGGGATGATCATGAAACAAATGACTATCCATCACTATTGTTTAGACTCCACAGAGAAGACGAGCATGAAACATGGTGTAATCAACACCACAACAAAAAAACAACAGACCATGAAATGGCATATGTGAAAGTCTTAGTGAAAAGACCCCTTTATGCTCAAGACCATGGATACAAGGCACCAAACTAGAAAAATCAAAGAAATATTCACACACTTCAAAATACACCACCATGAAACCAAATATCATATCCATCTACTTACACAAGTGAAGATATAGCTTATTACAACAATTACAGAGGTGGAGGAGGTAGAGGCAGGGGTAAAAGAAGAAGAGAAGATGCCACCTTCTATAATTGTGGCGAATAAGGACACTATGCAATTAATGCAAGAAGAAAAGAAGAAAGCATGTGGATTCTATGGAAATCTGGAACATGACCTATTCACATGTGAAAGAGCACATAAATATTTCAAAAATGCTCCACTATACTCAAGGAGCAACAAATTATCTAGTCCTAACGTAACCATAGGAGAAAAAATAATGTTAAAAGTCCCTAAGAATCCATTGCAAGGGGCACAGAGATGTTGAAAAAAAGAAATAGAACTAAAAAACATAAGAATTGTTATATTCTTAATGAAGAAGAGGCATTGGAAAAATAATATCAGGAGAAAAAGGAAAAGTTAAGACAAAGAGCCCTATTAGAAAATAAAGATAAAACCAATGTTGTTGTAATCCCCAGAAGAGGGAACAATATCGCTAAGGCAAGGCAAGGAATAGAAGAATCAGATTATGAAGAAGAAGAATTTTTTTTTTATCCCACTAAATATGAACATGAAAAAATAGTCGAGGAGGCTAAACAAAATATAATTCAAGAACAAGAAAAAGAACAATACTATAAAGCCTATTTTTCAAAAAAAGAAGCACTGACATTAAAACAACTAGCTTCTTTTGTAGAACAACAGAACCTAATAGAAAAACTTAAGCAACTTTCTAAATACTAGAACAAATAAACACTACCAAAACTACATGTTAAGAAAATAACTAAAACATCAAGACAATGGAAAACTAAAGCATTGATGATAAATGCACACATAAACCACAAGCAAATCAAACAAGTGATGATTGATCTAGGTATTGACGTTAACATGCTTCCAAAAGGGTATGGGAATACCTAGGAAAATATCAATTACATGAAACCCCATATAAAAGTCAGCTTAGCAGACAGTTCATCAATAGGAACAATGGGAACATGGAAGAATGTAGAGGTCAACCTACTAGGAGTCAAACAAACAGTAGAATTTGAAATCATAGAGATGAAGGATCCCTTTGACACCTTTAATGCCCTTCCAGGTTTACAATGGTTTGTGAATTCCAATGGTATTATAGACTCAAGAAAATAAGAATTGTTCTTTGCATACAATGATAAGATAGTGCATATACCCTTGGACACATATAAGTAACACATATGTGGAAGAAGTGGCACAAGACAAATATGAAGATGAATCTAAAATGTTCTATTAACTAGAAACAATCTCAAAGCCAAAGTCACTTAATGAACCAAACTCTGAAGGGGAAGTATAGATTGATAGAAGTTTAATTAAAGTATAGATAGTGAAGATGTACTCAATGCTTGGTTAAGGGATGAATCAGAGTTACAATGTCAGAAGTTAAGGAGAGTTAGAAAAATTTATACAATACACAGAGTCCAAAGAAACCTATCACATCTTACTACAAGTACATCAATCCCACTACAAAAACACCAAACACATCCAATACACATAATAACACTATTCTCAAAAAATCACGACAATTTAATCACATCTCACGCATAATATCTCATATCAAGCTACCAAATTCCTCTAGAGTAGGTAACCTAACAACATATTTAGAAGATATGGAAAAGACATTTGACAAAGAGGAAATGAGACTAGAGGCATTACAACATACCTTAATTTGTAGCTCCACAAGATGGTGGAATACACACAAAGATAACATTCCTAGATGGAAACCCATTAAAATTCTTATTAAGGCAAGATATTTACCTGAAGAAGGAGAATGTACACAAATTACCAAATATGATGGCACCATATCACCTCAACAACATTTGAACATCTACACTACTACATGGGATGCAAAAAGAGAATATGACATAAGATTATACATATAGATGTTCTATTAGATACTTACACCCGTGGTACAAACTTGGTATATTAACCAAGAGAAGAGGGCAGAAACAAGAAGTTAGGAAGAACTTCAAAAAGATTGTCAACATACATTTTATTTCTTCAATCCCAACAAGGTTATCCACAATGCACTTCAAAAGATGAGGGAAATCATATTCCTGCCTACAGAAGAAAATATAAAAGAAATACGAACCAAACAACACACACTGGCACCGCCAAGGAAGGAAGGCATATGGAAATTAATAGAATTGTTGGATAAACATGACCGATATTCTATAAAAAGGTGCTACACCACACAATAAAATGGAATAAGAATTGAGGAAGAACCGCAATTGGATATACAAATTAAGTAAGGAGAAAGAGTGATAACATCATACACTAAACTCAAAAATAAATACTACAATCAACCACTAAAACTAAGAGAAGAAAACATGCAACAGAGGGTATCCCTAAATTGGTAAAAATAGGGGATTACTGGGAAGAAAAGGAATTTATACAAATTATAGAGATCCTATCAGAATATGAAGACTTATTTCCCCACACATTCATAGACTTAAAAGGAATTAAAGAGGAAGTAGGGATAATGAAAAAACAACTTAAAGAAGGAGAAAAACCTCAGAAGAAAAGGCCATATAGATTAAACTCCAATATGAAGAAGAAAGTTAAGATAGAAATTGATAAAATGCTAGCAGTAGGAATAATTAAAATAGTGGAAGATGTGAAGTTGAATAGTCGATGTTAGACACACAAGAATACTGAGAGGGGGGGGTGGATCAGTATTGTAACAATTTTCAATTTCAACAACTTCAACTTATTTGGAGAAGATTAAACCTTAAGAATCACAACTTCAACATGAAAGAACAACACAATGTACATCAACACATAACACTAGATATACTTGAAAAAACCTAGAAAGGAAAAACCACGGTGAGGATTAACTCACAATATATGAAGCTCAAATAATAACTTTGTTTTAGGGGCTTTAACCCAAGGAAGCTGCTACTCTCTAAGTAACTTTGATTTAGGGTCACTCCCAAGGAATCTTCTACACCCTAATGACTTTGTTTTAGGATCACTCCCAAGGAAGCTACTACTCCTTGATATAAGAACACAGTTACAAAAGATTACAGTATGACAGTCTTTCTACTGTCTAAAAACTGACATTGAAACTCACACTTTTGATGATTGTACTTCTACCTCTTCACACTTTCTTCTAAAGATCTGATCAGTTAGGCACACTCCATACTTGATCACTATCAAAAATATGTCTTCAAGATGAATCCATACAGCATCAACAACATCTTCTCTTTCTCCTTTAGTCGCACATCAATAATGCATTTATTCTCCTTTTTATCTCTTTGCTAACCTTTTCAATCAACTTGCAATCATACCTTCCTCACTCAATTTGATTCACTATTTATACATGATATTACATTGATTACATATCTTGTTGGCTAGATACAATATGAAAAATACATTTACAAGTTGGCCATACATCACACAATATGAAACGTGTAGAAGATAGGTCCTAAGTGAACACACACGTTACACTAGCAGAAGATCCAAACCTTTTGGACCCCAACACTTGCTTAACCAGGTCCAAAACATCCTTCACAACTTCAAACACCAAGAAATTACATCCGCACATTCCACTCATTTGGAAATAGGAAACTTTAAGGAGAATACATGAAGACTTAAGGAGAATACATGAAGACTTGAAGTATAATGACCATATCAACTTGAAAAACCTTGTGTGGTAGTGGAAACAAGAGAGATCTTCATGAAACTTTTCTAGATGAGTCCACATGACTCATAAAACATCCCCAAACACTCCTTTTCCACTGCACATCAAAGAATTGTGCTGCACAGCTTCAATCATTTACTTTGAGAACACTTTGTCATCCGGAACACACTAAAACATGCTGGCATTTGAAAAACTAAGCTGCGGACCACCAACAACCTTGAAACTGAAAAGATGCATGTAATACACATCTAGAAACATGTCCTCAAAAATGCAAGGGCAATCATTCATTTGTGGAGGAATGCAAAGCATTCCATCAAACCTTCAACATTGACATACTCTACCAGAACATTTGTCAGTACTCTATCATGCACAACTTCCACATAAGAAGGGTGAATGATTTAAATCTCTGGAATTATCACCTTCACTAGAATCTTAAAATACCTTTAGAACCACAAAGACAAATCTGCACATGCGGAGGAATGTGGAGCATCCTTCTTCCATGTAGTGACTATCTTCACAAAACCAACACTGTCTTCACTCTTTCTTTTACAAAACATACTTCTGGTAGTCCATACATCATGAAACTTGGAATATGCAGGATTTGTAATTACATTAAGCTATGTTCCAATCCACAAAGGCCCAAAACCAAACTAATGGAAATTTTGAGCACTTTCCTAGACAGTCTTCAATGGTGGTCATTTTGAAACAAAGACTATCACCAACTTCTAGAGGCTAAATCTTCTTTGCCTTAACACATGCATTCTTAGGGACAGTAGAGGAGAGCATACAACATATCTTAGTCCATCATATCTTAGTACTTATAATTCCCATATTAATGTGTCTTCTTGATGCTTCTAATTCCCATCTTAATAGAACTTCCTACTCAATTCTGCAATGAACAAGGCATGATATGAACTTCTAATTCCCATCTCAATGTATCTTCTTCAAGAGCATGACATGCATATCTCAATGTATCTTTATATATCTTCTTCAGGAGCATTACATCCAACTATGAGCACTTCTAATTCCCATCTAAATGTATCTTCTTCAGGAGCATGACATGCATATCTCAATGTATCTTTATATATCCACTTTAGGAGCATTACATCCAACTATGAGCACTATTACACATCCATAAAAGTGTTTACACCAATGACAACCTTGTGACAGTGTTGAGATCAATGACAAACAATACAACCATTGGAATCATATGTGTAACAATCTCCCTCTTTAGCATTGATGGAAACACATATTTGCACATATCTCTCCTTTTGACATCAAGGACAAAGGGCAACTACCATCAACTTCATCAATAACCATACATCTGCACATTTTCCTTTAGGATATAACTTTTTCTTGCAACAAACAAACTCCCCCTATCATTAGTAAACCTGCTCCCCCTATCATCAACAACCACTACCTACTCCCCTAAGAGGTAGCCATCATCAGTCCAAGAAACAAAGATATAATGTTAACTCCCCTTGGACAGATGCATCGCTATGCATGTTTAGCAAGGAGGGGCGATTACCCCTAACTTTTGTCAGAGATCCTCAAAGGTGTCCTTTGCAAGAGCCTTTGTAAATATATCTTCAATTTGATCCTTTGTTGGAACATATTCCAACTTCACTTCTTTATCTGCAACCTTCTATCTCAAAAAGTGATACATGATTGCTATATGCTTGGTTCTAGAATGCATCACTGGATTCTTGGAAATATTGATAACACTTGTATTGTCACACAAAATAGGAATAGGCTTATCATACAATACTTATATCCTTCAAAGTTTGCTTCATCCACAACACTTGTGTACAGCAGGAGGCTGTTGCAATATACTCTACCTCTGCGGTCGATAAGGACACTAAATCTTGCTTCTCACACTGCCATGAAACCAATCTGCTTCCTAGAAGAAAGCACCACCACTTGTACTTCTTCTATCATCAACACAACCATCCCAGTCAACATTAGTGTATACACTCAAATCAAATTCATTACCTTTTGGAAACCATAGACCATAGTCCAGAGTTCCTTTCAAGTATCTGAAAATCCTTTTCACTGCCTTCTCATGTGTTTGCTTAGGATTGACTTGATATCTTGCAACAACACATACTGCATGCGTAATGTCAGGTCTAGAAATAGTCAAGTACAACAATGCTCCAATCATAGACCTACAAATAGTCTAATCCACCTTCAGAGACTCATCATATTTTCTCAAGTGACATCCAATGACCATGGGAGTACTCACTAGTTTTGAATCCTCCATACCAAACTTCTTCAACAATTCTTTGACATACTTAGCTTGAGAGATAAAGATACCACCATCTAGCTAGGAAATTTGAAGTCCAAGGAAGAAATACATTTCACCAATCATGGACATCTCAAACTCTTTTTGCATCTCCTCTACCAACCTTATACACATATCATCATCTCCACCAAAAATGATGTCATCAACATATACTGCAACTATCAAAATCATGTCTCATTCTTCCTTTATATAAAGATTACTATCTGTGGTACCTTTCTTAAAGCCCTACTGAAGTAGGTACTTGTCTAATCTTGCATACCAAGCCCTAGGTGCTCACTTGAGACCATACAAGGCCTTCTTAAGTCTGCATACCATGTCTGGATCTTCTCATATCTAGAAACCATCTTGTTGTTCAATGTATGCTTCTTCCTCTACATCACCATTCAGAAATGTTGAATTGACATCCTTCTAATATACTTTGAAATTATTATGAGCAGCAAGAGCAAGGAACATTCAAATTGCCTCCATTCTTTCTATTGAAGCATAAGTTTCCTCAAAATTAATGCCTTCTACTTGAGTGTATCCTTTGGATACTAATCTTGCTTTATTCCTCACAAATCCACCTTCTTCATTTAGTTTGTTCTAGAATACCCATTTTTTTCCTATAATATTCTTGTTTGTTGGTCTAGGAACCAATTCTCATGTTTGATTCTTCTCAATCCAATCCAATTCTTCTTCCATGGCTTTTATCCATCCATCATCCTTGCTAGCTTCAGCAAAGGTCTTAGGTTCTACTTTTGATAACAAACACAAGTTTACTTACTCATGTGTCTTAGCAAACCTTCTCCTTGTTTGGACACCTTGATTCTTGTCTCCAATGATCTGTTCTACTGAGTGATTCTTCTAAACATAGTTTGCTGGGGTCTTATGCATCTGCTTTCGTTCTTGTTCCTTTTCTTCTTTCACTTCTTCTTCTTCATCCTCAATGCAAGGAAAGATATCAAATTCGGTGTCTTCTAAATCTGGTGAGAGCTGATACAAGTCTTCATCTACTTTGATATTTGTGCTTTCAATCATCTTTCTCAACCTTTTGTTGTAGCATCTATAGGCATTTCTTCTGATTGAGTAACCAAGATAGATTCCTTCATCACATCTTGAATCAAACTTTCCTAAGTCTTCTTCATCTCTTCTGATATAGTATTTTCTACCAAAGATCCTGAAGTATCTAATAGTGGGAGGTCTTCCATACCATAACTCATAAGGGGTCTTAGTTTTGTTGACCCTTAACCACACTCTGTTAGTTAGATAGACAACAGTGTGAATTGCTTCCTTCCAGTATATATCAAGAAGATCTGCATCTTTCAACATCACCCTAGACGTTTCTTACACAGTCCTATTCTTCCTTTCCACTACTCCATTTTGCTGAGGAGTTCTAGGAGCAGACAAATGCCTCCTAATACCATGATCTTCACAAAACTTTTCAAATTCATTTGAAGTAAACTCACCTCCTCTATCTGACCTTAAACATTTGATCTTAGTATCCATTTCATTTTCAACCAAGGCTTTGAAAACTTTAAACTTATCAAGGGCATCATATTTTTATTTTAAGAAAGTAACCCAAGTCATTCTAGAATAATCATCAATGTGCAACATAAAATACCTTTCACCTTGTTGACTCTTTACTCTTGTAGGACCACATAGGTCTGTGTGAATCAGCTCCAATGGCTTTGAAGAAGAATACTCCTTTCTTTTAAAACTTGTCTTTGTCTGCTTTCACATTTGACATTCCTTGCATATAGTGTTTGTAGGCTTGATTATCTCAGGCATATCTCTCACTACATGAGTATAGCTGATTCTTACCATATTATCAAAATTGTTGTGTCCCATTCTTTTGTGCCACCACCAACATTCATTGGATTGAGCCAACAGACATGATCTTCCATTTACCTCTTTCAAGTGATAGATATCACCACATGTCTTGATACCTTCTGCAACTAGCTTTCTGGTTCCTACCTTCCTAATTTTACAACCACTGGCATGAAAAGTAAGATTGTAACCTTTCCTACACATCTGACTAACATTGAGAAGATTGTGTTGTAATACTTTGGCATAGAGAACATCCTCAGTCTTATTCTTTCCATCAATAGTTATGACACCTTTACCATAGATTTGAGCTGACTCATCACCTCCAAACTTGATAGCTCCACCATCCCACTTCTCAAGGATGATAAAATTCTCCTTGTCACCAGTCATATGATTTGAAAAACCACTGTCAATAACCCAAGCTTTGGTTTTTTCTTTTGCATGGAAGGTAGCCCATACAACCATTGATCTTTCATTATTTTGGACTGTTTGCAAGGTATTAGTTTTTCCACATTTTCCAACATCATCCTTTTTTGTCACCAACACTCATGGCCAAAAAAAGTGTTTCATCGTTTGAATCATCATTGATGCAGAGCATCTAAGACAGTAGTCTCATAGTTCAAAACTTCAAATGGAACTGTTCTCTAGGTTCACTATTTTACTAGAGGTTCCCTCTCTTACCCATGAAGGGCTTCCACACAATCACTACCTTGTTCTTGACAAGCAACATGAGGGAGGACTCCAACACACCTTCCAAGATGCCCAACTCCATCTAACATCCCTTCAACGCCTCTACATAGGACTGCAGGACAGCAATCTTCACTATGTTCTTCATAGACTGTCACAATCTCACTGCTCCATGAGAAGGACAGTCACAATACTCTCTCTTAAGTTGGTCTCTATCAAGACACCCTCAACCTCATACAACATAAAAAACCTATAACTTGCCACACATATCTACTACCTTCCTTGGCAAAGCAATAGTTCATCAAACTTACCTATTTCTTGTGATGACTGTCTCCTAAGGAGGACTGATAGAGGCAATAATAGGTAAGATGGCTACTTCCTCAGAGAGATCTCTTCTTTCTCCCTGTCATGAATCCATGACCAAGCCTAGGGCTCCTCCCATCATTCTCCACACCTTCATTCACCAACATTCCTCTTCCTCAGTCACTGATCACCACCCTCAAGCTGTTGTCCTTCTCTAAACTGTCAACACATGAATTTGCAGAGTCCTTCACATGGAATACCCCACACCAACCGTCCTCCTGCCACCAAATCCTTTACAATACCTTTCCCTCACTAACATACAACCCATTCCATTGAGTAGGGCAGACTAAGATCAATGGAATGGGGAATAATCCATCAGCTGCTCAGCAAAAGACCTAAATTAGGTTTCAACCTACTTTTAGACAAAAGAGAAATACAAAGCTAAACAAGGGTGTCAAGAGCCCAAACCAAATGCAAAGGGAAGTTATCTCTCAACTCTAACCATGCATTACAAACTTTAACCACCTACAGGCCGTACAGGTACGGATTTATGCAGAAAACAACAAATTAATGGATGATAACAGCAGTTTAAAAAATAGTTTTGGGAAAACTAGTGATATCTTTCATCTAGATCAATGTCAAGACTCCAAACAAAGTTCAAATCCAAGCTACTTCACACCCTTTCCATCCATTACAAACTTGGGCAATGATAAATCCGTACAGTTGTGGGTACGGCAGGAAAATAGTAACAAAAACACAGAAAATCAGGAAAAAGTAGAAAACAGTTGTCTTTTAGTTCTTTCTTTCTATTCCTTCGAATCCCTTCTCACAATTACATCTTGGTAGGCTTAAAAGAAGCCTCAATATTTGCATGAAGTCAGGTAGGAGTGGTTGGGGGTCAAAGAAACTGCCCAACCCTCGATTTCCCTTCTTGATTTTTAACTGTCACAAATAGAAACTACCTTCTTTAGGACAGTAATGACTATTTTTGTCTAAACAATGCTTTGTTTTAACTTTTGATTAACCTTGGACAAGGTTTTAAACACCCTCCTAACCTTAGACATGCCTTTATAGGCTACAAACATTTAAATGACTCCCCTTACAAACATTAAAACTCAAATGACTCCTATGACTGTCTTTTTGCCACAAGACTGTCCTACCTAGGACTAATAACATAACCAAAGTAGATTCATAGTCATTTGGACATAGTCCATTTACAACCTGGCTACAAGCCTTATTACAACATAGAATATGGTCTCAAAGACCTTTTTAAACAAACCAAACAACTTGTAAATCAAGTAAAATCTAGACATCTTGGTGCTCCTGCACCAATCATGATGCTCATCTTCTAAAGAACAATTGTCTTCTATGAAAAATAGACTCCTTTTGAATTTACTATTTATGTTACCTCTCCTAACTTCTTTAAGAGGACATTTAGAAGCAAAGTGACATGCCTTTCCACAATTGAAACATTTTAAGGGTAACTTACCTTTATATTTGCCAGAGCCTTTCTTCAGTGTTCTTACAAAATTTGCTTCAGCATCATCAGGGCTTTCATCTTCATCAACAGTCTCAACCTTTGTCTTTTTACTGCCTTTGAAAGCAACTTCTTTCTTTGGAACATCACTGTCAAATTCTCTCATTTCAAAAGCAGTAAGGGTTTCAAACATTTGGTCTAAAGAGTATTTATCCAAGTCTACAGTCTCCTCAATAGAAGATACCTTATGACTGTAAGATTTGGGAAGAGATATCATAACCTTCTTCGCAATTTCATCCTCTATTATCTTACCACCAAGACCTATGATGCTATTGACCACTTCATTCACTTAGAGCATAAATCCAACAATTTTTTATCCTCTATCATCTTTAGGGTTTCAAATCTTCTTCTGAGGATTTGCACCTTAGCTTGCTTTACTTTCTAATCTTCTTCATAAATGGTTTCAAGTTTATCCTAGACTTCTTGAGCAGAGCTACAACTCATCATGTTTGAAAGTTCTGAATCAATTAATCCACTCATGATGGTAAACATTTCCTTGGCATTGTTATCATACCTTTTGATCTCATCTACATTTGTAGGAATAGTAATAGGAATAGTGTAACCTTTCTTGACAGGATCCCAAATTCCACACCATAGAGAATTGATGTAGGCTTCCATCCTTTTCCAAAAAGCATAATATGTTACATCAAACCTAGATATCTTATTGGATCCACCTTGTGCCATCCTAGACCTTCCTCAAGTGGTGAAGCTTCCCTCAGAGGAACTTGGCTCTGATACCAAATGTTAGACACAGAAGAATATTGAGAGGGGGGGTGAATCAATATTGTAACAATTTTCAATTTCAACAACTTCAACTTATTCAGAGCAGATTAAACCTTAATCATCACAACATCAACATGAAATAATAACACAATACACATAAACACATAGTTCACTAGATATACATGGAAAATCCTAGAAGGGAAAAACCATGGTGAGGATTAACTCACAATATATGAAGCTCAAATAATAACTTTTTTTAGGGGCTTTAACCCAAGGAAGCTCCTACTCCCTAAGTAACTTTGATTTAGGGTCACTCCCAAGGAAGCTTCTACTCCCTAATGACTTTTTTTTAGGGTCACTCCCAAGGAAGCTACTACTCCCTGAAATAAGAACACACTTACAAAAGATTACATCATGACAGCCTTTCTACTGTCTGAAAACTAACATTGAAACTCACACTTTTGATGATTACACTTCTACCTCTTCACACTTTCTTCTAAAGATCTGATCAATTAGGCACACTCTATACTTGATCACTATCACAAATATGTTTTCAAGATGAATCTAGACAACATCTACAACATTTGTTGTTTCTCCTTCAGTCACACATCAATAATGCATTTATTCTGCTTTTTATCTCTTTGTGAACCTTTTCAATCAACTTGCCATCATACCTTCCTCAATCAATTTGATTCACTATTTATACATGATATTACATTGATTACATATCTTGTCAGCTAGATATAATATGAAAAATACATTTACAAATTGGCCAGACATCACACAATATGAAACATGTAGAAGATAGGTCCTAAGTGAATAGACACGTTACATAGCAGAAGATCCAAGCCTTGCGGACCCCAACACTTTCTTAACTAGGTCCAAAACATCCTTCACAACTTCAAACACCAAGGAATTGCATCCACACAGTCTACTCATTTGGAAATAGGACATATTTAAGGAGAATACATGAATACTTGAAGTATAACAACCATATCAACTTGAAAAACCTTGTGCGGTACTGGAAACAAGAAAGATCTTCATGAAACTTTTCTAAATGAGTCCACATGACTTATAAAACATCCCCAAACACTCCTTTTCCACCACACATCAAAGAATTGTGTTGCGCAACTTTAATCATTTAATCTGAGAACACTCTATCATCTGGAACACATTGCAACATGCTGTCATTTGAAAAACTGAGTTGCAGACCACCAAGAACCTTGAAACTGAAAAGAAGCATGTAATACACATCTAGAAACATGTCTTTAAAATCACAAGGGCAATCATTCATTTGTGGAGGAATGTGGAGCATTCCATCAAACCTTCAACATTGACTTACTCTGCTAGAACATATGCTGGTACTTTATCATGAAGAACTTCATAGAAGAAGGGTGAATGATCTAAATCTTTGGAATTATCACCTTCACTAGAATCTTAACATACCTTTAGAACTACAAAGCCAAATCTGCAAATGTGGAGGAATGCGGAGCATCCTGCTTCCATGTAGTGACTATCTTCACAGAACCAACACTGTCTTCATTCTATCTTTTTCAAAACATACTTCCGATAGTCCACACATCATGAAACTTGGAATATGCAAGATTTGTAATTACATTAAGCTATGTTCCAATCTACAAGGCCCAAAACCAAATTGATGGAAATGTTGAGCACTTTCCTGGATAGTCTTCAATGGTGGTCATTCTGAAACAGAGACTATCACCAACTTCCAGAGGCTAAATCTTCTTTTCCTTAACACATGCATTCTTAGGGATAGTAGAGGAGAACATACAACATATCTTAGTGCTTCTAATTCCCATATTAATGTGCCTTCTTGATGCTTCTATTCTCATCTGAATAGAACTTCGTACTCAATTCTGCAATGAACAAGGCATGATATGAACTTCTAATTCCCATCGCTATGTATCTTCTTCAGGAGCATGACATGCATATCTCAATGTATCTTTAGATATCTTCTTCAAGAGCATTACATCCAACTATGAGCACTTCTAATTCCCATCTCAATGTATCTTCTTCAGGAGCATGGCATGCATATCTCAATGTATCTTTATATATCTTCTTCAGGAGCATTACATCCAACTATGAGCACTATTACACATCCATAACAGTGTTGACATCAATGACAACCTTGTGACAATGTTGACATCAATGATAAACAATACAACCATTGGAATCATATGTGTAATAGTCCCATGGTGGTACAAAATAAGAAAATTGGTGACATTAGAATATGTGTAGATTTCAAGGAATTAAATAAAGCTTGTGTCCATGATCCATTTCCTATGCCATTCATAGAGGAAGTCCTAGAATCTGTTGCTTGAAGGGAACCATACTCTTTCACCAATGGATTCTCAAGACACCACAATGTTAAAACTCAGGAGGAGGATCAACCAAAAACTATATTTGCAACATAATGGGGATCTTTCATGTACATAGTGATGCTATTTGGACTAAAGAATGCGCCAGTAGTATTTATCCGCATTATGTTCAATGAATTTAAGGACTTCATTCATGACTTCCTAGATGTCTACCTAGACGATTGGACAACATACAGATTTTTAAAGGATCATGTTCAAGTATCTTTAATGATGCTAGAAAGATGCAAGAGTTTACAAATTTCTCTAAACCTAAAGAAGTGTGTCTTTGTGGTACCATTTGTTATGCTCCTTGGACATATAATCTATAAAGAGGGGCTCATTGTAGATCCCTTAAAAGTGTCACTTATTATGAATCTACCTCCGCCAAAAATAACTTCAGAGTTTCAAAATTTTCTAGGTTATACTGGCTACCACCACAAACTTATCAAAGGCTATGCCACAATAGCAACCCAATAGAAGAACCTCTGAAGAAGAGAACAAGCAAAGCAATCAATTGGATTGAACAATGCCAAAAAGCATTTGATACATTAAAACACAAGATAGTAGAAGCCCCTATATTAATATTTCTAGATTGGAATATTCCATTCCATGTACATGTAGATGTCTCTGAAACAACAATTGGAGAAGTGTTAGCACAAACCAAGGGGAAACAAGGATCATCCAATTGCCTTTGCCATCCGCAACCTCTCTCAAGAAAAGAAGAACTATACTACCACAAAAATAAAATCTTTAGCGATGGTATGTACCCTACATAAATTCATACACTAGCTGCTATCCACTCCATTTACATTCTGCACAAACCACAAACCCTTGAAATACCTACTCAATAGACTAGTCACACAAGGAAGGATATGTAGATGGCTCTTACTATTCTAAGAATTTGACTTCAATATCATGGTGAAACCAAGAAAAAGAAACCAAGGACCCAATTATCTTTCAAGAATAGAAATAGGGGAAGAACCAGACAAAACAAAGGAAGATTTACCTGGCACAAATTTATATAGAGTCACTACAATGCCAGAAGAACTCAATGATGTGTCAAGTCTACTATCCACTAGAAAACTCCTTGAGAATAGTTCCCAAAATGATAAATAAATGCTCTTATAGAAATAATTACCTTATACACTAATTGAAGGAGAACAACACATAGTTGGAAGAGATGAAATCATCTGCAGGGTAGTGTTTGAACATGAAAGATAGGATATCCTCTAAGAGGCACATGAAGGAATTTTTGGAGGTCATAACTTGGGGAAAATCACCAGAAAGAAAGTCATGATTTCCAAATTATGGTGGCCCATATTATTTAAGGATACCAGTCTATATGCCAAATTGTGTGACATATCTCAAAGAATAGGAAGACCGATTGCAAGAGATGAAATGCCATTGCGACCAATTCTAGCCTAAATGCCATTCAAGAAATGGGAAATAGACTTTATTGGACCTATTGAGAAATTTTGTTACAAGATGGAGACAAGTTCTCTACTCATCAAAAAGTGCCCCAAACATGGACCATAGATAATTGTGCAACCTCTTCTTGCATGCCCTTAATAGGGATACTCGAGAGGAAGTATAGAAATTACCCTACAAATCCTATGAGGAAGAACTAGAGAGTGCCTTACGAATTGATCAAGCTACCATTGATAGTGGGTGAAGAACTTATGGCACAAATAGATGACTAGTGACACAAACAAATGATGATGGTGGAAGCAACACCTCCATGATAAAGATCTTGAAGAACAATAGAAATGCAACTAGGAATGGGGTGACAAATCAACCCCCAATAAGAAACAAGGTGAGAAATGACTATAATGGAAGAGACCATTTTCCTCCAAACGTTAATGTAATAGATCAACTTTATAATAATGGCTACTACCAAAGAGATAATCAATAACCATTGAATTGAAACTAGAATGATAATAGATATGAATGTCCTCCTTACGAATACAACCAATTTTGTTCTTTCCATAGGATAAAGAAGCATAGCACCAAATCATGTAGGGAGTTTAATAGGTTCATCGCAAGATTGCCTAAAGATCAACAATGATTATTTATTGAAATGGCCCCAAATCTATAAGAGGTCAAACCAAACAACAATAACAACAGCAAACCAATGCAAGCACCTATCACACAATAAAATGTGGATATGAAAATTTTCCAAGACCCCTTTCTAACACATAGGAATAATGAAATGAATGGTCACAACACAACTTCAGGGTCATCTAATCCTTCAAAAATCTTGTAGATAAATATCCCTATGTAACTGAGACTAAAAGGAGAGGCAAGAATGTTAGGATTAGTGGAAATACTACATGAGGAAGATGTTGAACCTAATGATGGATAGAGAATAAAACTTCATGAAGGGATAGTTTCAATTGCAGAACCAATACCTACCCTAACCAGACCATACAAATTAATAGAAGATCTAAAGAAGACATATTCCCACATTTATTTCATAGATCTCCTTAAAAATTCACCATCACATTGGTCATCTCTTCTAAAAGAAATGGGGTTGAAATTATTAGGATTAAGGTGCCATCAGCCTTGTAAATCCTATGTAATTTATTATTCCTATTATTGTTTATAAATCACCCATAAGGGATGAAATGTTTCACCAGCAGTGATCTTGTTTCAACCTCATGCTCATATCTGGTACCCAACGCTAATTCATCCACAACAGGTGGGTCGTACGGGAGTTTCCCCCCTACAAGGGGTCCAAGGGATCATCCCCCGATGGGGAATCCGAGGGCCACACGCCCCGACAGGGGTTTGAGGGAAGCGTCTTCAAAACCACATTTTATTTATATTTTATCATTGTGAATCTAGACCATTCTTCATTAGGTCATAGATATGACAGTCAATATTATGTCAGTTTTCTTGCCCTAGAAGGAAACCCCCTTTTATAAGGATATTTGTACTACATTATTAGCAAAGTTGAGAGTAATAGGCAACGCTGGATTGAAGACTGAAGAAGAAGAGGAAGTGCATGTATTGTAATCTCATATTTGAATATAATACAACTTGGAGCCTCTTTTGTTGGTGGAGTTGTTTTTACCCAAAAGGGTTTTCTCCACATTACATATTGTGTTATGTGTTCAATTCTTAATGCATGTCATTTCTGTGTAGTGAGTTTTATTTTTGTTGCAAACTCCATTGATTCTACATTGTTTAGAGGACATAAATAAGGTTTGAATTAGATTTTCATTGTGTGGTTTGCACCTTCATTTCTAACATTTGGTATCAGAGCCTGGCCAATTTTGATTCTTGGGTGGTAGTGTGAAGGTTTTTTAGTTGTAGTTGGAGATTTGTTTTTTTTTTGTTTGTAGGTCTTGTGTACATATCATGGTTACATCCACTATTGCTTCTACCTCTCGATTGGACATTGAAAAGTTCAATGGCATAGGGTATGAATTGTAGAAGCTGAAGATGGAGGATTTGCTTGAGGAAAGAAATCATTGGTTGGTTTTTATGAAAGAGAGGAATCCTGATGATGTTGCTCAAGATGAGTGGGATAGACTAGATAAAAAGGCATGAGGTACAATCTAACTGTGTCTTGTAGATTCTATTCTATTGAATGTTACGAGTGAGAAGTCTACACATAGCTTATGGAAGTGTATGGGTGAGATCTACCTAGCCAAGAGTATGGTAAACAAGCTTTATTTAAAGCGTAAATTATTTTCCATGAAAATGAAAGAGGGTGAATTAGTTGTAGAGCATTTGAATTTGTTTAATTTGTTATTGAGTCAACTAGCATCTATAGATGTTGATGTGAATGAAGAAGATATATGTATATTGCTTCTCTATTCTTTACCTAAGTCATGGGAGAATGTTATTTTGGCTATCACTGCTAACCTCACAGATATGAAGTTGGATGCTCTTGTTTTAGTTCTTCTGTCACATGAATCAAGGAAGAAAAGTTTGGATAGTTCAGGGGATGCTCTTAGTGTCAGGGCAAGGTCTATGGGAAGAGAACCAAAAGGATATAAGAAGGGGTCTAAAGACAAGTCTAAATGTCATTCTAAGACCCCTGGAAAGAAGAACAGAGTCAAGTGTTGGAACTACAAAAATAGAGGACATGTGAAAAAGGAATGTAGAAACCCGAAGAAACAATAGGATTCTGCTACTGATAAGTCTTCGAATGTAGGTGATGAGGTTTTACTTTTTGCATGTAATGTTGTTTCTCATGATCATTGGTTGGTTGACTCAGGATGCTCGTACCACATGACCCCACATAAAGAATGGTTTTCCACATACGAAGAGTATGATGGAGGAAATGTGTACCTCAGGAACAACTCTACATATCTTATTGCTAGATGAGGGAAGGTAATGTTGTTTTTCAGTGATGGGATAATTAAAACCCTCCCTTATGTTTTACATGTTCCCAGATTGGCTAGAAATTTGATTTCTATTTCAAAGTTGAATGATTTGGCAATGCATGTGACATTTGATAAGCATGGTTGCAGATTGGTGAGAGGAAACTTGGTGGTAGTGAAGGGGAAAAGATTGGGAACTCTGTTAATCTAGAAGCCACTACTATTTGTAATGCCTCTTATGCATCTGAGGCTAATACTAAAAATACATGTATGAGTTGTGGCACCGTAGATTGGGCCACATAAGTCAGTCTGGTTTAAAGACTATCTTAAATAAAAAATTGTTAAATGGTTTATCCTATTCTAATGAGAGTTTTAAATTCTTTGAATAAGGTGTGTTTGGAAAACAAAATAGGTCTCCATTTCCTTCAGGCAGTAATAAATCTAATGATAAATTGGAACTTATTCATTCGGATGTTTTTGGTCTAGTGGATGTTGAATCAATTGGAAAATCTAGATATTTGGTTTCCTTCATTGATGATGCCTCAAGGTTTACGTGGATTTATTTAATACGTCACAAATCTAATTTTTTCACTAAATTTAAGGAATTTAAAGCTTTAGTTGAAAAGCAATCAGATCAGAAGATAAAGGTTTTGAGACCTAACAATGGAGGGGAATAATGTTCTAAGGAATTTGATGAATTTTGTAAGCATGTAGGTATTGTTATACAGAAGACAACTCCATATACACCATAGCATAATGGAGTGGCAGAAAGGATGAATCAGACAATAATGGAAAGAGCTAGAAGTATGTTGAGTGAATCACAATTGAACAAATGCTTTTAGACAGAATTTATGTGTACTACAAACTACTTGGTTAACAGATCTCCATGTAAGGCTCTTGTTTCAACTCCTTATGAAATGTGGACAAGTAAGAAACCTTCTATTTCACATTTAAGGGTATTTGGTTACGAGGATTATGTTCATGTGCCTAAAGAAAAATGAACTAAGTTGGATCCAAATGATGAAAAGTGTACTTTCATTGGATATGGTGATAATGTAAAAGGTTATAAGCTTTGGAATCCACTAACTCAAAATATTATCTATTCTAGAGATGTTATTTTCAGGGAACTTAGTGTTATTTCATAACCTGAACAACCAAAGGAAAAAGAAGAAAAGGTGAAGAGAGTGCATTTTGAATGAGAGCATGAAGATGCACCTTAGGAAGAACATAATGATGGATTGGGGGTGAAGAAGTAGAAGAAGACAAGAGTGAAAGTTATGATGAGGAAGAATTTATTGCGATAGAAGAAGTTGGTACAGATGAGCATGCAAAGAACCTGAAGATTCTCTTACTCCACCTCTAAGAAGATCCACAAGACAATGGAACCTAGTTGACAGATATAGCCTACCAGATTTTCATTGTGTATTTGCTTTATTGAGTACTAATGATAAGCCTAGATCCTACAGGGAAGCTATTCATGCGGATGATGGTGAGTCTTGGTAGTTACCCATGCAGGAGGAGATGATGGCTTTAGGCTCTTGCAATACTTGGGATCTTGTTCATTTTCCCAAAGGAAGAAAGGCCATAGGTTGAAAGTGGGTCTTCAAGAAGAAGTTTGGAGTAGATGGTTCATTGGAGAAGTACAAGGCTAGACATGTAGCCACAGTCTACTCCCAAAGAGAGGGAGTTGATTTCGGTGAAATATTCTCTCATGTTGCTAGATTAACTTCTATTAGATCTTTTTTATCCATTGTTGAAGCCTTTGATTGGGAAATAGAGCAAATGGATGTCAAGACTGTGTTCTTGTGTGGATATCTTGAGGAAGAAATTTACATGCAACAACCTACATGTCTTGAGGTAAAAGGGAAAGAACATTGGGTTTGCAGATTAAAGAGGTCTCTTTATGGTTTGAAACAATCCCCTAGAATGTGGTAGCAGAAATTTGATTCATTTGTGTTGAAATTGGGTTTTGTTAGAAGTGAGGAGGATCACTGTGTAAACATTCATTGTATTGATGATTATATTCTAATCATTGCATTGTATGTTGATGACATGTTATTTTTTAGCAATACTAAGGGTGTGATCAGTGAATTGAAAGCCCAACTTTTAGGTGCATTCGATATGAAGGATCTTGGAGTTGCCAGGTATATTCTAGGTATGGAGATCATGAGGGACAGAGCTAACAGAAAGCTTTGGTTGTCTCAAAGTAAGTATGTGAATACCATTTTCCAGAGATTTAGTATGCAGGACTATAACCCAATTAGAGTTCCTTTACCCATTGATACTAAGATTTCATCATATATATGTCTAAAGAATGAGGATGATTTCAAAGATATGTCTAATGTGCCATATGCTAGTGTTGTAGTGAGTTCATTGTATGCAATGGTTTGCACTAGACCAGATATTGCCCAAGCAGTGGGAGTTTTGAGCATATTTATGTCTAACCCTAGTAGGCAGCATTGGAATTATGCGAAGAGGGTCTTTAGATATCTAGCAGGTACTTTTGATCACTATTTGGTTTATTATGGTACTGACAGTGCTAACAAAACTTTAGACATATAGGGATTTGTTGATGCAGATTGGGCAGGTGACTTGGATAGTCGAAGGTCCACCAGTGGCTATGTGTTTACTTTGTTTGGCAGAGCAGTAAGTTGGATGAGCAAAAGGTAGCCCACAGTTGCTTTGTCCACCACCGAAGAAGAGTCTATGGCTACTACCCATGTCTCTAAGGAGGTAGTTTGGTTGAGGAGATTGTGTACATGTATTGGTTTTGATTACAGGATCATTCAGATTGGTTGTGATAGCTATATTGCTATTTGTTTGGCCAAGAATCCTATGTATCATGCTCAGATTAAGCAAGTTGATGTATAGTATCACTTTGTTTGAGAAATGGTTGCAAATGGATAGATTGAGCTAAAGAAGGTAAACACTCAAGATAATGTTGCAGATGCTTTGACCAAGCTTGTGAGCACAAAGAAATTTGTTTGGTGTAGAGAGGCCATGGGCCTTGTTTCTAGTGCCTGATTTTTTTATTGTTTTCCTATGGGTATTTACAATGTATGATGTCAAGTGGGAGAATGTTAGGATTAAGGTGCCATCAACCTTGTAAATCCTATGTAATTTATGATTCTTATTATTGTTTGTAAATCACCTATAAGGCATGAAAAGTTTCACCAATAGAAATCTTGTTTCAACTGCATGTTTATATCTACTACCTGACACTAATTCATCCACAACGGGGGTCATAGGGGAGTTTCCCCCCTGTGAGGGGTCCGGGGGGATCATTCCCCCTTGTGGGAGGTCTAGGGTGATCATCCCCCTGCCGGGAGGTCTAAGGGTTGCGCGCCCTGGCGGGGGTTCAAGAGAAACACCCCTGAAACCACATTTTATTTATATTTTATCATTATAAATCTGGACCATCTGTCATTAGGTCACAGATCTAACGGTTGATATTATGTCAATTTTCTTGCCCTAGAAGGCAACCCCCTTTTATAAGGATATTTGTACTACATTTTTAGCAGAGTTGAGAGTAACAGGCACCGCTAGATTGAATACTGAAGAAGAAGAGGAAATGCATGTATTGTAATCTCATATTTGAAGATAATACAACTTGGAGCCTCTTTTCTTGGTGGAGTTTTTATTTACTCGAAAGGGTTTTCTCCATGTTACATACTGTGTTATGTGTTCAGTTCTTAATCCATGTCATTTCTATGTAGTGGGTTTTATTTCTATTGCAATCTCTATTGATTCTACATTGTTTAGAGGCCATAAATAAGGTTTGAATTAGATTTTTGTTGTGTGGTTTGCACCATCATTTCTAATAGAAATATTTAGATTAGATAACTCCTCCTAGTGAGCAAATTAATCAAGTCGATCTTGATATGAATATTCCAAACACTGAGTTACAAGACCCAAGATTCTTCTTTGACCTAAAACAAATGCCTTTTGAGGTTGAGTTGACCAAGAAAGGGTACCCATCCTTGTATCTACAAGTATGGATTTGTGACATGTGTATAAAGAGAACAATGATTGATGACGGGGCCACTGTAATCATAGTTCCATTTTCTCTATTGTAAAGGATGGGATATGGACACACGAACATTACAATGTGCTGAGATATGCTTAGATGTTGACAATTTAAAAGCAACAATAATTGGAAAAATCACATTACTAGTCTCCTTAGGACCTGAAATGGTCCCCATGATATTCTATGTCATTGATAAAGACATCAGTTATAACTTGTTATTGGGAAGACCATGGATACATAGAATCAAGGTGGTACCCTCCACATTATTCCAAGAAGTTTGATTCTTACATCTTGGAAAAATCTATGTTGCAAAGGGAGATCCTAAACCTTTTAGTATGATCAAGACAAACACAACTTAAAAGAAAATAGGAATTCCCATCAATTATGAGTTGTCAACAAACAAATCTTTGTCTTAGATCCAATTTTGCAATCAATATGAATAAAGAAGGTGGAACCAGTCAACGAAATGGTAAACAATGCAGAAATAAGAACATTTAAGAAAGGAGAGTCATCAAAACAACAAGAGATAGTTCTAAAGGAAAAAATAACCAAGATCATGGAGTGGTTAGAAAAAGATGGCCCCATTCAATTCCCTTTGGATGTCTTCACAATTAACATATCTTCCAAAGATGAATGAGAGAAGATTGATCGGACCATCCCATGTATAGGAGAAATTCCCAAAAAATGAAGTGGCCTAAGTTTGAGGAACAATTTCAAACTACAATGCTAGACTTGAAAGAAGTAGATCCACACACTTTCTTAGATCTTGAGAAAGAGACGTCAGAAATTTATACTCCTTTGACACCTCCAAAAGAAATGTCATCAAGTGAGTCATGTGTATGAAACTCAAGAAGAAAGTGATCCTTATGTTCCACTTTCACCTTCTGAAGATACTTATACCTTGTGGACACCTTCAACATAGAAATAATCTAATAACCATGAAGAAGTCAATTCGGTCAATAATGAGTCAACAAATGCTCCAGAGGTTTCATCAAGAGATTTTATAGCTCCCTATCCCCAAGAACAACCTTCTACTTCAACCTCAATATTGATATTGATATGTGGGAAGCACTTCAAGTCCAAATTGAAATGATCAAAAGATTTCCAAATGAAGATGAGGTTAGCAAAGGAGAGTAAAGAACACAAGTTACAGATAAAAATAGGATTAGAGGATCCCATTATCCTAGAATTACCTAAGAAATATGTGGGATACTCCATGGACTTATGACCAGAACTGAATGGGAAGAAAAGCGTAAGCTTCATTCCATCACAAGAGCAAAGAGAGCCACAAAATCCTTTCGAGTTGTTTCAATTTCTACAAAGTGTTCAAGAGCGTGATGAAGTCAAGATCTATATGCAGGATGAATTAAAATTACTCGAGCTTTTGAATTGTGATGGAGTCCTATATTGAACCCCCTCTCATCAATAAGCCTTTGAATCCTTGGCTCATATCACATTACCTCGAGAAGTCACGGATTCAAGTTTGCAAGAAGAGAACAATCCTTTAGGACCTTACAAAATAGGATAAATTGTCCTTAGAAAAGGAAGTATGAAGAACAAGAAGCACATAAAGAAAAGAAAATTTCAAGAAGATTGGAAGGGTCCTTACATAATCAAAGAAGATGTTGGAAAATGGTGCATATATTTTGTGCACTATGGAAGGCAAATAATTTGGTGAGATGGTTAACACCTTTCACCTTAATAAATACTATGTCTAAAAAAATCATAAAATCAAAAAAATTCAAAAAAAATCAAATAATTCAAAAATCCATAAAAAAAATAAAAATCATGAAAAAACAAAATTTAACATTCTTCATTCTATTGTGCCGTGCATTTTGTGAGTGACATGCTCTTATTCAGTTTTTGTCCTAGTAAGGATTCTAAGGTTGCTTAGGTGTAGGTTGACCCTTTAAGCCTTTGAGATCCCTTATGATCATGATTGCCGCTTATCATTTTTTCCCTTTATCATTTCCCAATGGCTTTAATTAAATCCTAGCTCCTAGCTTCACACTAATCACAATCTTAACAAACCTTGATGTTAAGTCTAAGCAAAGTTAGTATTCAAACCTACAGTACTCAATAGAAGCTAGCAAGTAGACCTTCACCATTTCTCCTTAGTAGAAGGGAAGTCTGACTAGATGGTGAAAACCCTTGGTGGTGCTCAACCCCTTATCTTTCTTGGCCAAAAATGCTAGGAGGATCATAACTCTATAGGAAGCAATCAAAAATATACAAGTGAATAAAAAAAGGGAGACCAAAAAATGAGAGTTTGAGGGAAAAAGAAAGAGAAATCTTAAGAGAGAATACCAGAGTAGAAAAATATCAAAATATCAAAAAAATGAGAGATCAAAGTGAGACATTCTAAGAGAGAGAGAGAGGAATGTTGATGTCCATACTCTCGGGTGGAGCTAAATCTAAGATCGAAGCTACAAGGGTGACAACTATCAGAGAAAATAAAAAAAGAAAGGTAAAAAGCACACACACGCACTAGCTAAGCAAAACTAAGAGTCTAATTATCTTTAGGACCATTTTATTAAATGGATCATTTCTTTTACCCTAGGTCTATCTTGTTGGCCATCTTTGATCTATGTCTAGAAGGTGCTAATAAAATTTGTTGTCTAAGTTGAAAGCTTGTCAAAGTGTTTTGTCTAGATAAGGATCAATGTTTAGCATTTTATAGAGCCAAAATCAAGAACATTCCATCTCCTCCCTACTCCCACTTAAGTCCCTAATTCTATCCCATGGTTCAATAGGTCTCCCTATGCCATGTCAACTCGCAATCCCCTAAGTCAAAAATCTTATTGAAGAGTAGTCACATTGTTTGTTCTATTTTCATACATCATATTACGAAGAGAAAATCAATTTAAGCAATAATTTCATGTCATAGCTCATGACATTACATAGAAATAGAAAATGTGCTACATTCATACTTCCATGTGTTTTTGCATCCATACTTTTCATACATCATATATTCCAAAAAAAGATCAAAAGCGTTGCATTATTATTGTGTTGTCAATAATAAAAAACTTCAACAATCCAAATGCACAAAAGATAGAAGATGGGGGCATGTGATATTAAACTTAAGTTGAATAAGAGTACATAGCAAAAAGTATAAGTTAATAAGAAAAAGTACACTCAAGTGTGCAAATATCCCCATGTAAGGGGGCAAAATACAAGACTAAGACTCTCTAGAACATCAACGATGCTTTTGACCAATAGAGCCCTCAGTGCTCCTACTCCTAGGCCTCCTACGACTATCTATCACATCAAAACCCCTACATGAGTCCTGTGAGAATAAGAAGGAACCCTTTTAGAAGCATGTGAATGAGAAGGACCAGTTGTATTGGTCTATAAAGCCTACCTACAAACCCCAAGGTTAGCCATCTCTCAAAGTATGACATTCTTAGCCTCAAGTATTGAGATCCTGGCTCACTAGGAAGTGAGCTCCCAAATTGCATGCTAAGTAGGAGCCATGACATTAGTATGACAACGCACTAGAGAATAAAAGTGAACATCAACAAGCAGTCTCTCCTTCAAGTGATCGATGGTAGAGACTAGTATGTCTAGTGAAGCATTGTGAAAGAGTTCCCTCCAACCCTTGATAATACCTAAAAGGAAGTGAGAAGAAGTGTTAGACAAAGATTAAGTCCACAAAAATTAAGGAGTAAACAAAGAAAGGAATAGAGGAAAAGATTCTTACGAGGATTACAACTCGCCACGTAGGATCATGAAGTCTTGTGTCCTCATCTAACAAAGGACCATGTCTAGAATGTGTATCCATTGGGATTGCCTCCTCATCTGAGAGAATCTCTTCATCTCCTCCTGTGATGAACTCATCATGACCCTCTCCCTCAAGATTGTAATCCTCATTTGTGGATACCTCAAACTCCTCAATGACTACTAATCTATGAGAGAGGGATGGCCTCACATGCCTCTATCTCTCTCCATGAATAGACCTTGTGATTGGAACACCATTAGTCAAAAGGGTCCAGAAGGATGCCTTGTGTGAAAGGAAGCAAGGTGTGACTATTGGAAACAAGGTAGATAACTGAGAGGGGGGGTGAATCAGTTATCTCAAATTACTTTAACTTTCTTTTCTTCTTTAATAATTAGTGCAGCATCAAAACATATAAGCATAGTGATCATAAGAATAGAAATAAAATCAACACACATAACACAAGGATTTTTACGTGGAAAACCCTGTTAAGGGAAAAACCATGGGGTGACTAACCCAAGATTGTATTCTCTGTTAAAAGAATAATGGAGTACAAAATGGCACTTGCCAATTAGGGCTCACTACCCGAGCACACTACTCACAAGAGGCACACTACCTACAAGAGACTCACTGTCTACAAAACTTACAGAAGGTAATCAAGTGTTTGAACTGATGAGAGGCATCTACAAATGCAAGAGTTCAGTCCCAGTTAAGCACAATACACTGATCTAATGCACTTCATTCTTCCTCTGTTTTAGTGTTGTTGCTCTGTCACATACCGGACTTGAATTGCTGCTTTCACACTTATCCCTACTTTTCTTCACACTTTATTTCATCCCTACTTCACACCACTCACCTACATACTGGAATCCATCTGATATATATATCCACATAAAGGATTCTCATCAACTTCCTAGTCGGCAACAAGAACACTTCAAGATATTTGCAAGTTACTGATTTGTCCGCATAATCCATGCTTGATTTGTGATGTGTATCAAAAACATAGACATAGAAGTCTTTAATCATGTCGGCCAACAATGTATAATCTCCCAAATAGCTTGATCAACACCTTTTACTCATCCGGATTGAATTCTAATGCTCTGCCGGTCAATTCTTTCTCTGTCTGCTCTGCCTGTCTGGAACCCAACACTTAGATGCTCATATCTTTTTCATACTTTATCACCGGAGGCTAAATCTCTACAATATAGTAGTCATGATACCCCTCTTGACTTATGCAAGTCCACAACTTGCTGAGTTACACCATCTAAGAGATCCGGACCTGATTGTCGGACCTTGTTGTATACTCTGTTCTTGTTCACTGGACCAAAACAATCTTCAATATGACTTATGGTATAGGCATACTAAGTGCTACGAATGTGTGGAATAGACTTTGTTGCCATCAATGACAACACTCATGAAGCCACACAGTGTCTCTTGCCAACAATCTCCCCCTTTGGCATTGATGGCAACACTTAGTGAAAAATGGCTAAGTGTCGTAGTAAACTCCCCCTTGGCTGATGCTCTATCTTTTGTACTATTTTACCAGAGCTCCCCCTTAGCTAGATTCTACATTTTTCACTATTCCTCACTCCCCCTTTGACATCAATGGCAAAGGGCAGAATCTGCATACCAAAATTTTGCAAAAATTGTCCTATACATGGCCGTATAAGTATACATATAAATGTTATACTTACATATACTTAAGTATATCCGCAAAAGTGGCCTTCAACTATACAAACTCTATGGCCCAACTCTACTTCATCCTGTCCAAAATAGAGATGTGACCACTAAACAAAAATGCATATGCTTCTGCCCTTCTTAAATATGTCGGATCACTAGTCCGGGTTGTGGTCTGAGCATCTGTCAAGGCCTCATGCATTGCCTCTAACTTTGGGATAATTATCCCTCTGAGTTCACTCATTTTGTTTATTATATCCTTCTTTTCTTTGTTCAGCCCCTTTATTTCATTTATGATGACAATGGCCTAGCATTCTTGATTCATTAAAGAGGTAGTAAGGGGATCAAAATTCTGAGATAAACTTGACAGTTTACCTTCTTACTCTTTCACCTTCTTTTCAATATCCTCTGTCACTTTGGGCAAGGATAGACAAAATTTGTACATGTCCCCACCATCTTTAAGAGCATTTTCAAGGCTCTTTATTCCAATGTCTAGGGTCCTCCTATCATTAGCAATGACTCCCTGTACTTCAGTGAATCTTTTTCCCAAAAACTCCTTCTGGACCTTTGCTTCTGCTGATTTTTCTAGAGATTCAAAGTGAGTGGTAACAGAATTTACCAAAGATTTCAGGTTGTTGAATGGTGAGGCCAAATGATCCTTTTGGAATGATGGCATGATCTTCTCCAGCATCCCAGATGCCATCTCCAATAGTTCACAGTCTTCCATGTGAGATTTCAAGAGTTTTTCTTTTGCTTTGGCTTGAGAAAAAGATGTTATTTTCATTATCTGGACCGGAGAGAGAGAGTCAAACTGAAATAGTCCAGGTTCATCTATCTCCATCATTTATTTGTTCAATAAGTTCTTCACTGCCTTTGCAGTGTCTCTTGCCGGTGATTGATTCTTTTTTTCTTTTGGCATATCAGAACAGTCAACATTAGACTCTTCTGCTTGTTCTTCTTCTTTTCCTCTAACCTCTTCTTCTTGACTTACTTTCTCCTCTTTTCTTCCTTCTCCTTCAACTTCAAAATCTAGAATGTCTACAGTGGGATCCGGAGGAGAGATGTCACCTGAGATTACTGCTTCATGAACTTCCTCTTCTGAAACAGAGGAATCCAAGTTCTTAGACTTCTCTTCATCTATCTCTTTCGATCCTTCTACATCAGAAGTTTCTTCATTGGTTACATTTAATCCTTCAACATCCATGGTAGAGGGTTCTTCATCTGTTTCCTCTACAATAGGAAGATTGAATCTTTTGAAAGCATTCTAGAGGATGTCTTTTGTTTCTCTTACTACTTGGTCAATTTCTCCACGCATAAGTTTATTCATTCTTGCCTTACTCCAAAACTCATCCTTACAATCCTTAAAAATTATGTCCATTTGTTTTGGAGTGATAGAAGGATAAAGCTAAATCATTATTTGTTCCTGAATCTCTAGGTCTTTTGCCTTTGCATTCTCTTTTCTTAGTTCAAGTACCTTTTCTAGACTCTTGGGAATTAATGATATAATTTCAATGAAATCTTTATTGTAAATATTCAGGTACCTGACAGTAGCTTCTTCCAAAATCCTCTTGTCAGTATCACTGTATTCATCATAGAACTCTGTTACTAGCTGCAGGTTCCCATCCATAGTATCTGCCTTGATGATGTCATCAATGGAAGAGTGGGCTTTTCAACGAATTCTTCTGCATTTTCTTCCTTATTTTTACTAGCAAAGAATTCTCTGGATGTTTTCTTCTTCATTTTCTTGATTTCCTCATCAGATTCTATTTCTTCATCATCTTTAAGACTTGTGTATGACCTTGTGGCTTTGGTCTTCATCCTCTTTTCTCCTTTTTCGAATGTATTGACTTCCGGTTTGGTGGCCCTTGAGCTCTTAGGAGTGGCAGGTGCAGAGCTCTTGGAAGATCTAGTCTGGGAGGAGGCTTGTACCGAAACATCTCCTTTCTTTGCTTCTTGTTTCTCTTTCTCAGCCTTCTCCATTTTCTCTCTGTTTGCATCTACTGCCTCTTTAGATAAGATAAATCTCTTGGAAATTTCCTCAACTTCCCTTCTTACTTTCCTCTTTATCTCCGGTTGTCTTAACTCAACATGTTTTTTTACACTTAGTTCTTGAAAGGTTCCAAACTTTTTGCCTCAGGGTCCTTAGGCTAGCTCAACAGGTGTTGAATATGTAGCTCCAAGATTGTCTCATCGACCTCGTATCCCATAGGCATTATCCACACTGTTCTGGTCTCAACTGCCTCCATTAGGCATTGATCAGTGTCAACCATGAAGCACACTGTATCCTTGTATTTCTCAACTATGGATTGAGGTATTCTCTCTCTGGCTTGCATCATGCTTTGGAAGTTCTTAAAGTAACCCCAGAGAGCTGTGTTTTGAGCTTTAGCATCACCAAGTGCATACATATAATCTCTAATCTGGATTGCAACCAATTTGTCATTTTGCCAAACCCAACCACTTGATCCAGGTAGCTCATTCGTGTAATAGAAGAATAGACACAGTATTAGACAACCATATTTTAAGGAATTCTTCTTATCCTTTTTGATCTTCTACAAGTTTTCTAACAGTTGATTTAGGAGAAGCTCACATAGGTCATAATCTACATCTTCCCTCAACATCTGATATGCTGCATAGATTGATGTCCCAGACACAAAATTCTCCCTACTAGGATGATAGATCTTGTACCCAATTATCATTGAGGCAAATTTGACATCCGAATCTGTGATGTCATCCATGGTCATTGCTCTTTTGTCAAACTTAGATCTGGTGGCTTCAGTTATTGTCAGGTTCTTGACAGATTTAAGTGCAGGTAACCCATCAGAAGAATGCAGTCCAGTCATTGCCCTGATGGCATCTTTTGTTATCTTGAAGGGCCTCATTAACCACATGAAATTATCATGCATCCTACTTAGGACATATCGGACCTAATCATCTTCTACAAAACAGGGAAAGTGTATGCAATGTCTGAAGTGTTTATCCCAGAGGGCCTTGAATTGAGCTTTGAGTTTAAAACTCTCATCTATTAGCTATTTGTGATAGATGTCCATCAATTTAGAGTCTCCAAATTCCTCAATGTTGGCATGGATATAGACCCTAACATCTTCTACGTGCAATATCCCATGCAGAATGCTAGAAAATGTGCCTAAAGGATCAACTTCTAGAGATTTATAAGGGTGTTTCTTGAATTTAGGACGTGGCCTATCAGTGATCTTTACAACCATTGGAATAGCCATCTTGCAAAAGATTCAGAGAGAGATTTTCAGAATGGAAGTACCTTTTTACACTTTAGGGTTTGAAATAGGAGCCAGAACAAATCACTGGTTGAATTTGATTTTTGAATTGATCTTTGAGTGAATTGTAGAAACTTTGTTGCAGAGCTCTTCTTGTCTTCTTCACGAATGCAAGTGTGCAAATCATGAGTGAAAGAAACTTTTATTCTTGCGCAAACCCTAATTTCCTTTTGTAATAAATGCACAACTTAAGTTATCTGGTTACCCTATTTTAAGAGAGATCTTCTTGAATCATTGTGCTAATCTTAGAATCATTGTCAGTGAGGATTGACAATGAATCTTCTTTTCTTCAATCATGCCATGGGTCCACAGATCAAAGTATTTCAATTCTCAATCATACCGGATTTGTCTGTGAAAATCCTGCTTTATCGGATGGTTGTCAAATTAGATCAACTTGAGCAGTTAAACTCTTGCAAAACTCCATGCAGATCTTTCATATTTTTACTGAGGGTTATTTAGATATTTTTCTGAGAACCCTTTAATCCGCATTATTCCATGTGCTGAATTTAGGCACTAATTGACTAGTTGGGGGAATTTGTTTTTCTCTGTGACTCCCCTTGAGCTAGAGCTCACCTTTTTAGTTTCCAGAAGGAATATCAGTACCAGATTCTGGTGCAGATCCATCCCCAATATTTTCTATACTCTTCTTTACCCAAATCTTACTCATCTCATTTTGAACTTCATCTGCATTCACTTTACCTTTGCCCTTATCTTGTTTCTGATTATGTTCCATCGAACCTTTTCTGTCCTGATTTCTATTTCTGCAGAATTTGGCAATATGACTGGATCTATTGCAATTGTAACAGACAACATTTCTTTGCTTATTTGATTGATATCCTTTTGATCTGCATTGATTAGCCATATGTCCCATTCTATTGCATGCAAAGCATCTACCATTGAATGAATTGTTTATTTGCATATTTTTGCATTCATGAGATTTGTGACGATACCTTTTGCAGTTAAAACATTGTCCAAAGAAGGATGGACTAGTTTGATTCATTCTCCTCCTGCACTGAGTTGCTTTATGACTAAAATTATTGCAATTGAAGTATTATCCATTGAAGGATGGATATCTTTGAGCATTTGGTTGCCTTACTGGAGGTCTTCTAGGTCTGTTTCTTTGATTTCCTGATCCAAAGTTCTTCTGACCGGATCTGGAGCTTTCACCTTTCTCATATCCAAAGCCACACTTATCATCTACCCTCTTTTGGCTTTCAAGAAGAACTTCAAGTTGGGCTGAGCTTATCTTGAATTTCTCTTTGTATTCATTTGTTGTTTGTAGATCTTGTTTAAGACTGTCTATCTGATTCTCAAGTTGTTCTTCACTGTCTCTGTTGCAAGTATGGGCCTAACTGGTGTGGTTATTGATGTCAACATACTCCTATTGCATTGATGTCAAGGATTGGATGAGTTGTATGCTAAGGATATTGAGAAAATTAGTCCTATCAGGAACAGAGACGAATAGTGAAGACAGTGAAGTAAAGATCCTAGCTAAGATGAAGATTAGAGGATGCGCTTCAAAGGGTTTGTAGATATATGTCTAAAGGTGATCCTATAAAGATCTTAGAGGTCCACATGAAGATTTGAAGAAGTTATGGACATATGAGTAAAACTGGTTCTAGCAGATGTTCAGAGGTGACAAAGTGACACAAATAGGTCTAGTGAGATCCAGAAATGTAATATCTTGTTCTGTGGATTTGGTGGAGTGTTTAGGAAGTCAATGAGAATTGACAACTCAATTGGTTCGTGGTCTGGAGGTCCACAAGCATCTATTCCAATATGACAGTGATGATAGACTATGTTCTTGAGGTTCCGGATGAAGGAGAGAATGATTTTAGTAAGCAGAAGTAGTGTGGATGTTCTTGGTGATTTAGGAAAGCTTGTGGAGGTCTCTGGATTGTGTCTAGTTTGTGTTGGTGGTCCGCATTAAAGATTAAGCTTGAAATTGAAGAATTACTTCTAGATGATGATGTTCTTCCTAAACTTGGCTAACCGGATTAGTTACACATCCTGTAGATGATCTTGAAGATGTTCTGCAAAGCATGGCATGTTCCTCAAAGAATATTGAAGTCCCAGATCTGTGTGGCCGACAGTGTGGTGATTTTCATGAAGTCTTTTGTAATTAGTCAAGTTCTATTTGTGTATTTGCTCTGTAAAGTATGTCAACTTTGATGATTATTCCAAAGTTGATGTCTTGTATAAATAAGAGTTGTGAAGTCATTTCAAAAGTATCTTGGCGGAGATGAGAGTGTGGTAGAGAGGAGAAGAGCAAAAGGCAGAGCAAATGTATTGAGCTTAATGGAACTGACTCAAGCATGGTGAAGATGTTATTCTTCAGTTTAAGTATGTGATATTTATTATTCTGTAGACAGTGTGTCTCTTGTAGGCAGTGGGCCTCTTGTGATCAGTGTGCTCAGGTAGTGAGCCCTAATTGGCATGTGCCATTTTGTTCTTCTTATTCTTTTAACAAAGAATACAATCTTGGGTTAGTCACCCCGTGCTTTTTTCCTTAACCGGGTTTTCCACGTTAAAATCTTGGTGTCATATGTGTTAATGTGTTTCTGCTCTTGAATTGTTGCATTATGTTTGCATGATTGATTTATTATTATGCTGCTAAATTACAAGAAGGATTTAAGTGGTTAATAAGAGAAAGTTTTGGGACAACTGATTCACCCCCCCTCCTTAGTTGTCTGTCTTGAATCTAACAATTGGTATCAAAGCCAAGTTCCTCTAAAAGGAGCTTAACCGCTTGAGGAGATCCAGGATGTCTTCCTACAAGAAGGATAGTCTGAGGTTTGATGGAACCAATTACACTCTTTGGAAAAGCCGCATGGAATGCCACCTGTAATGTATGGGAATGCAATATTAGATCATGACTTCAAAGAAGTATGTCCCTTCAAAGAATGGTCTGAAAACTGTAGATGAAATCAAAGATGCTGCTAAGTGCCTTATTTGATTCAGAGCTGGCAAATGTTATAGATTTAAAAACTGCATATGAGATTTGGGAAAAACTGGAACTTCTGCATGAAGGAGACAAATATGTTAAATGTGCCAAGCTACAGAGTCTAAAAGGAAAATTTGAAAACCTGAAGATGAATGAAGATGAATGAAGATGAAAATATCACTACATTTAGGCCAAAAGTAAATGAGCTTGTTTATGGCATTAGGTGTGTTGGTGGAATCTTGGATGAAGATGAGATTGTTGCCAAAGTTCTCAGATCCCTACCTCCTTCTTACAAATACAAGATTGCTGCTATTGAAGAATTTAGATCTTTTCAAATATCACAAGGGATCAATTGGTTGGAAAATTAGCTGCATTTGAATTGGCCGATTTTGGAGATGCACCCCCCAAGACTAAATCTGCATTCAAAGCTAGTGCCTCTGTAAAAGGAAAACAAAAGTTTGATCTAGGAGAGAACTCCTCAAAGAAATTATCATGGTATGAAAAAGCAAGAAAAGATTTGGAAGAAGATGAAGCAGAAGTTGTTCAACTTAAAGCCCTTATTGCAAAAAGACTACCAAGAGGATCCGATAAGTATGAAGGAAAATTTCCCTTCAAATGTTTCAACTGCAATAAGATTGGTCATTTTGCCTCAAGGTATCCAAAAAGATTTTCAAGGGCAAATCCTAACAGATCAAGATTCCAAAAGAAAAGTTAGTATGTTCATGAAGATGATGATGATGGAGTAACAGATGATGAATCAAAGATAGGACAAAAATCTGGAAGTGACTAGGTGTTTATTACCATCAAGGAAGAAGATCCAATGCCCTCTGAATCTGTCAATCATAAAATCATAGAAAAAGCTCAAGCTGCCCAAGTTGAAGAAAAGGATAATTGGGTCATTGACAGTGGATGCTCCCACCATATGACAGGTGACAAAAATAAGTTTATAGATTTGGAAAGATATGAAGGTGGAGTTGTAAAATTTGGTGATAATTCTGTTGGCAGAATCAGAGGTAGAGGAACTATTTCTTTTGATGGAAAGAACAAAACTAGTAATGTACTATATGTTGAAGGTCTGAAGCACAATCTTCTCAATGTTGGATAGTTGGTGGATAAAGGCTATGATCTCAGATTCAAAAATGGAAAATGTAAGATCTTTGAAAGTTCTGGAACAGAGATTTCATCTGGTACTCAAACAAAAGGTAACATCTTCCACTTGGTTGGTACTAGAAAAAAGTTGTTTATTTGTTCAAATTGATTAGAGTTGGTTGTGGCATAGGAGAATGTGTCATGTGAATTTTGATAATATCATCAAGATAAGCAACACTCAGGTTGTAAGAGATCTTCCAAGACTAGTGAAACCTACCAATAGTTTGTGCTAAGAATGTTAGTTGGGTTAGTAGAGCAGAGTTACATTTAAAAGTAAGGAACAATCTTCTACCAGATTGTTGGACTTAGTTCATACTGATCTATGTGGACCGGCAAGAATCAGGAGTTTGCAAGGTGATAGATACTTCATGTTATTAATTGATGATCACTCCCAGATGATGTGGGTGACTTTTCTGAAAGAGAAATCTTAGGCTCTTGAAAAATTCAAAATATTCAAGGCTATGGTAGAGAATGAAACTAGATTAAACATAAAATGTCTCAGGTCTGATAGAGGTGGAGAATTCACATCTGGAGAGTTCATAGAATTCTATGAGAAACATGGGATAAAAAGATAGTTATCTACTCCAAGGACTCCACAGCAGAGTGGAGTAGTGGAGAGAAAGAACCGGACCATCTAGGAAGCATCTAGAACCATTATGATGGAAGCAAATGTTCCTCAGATCTACTGGAGAGAAGTTGTAAGCACTGTTGACTATACTCTTAATCGAGTACAAATTAGAAGTAATACTGGTAAGACTCCTTATGAACTCTGGTTTGGCATCACTCCCACTGTGAAGTATTTCAGAGTCTTTGGTAGCAAATGTTACATTAAAAGAGATGAAAACCTTGTCAAATTTGATGCTAGAAGTGATGAAGGAATATTCTTGGGTTATTCTACTCAAAGCAAAGCATACCAGTATTATAAAAAGAGATTGAGAAAGATTATAGAAAGTACAAATGTGAAGGTTGATGAAGGCATTGAAAAACCCTCAAGGTTTTGTGAATATAAAGAAGATGATAAGAATGATGTTTTGGTCCAAGAAGTCCAAGCTCCTTCTAAAATTTAGATCTAGACTGATTTGAAGAATCATGAAGAAGAGATAAGTTTGAATGAACCTATTCAAGAAACAGAAGTGCAAGAAATTCCCAAAACTCCCAGGTATGTAAGACTGAATCACTCTGAAGATTAGATCATAGGTGATAAAAGCAAAGGTGTTCAAACAAGAAGAAAGATTGCTCAAGACTCAGAAAAGTATTGTCTGATTTCAAATTTTGAACCAAAAATAGTGAGTGAAGTATGCAATGATGAAAGCTAGACTAAAGCAATGGAGGAAAAGCTGATGCAAATTGAGAAAAATCACACTTGGGATCTTGTTCCCAGACCTAGAAACAAGAATGTGATTGGAACCAAATGGGTCTTATGGAATAAACTGAATGAAGATGGTGAAGTAGTCAGAAACAAAGCCAGATTGGTCTACAAGGGTTATTCTCAAGTAGAAGGAGTTGATTTTGAAGAAAATTTTGCTCCGGTGGCAAGAATTGAAGCAGTCAGATTATTTCTTGTATTTTTTGCCTTCAAGGACTTTAAAGTATATTAGATGGATGTCAAGTCTGCCTTCCTAAATGGTGACTTGGAAGAAGAAGTATACATTGAACAACTGGATGGATTTCAATTGTCTGATCATGGTGATATGGTCTGCAAGTTGAAGAAAGCTCTATATGGACTCAAACAAGCCCCAAGAGCCTGGTATGAAAGACTGGATAAGCATCTTTTGAAGATTGGTTTCAACAAAGGTACTGCTGACAGTAACTTGTACTTCAAAATTCATCATGAAAATATCTTGATTGTTGAAGTATTTGTTGATGATATCATTTTTGGAGGAAGAGATAGTATGTGCAAAACTTTTGCAAATCAAATGAAAAGTGAATTTGAGATGTCCATGTTTGGGGAAATGAATTTCTTCTTGGGTCTACAAATCACTCAAACAAATAAAGGAATCTTCATTTCACAGACCAAATATGTAAAAGAATTGTTAAAGAAATTTGGGATGGAAGACTCAAAACCAATGAATACTCCCATGGCAACCAAATGTAAATTGAGCAAAGATGATGACTCTCCTAAGGTTGATCAGAAAAAGTACAGGTCAATGATTGGAGGACTACTGTATCTTACTCAAACTAGACCTGACATTATGAATGATGTTGGTCTTGTTGCTAGATTCCAAGTTGATCCTAGAGAATCTCATGTCATGGAAATCAAGAGGATTCATAGATATCTAAAAGGAACAATTGAGTATGGTTTATGGTATCCTAGAGATCATGATTTCTCTCTTCATGCATATACAGATGCGGATTGGGCAGGAGATTTGGATGACCGGAAGACTACCAGTGGTGGAGCATTCTTTTTAGGGAAAAGATTGGTTTCTTGGATGAGCAAGAAATAAGAGGCAATATCTCTATCCACTATAGAAGTAGAATATATTGCAGCAGCAGGAAGTTGCACTCAAGTACTGTGGATGAAGAAAATGCTAAGAGACATCAAAGTGGAGTATGAGGAACCCATCACAATCTTCTGTGATAATTCAAGTGCAATAAATATATCAAAAAATCTAGTATTGCATTCAAAGACAAAACATATATCCATCAAGTTTCACTTTTTGAGAGAGCAAGTGAACAAAAATGAAGTCAGATTGGAGTTTGTGCCCTCCAAAGATCAAATTGCAGATATTTTTACTAAACCTCTACGTAAGGACTCTTTTGAGTATCTCAGGGAGAAGTTAGGGGTTATTACCCCTCTAGTTTTGAATTAAGGTGCACTGATGTGCATTAGTCCGGTGGATCTCACAGTCATATCTTGTGGTCTGGATTGATGATGGAAAGCTGCTACTCAGGGAGAGTAGTCTGTATGATTCTAAGTGATGCAAGTATGGGCCCTTTGCCATTGATGTCAAAGGGAGAGAAAAGACATGTGAAAAACAAAAAGTGGTTGCTGATCAAAAGGGGAGCAGTAAAGGAAGAGAAGACATGTGAATGGTTGTTGTTGATAGGGGGAGTTATGTCAGTCAGTGAGGAGAAGTTCTTGTCTTGATGGTTAAAACAGTTTTTCACATCATATGTTGCCATCAATGACAAAGGGGGAGATTGTTGCAAGTATGGGCCTAACCAGTGTTGTCATTGATGTCAACATACTCATGTTGCATTGATGTCAAGGATTGGATGAGTTGTATGCTGAGGATATTGAGAAAAATAGTCCTATCAGGAACAGAGAAGAACAGTGAAAACAGTGAAGTAAAGATCCCAGCTAAGATGAAGATCAGAGGATACGCTTCAATTTTTTTGTAGATATGTCTAAAGGTGATCCAATAAAGATTCGAGAGGTCCGCATGAAGATTTGAAGAAGTTATGGCCATATGAGTAAAACTGGTTCTGGCAGATGTTCAGAGGTGACAGAGTGACATAAATAGGTCCGGTGAGATCTAGAAATGCAATATCTTGTTCTGCGAATTTGGTGGAGTGTTTAGGAAGTCAATGAGAATTGACAACTCAATTGGTTCGTGGTCTATAGGTCCGTAAGCATCTATTCCAATATGACAGTGATGACAAACTGTGTTCTTGAGGTTCCGGATGAAGGAGAGTGTGTATGAGGAAAATTGATTATGATAAAATGATAAAATCAAAACTAACAAATCAAAAACCCATAACATAAAGAGATCTAATCTAAATAAAAGCCATTATCAATAAATCAAATGAAATAAGAAAGCTTTTACCCAGATTGTGTTGTTCTCTTTGTTTGAATATTGATTGCTCAATAATGCTACAAAACCATGTTTGCAACAAGCAAGTGTAGGTGCTCAAAGATCAATGACAAAAGATCGTAAGTTGCTCAATTGATGCGATGTATGCTCAAAGCGTTGTAAAGGATGCCTGAGAATAAGTGATTGAAGAGGATTTGTGAAGGAGATGAGGGGGGTTTATATAGGTTTCAATGCATGGATCCATGGTCCAGATAATTCAGAAGAATCAATGGAGGAGATAAAATAAATAACCATGATGAGTGTGCACACGACATATGTCAATCCATAAGGATATTTTTATTAAGATATGATGAAAACAAGATTGATTGAATAGATAACTCAACTTGTAATTTTGCCTTTTTTAGAGTTCTAAAAATAAGACTAATTGTGCACATGAGTTAACAAGATATTTTAAGAGGAATTGGAAGATAACTGAATTTAAATAAATAAATTTATTTAATTGTTTGTGCATGATTGAGGAACAGAAGATTATAAATAAAATATTTGATTTTATTTATTTTTAGAGGATTGAGACAATTTAAATAAATTTGCGTGATTTATTTAAATTTAGAAGAACAAGTGATTTAATTAAATAATGTAGAATTATTTAATTATAGATAAGATAGAATTGGATGAGTTAATTAAATAATTAGATTTATTTAATTGATGGAGACTTGAAATTTGAAAGAGGATAATGATTTAATTAAATAATAAACATTATTTGATTTTGGAAGAAAATAGAGGAATTTAATTAAATTAATACAATTTATTCAATTAATGTTAAATTTTGGAAGAATATGATGAAATTAATTAAATAATTAGATTATTCAATTAATGTTGAATGCAAGTGATTAGATAGATTAGATGAAAATGCAAGTGATGTGACGACTTGGTCATTTTAGGGTGTCTACAGAAAGAATGATTTCAGTAAGCAGAAGTAATGTGGATGTTCTTAGTGATTCAGGAAAGCTTGTGGGGGTCTCTGGATTGTGTCAAGTTCGTGCTGGTGGTATGCATTGAAGATTGAGCTTGAAATTGAAGAATTACTTCTAGATGATTATGTTCTTCCTAAACTTGGCTGATTGGATGAGTTACACATTCTGCGGATGATCTTGAAGATGTTCTATGAAGCATGGCATGTTCCTCAAAGAATATTGAAGTCCCAGATTTGTGTGGCCGACAATGTGGTGATTCACATGAAGTCTTTTGTAATTAGTCAAGTTGTATTTGTGTATTTGCTCTATAAAGTATGTCGACTTTGATGATTATTCCAAAGTTGATGTCTTGTATAAATAAGAGTTGTGAAGTCATTTCAAAAGTATCTTGGCGGAGATAAGAGTGTGGTAGAGAGGAGAAGAGCGAAAGGTAGAGCAGAAGTATTGAGCTTAAATGGAATTGACTCAAGCATGGTGAAGATGCTATTCTTCAGTTCAAGTATGTAATATTTATTATTCTATAGACAATGTGTCTCATGTAGGCAGTGGGCCTCTTGTGAGCAGTGTGCTCGAGCAGTGAGCCCTAATTGGCATGTGTCATTTTGTTCTTCTTATTCTTTTAACAGAGAATATAATCTTGGGTTAGCCACCCCGTGGTTTTTCCCTTAACCTGGTTTTCCACGTTAAAATCTTGGTGTCATATGTGTTAATGTGTTTCTACTCTTGAATTGTTGCATTATGTTTGCATGATTGATTTAGTATTATGCTGCTGAGTTACAAGAAGGATTTAAGTGGTTAATAAGAGAAAGTTTTGGGACAACTGATTCACCCCCCCTCTTAGTTGTCTATCTTGAATCTAATAGTCTCTAGCTTCTTCAAGATCTAATTCAAGATGCCTGATTATTCTGTCCATTTTGTGGCAGACCTTTATTTTCTCTTTGCGGGATTGTTTTAGATTATCTTCAAATTTCCTCTTTTCTTCAATTTCTTGGGTGAATCTCATAATCCCTGATTCCATTTCATGCCTTACCATAATGACTTATTTTGACAGCTTCTCACATAGCTTATTTTTCTCATCCAGATCTTTATTAGTATCATTGGCTTCACTCTAATTTGCTAATTTTTGAAGTAGTTCCTTTCTCTTTTTCACAGAGATACTAAGTTTTTCTTTTAGTTCATTTATGAAATCATCATCTTGTTTGAGTTTTTCTCTCAAATTATTGACTTCAGAGTGGGATTGTTCAAGGTCATCTAGGGCAGACTGAAGTTGTTCCTTCATACCATATATATCCCTTGAGATTCCCATATCTTCCTCAAGCTGTATTTATCTAATATCCATTCCTCATCCAAAAATTAAATAAATATTTCTATTTATTTAATTCCCTATTTTGTGAACTTTTCATTAAGTTGGTTAAAATCACTTAATCAACTTAATCACATGCTTGCACAATCCTAACCCATCATTAACCCATTCAAATTCCTCACATCCTCCATGTACAAAAGCATGGGCTTTTGTACAAGACCACATAGGTCTATTACAAAGAGATCGGCAAGTCCTTTGTACAAAAGGTCATTTTGTCCTCTTTTGATCCTCTCCAACCACTTTATCCAAGACCATTCTCCACCCTTGATCTCCTTGATCCAAGACCATCTTTATCCTCCAATCATATCATGCAACTTGGTGGCCTCTCATCAATCCAATCCTCTCAACAATCATCAACCATTGATCTTCCAAATCAATCTCATCCATCTAATCCTCATCCAAAAATGTACAAATAGCCATCAACCCAAGCCATTTTCAAGTCTCCATGTTGTGCAAGGTTATAATGTCAATTTGAGGAGCAATCAACATATCCAAGATCAAGGAGCAAATCCAAAGAACAAGGTTTGCACATGGGTTATTTATGTTGGGAATTAAGGTGTCTCAACCTTGGTAATTCCTTGTAATTTTACATTGTATTTATTTATTTATTGCCTATTGTATTAATTGGATGCAAATCCTATGTTGTCATATTGTGGGAGTTGGCACGGTGATGTGTCATCCTACATGGCATATGACCACATGTAATTTTGTCCTCACATGAGGAGATAGGCATCCCACTTAGTGGTAGGAATGTTTTGCCATGTGTCGGCATCTTGGATATTGTGTAAGGAAATATTGACCATAACGGACATGAAAGATTCCTATGACGAAGTTATGACATGTAAGAGTCAGAAATAGAAGATCCTATGACGAAGTTATGACATGTAAGAGTCAGAAATAGAAGATCCTATGACAGGTGAAGACATGTGTCGAAGAGCATCTTTGAAAAAGGCATCTTTGGGAGCCCCAAGGTGGAGTATGACATGTTGTAAGAGAATATGTTATTTATAGCCTATGTATGACAGATTCTCTTACAGCTATAAGTTATAACAGCTATGACAGATTCTATGATGGTTGTAAGAGTCATAAGAACATCTGTCATAGCCCATCTTAGAAATAGGTGACCTCCTTGGGATGGGGTGACTTGATAAGTGACAAGATCATCCTACAGAGCTGGACAAGTGTCCATAGGCGTGGGTTTTGGGCCATGAGGCCATGTTGGTTGCCCATCCCTATGTGGAGTCATATTTGCCTTATATTTGATATATAAATAGGTGCTTTTGAGAGGAGATGTACTACAAGTTTTACAGGTACTGTTATGCTATCGGTTGGTCTCCAGATACGAGTGTTAAAGACTCTTGAGAGTTTGCATTGCAAGTGTATTGTAAACCATTTCAGTTTTGATAATACATTGTGCAGATTTTGGGGTGTGGGGTTTTTCACCCAATAAGGGTTTTCCCCACGTATATCTTGTGTCTCTCTTCTTGTGTCTCACTTTCTTGTTTATGTTTTTACTACAATATCTCTGTTAGTGGTTTAACATTTCTATAATAGTAAGGATAAAATTGAATTTGAACTCTCCTCCCCTCATTAGATTAGTGTAGGAAGCTATTTCCTAACACCTAGCTTCCTTTCAGTTGGTATCAGAGCCTGGCCACTTTTGGTCTTAGCTATTGGGTAGGGTTTTTTGAGCTAATCTGAGGTTGAGTGGGAGTATTGTGTAGAGTATTATGTATCTTATTGTAGCAAGGAGATGGCAACCACATCCGGAAGGTTAGAGGTTGAGAAATTCAATGGCACTAATTTTGAGTTGTGGGAACTCAAGATGGAGGACCTACTTGTTGATCGTGATCTATGGGAAACCATTGATGGCACTAAACCTACAACAATGTCACAAGATGATTGGGACCTCAAAGATCAGAAGGCTAAGGGTCTCATAAGACTATGTCTAGTTGACTCTGTCTTGTTGAATGTTCATGAGAAGACTACTAAAGAACTTTGGAAGAAGTTGGGATTTGTTTATCAGGCCAAGTCCCTGGTGAACAAGCTCTTTCTGAAAAAGAAGTTGTTTGCTCTAAAGATGGAAGACGGAGGATTTGTTGTGGACCATTTAAATGCTTTTAACATGATTGTTGCATAGTTGACATCCACAGGTGTGAAAATGGAGGAGGATCGATGCATGACCCTACTTTGTTATTTGCTAGATTCGTGGGATCATCTTGTCATGGCTATCGGAAGCACTACCACCACCTTCATGATGGATGAAGTAGTATCTTCACTGTTGTCTGAAGAAATGCAAAGAAAGACATCCAAACCAGCCAAAGAAGCTCTTGCAGTTTGTGGAAGACCCAAAGAGAAAGGGAAGAAGAAGGACAAGAAAAGTGATAAGGGTAGATCCAAATCCCGTGGGAGATCTAAATCTCTTAGAAAGTCCAAGGCTCTCTGTTGGAACTGCAGTAAAACTGGGCATTTCTGAAAGGAATGCAAAGAGGAGAAGAAAAAGAAGAAGAAGAATGCTCCTGATTCAGATTCTGACAAGTCACAAGATGATGGTGATGCCTTCATCGCAGCCCTAGCCACCCATACATCTGATGATGTGTGGTTGATTAATTTTGGTGCACCTTTCCACATGACCTTGCATCATGACTAGTTCATGAAGTATGAAGAGTTTGATGGTGGAAGAGTGTACCTGGGTGACGATTCTCATCTAAAGATTGTTGGTCATGGAAGAGTCTCTATCTGATTCCCTGATGGACGAGTGAAGGGAATCACTAGAGTTATGCACATTCCAAGACATGCATGGAACCTACTTTCTGTAAGTATGTTGAATGATGCAGGTGTGCAGGTTGTCTTTTCGAAGGATGGATGCAAGATGACTAGAGGATCTATGGTGCTTACTAAGGGTACTCGGAGAGGTACTCTGTTTCAGCTGGAGGCATGCACTTCATAGTGCAATAGTTCTTTTGACTCGAAGAAAACAGCTGTAGTGACTTCATCCCCACCATCTAAACGAGTAGTGAAGAAATCTATTGTAACTAGTTCTGATGGTAGTGCACATGCTTTGGAAGTTAAACTTCCTAGTGAAAAGACTATGTTATGGCATTTGAGATATGGCCACATTGGTGAGAAGGGTCTACGTACCCTAAAAAATAAAAACTTCATTGAGGGGTTAAATGATTGTAATCTTGAGTTTGACTTTTGTGAACATTACATTTATGGAAAGCAAAATCGTGTTTAGTTTTACTCTAGTTCTCACAAGTCTTCTGGTGTATTGGATCTTATTCATTCTGATGTGTTTGGTCCTGATAATGTTCCTTCAATTTCAAAATTTGTATATTTGTATCTTTCATAGATGATTATAGTAGAAGGACATGGGTTTATTTTATCAGAAGCAAGACTAAAGTCTTTAGTCAGTTTAAAGAGTTTAAAGCCTTTGCTGAAAATCAGACTAGTAAAAATATTAAGTGTTTTAGAACTAACAACAGTGGTGAGTTTTGTTCGGCAGAGTTTGATAAGTTATGTAAAGAGCAAGGGATTGAAATACATAAGACAACTCCATATACCACGCAGCAAAATGGAGTTGCAGAGAGGATGAACAAGACACTGATGGAGAAGTCTAGGAGTATGCTTAGTGGAGCAAGCCTCGAATAAAATTTTTGGGCTGAAGATGTTGCCACTTTTACTATCTGGTAAACAGATCTCCTACATCAGCTCTGGTTGGTAAGACACCTATGGAGATGTGGTCTAGTAAGAAACCTTCAGTGAGACATCTTCATGTTTTTGGTTGTGAGGTATATGCACATGTGCCTAGGGAGAAATGGTCTAAATTGGAGAATAGGGTTGTTAAGTGTATCTTCATTGGCTATGGTGTCAGTGTGAAAGGATACAAGCTTTGGGATCCTGTGGCTGAAAAAGTGTTGTATAGTAGAAGTGTTATCTTCAGAGAGCTAACACCTTCTTCTATTGTCTACAGCCAAAACAGATAGAAAAGAAAGAAGATGCGGTTTAGGTTCCTTCTACCCCTAAGAAGACTGAACAGACATACCCTATGAGACCTGATGATGAGGAGATCTCTAGTATCTCTAAAAACTCAGAAGAAGAAGTAGAACCTCAACCTCAGCTATTGAGGAGGTCTACACGAACAAGAAAGCAACCTGATAGGTTTGGTTATTCATTACTTGATTCTAGTTGTGCTTTTGCTTTACTTACTAACACTCATGAGCCTAGAACTATGAAAGAGGCTATGGGCATGAAAGATGCAAGTTCCTGGAAGGAGGCCATGGAGGATGAAATGGCTTCTTTTGAAAAGAATAAAACATGGGACTTGGTGCCTTTGCTTGATGGGCAGAAACCCATTGGATGCAAATGGGTGTTCAAGAAGAAATTCGGTGCAGATGGCAGTGTTGAAAAGTACAAGGCTAGACTGGTTGCGAAGGGGTATTCACAAGTGGAGGGAATTGTTTATGGTGAAATTTTATCTCCCGTTGCAAAGCTGACATCCATTTGTTTCTTGTTATCTCTTATAGCTGCTTATGACTTAGAGGTAGAACAGATGGATGTGAAGACAGCTTTCCTTCATGGTGATTTGGAGGTAGAAATCTACATGTCACAGCCAGAGCATTACATAGAGAAAGGTAAAGAAATTTTGGTTTGCAAGTTAAAGAATTCTTTGTATGGTTTGAAGCAATCCCCTAGGATGTGGTACTTGAAGTTTGATGCCTTTGTGTTCTCGATTGGATATCTGAGATCGAAATCAAATCATTGTGTGTATTACAAATTTGACAATGATCGCATTCTCATTATTGCATTGTATGTTGATGATATGTTGTTGATTGGGAATGGTAAGAATATGATTTCTGATTTGAAGTCTCAGTTGTCAGCACAGTTTGAGAAAAATCTTGGGGCAACCAGGTATATTCTGGGATGGAAATTAGAAGAGATAGGGCTAACAGAAAAAAAAATTCTGGGCAGCAATTAAAAGAATATGAATAAATAGAGAGAAAAAAATGAGAGTACAAATGTGTAATATATAGAGAGGAAATAGAGAGACAAAAGAGAGTGAGAGAAGACATGTAAGTGTAAAAGAATGCAAAGGGAATGTGAGGGCCAATGTGAGATGATTGCAAAAAAGATAAGACTTGGGTAGTGAGTGCAAATGGGAGAAGAATGCAAAAAGAATTGCAAGTGTAAAAGTGAGAAAATTACAAAAAAGAGAAGAATTGGGAGGTGAGGGCAAAAGATAAGAATGTCAAAGGAAGTGAAAGTGTAAATGTGAGAAAATTGTGAAGGAGAGAAAATGTAGAAGAGAGATAAGATGCAAAAGTGAAGGAGGAAGGATGCAAAGAGAAAAGAAAAAAGAAGTAGACAAGAAAATATATATATAATTGTATATATGCCAATGAGGGGAGATGCAAAAGAGCTAAAATGCAAAGAGAGAAAATAACAAACAAGAAAGAGGGACAAAGTAGTAGAGAGCTAAAAATGAGAGAAATGGCATGAGCAAAAGAGAGATGCATGTAAAAGAGGAAGAAAAAAGAATATATATATATATATATATATATATATATATATATATATATATATATATATATATATATATATATATATATATATATATATATATATATATATATATATATATATATATATATATATATATATATATATATATATATATATATATGATAATGGATGAAAATGAGAAAGATTGCCACAACAATGCGAATGAGAATAGAACATAAGTATAAATGTACGTGTATACCTATATATATATATATATATGTATGTATGTATGTATGTATGTATGTATGTATGTATGTATATGTATATGCATATGAATATGTATCTGGGTAAATGTACATAAAGGCAAAAAAGGAAAAACATGAATATACATATGTATATGAATATTTATATATATGTAAATGAATGTGTGTGTGTGTGTGTAAATGAATATGTATATGTATATGCATATGAATATGTATCTAGTTAAATGTACATAAAGGCAAAAAAGGAAAAACATGAAATGAGAAGAGATAAAGCAAGAGAATAGAGAGATAAAAGAGAAAAAGTAAGTGTGTGTGTGTGTGTGTGTGTGTGTGTGTGTGTGTGTGTGTGTGTGTTTGTGTGTATATAGGAGTAGGAAAGGAGACTAAATCCTAAGCATATAAAAGGAAGAGAACAAAAATATAATAATATGCCTAAATGAAGAATAAAGGAATGTATAAACACTAAAAAGTTCAAATGAGTAAAACAAAGGGGTAAACAAATATAACCAAAAATAAGTAAGCAAAAAAGAGATAATGCATAAATAAGTAAAACACCCTATACAAATGTGTAAAAGACTACAACAAGGAAAAAGAGGAGAAGAGAAGAAAGAAGTAGAAAGAGACACCAACATAAAAACCTCAGAAAGAAGAAACCGACAAGCACAAAAAAGAAAGAAGAGGGTCAGAGATCAAGGGGAGAGGAACCACGAGGATACGACCCAAGGGCAAAAAGGGGAGAAAAAGAAGAAGAAGAGGAGGCAAGAAAAGAAGGGAAGGATGAGGAATAAGGGATAAGGGAAAGGTAGGGAAAAGAGGGGTGGGCAAGGGGGAAGGATGGGGGGAAAAGGTAAGGCTAGGGATATGAGTGAGGCCTCAAGGATAGGGGCGAAGAGAGGAGGAGCGAGGGTCAGGAGAGAAAGAAGAAGAAAAAGAAAAGAGAAAAAAGGGGAGCAAGGGGAAACTAAGGTCAAGTCACGGTCAGCAGGAAGATAGGAGGAGGCCAAAAGTGATCAGGAGGGTGAATGGTGATTATTAAGGGAGTTTAGAAGAGGCTTCCAAGTTTGGCTTAAGTTCCACCCCTCGTCTCTGTTGAGGTTGGTAGGGTAGTTTCTGATGAAAATAGCCTCTTTAAGGTTTCTCTTGAAGAAATTGTCTTCCTTGGCAAGGACCAAGGTGTCTTCAAGGTGAATGTGGTGTTTAGTGCTAGAGGAGTGATCAGCGAGGGCTGATTTTGTGACCCTTTCATGCCTAATATCTACACTGTGCTCTTTGATCCTTGTGCAGATAGATCTCCCAGTCTCACCAATGTATGGGGTACCACAGGAGCAATCAATTTTATAAACACCTAAGTTCAAGAGACTATCAATGGGCTCTTTGGTTGAAGGGATAAGTTTTCTAATGGTCGAACAAGGTTTGAAGGCACAATTGAGCCCTTTCTTGCGAAGGATTCTGGCAATTTTATTCGAGATACCTTCAATGAAAGGTAGGGTGGCACAAAAACCACGGTTAGAGTTAGGAATGCTAGGTTTGGACATGAGACGGGTTTGGGCTCACTTAAATGCTCTCTTGATGCATTTGTTGTGATATCCATTAAGTTTGAAAACTTTGGTAAGGTGGGACAACTCTTGGTTAATGTGATCATTATCACAGATGCGAAAGGCTCTAGTTGCCAAGGTGTTGAGTACACTAGTCTTGTGGTTGGGGTGGTGGTGTGAGGAAGCCAGAAGATAGAGGTCTGTATGGGTGTATTTACTAAAGACATGATGACCAAGGGAACCATCTCTTTTTCTCCCCTTTTCACCCTTGGGTCGTATCCTCGTGGTTCCTCTCCCTTTGATCTTTGACCCTCTTCTTTCTTTTTTGTGTTTCTCGTGTTTCTTCTTTCTGAGGTTTTTATGTTGGTGTCTATTTCTACTTAATTCTTCTCTTCTCCTCTTTTTCCTTGTTGTAGTCTTTTACACGTTTGTCTAGGGGGTTTTACTTATTTATGCATTATCTCTTTTTTGCTTACTTATTTTTGGTTATATTTGTTTACCCCTTTGTTTTACTCATTTGAACTTTTTAGTGTTTATACCTTCCTTTACTCTTCATTTAGGCATATTATTATATTTTTGTTCTCTTCCTTTTATATACTTAGGATTTAGTCTCCTTTCCTACTCCTATATACACACAAACACACACACACACACCTTACTTTTTCTCTTTTATCTCTCTATTCTCTTGCTTTATCTCTTCTCATTTTCATGTTTTTCATTTTTGCCTTTATGTACATTTACCCAGATACATATTCATATGCATATACATATACATATTCATTTACATATATATATATAGGTATACATGTACATTTATACTTATGTTCTATTCTCGTTTGCATTGTTGTGGCAATCTTTCTCATTTTCATCCGTTATCATATATATATATATCTTTTTTCTTCCTCTTTTACATGCATCTCTCTTTTGCCCATGCAATTTCTCTCATTTTTAGGTCTCTCTCTCTCTCTCTCTCTCTCTCTCTCTCTCTCTCTCTCTCTCTCTCTCTCTCTCTCTCTCTCCTCTCTCTCTCTCTCTCTCTCTCTCTCTCTCTCTCTCTCTCTCTCTCTCTCTCTCTCTCTCTCTCTCATCTCTCTCTCTCTCTCTCTCTCTCTCTCTCTCTCTATATATATATATATATATATATATATATATATATATATATATATATATATATATATATATATATATAATATATATATATATATATATATAAATATATTATATATATATATATATTATATATATTCTTTTTTCTTCCTCTTTTACATGCATCTCTCTTTTGCTCATGCAATTTCTCTCATTTTTAGCTCTCTACTACTTTGTCCTCTTTCTTGTTTGTTATTTTCTCTCTTTGCATTTTTAGCTCTTTTGTATTTCCCCTCATTGGTATATATACAATTATATATATATATATATATATATATTTTATTTTTTTTATTGTCTACTTTTTTCTTTTCTCTTTCCATCCTCCCTCCTTCACTTTTGCATCTTATCTCTCTTCTACATTTTCTTTCCTTCGCAAGTTTCTCACATTTACACTTTCACTTCCTTTTACATTCTTATATTTTGCCCTCACCTCCCAATTCTTCTCTTTTTTGCAATTTTCTCACTTTTACACTTGCAATTCTTTTTGCATTCTTCTCGCCATTTGCACTCACTACCCAATTCTTATCTTTTTTGCAATCATCTCACATTGGCACTCACATTCCCTTTGCATTCTTTTACACTTACATGTCTTCTCTCGCTCGCTTTTGTCTCTCTATTTCCTCTCTCTATATATTACACATTTGTACTCTCATTTTTTTCTCTTTATTTATTCATATTCTTTTAATTGCACTCTTGTTTATAGTTATATATTACATAGAGATATTTTTACCTACGTACATCTTTAGTCGTATATATTCTTATGCTTTTACATTACTCATATATATAGTTATATATCTAGGCTTTTTTGTTATTTTTGTTTTATTTACCTTTAGGATATATCTCTATTTTTCTTCCTTTATTTATTTTTTGCTCTTTAATGTTTATCTCCTTTTTGATACTTAGCTCCTCTTTTCTTATCCTTAATGTCCCCTCCAACTATTCTTGTCATCAGTGCCCACCTTTACTCTCTCTTTTTAAGAAACCTCTCTGCAACTTAAACTCATTTGCATTCTCTGCCTTTCCTCCTGATGATGGATCACGGAGTGTGATCCGAAATGTTGAATCAAAAAAAGCAACATAGTTTTATCTAGAAACACAAGAATCTATCATCATGGATTGTGGAAATATCATGTCTACAGTTTGATGTATGCAATGGTCTACAGAAGACCAAACATTGCCCAAGCAATGGGAGTCCTTAGTTGATTTATGGCTAATCCTAGATGGGTACATTGGGATGCAGTTAAGTGAGTGTTCAGATATTTGAGGGGTACTTTTGAGTATTCCATTTTCTATCATGGCAATGCTACAGGACCTCCACATTCAGTTTGTATTTGTGGATTCTGATTGGGTAGGTGACATTAATAGCAGGAGATCCACCAGTGCTTATGTGTTCATTATGTTTGGTGGTGCAATTATTGGATGAGTAAGTGACAACCTGTGGTTGCTTTGTCCACTATAGAAGATGAGTACATGGCTGCAACTCATGCTTGTAAGGAAGCCATTTGGCTTAAGAGATTGTGTTTAGATATTGGTGTTGATGCAGGATAGATTACAATCAGTTGTGACAGTCATAGTACGATTTACCTTGCGAAGAATCCAACTTTCCATGCCAAAACAAAGCATATTGATGTTCAATTTCAATTCATGTGAGACATGGTAGAGGATGGGAAGGTAAATTTGGATAAGGTAGATACTTTGAAGAATGTTGCAGATGCATTGACGAAACTAGTGGGCACAGAGAAGTTTAGATGGTGTTTGGATTCTATGGGCCTCTCGGCCTATAGCAGTTAAATCCTATTGATTCTATCAGCTCTTACAAGGTGTTTGACAAGTGGGAGAATGTTGGGAATTAAGGTGTCTCAACCTTGGTAATTCCTTGTAATTTTACATTGTATTTATTTATTTATTGCCTATTGTATTAATTGGATGCAAATCCTATGTTGTCATATTGTGGGAGTTGGCTCGGTGATGTGTCATCCTACATGGCATATGACCACATGTAATTTTGTCCTCACATGAGGAGATAGGTGTCCCACTTAGTGGTAGGAATATTTTTCCATGTGTCAGCATCTTGGATATTGTGTAAGGGAATATTGACCGTAACGGTCATGACATATTCCTATGATGAAGTTATGACATGTAAGAGTCAGAAATAGAAGATCCTATGACAGGTGAAGACATGTGTCGAAGAGCATCTTTGAAAAAGGCATCTTTGGGTGCCCCAAGGTGGAGTATGACATGTTGTAAGAGAATATGCTATTTATAGCTTGTGTATGACAGATTCTCTTACAGCTGTAAGTTATGACAGCTATGATAGATTATGTGACGGTTGTAAGAGTCGTAAGAGCATCTGTCATAGCCCATTTTGGAAATAGGTGACATCCTTGTGATGGGGTGACTTGACAAGTGTCAGAAGCATCCTATAGAGTTTGTACAAGTGTCCATAGGCATGGGTTTTGGGCCATGAGGCCATGTTGGACGCCCATCCCTATGTGGAGCCATATTTGCCTTGTAGTTGACATATAAATAGGTGCTTTTGAGAGGAGATGTACTACAAGTTTTACAGGTACTATTATGCTATCAGTTTGTCTCTAGATACGAGTGTCGAAGACTCCTAAGAGCTTGCATTGCAAGTGTATTGTAAACTATTTTAGTTTTGATAATACATTGTGCAGATTTTGGAGTGTGGGGTTTTTCACCCATTAAGGGTTTTCCCCACGTATATCTTGTGTCTCTATTCTTCTGTCTCACTTTCTTGTTTATGTTTTTGCTGCAATATCTCTATTAGTGGTTTAACATTTCTATAATAGTAAGGATAAAATTGAATTTGCACTCTCCTCCCCTCATTAGATTAGTGTAGGAAGTGGTTTCCGCACACCTAGCTTCCTTTCAGTTTATAGTTTAGCTTCATATGTTTTTTATGCATTCCTTATTAGCTCAATCATGAGGTTTCATTAGTTAATGAATGAAATAAGCTAGTATCATTCTATCTTGTTTCTTATGTTCATTTTCTATATGTACACAATTAGACTACTCTAGAATAAGTATCTAACACAACAATTGTTATTCCTCAAAGAACCATGGAAAAAACTCAACAAAATGCAACCAAAAATTTATGTGTACAATTCAATCATGCATCACACACAATAAACAAACACATATAGGTGTCCTCACCGCATGTGACTCCAACCAACACCAGACATATGTAGAATATATATGTTGGTGATCACACAATAAATATATGAGATCTTACATCATTGGCTCAAGTCTCCATGCATCACACTTCACACCTTATGGAAGAAATGAGAAGAGATGAATTATCAACATGTTGATATAAAAACATACACCAAAGACTTTTTGTAATATGTTTAATGTTGTAATTTAGTGTGATGAATTTAGAGAAGGGATTATTCATATAGATAATAACAAACTAAATCAAAATAAAATGCACATTAATACATCAATAGATGATCATGTATATTCTTCAATGTCATATTCAATTTCTTTTGTACATTCCTGATAGTCTATTACATATTATCCTTTCATTCACTCATTACATATCTCTACTATCAATCTATACTAGCATCATTCTATCTATCATCAACTATAATATATTACATGTGGTATGTTTACATAATTATGTATGTTCGTATGAGGTGGTGACATGTCCCTAGCACATGCCTCATATAGTTTCACCTTTTAGCGCTTGTCATACAACTTCCTTTCTAATTGCATCTCTATTTCATCTTTGGTTTCCTTCCTATGTGTTATTGGCTATCATCTTTCTCCAAAATTGGTTGGGTGTGGGATCTTTGTATGTATAATAACTTGTCATTCCCTTTCAAGTTTTTACCCCAAGTCTCCGTTAGTCTACCTTTGCAAGTTTTCAATCTAACATGGTTTTATATTAGGCTACCTAATGGGTTTTATCTTGATTACTCAAGTTTAATCTTGGTTCTAATCCTACCATAATCATGTTTGGACTTGAAACCATGTCTCATTCTCAATACATATAGGTTTTAATTCTCCAACCAACATCAACCCAAGAAAGTGTTAAGTGAACATAAAATTTCAAATTTTCTCCAAAATCTATTGCTAACTTCATTAAATTAGGTAGGATGCTCTAATATTGGGCCTAGATGAACTAATATCCATTATCTCAATTTGGTTCAACTTTCTTTAATTATCGCAAGGATATCTCAACATCAATCAAATTTGAATTTGCCTCTTGAAGCGTGGAAGTGTCTAACCTAGCACTTTGTGTATAGACAATATTACTAGAGCTCTCCAATGTAACTATTCCTTGATCCAAATTAAACACTAAGTATATTGCCCAATTCCTTCTTCTAAGAAATTATTTAGAGTCTATGATTTTTCTTCTACTAGTTATAATGAGTATGTAAAGTATATGTGAAGCAGAGACATGTAGAAGCTATTTCTCTAAAGCATCAAATTCCTTATTTTTCTCCTTGGTGGTTATTGCATAGCTTAGGGAATATTGATAAAGAGTGGAGGCATTATTACAAGTGGATTCTAATTTCCTCATTTCAACCAAGAGTTCTCCCCCTTTTCATAGCAAGTTTTTCTTTGATTTATCAAGTTCTTTCTCATAATCTTATATTTTCTATTGTCTTATTTGAGTTTGTCTCTACTCCAAATACTTGATATGTGTGAGTATGCCATATACTAATCCCTATAATCATTCTATGGTTTTATTATATAATCTACTACCAACTATATTTATGTTTATATGATTTTATCAATTAGTTTTCTCATTATCTCCTCTACTTTCACACATTAGTCCATCTAGTATGTTTTGGCACTCGTTTCTAAAACATGTACCAAATCATATTTATGTATGGGGGTGAGATTAATGAGATCCACTTGTGGTCCTAAAGTACTAGAATTGATAATGCTAGTTATAATTGTAACCACAAGGGTATAATTTTTTTTCCGAGCTAGGGATTTATTAATTTTAGTCAATGTGTCCCAAGCCAATTGTATTGAGGTTCCAACCATGATTTGTTTTTCAATTCTACCAATTGTGTCTTTATTATTATTCTTCTAGTTGTACTCATGTTCATTCCCCTTATTTGTTATATCTTCCTCCTTCATTATCAAGTTTTTTGTTTTATGTTGTCTATTTGGGCTTGATTTATTCCATTATCATCATGCGGGTCCCCTATATCTGTATCAAAAGTTGGAAAGGCCTTATATATATATATATATATATATATATATCATTTTCTTCATCTTTCTCTTCTACAAAAGGTTTTTAGTTTTCTCAAGACTATCTTTTTTTTGTTTCATAACTTTCTCAATTTTTATTTAGCCCTATTATGTTGTCTCACTTCCTCTTAGGGATCCTTCTATTTGTGTGATGGATATATAGGCTACATCTTTCTCCAATTCAATATCTGGTGCTTCATAGACTACCTTCTTAGCAAGGAATAATGCCCACAAATTTAACCTAAGACATTAGTGGACAAAAATTGGATGAACAATTTTTTGTGATACAAATGAAACTTGAAGCATGCCACATTGCACTCTTATGTGCACAAGGTGCCATGGCACAATGTGATGACACACTTGACATGCTTACCAATGCACTACACATTGTGACACAAATGGAAAACTTACTATGCCACGGGCCTAAAACACCATGGTGAACTCAAGAAATGAGATCTGGGGAAGGTCAAGGTCCCTATGCTAAAGGATGAACCCCTACATATTATTCAACGAGCCACTCCTTAGGCATCTTAATATTCTAAAGGATGCCGACCATCCTATACTAGTTTAGAATTTAAAGTCCCTTTTGCATTTTTTAAGCTTGAGAGTCCAAGTTGCATGATCTCTTATAAACTTAGACTTTAGACCCCAAAATACATTTAGAAACTGTTATCACTTGGAATTGCACCCTGCTTGAAGCATGTTCAAGTAGTCCAAATGACACAATGGGACTAATCTCAAGGTGTGGGACCTTGCAAATGAGATCAGACCTCCAGAGAAGGCTAGTTCCTCTTTATGAGCTTAAGGCTCAGAGAATGGCGACTAAATCCAATGCTAATATTTGCAGGGAAAAGGGAAAGGAGAACTATTGGAATTAAAAGAGGTGATGCACCAGATTTATAGTGTTAGCTGGGACTAACATAACACAATCATGATCTCAAATATTGAAATGAACTCACACAGACTTACAACTTTAATAGCGGCTTGAATTAGAAAAGTGTAACTGCAAGAGGGGGTGTTTTACCCACAAAATAAGCTACATATTCAATTAAACATAGAGTAAAAGTATAAGAGAGGCAAACAACAATGATTGTATTGATCACAAAGGCTAAATAGCCATTACAAAAGAGGAAGAATTATTGCAGAGAAAATAGACACAAAATAACCAAGTACATTCATTGGTGAACAATCAACTAGAGATAGCAAAGGCTTAAAGTTTAAGCACAATGTATCAGATCTAGTTGGCTCGTGCAATTGCATCACAAGGTCTAATCGCAAAGAACGCTCTGGTCTGTATAATAGCCCTAAAGAACAACTAACAGAATTATCTCTTTAACACATGTATATATAGTATTTTAATTCATTCTGCAGCAGTAGGCATTGAATTCGGTCAACTAGCCCTGCACATGCCCACGCTGTATTAAACTTTGGCTCAAAAGCCCTGCACACATAGGATGGCAGCCATGCTCTGCAAGGTCTACAAACCTACAGAAGAATATTGTCTACACGCATGGCTACCAGATGCATTTATGAGAGAAGGCCCAAAATCTTTCCCAGGTATCTGAAAATCCATTTTGTTTCTCAGTTGTATAGGAGCATTGAATATTTTCACTATTTTAGCTACCTGTAATTGAATTTGGCTTATGAAATTGAATGTTGGGTACCTCTTCATCTTGAGATAATGGTGTGATTTCAGGGATTGATTTGCAAGCTTTTAGAACACTTTAAAATATTTAAATTTCTTTAAGATATTCTAAAGCATCACATTTTATTGATTTTCCCTTTCTGGCTTTCAATTTTGCCTTATCGGCAAAATCTCACTTTTAAGAACTATGCTCTCTTTACCCTTACTTTTCCCTTTGGTCAGAAAAATCTAGCTTTTCAAAACTCAGCTTCTTTTTTCTTTATCGGTGAAAATTGACTTTCGCGAACTTCTTTTACCATCGGCGATTTCTGTATTTTATGAACTTTGCTTGCTTCATCTTTTCCGCCCTTTGTCAAAAAATCCTCATTTCCAGAACCATTTCCATCTTCTCCTTTTTACCTTTTCAGGGAATTTCCATTTCCATGAACTAGTTGGCAAATTCATCCTTTTATCAATTCCCTGACTAGCCTTTTCTTTATCCTGCCTATCGGCAAACTTTCACTTTCACAATTTTTTTCATGCCTTAGCTGATTTATCTCCTCTTTTGCCCTTACCTCAGTCAACGAAATCACCTTTTCATGAACTTGGCCCTTTAATCGCCTTGTTGGCGAGCTTTCATTTCCGTGAACCAAGCTTGCCTTGTCTTTTCCTTTAGTCAGTGAAAATACCCTTTCGCGAACTAGCACCTTGGCCAACCTCTTTATCTTTCTTTCTCTTGACTCCTTTGTCGGTGATTTTCTACTTTTGCGAACCATTTTTGGCCTTTCTTTTGGCTTATCGGCAAAGCTCCTGGTTTGCAAATTGGGCTTACCTTCTTCGTTCTTGCCCTATCGGCAAAATCTCAATTTTCCAAACCACTATGACTTCGCCCTTTGCTTTATCGATGAATCCTTCGCTTGGCAAACCAAAGTCTTCACCATAGCATCCTCTTCCTTTTCCATTTCCTTCAGTCAATGAACCTTTGAAAACCTAAACCATGTAGCAAGTTTGAATTTTCTCTAATCCTTTGATGGAGCCTTTTCTTTCTTCCTTGCCTTAGCCGCTTAAGCCTTTGGTGAAGACCTTCCCGCTGCCTTGTTTCATTCCTTTGTCGGCGAAGTCGCCGATCGGCGAACTTAAGGTTCGCCAAACCTTAAGTTTGTTGACAAAGGAAAACACTTGCTTCTCTTTTATTTTTGCCTTTGGTGCTTTGCCCCTTGCCTTGGACCTTTTCCTGCCACCTCGCCCCTTCAGTCAGCTAACTAGCAAATCAGCAAACTGGCGAACTTCCACTAGTAGAATTTTCGCAAATAAATGACTATGTGACTAAAACTTTTAGTCACAACAACTAAAAATGACTAAATTCTACTAATTTTTTGCAACACAGCTATAAATGACTAATTAATGACTAATTTGATCATCGGGTAAAAAACACAACTAAATAATTAGTCACACAAATAAAAATTAGACAATATATATTACTTTTTTAAAATAATATATATTACTAGTTTTCCACATCTTTTAAATATAATATATTTAAAAAATACATATTAATTTAACTAAACTATAACATCTAAAAATAATAAAAAAACACTTCCCAATATAATTTTATAATAATTACATCCCACATATTACTTAATATAGAAACTCTTAAAAGGGGCAAGTGCAGTCATTTTATTTTGCTTTATTATAGACTCGAAGAACACCCTATAATCAGGGATTAAATTTGACGGTCAACTTTGCCTGTCAAGCAATTTTTAATGATGGTTATCTATTCAAAGATGAACTTAAAATACTATGATATATTTTAGTATAAGTAAAATTTATATATAAACCAAATATATATATCATTATAATTCCATATAAATTTTGATGGTCTATCCAAAATCTCCCCTTTCATGTGATACAATCTTTTTAAAATTTTGATTGTATTTTATGGCAAAAATGTTTAAATACAGTTATACGTCCATAAAACTTAGGCCCTCCCTATAATTACTTAAAAATAGGTTTAGTTTGTGGAGGCGGGAAAGTATAGATCAAAAGCTAAAAAGAGAGCGGGGAAAGCTAAAAAGAGAGTGGGAAAAGCTAAAAAGATAAAAGCTCATAAAAATATGGCGAGGCCAAGGCAGATTTCTCACACAGATTTTTGATTCTTTTCATCTCCATTGCTAATTGAATTCATTTTGCACCAGGGTTCTTGAAGTATACATCATTCTCACAATTTCAATTTGATATTAAACCATTCAATCCTTGCTCTAGGTAGTTTAATTCAAATCTATTAAGTAATATGTATCATGTGTGTTCTGTTAGGCTACTATGATATGCATAGACAATTCAAAGTGGATGAGAAATGGGGATTACAACCCCTCTAGATTTCAGGCGCAGGCAGATACAATCAATCTTATATGTGGGGCAAAAACCTAGGTTTGGTTATTTTTATTACGCCATCTATTTATATTTTTGGTTCATCATTTGGGATCTGTTATAAATTGATTTAGGGAAATAAAAGTTGGATCTGGCATATGTTGGTTTATTTGTGCAGTCAAATCCTAAGAACACAGTGGGCGTAATGACTTTGGCTGGGAAGAATGTTCGTGTATTGGTGACACCCACAACTGATCTTGGAAAGATTCTTGCTTGTATGCATGGTGCGGGTTTTGTTTATACCCTTTCTATTTTGTATGTAAAGGACTTCTTTTCATTTTTTTTTTAAGGTCTTGTTTGTTTTACACTTTTAGAAAAATAAAAACATGTCTTGAGATGGCATATACTATCATGTAGGCTAGGTTGTGAAATTGATACCATGATTGATTTTCAACTGAGGAAAGGTTATTTTTTTAAATTTTCAACCTTATCTTAAAATTATTAGGGCACTCATGCTCAAACCTAGGCTATGGAGAAATTTCTAGCAGGGAGCACAAACTAGTTACCAGAGGGCAGGGAATTCCATTTACATAAGAATTACTCTATTTCTTCCAATAATAGGAGCCAAAAAATCTTGCACCTCTTGCGTACTTGAAAGTGGGTTTTGTGTACTCGAGTCTATATATAGACTGCTCATTAGGTCTCAAAAAAGTGGATTGTTGTTGTGGGAATCAACTACCATTCACAGGAGTGGAATGATAGGCCTTTCGGTTGATTGGGGAATAGATTAAAGATAGTTGGATTGTAAGTCTATATTTATGTCTATTGAAGATGAAAAGCAATAACAGTGTTTTCTGCATACTTTGCTATCAGGGATGACATTAAGAGTACAAAAGGCATCTTTGATGAGAGTGTAGCACTTTATTCTAACATATACAAGGTATAGCATAGGGAACAAGAAGTAAATAGACAATTTTGGAAAGCTAGGGGGTATTAAATGTTTAATCAATTTTATATTTGTTTTAGTGCATCTATGCATTCATTGCTAACATGAAGCACAAGTTTGCCTATTAAATAAGATGAAATGAAGAGCCTGTTAAATTATTTGTGAAACCTTAAAGTAGTATTTAGTCTTTTTGATGTTATACTTGTTATATCTAGTATATACTAAGAAATACTTAATGAAAATATCATTACTTTTTCGCACTCACTTCCTTAGTTGGAAGTCTTTTAAGACATGAAGATCGACTAGATTGCTAGTTTTTTAACCATGAGTGTGACGATCAATTTATCAAATCTTATCCCATTATTCTTTAGTTGAACGCTAGCATCTCTCAGTTCTTGAAATTATTTTTTAAGTTCCTCAGTGTGTGTTCAGTTCTAGTTAGTGTTAGAGGAAGCTCTAGTCTTAGTAATTTATTTTTTCTCAGAGACATTTATGTAGGTTGAGGCTTCAATGCTTGAAGCTTTAGTCAATATTTTGGTGTTTTTTTGAGCATTTAAAAAGTGTACAAGTATGTTGTGAGTTTGAGTCTTAATAGCTTGAAAAATATTGAGCCTCCTTTAAACCCCAAAATAGGACATTGATGCTCTTCTTTTTTCCCTCTTCTTTTTATCCCACCTACTACTAATTCCCTTCCTCTACCACTTATTGTTCCTTATCTTCCTCCCATGAAGTATAATTCAGCCACATGTTGCTTCAACTGGATCTGGAATAGACAATATCACTGCAGATCTTGTTGTAAGTGATTTCCTATATTCCATTTTATAATACTCTCTAAATCTAATTATAGAGGTTTATACCTATAATGCTTTGTAGTCTAGAATTATTCATAATCAATTTGGTTTGGCTACAAACTAGGTCTGTGTTTGGCAAAACGTGGAGCTATATATACTTCTTGTGAACAACAACCAGTAATTATAAAACTATATCTAGTTGTATTATAAACATCATTCAAAACATTTTTATAGTAATTTAACTAAATAAACTTCAAAATTAGCATATGTCACATATTGTATGCTGATATATGTTAAAATTCACATGTTGTAGATCAAGCCAACTTATGTGATTACTATCTAGGTGGACTATGCAATCAAGCTAAATAGCAGACATGTAACCTGTTTAGAATTTCACCACACAAAGAACAATATTCTTATTTAAGGAGACATAGGTATTCTCCATTGGTGCCTTCCATACTCATTGAATGCATTTTAATATAGGTTAATTCAAAGTTTTGAAACAAAATAAGAGATTTATAACCGTAGATTGGATATTTGTTTTAACTTGTGTTTGCATCCTAAGTAACATTTTAATGTGGAGTACTTTGAAATTCTAAAATAGAAATAGAAACCATGGAAGACAATGGCACCCTAGTTCAAGAACTTATTGATAGTGTTTTATCTCTCTTTCAAGGCAACAGTTGACTACTCCACTTGAACACAAAGATTTACCTTTTACGCTCAGCTTCAGTCATAAACTTCAATGTTTTGCAGTTATTGTTAGATTTTTGTTTGAGGCTCTTCTCTTTTTGCTATTTATAGCAACATTAATATGGAGACCATGCTCAGATGGGTTGCATCAACTCACTTACAATTTATCTATTCTACAGGTATTAATTTCCTGACATTTACTTGCCATAGTAATAATGAGCAGCCGAGCTAGTCAACTTTTATATGTTGGCAATCTACTCAGTGATATCAGAGAAAGGGAAGTTGAAGACCTCTTTTACAAGGTTCTTAGCTTGAACTCATGTGCTTATACAAGTTTTTACTTAAACTTATTTCTGATTTGAATTCATTCTTTGCACTTGTAATAGTGTAGATTTGTTATAATGAACATTCTTTCTTCATGGGATTTGCAATCATAATAGTAGAAATATCTTTCCTATTAATATATTATGATTTCATTTAGTTCCCATTGTAACAATGCAAATTTAAGTGTTTACTTATTTTATTTCTATTGCATGATACACTTTGCACTTCCAATTGCTATGTGATTTATTTTGATCAGGATTCTTTAGTTTGGGATAATTCAATGATTATTCTGACATGTTTACTACAATCTATTTGTGTTTCTATTTTTTGGCATTTGGAATTGAACTAGAAATGTTACAAGATTGTTTGTTCTTTGCCTAACTTACTTTGAACATCTTGTTTTAGTTTTTTTGATATACAACTTTCTAGGTCCTGATTTACTAATCATTTTTGCAGTATGGTCATATTGTTGATGTTGATATGAAGATTCCCCAAGACCCCAGGCTATTTTTTTTATTGAGGCATGGTACTTAGCTGTAAAATCTAAATTTTAACTAACCATGCATCACCTTTATACTATAATGAATTTTCCTTTGACAAAAAATAAAATAAGCTAAAGGAAATGTGATAGCTAAAGATTTGATATTTTAAAAATGAATATAATAGTGTATGTTTCGTTACAACTATGTATTGATTTCTTATTCCAATGATAGAGAATGGATTGAATGTGCAACATCATAATTGCAGTAGCAAATCCCACAAATGTTGCAAGAAGTTCTTCTGATATTGTGCTCACTAAACTAAGCCTTAGTCTTGTCATTAGTGCTATCATTACTAGCCATTACATTTGAAGAGAATCAAGAATTAGACACTCAATCTATTTTTGAACAAATTGGCTTTACAACAAGATGAGTCTTTATGTAGACACCTAAAAACTACACATGCCCTAATTGAATAAATTATCCTAATTATTCCCACATTTTCCTAGGTCGTAATAACCTAGTCCCCTTCACATGATTTAATAAATATTAATTTATTAAATCTCCCTTTTTACCACTTAACCACTTGAAAAAAGAATTAGAAAATAACTTTCTTTGCCAACACATATGACAAAAGTCTGTATGTAATATTGTTTTGAGTTAGTCCATCTCTGTCAGGATTTGTAGATCTAACAAGGAGGTCTGAAACTCTCTGAACTCTTTTAAATCTTCGTGTTTTTCATCAAATAACATTGTGCTCTATCTAGTGGAGTAATCTGTAGGGTTTATGTAAGGGATAATAGTGAGTGAGTTTCAATGATGTCAAGTTGTTAAGAAGATCTACATTGTTATATAAGGTTTGTTAGTAGTAAATAGTGTATGTTGACAGAGTTTAGGGTATGATTGAGAGCCTTTAAACTTATTAAAGCCTTGCTAAACTCTAGAAGCATGCAGTGTTTGTATATTTTGTAGGCCTAAATAGTCTTATGGGTAGGTAATGGAACATAGCATTCAATTCTTTGTTCTAGACCATTATCATGGTGGTGAAGTGCACTTCTTTGTAGAACATTTTACAACAGTAGCGGTTAGTATTGGTTGCTAAAGTACTGATAGGACTTGTTGACTATTGTCAAAGTGGGCACTGTGGCCATTTGGAACAGAGACAGTGAAAATAAATGCATACATATCATGTTCTGGTTTTGCATAACCTTGTAGAGTTTAAGGTTTTGTGTGAACCCAAAAATAATTTTTCAAGTCCCTTAAAGACTAGACAGTTGAATCTCTTGAAGAGGCAATTATAGAGAACCTAAACCCTACTACAATATAGAGAAGTGTGCCAATGGAGACAGTCATGAGACAATGTTATCATCAGGGAGACCCTATGGAACAATTTGAGACCTATTATTTCAGGATTTGTGTCTGCCAAACTAGGAAGAACTAGTGATGCCAAAGGACTATTACAAGGGAAAATAACTTGTAAAAGTTCAATCCAAAATGATGTTGGATTATACATGCATCAAAGGGTATACAGACTAGAGAGACCTCTACACTCCATGTTAAAGACCTATGAAGCTTGTAAAGGGCTGTCAAAAATTGTATCATATAAATAGGGCCAAGAGGAACTCACATATGTAGGATCAAGAAAAGGAAATAGTACAATTGACATTCAATAATTATGAAGGCCTACATGGATTATACATAGGATTGCTACTCTCATAAGATCATTGTATTAATGACCTTGTCAAACAAGGAGCATATTTGCAAAGTATGATCATATGTCTGTTAGAAACATGATGAAGAGGTTTCAAAAATGATAAAGGTTTGAGTAGTTAAATAACTTCTTTTAACTCTAAAGAGCATATTGAGAATGTGTGTGAACATACAAACTTAGTATAAGGTTGAAAGGCTAGAGACCTACACACAACTTTTGAACCCTAATAAGGACTATCAAGATAGTGGTATCATGAAGAAAAAAAGATTTTATTACCATTAAGAGAGAAATGCAGTGCAATCTTAAGAATGATGAAGCACAGATCATGGACAGTCAAAAGAAATAATGGGAAGATGACAGTCTACATGACATGGACTTTGAATTTATGATAGAAATCAAGAATATGACACATGAAGTCACCATTGACAATGCCAAGATTCAGACTTTAAAGAAGACAGTCATCATTGCAAGGCTTCCAAAAGGTTGTGGTGGTGTTAAAAGTGCATCTATATATGCACACCATATACTTAACATTGAGAGGTTTTTGATGATCACTTTATGTCGGGCTTAAAAAGATTCACATTCCAAACCATTTACAATAATGTAATCTTCTAGTATCAAGGATCAAACATAATTCCTTGATTTGTTTTAGCTTGTTGTAATTGATCACACTCTCATGTAATAATGATGAATTTTAAGGTAGAAGATTATCTCTTGTGCCAATACTGTTCAAAAGCTCCTCTTCAGGCCTATGGCTAGTAAGATATATGCAAAGGTGACAAACTAAGTGGTAACACTCAAAGCTCTACCACAGATCCTATATCTGAAAGAAAATATTATACGAATGTTCAAATATCTGTTGACGTTTTGGCCAAGACTTTGAGTGTACAAGCAAGAGATACACTTGATTATTTCAAAAAAAATATTTTTGATGTAGACTGAGGTTTACATGAGTCAATAGTCCCTTTGAAGAGTAATTCTGATAGGATGAACTATCCAAAACAAGTTTTAGAAACAGATTAAAACAATTTGCATAAAAGATACATCATCGAAGAGACTATAACATATCAGGAGAATATGTTCTAAGGTCCCTTTGATGAAACAATATGCATTCAAGAACATAAAGTGTATCGAAGATATTATGCCATATCAGCGGAAGGTACTTTAAAGTCCCTCTGATGAAAACACTTCACATGAAAGAATTTAAACATTATCGAGTAGACGACAATATATCAGGAGGACATGTTTTAGTGTCCCTTCGATGAGATGATCAGCATTAAAGGACACAAAAGATTATCGAAGAGAATGAATTATAGCAGAAGGAGCTTGCAAAAGTCCACCTGATCTAATGATACAAACAGTAAATATTACATCAACCAAGATCGAAAAAGATATAATTTAATATAAACACTTTTCTCTAAAGATGGATGATATTAGTATTAATTCATCGTGGAGTCCTAGAATGGTTTGTCTCGAATGCACACCCTCCAACAAGTTATATTCTGATGGTGGTGTTCTATGTGCAAAGGCTTCAATGCTTTTACAGAATGTTCCTCCTGCAAAACATCGGTCATAGTAGGCAGATTGGATGGATTATGATTTTAATATTGGCTATCCAAACACTTGGTGAAGTCATGTATATGGTGCTTCAGTATTAGTTGGAGTTGAACTTGGGAGACGACAAATACCTATGCCTCTAGCCCATTCTATGGAGCACGAAGAGATAATGGAGCTAGTAAGATTTGAAGGTTATGATTCTGCTCGAGATGGTGCCTTGGTTTCAAAGGAGATGTACTTACTCCAGCTTTGCAATGGCATCGATGAATTTGCTATTGGTGATTGTGCACAACTAGTTTTGGCACCTGTCAATGGTGCTCTTTCTGATGACATGCCATTATTTCCATCTAGTTTTCCATCATACCATTGGACACAGGCTTTATGGATGGATATGATACATCCTACAACCTTAACCTAAGTTAACACACATGAAGACGACTCAGAGATGACCATGGCTATGACTGACACTAGAACTGCTTCTAATCATTTCCACTCTATTGTCACTATAGCATTTCAATTTTGCTCTTTCAATATTCAGTGGAAAGATTGCTAAGGTTTCTCAAGTAGGCTCAACAAATGGTGTTCTTGATTCAATCAAGTATAAAGGAAGTACTGCAAGAAAAAAAAACTCCATTGAAGGTGGACTTGGTGAAATAAAGTATTTGAATCATTCTATGGATGAAGTTGTTGGAATGGTAGATGACATTATATTTGTCTATGACACCAAGGTATAAAATTCATTCCAAGAACTTGAGGGATCTAATGTTCTTTGCCCTTATATGAGAGAAGCAATTAGAGAAATATCTAAAGCATATACTGCTTTTGAGGGGAAGGACTCTGCACCAATGAAAGTAGTGCAAACAATGTTTGCATTACGCACAGAAGTCACCAAGGTGTTCATATTGAGGGTCTACTCATGGATGAAAGCAACAACTTTTGATATTGTCAATGATGAATGTTGGGTGCCAATATCAGTTCATGAATGCAAGGGTTCAGATTCTACTATATCTGCTTCACCTCTATCATTTCATGAAATGATGCTCTCTGCAATGAATCAAATTAGCGAAATGGTAGAGTCTCTGAAGAAAAATTCATCTGAGGCCTATGATATGGACATGTAAATTCAGCAGATGCAGGACTCCGTGAGGTTTACCTTTTTAAATTGTTTTATAATTCACAAGATCACTGAAGAAAATAGTTGTTGAGGTTTACCTTTTTAAACTATTGCAAATATCTTAGAGTTGAAGGAGTGCAAGAAAAAGCACCAACATGTCCCAAGTGGGAGAGTATGTGTATCACCATTTCATTAGATAAGGTGCAAATTTTCCAAGGATTCTAAACAAAATGCACATTCCTAATTGTTTATCAACTATGTATGATGTTGCTGCTACAAATATACAATGTTAGATTTTGTTCTAGTTCAAAAGTGTAGATGATGAGCATGATATGTTGTGTCCTTATGCTTTACTCAAAGAATACTTGGATAGGTATACTGTACAGTTCTATGTATTCCTAGATTTGTATTCAAGCCTAATGTTGAGTTTACCTACAAGATGAGAGCACATTTAACTCTAGGCTTCACAAAGTTGTTTTAGTTGAATATCCATTCATAAGTTCAAGTATCAACATCATGAAAGCACTGTATTTTGGCAAATCCACACCACTGTCATAGCAAAAATTGGATAGGGGACTACTTACACTCTCTATGTCATGCATACCCACTGTCAGTTATGTCATTACACTTGCACTGTTACCATCATTTTTACCAAACACGCATTACACAGTCAAGTACTAAAAACATGCATAGAGACCATTGGCAAAGCATCATAGTCTTGACCAACAGTGATTGTGAGCACAGGCAAATAGTGACTAAGAGAAGCGTCATTTCATTGTCTATTATCACTTGTCAAAACATCTCACAGTGTTGTAAAACACAAAGATACATTGTCCATGCAAAGTGAATAGCACTGCCAAGATGGAACTTGTGATCTACAAAGGCACTTGTATTGCACTGTGACTAAGATCACCATCTAAGCATCAAAGCATTATTTAAAAACCATTGTCCAAAATCTATATCATATTACATATAATAAACATGAATGCCACTAACACTTTAACCATATCATTGTCCATCATCAACAAAAACTAGATCAACTGTGCATTTGCAAGTTCTAACACCACAGATAGTGAATTGTAAAAACATGTTGCAAAATGAATGATTAGCATTACTCCCCCTACAAACCACTATCAATATTTTGCATATCACAAGCTTCTTCAAGGCCCTGGATAGTAGAAGTGTTTTATTTTATAGCTTGATGGTTTCTATGTTGCATGAATCCTGTAGAATGGGCTTGCTACTAAGTTGGAGAAGACTAAGAAGCAATTGAAAGAGAGGAAGAACCGATCTAAGAAGATTTGTGGAGTCAAGAAGGTAAATATTCTTTCAAAGAACATGTTAAAGTAAGTTACTTATTTGCTTTCTGTTACAAAGGGGCAATTTACTTATTGCATTGATGGGTTATGTTTGTGTAGACCAAGCCAAGAGATGCAGTAAAGAAGAAGAAGTAATGCAGCAATTAGCAATATTAAGAAAGTTTTGATACATTTATTCAGATTTTGAGATGTAAAAGCCCATAATGAAATATTTAGGCTTCATTTTTCAAATAGTTCTTTCAAGTTTTGGAGCTGTATAAGCAAAAAATAGAGCATTGTAACTCAGTTTTCTCAGTCACGGCACTGAGAAACACACTTTGTAACACATTTTTCAAAGCAAAGACACATATTTAAGTCTTGTATCTTCTGTAAGAATACCTTTTCTCAATAAAATTTTAGTATTTTGCCTTCTTAATAGCTGTTTCATTATGTGCAAATGAATGATTGATTATGTTTTTCTATGTTTTATGTTTAAACCTCAAAAGCATTGTCTCATTTCCAGCACTTTTAGGCATAAATCAGTGAACAAAAATAATTAACTAAACTACCAATTGACTAAATATACTAGCAATTGACAGAAATCAAAATATATGACTAAATCAATGACTAAAAATATACTACCAAATTGATCAATCAAAAAAACCAATAAATGACTAAAAATGGTTTAGTCATAAATTTGGTCACGTTATAAATGACCGGTAATAAAATACTAATGGTCATGTGACCAAACTTAGTGAATAAATATGACTAAATCAATGACTAAATATACTACCAAATTGATCAATCAAAACAACCAATAAATGACTAAAAATGGTTTAGTCATAAATTTGGTCACGTTATAAATGACCAACAATAAACTACTAATGGTCACGTGACCAATCTTAGTCATTTATATGCAATTTTTAGTAGTTTTTTTAGTGGTTTATTGTTGTTTTTGTACTAGTGTTCCAAACTACCAAACCAAAGGTTCGCCAAACTAAAATTTTGCTGACTAAGGCAAAAACTTAGAATTTTTTGGGGATTTTCTGGGCTTTTCTAAGGGGAAAACATCCAGATATTTTTGATGGAAGAAGGGATTTTTGGGGTTGTTTTCGCCTGGGCAAAATAAGACAATATTTTGGTGACTATGCAAGGGTGTTTGCCTACTACACACAAGGATCCAACTGCCTTATACAATCCATTGGGCACAGGGTCAAAAGGAACTACAGCAACATGACTAAACAGAACTGAAACTGTCTCTAGAAAACACAAAACACACAACAAGACAAACAATTCTCCTAATGAGAAAGTTTCCTGTGCAAAAGCACTTAGGGGAAGGGAAACCACATAAAACAAACCTACTCTAAACCTAAACTAACCAACCAGAAATGACCTTAGACAAAGCCATTAACTAATTTTTCAAAATAACTACCCCTTCTCAATAATTTACAATGTTTCAGATGCTTGTGGGAAGTTAACAAGAGGTGAGGAAGGGGTGGGCATGCAACAAAATGGTGGAATGCTTCCCCAAGGACAAATAAAAACTCACCTATCCACTTGTAATGATTAGAAATATAGTTGCCTCGAAGTGGATAAATGAGTTGATCTAGCCCTTCTTGATGCTCAACCTCATGCTTTGAATTAAGCATGACAGGTGGTGACTCCTTATGGTATGTCTCCAACTAGGCTAGATATCTGATAGGACATCCCCTTGAAATGACATGCAAATCAATAGAATTGATCTCATGCCTATGCTCTGATTCTTCATCATTTTGTTGCTAGTCTGAATGCTCTAGCTCTTGCGGCTTGACTGGAAATATGGTTGCCTCCACCTTGTACATAAGATGCTCATGATTTTCTAAATTAGGCTCAGAAAATGAGCTCTGCACATGCTCAATGGAGAAATCTCCTCCACCAAGAAGTTGATATCTTTGTTGGATAACCAGGAACAAATCTTCAATTTGTTCTTGCCCATGCTCGATCTCCACATTGTTATCCTCAATGAAAGATGGGAGCTCCTCAAACATGTTTGCATCTTCAACCTCTGCACCTTCTACCATAGGGCAGCTTGTTTGCTCCTTTTCATGAGTTGAGACCTCACTAATATACTTAGCCTCAACTTGCAACAACTAACCATCATCTTCACTGCCCCTACGCTACTCTAGAACTGCAACCAATGTTGGCATTTGCATGCCTTCTTCATCTTCAATGTAGCTGGGTAGTTCATGAAGCAAGGCAACATCATCGACCCTTGGAGCAACTAGAGCAATCTCTTCCACCATGCTCTCATCCTTTGACTACAACTCCACTAGATTTTTCTTGAGCTACCTCTGCAACTGGAATTCTTCACCATGCCTTCTTTGTATTTTGCTTTCATTTCTCTTATTCAAAGCATGGGAAAATTCCTAAAATGAGCCAAAATCTAGGAGACTTAGCCCAGCACCTGGATCAGCACTAACCTCATGCTTGATGCATTACTATTCCAACTGATTGGACCTAGCCTCTTCTTGCAGCAAGTCTAGGTTTTTAGTTTCAATAGCACATGAGGGATCACAACTAACAAGTTGACCTACAACTGCCTTAAACACTTCCCTTTCTGGCTCATAGAACCTAGTCTCCCACCAAAAAATGGTCTATCCTCTACTTTTGGGCTAGTGCTAGGACAAGAGGGTTGAAATGGAATTGGAGCTGGAAGGACTTCTTGAGAGGGTTGTTCTTGAGGAATAATAGGTTGAATTTGTGCAGGAACAGGCTCCTGTGAAGGCTGAGGGCCTCTAAAACTTGGGATTTTGAAACTAGAAAGTGGTTTCAGAGGCCCAAAGGGGTTCTCCTTCTTGAAGCTTGGGATATTGAATTTGGGGGTTATTTCTACTACAGGTTGAACTTGTGTAAAAGAGAGGGGCTGCCTGAAACTAGGAACGGAAGGAACTGATTGGGCTTCTAATCTCTGGACTTTGGCAAGCAGCTGCCTCATCTATTCTTCTTTAATTGCAATCTACCAGGCTTTCTTGATAAGCTCTTTCCTCCACCTCCATCTGTTGTTGTTGAAGATGAGCCTGATAAGAAAGCTCCTCTTGTTGCTAGTTATACATTCGCTCTCTGTCAATGTCATCTAACTCCCTATTAATGTGTAACATGAGGTCTTTGATACTCATGATGTCAAAATCATAGCTCACTTGAAGTAGGATAGGAGGGTAACTATATTGGTTTGGAGCGAAAGGGACCTCTTGAGGCTAATAGTAAGCATAACTAAGGGTGGGAGGGAGGTAAGCATCATGAGGATGCTGATATTCTATTGTTGCAGGGTTGTATGGCATAAAACCAGAGGTGTTTTGGATCTTGTACTACTGGTATGGGGGCCAATAACTTGTATGTTGGCTAGGAGGAGGGGAATATCCATAACTCCCATAATAGTTTGACATTTTAAAGCATCAAAATGCTAGATAATCATAGAAATGTCTGAGATAGAGCAAAATAGGTCTGCAACCAAAGAAAACTGGATATATACCTAGAAGATTTGTTAGGTGATTGGAAGCCCTGAAGGCTGGAAAAGACCAAAAGCATCACTAAACTTCAATCTTTGATGAATCTTTAAGCATTTGATCTACTTTCACCAGTGGATTTGTTTAGCAGATTCACCATGGTGTTGAAGAAGACTACCTTGAATGGCAAGATGGACTAAAGAACACACCAAATCCTTCAATGGATGATAAATCTCATCAAATTAGTCCCATCAAGCATGCCAGAAATTGTTATCACTTAGAATTACACCCTACTTGAAGCCTATTCAAGCACTCCAATGACACAATGGAGTTGATCTCGAGGTGTGGGATCTTGCAAATGAGATCATACCTCCAAACAAGGTTGGTTCCTCTTTCTGAGCTTAAGGCTCAGAGAATGGCGGCTAAATCTAATGCTAATACTTGTAGGGAAAAGGGGAAGGAGAACTACTAGAATTAAAAGAGGTGATGCACCAGATTTATAGTGTTAGCTGGGACTGACATAGCAAAATCTCAAATATTGAAATGAACTCACATAGACTTACAACTTTAATAGTGGCTTGAATTAGAAAAGTGTAACTGCAAGAGGGGTCATTTTACCCACAGAATAAGCTATAGATTCAATTAAACATAGAGTAAAAGTATAAGAGAGGCAAATATCAATGATTGTATTGATCATGAAAGCTAAATAGCCATTACAAAAGAGGGAGAATTATTGCAGAGAAAGTAGACATAAAACAACCAATTACATTCATTGGTGAACAATCAACTAGAGACAGCAAAGGCTCAAAGTTAAGCACAATGTAACGGATCCAATTGGCTCATGCAATTGTTACAAGATCTGATCATAAAGGACTCTAGCTTTTATAATAGCCTAGAAGAATAGCTAACAGAATTACCTCTTTAACACATGTGTATATAGCATTTTAATTCATTCTATAGCAATAGGCACTGAATTGGGTCAACTGACCCTACACATGCCCACGTTGCATTAAACTCTAGCTTAGAAGCCCTGCACACTTAGAACAGTGGCCATGCTCTACAAGGTCTGCAAACCTATATAAGAAGATTGCCTACACACATGGGTGCCAAATGCATTTATGAGAGAAGGCCCAAAATATTTCCCAAGTACCTACAAATCCATTTTGTTTCTCAGTTGTACAGGAGCATTGAAGATTTTCGCTGTTTCGGCTTCCTGTAATTGACTTTGGCCTATGAAATTGAATGCTAGGTACCTCTTCATCTTGAGATAATGGTGTGATTTCAAGGATTGATTTGCAAGATTTTACAACACTTTAAAATATTTAAATTTCTTTAAAATATTCTAAAGCATCACATTTCATTGATTTCCCTTTCTGGCTTTCTGTTTTACCTTATCAAAAAAATCTTAGTTTTAAGAACTAGGCTCTCTTTACCCTTACTTTTCCCTTTGGTCAGCAAAATCTATCTTTTTAGAACTTGGCTTTTTTCTTCTTTATTAGCAAAAATTGACTTTCGTGAACTTCTTTTGCCATCAATGATTTCTATATTTTATGAACTTTGCTTGCTTCATCTTTTCCACCCTTTGTCAGAAAAATCCTCATTCCCAAAACCATTTCCATCTTCGCCTTTTTGCCTTATCTGCAAATTTCCATTTCCACAAACTTGTTGGCAAGTTAATCCTTTTTGTCAATTCTCTGACTAGCCTTTTCTTTATCCTGCCTATCGGCAAACTTTCTCTTTCATGAACTTTTACATGCCATAGCTGATTTATCTCCTCTTTTGCCTTTACCTCAGTTAGTGGAATCACCTTTCCGTGAACTTGGCCCTTCAATCGCCTTGTCGGCGAGCTTTCATTTCTGCAAACCAAGCTTTCCTTGTCTTTTCCTTTAGTCAGCAAAACTCCCCTTTCATGAACTAGTGCCTTGGCCAACCTCTTTATCTTTCTTTCTCTTGACTCCTTTGTCAACAATTTTCTACTTTTGCAAACCGCTTTTGGCCTTGCTTTTTCCTTATCAACAAATCTCCCTATTTGTGAATTGGGCTTACCTTCTTCATTCTCACCCTACCGTGAAATCTCAATTTCCCAAACTGTTATGATGTCACCCTTTACTTTATCGGTGAATCCTTCACTTGGCAAACCAAAGTCTTCGTTGTAGCATCCTCTTCCTTTTCCATTTCCTTCAGTCAAAGAATCACCTTGTCGGTGAACCTTTGAAAACCTGAACCTTGTAGTGAGTTAAAATTTTCTCCAATCCTCTGATGGAGCCTTTGCTTTCTTCCTTGCCTTAGCTTCTTGAGCCTTTAGTGAAGACCTTCCCACTGCCTTGTTTCATTCCTTTGTCAGCAAATTTGCTGATTGGCGAACCTATCGAGCGATGAACTTAAGGTTCGTCAAACCTTAAGTTTATCGACAAAGGCAAACACTTGCTTCTCTTTTATTTTTTCCTTTGGTGCTTTGCCCCTTGGGTAAAAGCACAAAGTTGTGTCACACTTTATAAAGGAAACAGTTAACACTGATCCAACTTTTAAACTTGAATCACTAAAAAGACATATATGTTTTGAATTTTGAAATGATGTAAACTATAAAATATTTATTTTTAAGTATATTTTATAATTGTATTTTTTGAAAAAAATTTAAAAATTATTTGAATATAGTTTTTAATAAATTGACACTATAATTTAGTTGCTGATAAAATGTTGAAAAATGAAGTTACATGAGACGTCAATCTTTATATAGTAAATTTTATTTTTTTATCTTCAATTTTTTTGTGTGTATTTATAACTTGAAACTTTAGTGCATGGATATATTTTTTTCCAATTTTGATAAATATATATTTTTCTATAAATAATAAAATGTGTGTGTATTAAAATGTAGTTGTTTCCATTCGATGTCAACTTTCATATTAACTATTTATCTAAAATAGAAAAAAAGTTATACCATCTTGATATAGATTCTTTTATCTAGTGCATAATATTTTTTTAATAAGTTTTACTATTTTTCCTTGACATGGTAATCGACCTAATGTTTTGTGCTGATAACCTACTTTTAGTAAAAATAGAAAGGAAAATATAAATAATAATTAAACTATTAAAATATATATATTTTTGAAAACTAAACTTATAGATCTACAAAAGGGTATTTTTATATTTTTTAAAAAATGTTATTTACATGAGTAGAATTTGTTGAAATATCAAGTTTTTCAAATAATTTTATTTTTGTTGGTAAATTGGCCTCATAGTGGTGCTACATATGCATTTAGCCAACAATTTTAGTTGGAAAAGTTGTGGACATATCTAACTTAGCTAGAATGAATTTTACAAGATCATATGTTTGACCAAAATTGATTTTTAGTTAGAAATAATTAAATTCACTTGTGCTGATAAGTCAATTGAAAGTGTGACATAGCTTTGTGCTTTTACCCCCTTGCCTTGGACCTTTTCCTACCACCTCACCCCTTCAATTGGCTAACCAACGGATCGGTGAACCAACGAACTTCTGAACCGCCGAACCAAAGGTTTACCAAATTGAAATTTTGCCAACTAAGGCAAAAACTTAGAATTTTTTGGGGATTTTTTGGGCTTCTCTAAGGGGAAAACTTCTTCCATTTCAAGTGTCTGAGAATGGATTTTTTTATGGAAGAAGGGATTTTTTGGGTTATTTTGGCCTGGGCAAAATAAGACAACAGAAACCTACATGGACTACTCAAACTTCTAGGTCAAGATTGCAAGACCTCATACTTAAAATTTGGTTCTTCAATCTATAGTTTAGACTGTAGAGTCCAAATGACAAATGACACTTTGGACAAGACATTTATAACTTGGGTCTAACCTACACTAAGAACCTTAGACATTAGGCCTTAGAACTCAATCAAAAGTTTACATTTCATATAGAACACAAGTCATTCATTAAACACAAAATACTAACTACCAAAGGGGCTACAACTTGGAATTTAGACTTTAGAGTTGGGAGATATTTTTCAAAATTTAGAAATGGTAAGAGAATCATAAACCCAATATACAACCATCTCATCCTTCAGAGGCTAACTAAAATGTGCACTTTATACTTTAGAGTTAGAAATGTAATTGAAAACACAAATGATTTCCCAACTCAAGTCTAAACTCCTTCAGGAAGAAAATTTGGACTATAGAATCTAATCAATAGTGTGCATTTTAGACTTCAGGGTCCAAAATGCATCTAGCAACACCTAGAATCTTAGCCAAGTTTGGCCATATGCATGCTTGTAACTTAAACCTTGGGGTCTAAGCCACAATTTACATTTCAAACTATGAAATAGGGACCATTACTGAGGCAACTTCATCGAATGAGAGCATTGAGATAGTGACCATTCATAGCCCTTATAAAAAGCTTATTACCAACAACCATTCTACCTCCACCATCCCTACCATCAAACCTTTTTCTCCACATCCTTAACCCCTTGATTGAGACCAATAAAATTGTAAAACATACAAAGTGAAAGATCCAACTCAAACATCGAAGGCAAATGTATCCAAAAATCAAGAAAAACACATAAAAACAATAGGGTTCCAAAGCAAAGTGGACCAGTCACATAGAACAGAGTAGAATATCTAAATCAAAATGTGAAGTCAAATCAACAGAGGCACCTTCCATATAATAGGTGTATATCTCCTCAGCTTATATGGAAATGTTGGTCCTACATATCCAACTTCAGTAAGAAATCAAAATTTAAAGACACACCATACATATAATAGGTGTCCACCACCTTCAAACTTGTATAAGAATGTAGGTCCTAATCACCATCCTAATCCCACATTCAAACTTCATAATCCAAAATCCACGTTTCGTAGTCCACCATTGCAACTATGGCAACTCAAAAACCTGCTAACCCAATCTAAATCACTTGATTATCCATCTAAACTCAATAAATCTCAAACACCTAATCCCACATCCAACATCCCCCATCAAAATCCAAAATCACACCTTAAATCTAAAAACTCCATATCCCAAATCTGTCACATTGTGGCAGTAACACTTCACCATAAGGGCTATGATGGTACCCTATCAAAATGTAAACATTCAAATAAGGTGAACTCAGTTATCAATGAGGATCACACAAATATCAAAGGATTGTACAAGAGTGTTTTAATCTTGATGAATTAGTTACTATAGGTAAGTCATTATTGGCATATTATGACCAAGCATCTACATTGACCATCTCAAACAAATAGGGACCTATGAAGACCCTTTGAATATCAAGATATCAATGACATCCAATTAGAAAATTAAAAAAATAAAATAAAATAAAATAAAAAAGCCAAAATAGTAGATAGAAATCATGCATCTAATGGTGGAAACCATTTTATGACACCTTGGATAAGTACCATGATGAAAACTTATTTGCAAGCATCATGTATAAATCAATTGTCTACATACCTTACACTTGGGGGCAATTTGTCTCATCTATTCCATCCTATCCCCCTCATATCCATGTCTCCTTGCTATCATTCCCCTTCATCATCCCTCTTACATGACTTTGATCTTGATAAGGACTAACGTATGATTTTGATACATGATAAACTCTTGACATAGAAAATCCTTTTGCAACAAGTATCCCAAACATCTTGTTATCACTTTTGTCATACATTATATACCTTTAGTCTAGCATCTTAAACAACATCTACATAGTAGGGACATATTTTGAATATGCAACATAGTCCTTGGAGATCACATCTTGCACCTGGTTATCTATCTACCATCTATACTCCTTTCCATCTACTATCAACAATCCCTTAATTTGTCCATCCACCTAATTCATTAAGCCCATCATCCTAAATCAACCTATCCCCAATCCTTATTTCTAGGTTGGGTGTTCCCTTGTCACTAGTTATCATATGGAGACAATCATCCTATCCATAAGCAATCCAATGGAGTCCTTCAAACCAATCCAATGCAATCATCCAAAGTAATCCAATGCAATTATCCAAAGCAATCCCAAAGTGGTTAATCCACCTCAAGCAATCTTAATCCACACAAATCTTGCCAAATAATTTGCTTATCATGCTAAAGAATCTATTAGTTTTGTTCCCAGTCTTTTTGCAAATCATAATCAATTTAGTCCAATGAATCATCATCATTGGGATATATCATTCCCGATCCTTGTGTTGTTCTCGCGATATATCATTCCCATATCAACACTATCCTCATGTTATTCTCAGGATATATCGTTCCCACATCAACAATGCTATCATCATCATCATCAATCAATCAATAATCAATTTTCATCTTGACTAGGGTCAACATCGTGTTTGTCTTTGCATAATTTATGCATGCTTGCTTGCTTTTCTTGTGTGTGTTATCATTTTATCTTGCATCTGCATTAGTCCTTGTAGCATACCTTCCACAACAACATCATGGTCTTTCATATCATTGTGTTATAGGCATATTCTTGCTTGTGACCTTCAATCCTTTTTACACAAGACACATTTTCACCATGGTCTTTATATCATGGTGTATAATGTCAAGCGCTAAATCAAACATCAGGTTGCTCATAGTGATCAACATGAATATCCTTTCCTCCCTCATTTGCATCTAATCCACTATCTTCAACCTTCCTTTCGATCCATTTAGAGCGCATACATGTGTCCTTCATACCTGCCTATCCTCTTGAGGGGGCATCATCTCACCCTTCTTTTTATAAACCCCATCCTTTTCATCCTTAAATCATCCTCAAAATCTATATTATATTTTTCTAAAGTGAGATGGTTTTGCTTCTTTCAGTCACAACATCATCTCAAAAGGGGCAAAATGTAGACACTTGAAAAATACCAAGTCTTGATTCATTACACTGTCCTAATTATTCTCTCATTGTAGATCTTGATTCACTGATTTATCCTAATCATTCCGTCATTTATCCTAATTATTCCATAATTTTCCCTAAGTCCTAATATCCATTCCCCTTCACATTGATTTAATTAATTTATTAATTAAATCACCCTTTTATCACCTAACTACCTAAAAAGTGAATAAAAGAATTAAAAATCTCTTTTATTCTCCACCTCTCATCTTATAACTATCTCCCATAAATCTAAAAATCAATTAAAAAATATTTTTAATTCTCTACCCTCCATTCCTTAACCACTTAACTAACTTAATTTGATTTGTCCATCTATCATTCAATCTCCAACGTCAATCCTCCAACCTGCAAGCCTATAAATGAACCCTTCAAGAGCCATTTTCAAGATCAATCATCCCTTGAAGCAACATCATGCTTTCAACATGTGTGCAACCACATCCTATCAATATTCGAGCATAACTACCCTCATGGTACAACAAAGGTCAATTGGGTAAAATGTGTTGTTTTATTCATTATTTGTCGATTCCTTTGCTCTATTTGAGGTTGCATTAAGTGTAGATTGAAGATTTCATAATTGCATTTGAATCCTATGTTTTTGGTCCATATTTTTTGTATACAAAATCCACTCTAAAATCAATCCATGTAGCAACTAGATAAATAAGAATTCTATAGTCAAATATAGATAATGTAAACAAGTCCATAATCATTAGTTAACCCATTAATCATCCAAACAAATAATCAACTACTATTCTAAACATAGTACCAATGTCCACATATTCTATGATCATAACAAAGTATAATAACATATCCATGAGCATCATAAGCATAACAAATCTTATCAAAATAAGATGTGATCATGAGGAGGAGAGTGGGCCTCACTGCATGTGTTCTAGTTTTGACCAATCAAATGTCACCCTTAGGCTTGGAACAAGTTTGAATTTACTAATCCTAAGGGTTGGACATTCAATTTAGATTCCATAAATGTGTTTTACAAAAAGCATGTAGAAAATAAATAAATGTCAAGCATGTTCTCTGTTAGATTCATGTATTTTAGGATAAAATTTTAAAAACCAACACTACAATATAAAGTTATATCTTAGCTTTCTAACCATGTATATTTTAGAAATTAATATATTAAGGTCTTGATCTCTAATTAGTTTTGGTAGTGTCTTCATTTTTTTCCAAAAACACGTGTATTATTTTTTATATGTAATTTTTGATCAACTCATCCAAATTTGAAAAAAAATACATTTTCATATTCTAAACTTCATCCTAAACACATTGAAAAAACCCTTTTTTTATTTTTTATTATGTTCCTCAAAATTAGGAGGAGCACGCTCAATTTGCTATTTTTCAAGATGTGTCCTCTTTAAAAATTAGTTTAAAATAATATATTAATTAAAAATTAGGAGAAAAATACTTGTACTAATAAATGTTTTTATCTAACTTTCCACCTAATAGATTTGTAAAATAATTAGTGGAACTCAAAAAATGGGGGTGAGCACACATGACACTATGTTATATTTTTAGGTAAAAAAACAAGGCCATGTTATGTTTTCTCAAAATTTGACTATCTTAATCTACACCATTTAAAAAACTAGTTTAGAAACTAGATTCCAAGCACTAGTATTCTTGTTCTTATCACATCATCAAATTTTGAGCATAGGTATGTCAAGTTACTCATTGAAGTTCATCTTTTTCTTATTTTGAGTAAAAAGTGGCCACTTTTGACCCCATTTTGGCCCCCCATTTCTATGCTCTTAATAAGTTCAAAGCCATCATCAATGAGATCCTATATTTTATTCTTTAAACCTAGACATTGGTTAGTAGAATGGCTAGCATTTGATGATAGGAACAAGATAGAGGAACAATCAAATTTGCTTAGGGTTTTATTAAATGTAAGATGTGGAAGAGATTAATTTATTATCCAATAAAAGAAGTAAGATTTGGTAGTCGGTTAGGATAACTAGCCAATCATGTATAATTTATTTCCTCTAGCTTGTTTGATGAGATAAGATAAGAATCATCTAGAGAAGGTTCATAGGTTGAATCAGTAAGGGAATGAGAGGAGGAAGTCCCCTCAACTAGGTAACTATTCAATTAATTTTGATGGACCCCATAGCTAAATTATAAAGATAAGTGTGATGAGTATACAACATTTTCTCTTAAATGTGAGGTAAAAACTTTTTGAAAAATATAGATTGAGGTATAGAAAATTAGAATGAGGGAATTCCATGTGAATAAGTGAGAAGTGTAGTCTTGAAAAATTTTGGTAGGATCTTATTTATAATGTGCTAGTTGTGTAAGGGAAACCTTAGGCTCCATGTTAAATTTGAAGTGAATAGTGAAGGCATGGACAAGATCAACAGATGAGTGTAGGGAGCTAGGGGTAAAGTTTATAACTAATCTAATGCATTATTTATCAATGTACTATGAAAGTATTTGGCCAAGATGGGATCATTAGAAGTTATGTTTAAACAAAGGATGTAGAAATGTTACACATGTTGAATAGAGTCTTTGTGGAGATTATAGTTATAAAAAAAAGGCCATGTTATTAGAAGGGTATGTAAGAATGGTAGAATAAAGGGGTGATACCACCCATGCAGGTATTGAGTGAGAAAAAGGAGGAGAGGTGAGGGTCTCTAGTTTTACCTGTATCTCCTTAAGCTTAGTATATATGTATGTCTAATTAGGAGTAGGAGAGGGATAAAAAGCATATTGAGGAGGAGGTACCACATTATTTAAGTAAAGTATATGTAATGAGGTGTGATAGTAAAGGGGTAGAAGAAGTAGGTAACTCATAATAAGTAGAAGAAAATTGGTCTTGTGAGAAAGGAGGTATAGGTTGCATAATAGATAAAGATGGAGTAACATTAGAAGTGGAAGAGAGACGATAGCATATAAGAAGTAGGATACAAAGGTTTAGGTGTAGGATGTGTTTGACAACAAAAGTGGAAGAAAGAGGTGGAGGAAAATGATAAACGTATTTAGGATCTCATGAAACTAAATAAGTATGTTATCATTTAAAGGATAAGGAAAATAAGACATGAGAAGAGGCTCAACACAACATAATTCATTCATAGAAACTTGAAAAGACTACACATGTACTTTAGAATATATTTTTCAAACAATGTTGACAATATCATAGATGTAGAAAGGGAAGAAGAAGACACATCATGCATAGAACAATCATTATTAATAGGAAGAGAAACCTTCATATAATCATCATAACATGTATCTATAATGTGTTCCCTAAGCAGTTATCAATGGTGTGTTCACTAAATGTGCTAAAACCCCCATGTTTAGTTAAAATGTGTGATTGAGAGGTGGATAATGAGGGTGTAGGATTATGAATAGTAAAGGTGGGGAGAAGAGACAAGTTTTATCAAGGAGGAAACAAGGTTTAACTTGGTTTAGAAGATGAAGTAGATGAGGGTGCTACACCACTATAAGTAGAAGGAAAGGATGATGACTCATAGGCAAGTAGAGACATAATGGATGAAGTGTAAAGTGAAATCAAAGAAAATTTAGGACATCAAGGAGGTGGAAGGATAAGGTGGTGACTCATACGACTTAGGAAGCATATGCATGAGATATGGAGGGATGATGATAGTAGAAGTAACACTAATTGCTCTAAAAAGGTGAAAAGGCCTCATAGATTCCTGATATTGTTCATAATGACCAATCTTGATACTCACCTTGCTCTATTATGGATCAATCTTATTGATTACTAGTATCTTTGGATTTATTCTTCAAAGCCTTTTTGTTGGTTTTATAGACTTTCCTAGCTTCTTTGCTTTCCCTAATATCTTATTCTTACCAACCATGTTGATAAGGAGCTTCCCTTTTTCTAAGATTGTAGCTACTTGAAGGGCTCTCTAGATTTCTCTTTGAGATTGAATTATGTAAAATGCATCTAGGTTTTCTCACTCATTTTTATAGCTCTGTCCATTTCAAAATTATTGTCTTATAACATTTTCTAAGGTTCTTTTAAAAAAAAATCCCAAAAATAGTAAAAGAAATTTTAAATTAAATTCTATCACAAAGTTAAACTAAAATAAATTAATTATTTAGTTATTTTAAAATGAGCAAGTTCTATTTTAAATAAATAGATAATTAAATAATACTAATAGTAATAGTAGTAAAATAATAACAAATAAATTAATTATTTAGTTAGTTGAAAATGAGCAAGTTCTATTTTAAATAAATAGATAGTTAAATAATACCAATAGTAATACTAGTAAAATAATAACAATAATATTACTAACAATAATAAAACAATAAATAAATCTCCTATTCGTGGGGTTACCTGGGTTCATCTGAGGGACAACACTAGAGCTGATGAACAATAGGTCCCCCAAGGGGATGGTTAGTTCAAAGTTAATTTTGATGGTGCACCATGTGGAAACCCTAGAAATTCAGGGGATGGGTTTGTTATAAGAGACCAAAATGGATTAGTAGTTGGTCTAGTAGCCAAAAAACTTCCTAGTGGGACCAACAACGAAGTAGAAATTCAGGCGGCATCATTAGGAGTCCAGACTTGTAGAATATTAAAATTGAAGAAAATATGTTTAGAAATGGACTCACTAATAATTATAAATACTATAAGGAGAAAGGCTACACCAAATTGGAAAATAGAAAGATTCATTAATCAAATTTGGAGTCTATTAGAACAATTGGAAGAATATATAATTGAGCATGTTTATAGGGAAGCCAACACTATGGTAGACAGGGTGGAAAATATAGCTATAGATATTAATTCAAATGATGTCTTGTATGATATGGGGGAGGTGACGAATGATTTGGCACCATATACAATACCCATCCCCAGCGTGTGACATTAATAGAAGCTACGATGAAGGGATAAGTGGAGTATTTGGAAGCAGATGAAATTTGGAGTAGGATTGTCCAAGGACAAGAAGTGCAGGAAACAATAATGACATCCCCCCATATGATAGTCTTTATAGACATTGTCATGTTCATTAATAAATCAATCAAAATGGATACCACTATATGTTTAAAAGATAAACAGAGACAAATTGCCTTCATAGGGAAAATTCTAGAGCTAAGATTAAAGAAAGTGTTCCACACCAAGGCCACAGTTGTCCTGCATGCTATCAAGATGGTCTTAGGTGACACTTTCATGGTAACTGCTCATAAAAATTGAGTCAATATAGACATATCATCTATGTTTTTGCAGTGTTATTAGATCTAGGGGAAGAAAAAGTTGTGGTTCCGTCGGTGACTGAAGCTCTAGTGAAACCAAAATGGAGACTTGGACTCAAGAAGATTGTGGATGATGCAGTACTAGGCCTTGGCTTCCACCCTGATCATGAAAAATGGCCCTACATCAATCCAATCTATATAGTACCCTGGATCCCCTTCATCATCTAGGTTGTGGGGAGAATGATGAAGCATGTCGAAACACTGCAAAATGGGGACTTGGATTTTTGAAAGTGGTCATTGGAGCAAAGCTGGTTGATGAAGTTGACTGGTCCTTTGCACTAGAAGAGTCAGAGGAGAAGGAGGATGTAGAGGACAACGAGGCTAGAGTAGTAGGAGATCCTGGGGATTAATGTGCCTACCAACCAATCATGCAAGATAGGTGATGACAAGGTATATATCCCTATAATGTTACAATTTATTTTGTATAGGGGAGAAGCATCGAATTAGTTAGATATAGATAAAAAGGAATGAAATTGCATAGTGAAAGGTGGAAATTTTATCTATAAGGGTGATAATGTAATTGCATTATAAAGGTGCAAATTTTGATTGTAAGAATGTGAATAGGCCCTCTTATGGAGTAGCCAAATAGTAATAGATTAGAATTTTATAATTATCTCTTTTATTGGTATGGCTCCCTAAAGCCACTTTCAACGATAAAAAATAAATAAAACAATAAATAAATAATTTTTTGCTAGGAATGGATGGAATTAATACCTAGGTTATTAAATATTAATTAATTTAAATTATGATTGTAATTTTAATACTAATTTATTTTATCAAATGATAGTAAAGGAAAATTAAATTTGAATTCTATTTTAAAGTTAAATAAATTGATTAAAAGTTAGTTTTAAAGTAAACATGTTGTATTGGGATAAATAAAATTAAAATTAAAATTATGTTTAAATTAGATAATAGAATTCATTTTAACACATGGACAATTTCATAATTAGAAGATAACTTAGTGGGTAAGTTATCTATAAAAATTAGGAATCAATTTGAGCACAAAGTGGAACAAATTGAAACACTGAAATAAAAAGTGTAAGTAGATATTAAAATAGAGGGAATAATTGCTACCAAAAAGGAAAGTGGGTGAAAATTAAGGAAAGGGAGTAATTAAAAAGCATTCATGCACAAACAAATACATATATCTCTTTGGAAAATATAACGATATCAGTTCTTTAGCAGGAAAATAAAAAGTTTGTGTGCATGAACTTACATTGAAGGAAGCAAGATGCATGGTGGGAGCTAAAAAAAGGAAGGCAGAGTTCAAAAAGGATAATGTTGTGTTACAATAAGAACTACTGCAACCTATGGTAAGAGACTAAGAGAGGTAAGGTTGAAACCTACCAAATATATATATATATAGAGAGAGAGAGAGAAGCACAGAAGTTAATTGAATGATCAAGAAAAAACATGGCGAGGAACAAGCAATCAAGCCCAGACTCCCTTGAAGATGGCAAAAGAAGTCATGCAGCCTCAGAAATGGATGTTTGAGCCCTCAAGAACAAAGGGGATCACATGGTATGCCCGACCATTGGTATCTCAGTGGAATGCACAGAAGATGTGGATATGCTACTTCACACAACAACCATTTGTTGATTCATAGGCCCTAAAATGCGAAGAGCCCAAATTAAGACATGGGTTGAAGAAAACTGGAAGACTCAATGTGCTCTAAAATTCCTCCCAAAAGGCTTCTTTAGTACTATTTTCTTATCTGAGTCAGATAGAGACATGATCTTGAAAGGAAGAACATGGCAAATGGACAAAATTCCTCTTTACATTCAGAAATGGACACTGAACTTCAATCCCACAATCTTTGATCCTTATGAGGGCCTCAAATGGCTCTGACTACAATTTTCCTCTAGAGTTTTGGATTGAGGATTGTCTGGCTAAGATTGGATGATCGCTAGGAACCTTAACAAATATAGATACCAATTTCCTCCATAATGAGTCTTATTTGTATGCATGTATTAAGGTAGCGGCTATTAAAATGTTCTTGAAATAAATTCTCCTTTGATCTTTGCACAGAAGATGGTGTTAATCTTTGGAAATTGAAGAAACCAAAGACGAATAGGAAGAAGTGGAAGAAGAACCCAAGGAGGTTGAAGAAGAAATGGTGGATGATCAGATCAAGCATCTCTTCAAAGCTGACATGGATGGGGTTGTTCTAACAATCATAAACTTTATCAGCTCCCACCTACTCAGGACAAGCATATCCACGATGGATTCCTCTATGAGGAATTTCTGATAAACACAGTACTTATCTTCAGAAGGAAAGTGTGTGGTAAAGTCATGGCAAACTCCTTAATCAAGGCAGAGATGAAGGAAGTGGTATTCACGGCCATTTTAGCCTTCAACAAAAAGCCTAAATCTAGTTCTTTGGTAGGTGTGTTTAATGTTGCAACAGTGAACAAAAACAAGTTGAATGGCTAGGCTTTGTGTCTATTTAGGGAAGGCATAAGTAGGAATAACATGGAGACCTTTACCTACTTCCTGAGCCAATACGATGACTTGCTCTCACCCTACAAATTGAAAGAGCATCTAAACATAGGGAAGGTCTAAGACTTCTATGGCATCTACATGTTGCGAGTGATTGATTGTTCCTAATAAGCTCCTTCGAGCTTCTCTTTTATGTGTTGTTCTATCTATGTATCTAAGCTCATCTAGTGAGCTTTTCTTTTATCTTTCCTTTTTCGATATAATATATTTGTTGTAATATTGGAAGCAGGCTTAAATATATGTGCATATTTGCATAAACTAGTTGTGCCTTATTTCTTATTTATGTTGTTGTTCCTTAAAAAAATAGTTTCTTTTAGTGTTGTCATGCATTGTAAAGAATTGATGTTTTGTTATTTTTATTTCCTACAGTCATTTTAACTCTATTTTCAATCTTTTTTGCTTCAAATCAATATGTTTTAATCATATATTTATTAAACATTGTTGTTGTTGTGTGTATGGTTATGTTTTAAATTCTATATGCATCAATATTAAGTTTTAGTTGAGTGAATGTAGACAAAAATTAATGTCATGATTTTAATGATTCGTTGTGGCTAAATCTATGTAATAAGACATTTCTTTATTAGAAGGTCTTTATTATTTTCTATAATAGGAAATGTATTAATTCTGAGAATATTATAATGTATTTCTTAAATTTTCATTTTTCCAAAATACATATTTCAAAACTAGATATTGTCAAGAATTCTTGTATTTTGATTTTTATATGAATTGTTTTAAAATTTTATGAAATTCTAGAGTTATGTTTGTTCTCTTGTCTTTGTGAAACTAACTCTTTTCAGAAATCTTAATTACTTCCATGACTATACAGGTGGTTTGCATTAAAAAATACGCATATGCCATAAATAATCTAATCAAGTGGTTTTTGGGTTTTGATCCCTTCCATTTCAATGTATTAAATTTTAATATTTTCTTGGAGAACACGATTCTTGTGTTAATTTTATGACTAACAAGTTTTTCATAATTCTTTGTTAAGAAAAAAATAGATAGAAAAGAAACAATTAAGTGGGGATTCTTTAGTAAAGAAAGAGTTACATAATAAGACTAACAAAAAATTATCAAGGCTTCAGTTAAAGGTAAGTTCATTTCAATAAATGTGTATGCTAAGCCCAAAAGTTATGAATTTCTTTAAATTATTTAGAATTATGTTTTAACTTTATAGTATTATGATTGTTATAATTTTTATGATATTAAAATGTGCCTTATACACCACCTCTATTTTTCTTTGAATCATTTTTAGCTTAAATGCTGAAATGTAGTGTCTCATGCTAATCCATTATTGGAGTAGGAATTTATTTCAGTTACTTTATTATATACATATAAGTGCTCTATGGAACAAATGTTCTAAAAAGATTTATTGTCATATTCTTATTAAATGATTTCAACCTATTTAAAGGAAATAATTAAATAGATATGAAAAAACAAATTTGTATGTCTAAGTTTTTCCATTTTTCTAGACTCCTACAAATAAATAAGCAACATATCATTAGATTTAAGGATATACAAAATCATTGTTTGTGTTGGTCTAAATGTGGAAGCTATGTGTTAAGAGTTAGTTCTTTGTGCAAATCTATTATATCCTTCACTAAGTGTGAGCTTCTAGCTATATGACCATGATTGTGCATAAATTCTTTAAAAGGGAATAACACTTATTTAAAAAAAAAATTATAGTTTTATGTGTTGAGAAATTTTTGTATTTTCCATGTTTTTTTGGTTTCTAAATTGTGCCACTTGGAATGTATTCAATTAATAATCTTTTCACCTTATTAAGCATTAAGTTATACTTCTAAGAGTTTAGAAAATATTATGTTTGATTCTTTTAAATTTTCATATCATAGTTTCCCTTGATGATTAAGTTAATTTATAGGTTATGAAACATGCTATGAGCTTATAAACTATTTGAGAAGAAAAAATAGATAACTAGTTCTAATTTTGTATTATAATACACATATGGTTCTTCTTTTAGAATTTTTTTAAGATTCAATTACATAAAAGCATAAGGATAGTTCTTCCTTGGAATATAAAAATAAAATGGTCTTCATTTTGATTCAATTAAATACATATGTACACTGATATCATATAAAGATTTAATTACAAAAATAATGAATGGTCAATTATTGCTTGTTTAACTCTTAAATAAGAAAAAAGTGGCTAAATCTAGAAACTAATTAATTTATAATATTCTCCATGAAACAAAATAGAGTTACCAAACAAAATTACAACTTTTATTAAGTGTATTATACAATGAAGAATGGACATGAAATATGTTGTTGAATAGTTGATATGCAGGGTCCTTATCACAATACGTTAGAAATGGCAGGTACTTTTTTAGGAATTTACATACTATATAAAAATGTATATAATGTCATAAGACATGTATTAGAATGTCTTATGTTACTAAGAATAACTAGAAAAAAAAAAAGACTAATAATTTTATGTGGAGAACCTTAAAACTAGTGGTTTTATAGTTGGACAGAGCTTATATCTACTCTAGTAATAGTGCTTGTAAGTATCCTATTGCAAGCTTAAGAGATAAAATTTAGATTTTATGACCATGTAAATCATGCATAACCCTTAATCTTAGCATGTTGTTATTTTGTAACATGAATATACTATGTCAAAAAGATAATTTTAATCTAGCTTCAATTATATTAATCAAAAAAACTTAAACAAGGCTTTGAATAGTTGAGATCATGTTAGAAACATATATTGAAACCTAAATCTAGATGTTTCTACTCTAAATAGTGACTAGTAGCTAATGAGAAAACTATCTAGAGAAACTACACCCTAGAAAGGGTTGCATAACTACTTATACAATTACATAAAACTTTAAAAATGAAGCCAAAACTATATAATTATACACCTTGATTCCATTAGATATGAATATGTAGGTAGTTTGGGCAAATGAAGGAGGTTCCCAAGATTAGGTTTTTATGTGTGGTCAATGTGTTTTCCCAAAAAAATGAAACACATTGACTTTAATAACTGAATAACCTTTTCAACTTCAACTAGAAACTAAAACTTGATATTAAAATGAATCTAGTACTTAGAAGAAATCCTAGATAGATTTGCTTGTCTCCTTGAGGTTTTAGGCCTAATTCTAAGGTGGGATATAAGACATACTTATTTAATATTCTCTTGATTGATGGAAACCTTGGTGCATTTCCAATAGGGACGTGTAGTCATCAATGAGTGACTCGATGGTTGGTCCCAATGAGTCAAGTATTTGGCTAGAGCATCATTTTCCTATCTCATATTGATATAAGAGCCCATTTGGTTATTTTATTGCCTAAGTATCTAGCTAACTAAGTTATTTAAATTAAAAAATTTGTTAATTATGAATTTTTAAGGTTTAAGAGTTAAGCTAAGTGTGAAGCTTTAATTAATGGCCAAGTGGATCATTACAACATCAAAGAGAAAAGCATTAAAACACACTTTGATTTCTACAAGGAAATAAATAACTAGATTTGCATCATAGAGCCCATTTACATGTTTGTGTATGTTATATTTGATATCGATCATCACCACTAACCTAACCTACCAAAGAGGTGTGACCTCACAAAACCTGTTCCTATATCAAATTGACAAACTCCTATATGGTGTCCCTAGAAACCACCTTGAAAAATATATATAGCAAGAAGGCAAGAAGGTATGGTAAGCATGTTTTTATACACACAACACAAGTCAAATCTATGCATCAGATCAAGTCCACACACTCAAGGTTGAATACACGACACTCAAAAATTAATTGTAGAGTTTTAAAAGATGGAACAGAACCTAAGATAGTCATCATATCAAGATTATTAATTTTTTAGAGGTGGTAAATCAATTTAGAACATCATTAGTATCATTTATTCCTCAAATAATTAATTGTAGATCTAAGTACCCCTATCCATTGTAATCATTTTTTGTGTATTTATTACAATTATCTATCCTAACTCTAATTAATCAAGATTAATTTATGAACTTATCAATCACATATATTTAATTAGCCTAGATTATTTATGTAAAGCATTTATTTCTAGTCAATCTTAAAAATTTATATTTAATCTAAATTCTTTAGAGAAAGGAGATATAAATATAATTTTTGAAATAAAATAACTTTTTTAAAATTTTAAATAAAAATGCATACAACAAATCATTTCTTAACTAAGTACTCTATCTTAGGTGAAAACTCAAACATAAATCCTCACATACTAACTTAGCTAGAACACAAAATGAACTAAGTTATTTTCCCCTTAAATAAAGTACATCCACATAACACTAATGAAAAAAAGCTTTATCAAATATTTAAAAAATCCTATAAATATCATTATAAGAATTTGAAGATGATCTAAGCACAACTGTGTATTATTTCACCAAGTCAACATCAGTGTCCTACAAGCTTCTTCATTAGTGCATTACATAATGGAGACTATTTCTCTTTAAGAAAGGGCAAATGATCTAAGTGTAATCATATGCATCACATAGTCTCACACATAAGCTAAATACCACCATATCATACTATGGCATTCCCTTGGGTACTTGTATAATACTAAGATGCCTTGTGTATAAATGGACATCTAGTAGTATAGATTCACACACGTCTAAGCAGTCATCAACCTCTAACTTTGCACAATGTTGGGTGAATATTTTGTTATCAACTAACTGATGACAAAATGGTTATATCAACCATAGTATCATGAGATAAAATCTCTCCTCTCAGAAAGGGGAGGCTCCCTTCTTATTGCTAACTATAATCAACCAGTAATTAACTAATCTTATGTACTCTAAAACTATCCATTGGGTGTTTCCATACCATCTAATTCTCTTATTTCAGAATTGATGTTTCACTTACAAACTTACAATAACAATCCCGTGATGCTTACAATATGTAATGAACCACAAACTACTAATTGGAGCAATAATAACTAGTATCCAAATTAGTTAAACAAAAGATTGTCTAAAATGATACTAGGGTGTGTCAACAACAAGAAACCCACAAAAGCACAAAGTCTTTTGTTGCTTCTTACACCAATTGGAAAAGGAAAACGTATGGAATATGATGCAGCCCAAAGTCTTCACCGTATGCCAAAATAAGATCAAACAATCTCAGATGATAACTTGCATCCCAAATTCTTCAAGTCACCTCCAATCACAAACATAAGACACAAATCCAAAGATGATATCGCAGCTCAAAGACTACAAAATTAGATTTAGAACAACTTTTGAATTATTTAATTCCACACCATGATTCAATCAAATACACAAGAAAGTGCAATAGAAATGACTTAAGAACAATCCCAATGCACCACAAGCTTGATTCAAGACAAAGATTAAACGCCAAATTGCTTCACTTATATTGATTGAATAAGATTTACACTTTGAACACAAAGTCTCAATAGGCTCCTCAATGCAGTGGCATTTCACTTCAATAGCTAGCTAAAAGATAATATTTACAAAAGAGTCCCCTCTCATTTATAGAGGAAAGCTATGAGCAAAAATAGGAAAGTTACAACTACTTTGACTTATTGAAGACATAGTCCAATTTTGTTTGGGACTATGTACTTTTCCTACATGTAATTACATATTACAAAAAGACATATAGGATGTCATTTGCACATAATAAAAATACATAATGAAAGCATAGAAAATAAACTAAGTGTCTGAAGACACAAGAATTTCTTCCTCTTTGTCCTTCTCCAGAAAATCTTTGTATCTCTTCATGGCGGCCTAGAATTCATTATTGTAAAGGTCCCGGTGTATATCTGGAGATGGTGAGCACTCTAGTGATGGAGTCTGTTATAGTGATAGGCCCACTCTTGTGCTTGTTTGAGATCTTTTGAAGTTTGTCTAGAATTACTTGGAAATCTACCAACTTGTCAATGGAAGCCAATGAGAAGGCTTCTGCCTCTATCTCTGTATGTATCGGTGTGGTAAATTCTTGGACAACTGTATCAACGGGGAGGGTTTGTTGACTGCCATCTAACATTTGGTAAGGAAGCTCAGCAAGCTTGTCTGAAATGTCCAAACTTTTGTCTATGCCCCTATCCAGGTCATCCAAGCTCTTGATGACATCTTTCTTGTTTATCATCGCCTCCCTATATTCAACATACTTTTTCCTATTGGGGATCACCTCATGTTCAACCAACACTTCTATTTTGAAATCTCACAGCTTGTTCTATGTTTCAAGATCTTGTTCTATCAGCTGCATGTCTTGAGAGAGTATCTTAAGTATCTAGTCTACTTCTTTCTTGACTTCAACCAAATTATTATAAATTTCAATGGAAGACTTTATCAATTGTGTACCTTGGGCCAATATCCTCTCAATCCAAGCACTAATTTCCCAACCTTGAGCCCCAATCTTTTCGGCCTTTTGAATTGCCTCTTCATCAACACGTCTCAACATGTTCTACTTGTTCTGAAGATTGGGCTATTTTGAGTAGAATTGATGTCAATTGTTCTACCTATGCTTTCAGTTGATCCTTGATCAACTTATCCTTGTCATATCTCTCAAGCAACGCAGCCAATGTTGCTTGTAAATCCTCCTTGGCACTTTCATGTGTTTTCTTTCCAAGTCCTATCCTTGAAATAGTGTAATTAGAAACTTGGATTTCACTAAGGTTCTTGTCTGGTGGAGGCACGGCTACTTCAGCATACTTATTTCCTGATGGGTCAACAAACACCATTGATATGTTTTTTCCCTTTTTACTGATTTTGGCTTTGTTGGGACTAATTGGCCAAAGTCAAAATCATCTAGGGACAAAACTTGCTTCTTCCACTTTGGTTTCTGTGATACTAACTGGGGAGGGAGAATGAAGGAATCATCTTCTATTGGTGTTGCCAATGATTGTGGCAATGGATTGATGGTAACCGTGGGTTTTGTAAAAGATGGAATATTAGGTAAAATGAAAGTGGTGGTAACTATTGGTGGAGTTTGAGTTAACACTGCGGCAGGAATCTCAACACTAGACACTTTAGATGTAGATGCAGATATAAACTTATCAAAGTTTAGTGGGGTGCCAATAAAAGCATCAGAAATTGGTGATGACACACCTGACAAACTAGGCAAAGAAGATAAAGAACCAAACATATGTCCCATATTTCCATGTGAGGGACTTTGAAAAAATGACTCACTAGTAGGTGAGGAAGGAGATGAATGAACAGAGTGAATTGACATAGTGGGGGTAGCTAAAACAGAAGCAAAGTTTGTGCACCTAAAGCAACAAGAGGTGGGGTTTGCATTGCTGAAATTACAGGAGGGGAAGAGGGAGGTACTACCTATGAAGACTCCAATTGAAAAGTAATAGGAGGTTCTTCTAATTCCTCAGTTGCAACTTCTTCTTCAACATCTACATGGGTAGATGTTCCTTCTTTTTTTTCCTTTTCCCTTCTCTCCTTTGTTCTTAAATACAAGTTTCAGCTTCTTGTCATTATTGGGAGTATCTTCTTTATTCTTTGTTCTCAGTTCTCTTTTCCCAGAAGGTCCTTCAGCATGCTCTTCTTCTGATCCTATTTTGAAAAGCTTTATCTTTATCCCTTTGCTCTCCAACCAGGTGTTTGCAAGAACTGATTGGAATCTCTCCCTTATTGAAGTCATCTCCTTGTGTGACCATTGAATTTGTGGGAGAGGAGTGTTAGCAATTTTTTTGCTTACATACAAAGGATCCAATATATTACCATTTTCTTGCATATCCTCAAGAACGTCGGCAAGCTCAAAATTTCTAATCTAATCTAAGGTAAGCCGACAATATTCTAGCTTCCTTACCTCTTCATCAGTTCCACACTTAGCCCATATATCTTTAATCTTATGCACATGAGTGTAGTTGCCCTTGAGCTTGTCCTTCATGCCTCCATAATCAAAATCATTCCTTTTCTTATACTTCGTCATAGTTACCCATTGTAGTTTCCATTGCCTTTTCTTTCAGAGTTGTTGACACTGTATATCGGCCAATGGTCACTGCGAATTTGATGCCAGATCTATGTGATTCTTCTTGCTTGATGTGCACATTCATCATCTATCTACATAATTCCATCAAGGTAATCTTATCTCCTAGATATCTCAAAAACATGTAGGGTTGCCCATTGAAATAACCAACTCTGATATATGTAAAAGTAGGGAACTGTAGAAATATACACCCAAACCTTTTGACTTTCTCCCAAGCAGCATCTGAAACTCTTTTCTTCTCAAGATCTTTCTCAAACATACAAATATATCTATAGAAGAAAGCATCATTTAACCTTCTAAAATGTTTGTTACTTTCCTTCAGAGTTAATTGAGGGTAGTACTCATACACTGCTATATTCCTTCTATCTCCAATTGAAGTCAAACCAGAAAAAGATCTCATAAAAGCAGCAGCATATACCAAATATGAAGTCATATAAAACTTTAAATAAGTTGACACTTCTAAGAGCTGGTGACAAATTGAATCACTAATTTTCCTACCCCAGAATATCTTTTGATTACCTTTCTTGATGACAACTATGTATTGATACATCCATTCTTGGAAGGTATTGGATGTAGGGAGTCCCTTGACTCTGCTCAGAAGAGTAATTAGATCACCTACCTCTTCGATGAACTCACTCTGAAAGATGTTCTTTCTCCATCTTGCAATTGTAGGCCTAGGAGTCTTAAGCCACCGAGTGTTAATAATTCCTTACACTTCTCCATGTTTTTGTCATAGTGATCTTGTACTGACTCCATAGTGATATTTGAAAACTCCTCAAAGTCAAGACAATTGAATATTTTATCAATGAACTCTTCCTCCAACTTAATCACCACTTTACCATTTTCATCTATTATGCTCTTGCTCTCTTTGTTGAAATGAGCAGCTACTGCCAAAACAAACTCTGGATTCTAGGTTGATACCAAGAAGGTAGAAACCAAGTGGATATTGCTATCAAGGACAACCTACATGTTTCATGCAATAGGTTGTTTGTTCAGTCTCTCCAAGAATTCTAACATAACAACATGGCCTATCTCTATATCCCTAATGTTGTCCACACTAGTCTCCATAGAAGTCTGAGTGAGCACTCCTTGGTATTTGAACTTCATGTTTTTCTTCTTGGGAGAAGCCTCTGACATTTGCTAAGGAACTGTAAAAAGATTTTGAAGTTCTCTAGAGTTAGAAAATTTTCATCCATCAAGAATTGCACAAGTGCGGATAAAAATTGCTCTTCTGCATCTTTGAGCAATGTTTGGTGTAGTTCAAAAAAAATTCTTTGAACTGCATGAGAAATTAGCTTTTGGTGTAGAGTCAAAGAATTTTTCTGACATTACATTGGTTTTACAACTTGGGTGTCATTCGGAGAAAATTCTCTAAACTACCCTGGATAGGTCACATAGGCATGATGCAAGTCAGAGAATTTTCTTTGAACTGCATCACAAGGGGTAGGTCATGTTGATGCAAGTCGAAGAAAATTCTCTGATTTACATCTTAGACATGGGATAGTGCAAACAATATGCACTTAAGAGAAAATTCTTAGAAGTGCATGGAGGTAAGTCATATTGTGCACTTCAGAGAATTTTCTCTGAAGTGCATTTTAGGGAAAACATTTGTTTGTGGCTTTCAAAGAATTTTCTCCGAAATTCATAAGGGGCTAGAACTTCTTTTATGACTTTCAGTGAAAATTCTCTGAAAGTCACAAAAGGTTTTGTTTTGCTTTATGTGTTGCGGTGCTAGGTATTGGGTATACAGTGTTGTCCGGAGAATTTTCTCCGAACAACACCTTTACAAAAAGGGTGTTGTTTGGAGAAAATTCTCTGAACAACATCCTTTTTGATGTTTAAGGTTTTGAGCACTTATGGAGTGTTGTTCAGAGATTTTTCTTTGAACAACACCAGTCTATATGACTTGTGTTGTTCGGAGAAAAATCTCCAAACAACACCTGTCGATGTAATCACAAAATGACACAAAAGAAAAAGAAATACAATTTTGACAGTCAATGAAAGGGGCTTAAAAGGTGTTTCAGTGATGTAGCTTGGAGATTTTTCTCCGATCTCCATCAATGGTTAAAACCAGGGTTTAAGACATGACTCGTCTACGAGCAAAAACAATAAACGACATAATCTTGAAGATCTAGGGTTTTACAAAATAGGAAAGCTATAAACATTTAACAAAGCAAGAAAACAACATGAAACAAATGCAAAATAAACAGCACGAAATGAAGTTAACTCATTGGTGATAGAAAACTATGAGGAGAACTATAGGTTTGAATCTGACGCAAGAGATCAACCACACAGGCGAACAAGAAGAAAAGGACTTTGAAAATGGTGAGGAAACAGGTAAAAATTAAATGGTTAAAACAAAAATAATGTCGGGTAAAACATATATAAACTAGCACTAAATGGTCATTAATGACCATTCGTGCCGAGATTGGAGTGTAGTTGCAGAGAAATTTTCCGCAACTACATGTGTAGTTGCAGAGAATTTCTCTGCAATTACGCATGATACAACTTAATCAAAAAGTGTAGTGTCGCTAAAAAATAGCGACCCTGCATTTGAAAAAAAATGACTAAGTGTTGAAAAACTTGATTTTTTGAGTTTTTCAAAAGGTGAAGTAACCCAACTCAAAATGATTTTTTGAGGAGTTAGACTACGCATGAGGCCATTCAAATATTACCTCAATTTATGTGCATAAAGGACGTGGGCTACGAAATGGACAAGTTTCGTAGGGGTTATCCCACGAAATGAGCTAGCAAAATTTGAGGGTAACAACTGGCTCTAACTGGGGAGCTTCCTTCAATCATTCTTTGAAACAATCAAAGGGAGAAGAATCCTAGAACTCTAAGTGCCTTCATCCAACCATTGGGCTATAAAGTAAGGTGAAAAACTTGACACAAAATGACAAAAAAAAAAAAGACCAACACATAACTATACAAATTGTACAAACTTATCTAGCACTTCACTAAGTGAAAAGCTTCAGATGTTGTCTGTTGTGGGGCAGCAGAAAAGGTGTTCCATCTTGATACGCTAAAAGAAAACTATTTTCACCATAGAAATGGTGAATCTCGAAAGGGCCTCTCCACAAAGAACCAAACTTTCCATGCATCTTTTCGGTTCTCTTCTCTTGTCCCATAAAATAACTAGATCTCCAATTTGGAAATCTTGAGGCTTTGCTTTCTTATTGAAGAGCTTCTTGAATTGACTTTGATTCTCTGAAATGCAGTCCACCACTTTTATGCATTGTTCCTCAAGTTCAGCAAGGAACATGACACACTTGTCTATTGAACTATCAAAAGTATCATCCTCAATTACCTTGGCAAACCTTAGTGCAGGCAACTCCAATGTGATAGGTATCTCGACATTCAAACCATACAAGAGTTGAAAAGGAGACATGCCAATTGCCCACTTGGGAATGACATGATTAGCCCATAGTACATCATGCAATGCCTTATGCCAGGATCTCTTATTTTCATCAACCAACTTCCTGATTATGGTGACCAAGTTCTTATTTCTTGATTCAGCTTGACCATTCCCTCAGGGGAAATAGTCTAAGGAATGAGCGAGAATGATACCACACTCAAAACATAATTTAGTTATCTCATGAGATGATAAACAAGTAGCATTGTCTGCTACTATCTTACCAACTTGTGTTTCCCCACAAACTGCTGGCACAATTTTCACTTACGCACCTAGGTGTATGTGTTCTAAAAAAGTGTGGGCCAATAGTACCTTGCTCTCAAAATTTTGTGAGTTGTAACTGGATCTGATAAATTTCCTCCGCATGCTAAGTTGTGAAAAGACTTCAACAACTTGCCTTGTTGTGCTTTGTCCACACATCACAAAAAAAAATTGTCAATGTTTCTTTTGTACAAACCATTGTCCCAAAGAACAAAGTTTGCTACCTTAAGCTTGATTATCCTTTTCTCTTTATATGACAAATGCTCAAGACACTCTTTATATGTGAGGAAGTATGCAATGTTAGAATACCACTCATCCGTTGTGCTTACGAACAAGACTATGGGAAGTCCTTCGGTATTCAATTCCTCATCATCAGATATAACTTATGGTTTGTTGTCGACAATAAGCTGACATAAACCCTTCCCACATACTAGCTTGGTGGGCTTAATCTCCATGTCATACTATTGGATCATGGCAATCCAATTACCTCTCTTACTCCCAAATTCTTGTTTATCAAGATAGACTTGACCGTTGCATCAGGCACCAGTGCTATAGTATGGGAATTGACAATGTAATACCTGAAGTGCTTAATTGCGTTTACCACAACGTAAACATGTTTCTCCATTGGTGAGTACTTGAGCTCATGAGTCTTCAAAGGATAACTCATGAAAGCTATTGGAGATTCAATCCCTTCTTTGTTCTGCTACACCAAGATGGTGGATAAAGTATTCTCTGAAGCATAGCTATAGATGATGAAGTCTTTAGTATAGTCTAGACAGACTAAGATTGGAGTATGAGCAATTGCCTCTTTTATATCATGGAAAGCATCTTTCCCTTTCGCACTCCAACGAAAGGCCGATTTTCCTTTCATCATATCAATGAAATGACGTGTCTTCTCAGCAAAATCTGGCACAAATCTTCACAAGAAACTTACCTTACCAAAGAAAGAATGTATTGTTATCTTACTGGAAGGAAGGGTAAGACTTTGAATGGATTTGACCTACTCTGAATCAATCTTGGTTCCTTCTTTAGACATAATGTGTCCAAGAAGTTTACCTTCGGTAACCCCAAAAATGGATTTCTTGGGATTAAGAGAAATACTATGTTGGCAGCACCTTTCAAGCACTCGTTGCAAATGATCACAATGATTCTGATGCATTCTTGAAAAGATAGTCAAATCATCGAGGTAGACTACAATAATCTTACCCATCTCATCTCTAAAGGTCTGGTCTATTGCCCTCTAAAAAGTGGCACCAGCATTGATTAACCCAAAAGGCATTCTTGGATAAGCAAAGGTGACCCATGGAGTAGTGAAGGTGGTTTTATTTTGATCTTCTTCACGCACCTCCACTTGATTGTATCCTGAAAAGCCATCTAACATAGACAACATTTCTGAACCAATCGTTGTTTATAGAACTTGATCCATTACCGGCAAGGGGTAATTATCCTTTAGTGACGATTGGTTCAGGTTATGGAAATCCACACTCTCCATTCTTTTTTCTTACTAGAATAATGTTAGCTATCCATGTTGAATGATGAATAGGAAAAATAATCTTTGCATCTAACATTTTATGAATCTTAGCAAGAATGGTGCCTGAGATTTTCGGGTTGTACTGTCGTTGTTTCTACTTATGAGGCAGAGACCTAGACTTGAGAAAAATTTCATGTTGGACTTCCTTGGGATGGAAAGTTTTCAAATCAGCATAAGAATATGCCAACACATCATTGTATTGTCACAGAAGTGCCACCAACTTCTTCTTTTCCTCTACTGAGCAACATTTCCCAATATTAACCATCTTGGGATCATCTGGTGTACCAAGGTTGATTTGCTCAACATCTGCTAATGAATTTGGTCCCATCTCTTGTTGCCATTTGATAAATCGACCATGCTTATCAAAAAGTTTCTCTAGAGAAACCAATCCTTTGGGAATCTTATTCCCTTTAAGTTGTAAAATCTCCTCGCCAGTTTCCTCATTCATCTCAGAGATTGACTCTCAAAGAGTAGAGTCACTTCCTTTGAAGTACAAGTCACTAAAATTTTTTGACTTTTCCAAAAAGGTGATGATTTGATCATCATTGTTGAAAATTTTCCAATGACTGGCATTATTAGAAACACTAGGTCGGAAAATCAATTCAATGGTATATGTGTTCCCTTGAAAGTCCTTGTGAGGAACAAGCAAAGTAGCTAATATGGCCAATGAATCAGCCTTATCATTGTATTCTCTCAGGACCACAGATATGTCAAAGGCATCAAAATCCTCGATGTAATCCCAAACACGATTGCGGTAATGCCTCAACCTCTCATTCTTTGTCTGGTATAGATTTATCACTTGACAAACAATCAGCTCAGCATCGCCTTGCGCATGAAGATTTTTTATTCCTTTCTTATGTGCAACATCCATTCCTAACAGAAAGACCTCATACTCAGCAGTATTGTTAGTGTTGTCAAATTGCAACTTGAAAGAAAAGAGGAAGATCTTTCCTTCTGGGGATATGAGAACTATCCCTGCTCCAGATCCGATGGAAGAACAACTACCATCGAACTCTAAAGTCCAAACATCATTTGAACTTCCTACTATGATAGTTTCAAAATCTAGAATCTCTTCATTTGAAGAGGATGATTCATCAGTTACCTAACCTTCACTTGAATCATCGCCTGATGACTCAGGAACTTCATCAGTGGTCAAGAAATAGGTGCCCATTCTAGAGGACTCAAAAAAATCTGAGCTTTGGATCCTCAGATTTTTTCACAATGTACTTAGCTTCCCTTTCTGGAAGAAATTTTTGCATAACACCTTTGACAGGTATTCTAGCCTCAAACCAATCCATGTTGATATCACCACCAACATCCTTGCAAAAATTCCATTCCAACAATATTCCATATGAAGCTAAGACATCAGCTACAAGAATCGTCATCTTTATCCACTTCTCAAGAAAAGCAACAAATGCAATCTAAGCATCTTTCATTTTCCCTATGAGGGGCACTTGCTTGGTTTCCATAGTAAAGCAATGGCCAAAAGTCTTTGTCAAAGTTAATCCCAAAGCATTAGCTAATTTGGCTGGCATCACATTATCAGAGGCACCCAAATCAATGATGCAATTACTAAGTTTATGACCATTGACAAGGAAATATAGAAAGGTTCTATTTTCCCAAGAGTAGATGAAGTAGTTGCATTGAGGTTACTTTGAGCATGCCTTGGTTTTGGAGTGACAGATGCATTTTTGGAAGAATGGACTCCTTTGTTTTTGACAAACTTGACCAGTCTCTCAAATTGTTCGAGGTTAGCTTGAAGATACTCAACCTAGGACATTTAGATTTTAGTCTTCTTAGCATGATTTGTAATATCAAAATCTTGGCAAGGATTTTCTAAAGAAGACGAGGGATTTTCACTTTGGGATTTTGGATTTGGTGCATTGGGTCTAGATACAGAAGAGGAAGCAAGAGGATAGGGTGCACTTACTTGTTTGTTTCCCGCTATGTCCTTTGGTTGAAATGGTAAAGGAGTTTCCCTTTTAGCAATCGTGATCACTGTACATGGTTCATCCTTTGACTTAGCTCTATCAACCTCTTGTTGATGATTCAGCTAATTTTGAGAACGGGTGAAAATAGCATAAGATTCACCATATGTATCTTCTTCTTGTTCAATCTCTTCTTCATAATTTAGAAACCCGATGTTAGAGTCGCCAGATATCTCTGTTTCATCCTCCGTGAAGAGATTAGCACCATCTTCTAAGGTATATTTTGATTGTGGAAGATCATCTTGTTCAGATTCAAAAAAGCTCACTACTGCATTTACAAGTGGTGCCTCCAACGCGAGCCTTCCTTGTGGTAGGGGAAGTCTATTCTGGTTTTGATTCCTTGCAGCATTATTGGGATATTTAGAATCATTGGGATATGTCCTCCTTGGAATTTTCTTGTAGGAGGGAATAGACAAACCTTGAGACATCTGCTTCTTGGGAGCTAGCAACTCATTAGCTAGCTTCTGCACCATAGGATCTATGGTGCTAGTAGAAGGTGAAGCCGAAGAGGGTTGTCCTCTAGGCCTGATTAAATCTTTCCTCAATTTTCCCGCAAGGATTAAATCATCCTCTACTTTGATAGCCAAACTTTGGATCAGTTGGAGCTGCTCTTCGTAGAAGAAAACTCAACTCAGGCAATTGAGTGTTGATAAAGAAACACTTCAAGTTCTCTGCTGTGGGTTGAGAAATAGTTGGGATTCTGTTATTCAGCTTATTGAACTTCACCATGAACTCACGCATGGGCTTGTGCGGTTCCTTTTTCATTTGAGTGAGCTGGGCCAACAAAGCATGAGCATATTCTATTGGTTTGAACCTCTCTTTGAACTTGGTTCGAAGTGTAGCCCAACTAGTAATGCTTCCAACTGTGAGATGATAAAACCAGCCAATAGCCACCCCTTGGAATGTTTCTACAAATAACCTCATAGACACATCTTCATTCTCCACCCCAAGGATTCCACATGCAATGTAGAATGTGGCAATGTGCTCATCTGGGTGTTGTTTACCATCACCATAGAACTTGGGAAAGTTCTTTTGTGACCCATGAGGCAAATCATGCATTGGAGGTGTCAAATTCAAAGGACCAAAAGCATTTTCCCATAGACTTGGGGCAGCCATTCTGCCTGGGTTGAATGGAGGAATAACAAACCCTTGAAGTGGTGTGATAGGCAAGACCCTACGAGCATTGGAAGCTTCATTTGGTATAGGAGACCTTGCATTGGTAGGAGGGAAACTCCTTGTACATTAAAGAGGTGTCTATGGATGTACAAGCAAAAGATCAAAGTTATGCTTTTGCAATAACTCAAATGTAGGATCTATGAGTCCTTGTGCCCTTCTTCCACTGGTATAGATTTGTTTTGCAAGATTGCAAACTTTGAAAAGAAATAGAGATCAGCAACAACAAAACAATTACAACAATAAGGTACTAGTGTACTTCAACATCCAAATGCGTGAGGCTCTTGGTTGTGTCTTCAGATCCCAAATGGAGTCGCCAAAAACTGTTGGGTGAATATTTTGTCATCAACTAACTAATGACAAAATGGTTATATCAACCACAATACCATGAGATAAAATCTCTCCTCTCAGAAAGGGGAGGCTCCCTTCTTATTGCTAACTATAATCAACCAGTAATTAACTAAGCTTATTTACACTAAAACTATCCATTGGGTGTTTCAATACCATCTAATTCTCTTATTTCAGAATTGATGTTTCACTTACAAACTTACAATAACAATCCCATGATGCTTACAATATTTAATGAAAAACAAACTACTAATTGGAGTAATAATAACTGATATCCAAATTAGTTAAACGAAAGACTAACTGAAATGATACCAGGGTGTGTCAACAACAAGAAACCCACAAAAGCACAAAGTCTTTTATTGCTTCCTACGCCAATTGGAAAAGGAAAATGTATGGAATATGACGTAGCCTAAAGTCTTCACCGTATTCCAAAATAAGATCAAACAATCTCAGATGATAACTTGCATTCCAAATTCTTCAAGTCACCTCCAATCACAAACATAAGACACAAATCCAAAGATGATATCACAAATCAAAGACTACAAAATCAGATTTAGAACACCTTTCCAATTATTTAATTCCATGCCACAATTCAATCAAATACACAAGAAAGTGAGCCGATGATGGCATGGTTCGGTGGTTAAGTCGCTCAGGATGTAGTGGCGGCCACCAGAGTTCAAACCCCCGCTGGGCCAACGAGCTCGCAAGGCTTTATGCCTTCACTGGGCCAATGAGCTCGCGGGTTTGAAGTGTTCTTCCTAGGGGATGAGGTCCCCCAGTTGTGGCCTCACCGGTTCATTGCTCTGGGCAAAAGCATTTGCGTGGAGCCGGAGGGCGTGTCGCACCAGTGTTCTTCCTAGGGGATGAGGTCCCCCAGTTGTGGCCTCACTGGTTCATTGCTCCGGGCAAAAGCATTTGCGTGGAGCCGGAGGGCGTGTCGCACCAGCGTTGCCGGTCACGTTAAAAAGTTTACCAGGTGCATTTAAAAAAAAAAAAAAAAAATACACAAGAAAGTGCAATAGAAAAGACTTAAGAACAATCCCAATGCACCACAAGCTTAATTCAAGACAAAGATTGAATGCCAACTTGCTTCACTTATATTGATTGAATAAGATTTACACTTTGAACACAAAGTTTCAATAGTCTCCTCAATGCGGTAGCATTTCACTTCAATAGCTAAAAGATAATATTTACAAAAGAGCCCCCTCTTATTTATAGAGGGAAGCTATGAGCAAAAATAGGAAAGTTACAACTACTTTGACTTATTCAAGACAGAGTCCAATTTTGTTTGGGACTCTGTACTTTTCCTACATGTAATTGCATATTACAAAAAGACATATAGGATGTCATTTACACATGACAAAACTACATAATGAAAGTATATAAAATAAACTAAGTGCCTGAAGACATGGGAATTTCTTCCTCTTTGTCCTTCTCTATAAAATCTTTGTATCTCTTCATGGAGGCCTAGAATTTATTATTGTCAGGTCCCGGTGTATATCTAGAGATGGTGAGCACTATGGAGATGGACTCTGTTATGGTGATAGGCCTACTCTTGTTCTTGTTTAGGATCTTTTGAAGTTTGTCTAGTATTACTTGGAAACCTACCAACTTGTCAATGGAAGCCAATGAGAAGGCTTCTACCTCTATCTCTGTATGTATCAGTGTGGTAAATTCTTGGACAACTGAATCAACAGGGAGGTTTTGTTGACTGCCATCTAACATCTAACAAGGAAGCTCACCAAGCTTGTCTGAAATGTCCAAACCTTTGTCTATGCCCCTATCCAGGTCATCCTTTAGGTCTTTGATCAGGCTCTTGATGACGTCTTTCTTGTTTATCATCGCCTCCCTATATTCAACATACATTTGCCTGTTGGGGATCACCCCATGTTCAACTAACACTTCTATTTTGAAATCTCACAGCATGTTCCATGTTTCAAGATCTTGTTCTATCAGTTGCATGTCCTGAGAGACTATCTCAAGTGTCTAGTCTACTTCTTTCTTAACTTCACCCAAATTATTATAAAGTTCAATGGAAGACTTTATCAACTGTGTACCTTGGGCTATTATCCTCTCAATCCATGCGTTGATTGCCTGACCTTGAGCCCCAATCTTTTTGGCCTTTTGAATGGCCTCTTCATCAACACATGTCTGAACATGTTCTACTTGTTTTGAAGATTGGGTTATTTTGAGTAGAACTATTTCAATTGTTCTACCTGTGCTTTTAGTTGATCCTTGATCAACTTATCCCTATAATATCTCTCAAGCAACACAACTAATGTTGCTTGTAAATGCTCCTTAGCACTTTCATGTGTTTTCTTGCCAAGTTCTATCCTTGAAATAGTGTAATCAAAAAATTGGATTTCACTGAGGTTCTTATTTGGTGGAGGCACAACTACTTAAGCATACTTATTTCCTAATGGGTCAACAAGCACCCTTGATATGTTTTTTGCCTTTTTTGCTAATTTTGGCTTTGTTGGGAGTAATTGGCCAAAGTCAAAATCATCTAGAGACACAACTTGCTTCTTCCTCTTTGGTTTATGTGATACTAACCAGGGAGGGAGAATGGAGGAATCATCTTCTGTTGGTGTTGACAATCATTGTGGCAATGGATTGATGGTAATAGTGGGTTTTGAAATAGATGGAATATCAGGTGAAATGAAAGTGGTGGTAACTATTGGTGGAGTTTGAGTTAACACTACAGTAGGAAACTCAACACTTGACACTTTAGATGTAGATGCAGATATAAACTTATCAAAGTTTAATGGGGTGTCAATAAAAGCATCATAAATTGGTGATGACACACCTGAAAAACTAGGAAGAGAAGATAAAGAAACAAACATATGTTCCATATTTCCATGTGAGGGACTTTAAAACAATGACCCACTGGTGGGTGAGGAAGGGTATGAATGAACAAAGTGAATTGACAAATTGGGGTTAGCTAAAATAGAATGCAAAGGTAGTGCACCTAAAACAACAAGAGGTGGGGTTTGCACTGTTGAAATTATAGGAGGGGAAGACGGAGGTACTACCTGTGAAGACTCCAATTGAGAAGTAACAGGAGGTTCTTTTGATTGCTTAGTTGCAACTTCTTCTTCAACATCTACATGGGCAGATGTTCCTTCTTTTTCTTTGCCTTTTCCCTTCTCTCCTTTGTTCTTAAAGACAAATTTCAGCTTCTTGTCTTTATTGGGAGTATCTTCTTTATTCTTTTTTTCTCAATTCTTCTCTTTTCCTAGAAGGTCCTTTAGCATGCTCTTCTTCCAATCCTATTTTGAAAAGCTTTATCTTTATCCCTTTTCTCTCCATCCAAACATTGGTGTTTGCAAGAACCGATTGGAATCTCTCCCTTAGTAAAGTTATCTACTTGTGTGACCACTGAATTTTTGGGAGAGTAGTGTCACCAATTTTGTTGCTTACATACAAAGGGTCTAATATATTACCATCTTCTTGCATATCCTTAGGAACATCGGTAAGCTTAAAATTTATGATCTGATCTAAGGTAAGCCGACAATAGTCTATCTTCCTTACCTCTTCATCAATTCTACTCTCAACCCATATATCTTCAATCTTATGCATGTGAGTGTAGTTTCCGTTGAGCTTGTCCTTCATGCCTCTATAATAAAAATCATTCCTTTTCTTATACTTCTTCATAGTTATGCATTGAATTTCAGTTTCCATTGCCTTTGCTTTCGAAGTTGTTGACACTATGTATTGGTCAATGGTTACTGGGAATTTGAAGCCAGATCTATGTGATTCTTCTTGCTTGTTGTGTACATTCATCATCTATCTACATAATTCCATTAAGATAAGCTTGTCTCCAAGATATCTCGGCAACATGTAGGCTTTCCCATTGAAATAGCCAGCTCTGATATATGTAAAAGTAGGGAATTATAGAAATACACACCCAAACCTTTTGACTTGCTCCCAAGAAGCATCTAAAACTCTTTTCTTCTTAAGATCTTTCTCAAACATACAAATATATCTGTAGAAGAAAGCATCATTTACCCTTATGAAATGTTTGATACTTTCCTTCAAGGTTAATTGAGGGTAGTACTCATACACTGCTATATTCCTTTTATCTCCAACTAAAGTCAAACCATAAAAAGATCTCATACAAGCAACATCATGTACCAAATATGAAATCATATAAAACTTTATTGAAGTTGACACTTTTGAGAGCTTGGTGACAAATTGAATCATTGATTTGCTTGCCCCAAAATATCTTTTAATTACTTTTCCTGATGAAAATTATGTGCTGATTTCTTTGAAAGTATTGGATGTAGGGAGTCCCTTGACTCTGCTCAGAAGAGTAATTAGATCACCTACCTCTTTGATGAACTCACTCTGAAAGATGTTCTTTGGCCATCTTGCAATTGTAGGCCTAGGAGTCTTGAGCCATCGAGTGTTAATAATTTTCTTACACTTCTCCATGTTTTTGTCTTAATGATCTTGTGTTGACTCCATAGTGATATTTGAAAACTCCTCAAAGTTAGGACAACTAAATATTTTATCAAAGAACTCTTCATCCAGCTTAATCACCACTTTACCATTTACATCTGTTATACTCTTTCTCTCTTTGTTGAAATGAGAAGTTGCTACCAAAACAAACTCTAGATTCTAGGCTGATACTGGGAAGGCAGAAACCAAGTGTATATTGCTATCAAGGATAGCCTGCATGTTTGATGCAATAGGTTGTTTGTTCAGTCTCTCCAAGAATTTTGACATATCAACATAGCCTATCTCTGTATCCCTAATTTTGTCCACATTAGTCTCCATAGGAGTTTGAGGGATCACTCCTTGGTATTTGAACTTCATGTTTTTCTTCTTGGGAGAAGCCTTTGACATTTGCTAAGGAACTACATAAAGATTTTGAAGTTCTCCAAAGTTAGAAAATTTTCATCCATTAGGAACCGTTCAAGTGCAAAGAAAAATTGCACTTCTGCATCTTTGAGCAATGTTTGGTGTAGTTCAGAGAAAATTCTTCGAACTACATGAGAAATCAGCTTTTGGTGTAGAGTCGGAGAATTTTTCTGACATTACATGGGTTTTACAACTTGGGTGTAGTTCAGAGAAAATTCCCTAAACTACACTGGATAGGTCACATAGGCATGATGCAAGTCAAAGAATTTTCTCTGAACTGCATCACAAGGGGTAGTTCATGTTGATGCAATTCAAAGAAAATTCTCCAACTTACATCTTAGACTTGGGATAGTGCAAACAATATGCACTTCAGAGCAAATTCTCTAAAGTGCATGGACGTAATTCGGAAAACATCTATTTGTGACTTTCAGAGAATTGTCTTTGAAATTCATAAGGGGGTATAACTTCTTTTATGACTTTTAGAGAAAATTCTCTGAAAGTCACAAAAGGTTTTGTTTTTCTTTAAGTGTTGCGGTAGTAGGTATCGGGCATACGGTGTTGTTTGAAGAATTTTTTCCAAACAACACCTTTACAACAAGGGTGTTGTTCAGAGAAAATTCTCTGAACAACATCCTTTTTGATGTTTAAGGTTTTGAGTGCTTACGGGGTGTTGTTCAAAGATTTTTCTCTGAATAACACCGGTCCATACGACTTGTGTTGTTCAGAGAAAAATCTTTGAACAACATTAGTCGGTCTAATCACAAAATGACACAAAAGCAAAAGAAATATAGGTTCAATAGTTAACGAAAGGGGCTTAAAAGATGTTTCAGTGATGTAGCTTAGAGATTTTTCTTTGAGCTCCATCAATGGTTAAAACCAAGGTTTAAGACATAACCCGTCTACGAGCAAAAACAATAAATGACATAACCTTGAAGACCTAGGGTTTTACAAAATAGGAAAGCTACAAACATTTAACATAGCAAGAAAACAAAATGAAACAAATGTAAAATAAACAGCATGAAAGGAAGTTAACTCACCGATGATAGAAAACTATGAGGAGATCTATAGGTTTGAATCTGACGCAAGCGATCAACCACACAGGCGAACGAGATGCAAAGGACTTTGAAAATGGCGAGGAAACAGGTAAAAATTAAATGGTTAAAACAAAAATAACGCCAGGTAAAACATATATAAACCATGTTCATTAAATTGACCATTCATGCCGAGATAGGAGTGTAGTTGCAGAGAAATTTTCCGCAACTACATGTGTAGTTGTGGAGAATTTCTCCGCAATTACACATGATACAACTTAATCAAAAAGTGCAATGTCACTAAAAAAACAACAACCCTACATTTGAAATAAAATGACTAAGTGTTGAAAAACTTGATTTTTTGAGTTTTTCAAAAGGTGAAAGTAACCCAACTCGAAATGACTTTTCGAGGAGTTATACTATGCACAAGGCCATTCAAATTTTGCCTCGATTTGTGTGCATAGAGGATGTGGGCTACAAAATAGACAAGTTTCATAGGGGTTATCCCATGAACTAAGCTAGCAAAATTCGAGGATAACACAAAACAGTGCTATAAAGAACAAGTCAACATGCACTCCTTATAGCCAAGCCTTCTTACGAGTTCTATCCAAACTTCAATAGCTTCACAACTTTGCAAGCATTGTACTTATCTACATTGTGTGTTGCTACACATATGAGCACATTTTATACGTTGACAACTTCACATTGGACTATATGTATTCAACACATGGAATGACATCATCCAAATGTTTTGTTTTTATATGTGTGTGACACTTAGTAGGCTCTATATTATGGGTTTTGACTCCATAAAATTTCACCATTTGACACCATATGAGTGACACATGTCATCATTCTCACTATATGTTTATATATAAATACAACATGATATGGTGGTATTGATGCAACCTAGGTTGAACACTAGAGTCTTGGAAAATTATATGGACACGCATCTCCTTGCCTAGTCATGGGAACCTATATTTCCATCCATATTCTTTGTAACTATATAACCTATTATATTGATGAAGAGAAGGACATCATATTTGTCACGCCAAGTTGTTATAGCTTGCTTAATCTTGTCATGTCTTCACTTTAAATTCTACACTTTGAGTGTGCTACATGGAAATATACCTATTCACCAATATCATGGCTCCATAATGTTGCCAACATGTAGGATTGTCCTTTGGTTCTATTTGTGAATTAAATCATTGGGATTAGAGCTAAGAGATCACTTTTACACTACCTATCACCAGTATTGTTAGGTCATGGATTCAATTTTTTAGTGCCCTCATTTTCTTTGTGTCAATCCATGGAGAAAGAAAATATAGAGCTAAAATTTCCCCAAGGGAAAGGTTTATCGTCAACCTCTCTAGATAAAAAGATTCACCTACAAGAGGAGAACGAACTTCTTTAATGTGAAAATCAACAATTGTAACGTGTTCTAGAGCTATGATATGTAATCTTTAACCTCGTCCAATATGGATCACAAATCTTATGGTGCACAGCCTCTATTTGTTTATTTATCCTTAGATGTCTCATTATCTCTAAGAACTAAAACAATAATAGCATATAGAAGCTTCATAGAGATCTACATAAAAGAAGTGGAACTAGTGCAAATCCAAGTTGATTATCTATAGATCCATGCACTTGCTCTAATAGTAATTAAAACATAAGCTGTGAAGGTTCTAAATCTTCTTGAAAATCCTACTACCAATGAATCTTCAACATCAGACACTAAAACCAGTAGCTCAATTGTCTACACTTATGTAATATGAAGATCCATCCTAGTAAAGACTTTACACACTTATCAATAACATATTATGCATCTATAGGATCCTGCTCTTTAATAGTAGTCTACACAAAAGGATCTTATAATAGGTTCATTACACCTTGCGCAATATTCACACCAGCCACAACATATACACAATACTCAAAAGCAATTTGCATAACCTACACTACCAATGGTACAACTATAAAGATGACCTTGAAATGGTTGTAACTCATTTTTTTGCATCCATTAGCAACATAGAAGTCAAATAGTTGAATAGACTAGATGGATCAACCTAGCCAAATGGAAAAAAGTCACTTCCTCTCTAAAACATGCCTAAAAGTGCACATCCTCTATCTTCAATCATACACTAGATATGACTATAGCTATGTTGATCCAGATAATTAGATAGAGCCTCAGTATCCTTGTGACCTACCTCCTATAGTAGGATATGTCCATATTTACATCAAGCACACAAAATTCATCAACTTCACACCAATATAGCCAAGCTCTCGATACACAACACCAAACTTACACTACACTAGAAAACATCTCACAACACTCTAACATTGTTTGCACAATTCTACAAATCACACTTCAAATTTAAGCCACAAAGTCACTTCATACTAGTAGCATTCTTTTGAATTTGTATTTTGAAACTATATATTTCCCTACAATCCATTCTCATGTATAGGGACATACATCCCTCCACAAGGCATCATGAGTTCACCTACATCCTCTCCTTTTAGGATTAGATTACAGGGTCCATCTACACCCTTAGTATCTACAAGCATCCATAGCTAGGACCTTGATTCAAACATTAGTCACACCAGTATGTTGTATACCTTCACTAGTTCAGGTAGGCAGAAGTTTTGACTCTCTAGGACTTCACATCTACAAGTCATCAACAAATATGTGCATCATTAGTCATGCATTGCATGTACCTTGAGTTGAATCACATAGTTTGCCTTGCCTTTTTCTTGTGTTATTACAAGTTAAGGTATCTTCCAAAATAATGGGGGCCATCACTCTTCAAGAAAGGGTGAATGATATAAGAAAAACTATACATCAGTTCACCAATTCATCATTAGCTTCTTAAAAGTTTCTTCATCAATGCTCTACACAATGGAGATCATTGCTCTTCAAGAAAGGGCAAATAATCTAAGTGTAATCTTGTGCATTGTGAAATCTCATGCATTAGCTTAATGTCATCATCTCATGCCATGACATGCCCTTACATGCTTGCATAATTCTAATATTCCCAATGCAAATATGCACATCCAGTAGTATGGCGTCAAGGTTTCAACAAAATTTCTATTTAATAACACACTGCAATGGAAGTCAGTCATGTGTTCCTTATAGTCATGTCATCTCAAGAGTTCTACATAAGCTTTAAGAACTCTATAACTTCTCACTTAGCATCATGCACCACACATGCTTTATACGTATTTACATTATATGTTTTTGCACATGCAAGCACATGCTCTACCTCTATGAATTCACATTGGACCATATGCATTCAACACAAAATGACATCATCCACAAGTTTTGCTTTCATTCATGTGTAACACCTAGTAAGCTCTACACCATGAGTTTTTGGCTCTATATAAGTCCATCATTTATCACTATATGAGTTTGACACTTATTGTCAATCTCATTATATATTCATCTATAAGTACTTGCACCATACACATGTAAAGAAGGCAACCTAGACCTTGTAGTCCAGAGTCTTGTAAAATCAAATGGATGCACATCTCCATGTCTAATCATGAAAAATTACATTCCTAGTTGTATTCTCTATAACTTTGTAACCTATTCCATTAATGAATAGAATGAAATCATATTTGTCACACTTTTTTCATGGATTCCTCAATCTTGTCATGCCTTCACTATAAATTTTACACTTTAGCATAATACATGGAAATATACCTATTTTCTATTAGTGGATCTCCATAGCATTTCTAACATGCAAATTTATCCTCTAGTTCTAACTACAAACCAAATCAAAATAGTTCTTCATTAAATTTTTCTTATTTCTCTTGCAATAAAAGTGTAATGGTGGAAATTACATATCCATACCTTTTTCCCTTATTTTGTTGGGCCCACTTTGACTAGATTGTCCAAACTGCAATAATTATCTTAAAATTGATATAATTGTGTGTGAAACTGTCTCATGACATCCCTTATCCCAATCATGTTTATCACTAACCCCAAATTCACATTACTAATCCTTATCCCTATTTTAAATTCAAATTTCATAAAATGGGTTGATGTTTCCCTCCTTTACTAGTCATTGTGAGATAACCTAGTCCATGTTATGTTTATTTGTGTGCTTGTTTGTTGTATTTAAGGACACTCATTCACTCATTTTGAGATCATGGAATGAATGCTACATGTCATGTCCCCTCTTTAGCGTTGTCTAGCAGAGACATGAGAGTTGACCTATCATCCGGGTTCCCGTAGGTCAGCGGAGTGGTTAGGGAACCTATCCTAAGGCAGTGTAGCTTGGTAGGAAGCTTTACAGGCCTTTCCAGACAGTTTGTGACAGTTTCCTATTTTTTAGGAAGGGTTCCTATTTTTTAGGGTTTGACCGAGAGTTGACCAGGAGGCATCAAGGGACTTCCAGGAACATTTTTGGAGTTTTGGTCAAATTCCCTATTTTTAAGGAGGTATCCCTACATTTTAGGGAGGCACTGTCAGTTAGCATGACACGTGGCGACATCACCAGTGGCATGGGCTACAGCAGTTCTTAGTTCAGGATAGCCAGGTGATGGAATTGGAATAATTATTGAATATTAAAGTGTGGCTTTAATATTTAATAAAAATAAAAATAAAATAAAGTGAATAACATGTCACTTTATATTAATAAGTTATTAAAAAGACCCCCACCTAGTTGACACAATGTTGTGTTTAAAAAGTGGTCTTTTAATAATGAAGTTGGGCCCTCAACTTGGGCGCCCAACTTGTGGGACTTCATGAATAAAAGAATCTTTCAAAGATTCTTTATTTTGGATGCCTTTTGGAACCCTAAAGTGGACGCCCACTTTGGGAAATGAATAAAGTGACTTTGAAGTGCTTTTTGGATGTATCTTTTGCATATCTTTTGAAGCTTCATGGCAGCTCTGAACTCTGTGGAAGGGGGCAGCAGCATTTAGACTCTTGGGAACGAAAACTCTCCTGGATTTTGGTGAATTGGACGACAACCCAGTTCTTGTTTGTGGGAGGCCTACTCTGGGTCTTCATTTGTGCATCATTGGACAGATTCCAGGGCATGTTATTGCAGATCTAAGCTTGCAGCAGTGCCAAATCAGCTTTATTCTTTAGATCCTTCATTCTCAGTTGCATGTATAGCCTCTTCTAGGCCAATATTGCCTTTGTATGCAAGTAGGGTTGCAAACCAGGCTTCCATTGAATATAAAATACAGATCTGATGGGTATGTGCATCAATTTCTTAGTTGTTATCTTTCTATCAGTTAATATTTATTTTTAGTCCATTTTTATTTGAGATTGCAGCTGTATGTATTTCTATTTGCCATCTTGGCAAATACACATCTCAAGAAAATTGAAACCCCTTCTGCATCTCCTCTCTAGTCTGAAAGAAAACAAAAAAAATAATAAAAATCATAAAACAAATTAAATCACAAAAAACAGCACTTCATTTCAGCAAAGGGATCCATCAGGGATCTTTCACTACAATACAAAGAGAACATGTAGATCTAATAAATAAAAGGATAATCTATTTTGCATTATCTTCTTGTAACATCATCCTAGCACCATTGGATGCTTTCTTGCTATCTTCAAATCTTCACTCAAAGTAGCAAAGTTAGTTCGTCTAGGGGTCTAACCTAGGATAACATGAACCTTACAATCTAAAAATTTCCCAAAAGGTGTTCGTAAACACCATGGTCCTTAATTATATTTAGACATAAAAAACTAAGGTGAATCTATTATAATCATCTACCTTTATGTACAATTTGACCTATCTAAATTATGGGAATGACCCAATCCATATTTTTTATTCTTCTTCCAATGCATTTAAGAATTTATGATTCTAATTTATGGTTCAAAAGATTATCAAAATAGTGTATAGTTATCTATGATCAACTAATGAAATCAGCGAAGTGTTTTCATATCTGTTTCTTTCTAAATTCTAATTTTGTTACATGATTTTTCATAGCTCTAAATTAGGTTAAGTGGATTAAATTTCTTTCTATATTCATTAATCTTAATTTTAGTAAAAAGAAATTTCATTTATTTATTTACATTTTGGTGAACTCATCAACTCTTACACCACCCTAGGGTTTAGAATTAAGGTTTTGCCTTCTAATTGGGATTTCAAATCTAATATTTTAATTGCATCATTTTATATTAAATTTGATTAGGGTTTGTATTCCTTTAATTTGTACTCCACTTGCTTTATTCTTTCCTTAAGGTTCTCTAATACATTATAACACCTCATTTTTACCCAACCTACCAAACTCCTATTTCCCCTAGGGATTTCATTTGATAATTAATTTTAAATTGCATAATTATTTGATTTTTATGATTTAATATCATGTTTGATACATCATTTTAACCTTAGGGTTTGATTCTTTCATTACCTCATACCTAGTTCATACCGTCCAATCACTCTTAGAGTGCATCATTGTTTATCATCAATCCTCATAGGACATGTGCTCTTGATTATTTATATGCATACATGTCATTTTGACATGTTCCTATCTTTTGTGGCTTCTAATCATATCATCCTTGATTCACCTATGTCATTTTATACTATGGGTAAGAATGAGTTGTCTAAGGAGACATTATTATGTCACGTACTTGATTATCCTTTCTTCATAAATTTGGTTAGTGCTCATTATTTTCTCTTCGATCTCCTTACTTCACTTATCCATGAGTCTCGTGTTGATCCTATTTCACCTATGGCTTGTGATAGTGATGATCATGTTAGTGATACACTTAGGTTCATGAACATTGATGAGGCTACACTTCTTCTATTCATGACATTTTTGCACCTCATGATGACATCTCTCTTACAAGTATTTGCCTTATATTTATTGTCATAGATCCACACCCTTTTGATAATACATCTTGTGATAGTGATCTATGTGTGTTACCTTATGTTCCAAATGATGTATAACTTATTATGATAATTATTTAATATCTCATGCGAGTACCATGGATGGTGTTATTTTGAATAGTGATAACTTTCAAGATGATACCATACATGATGAGATAATTCTTTTTCTAATATTGAGGATGTTACTCATGATTTATTACCTCCTTCTACATTACATGATGACGTTGTTTTTTTTGTTTAATAAAAGGTGAAAAGCACCTAAACAAAAAATTATTAAAATAAGAAAAACCAATACAAAGAAAAAGCCACTCAAAAGCATCTGGCAGCAAACAAACAAAAATGTCAAAAAAGCTATAAGTTATTCCCCTTCCTCCATGAAGTTTGAGAATGAATGAGCAGCTGGTGGGGGCTTGAAGGACCTCTATTCCATTTTTGAACAAGGGTCCATAAACCATCCTCAATTCCTTCTTCATTGGATGATGTCTGGAAGGACATATTGGTTGTTTTCTCTTGATCCTCATTTTCCTCTTGAACTGAAGTCCTAGTAAGAGGTATGGCCATGAGAGATTCCTTCTTCTCTTGGAGAGATGCATGATTCTCTTGAACCTCAATTTTCTATTGATCCACAATCTTGACCTAAGATTTGGCCAAGGAGGAATCCTCCTTTTCATGACAAGAAGTATTCACTTGCTATGAAAATTTATGGGGCCAATATGTGAAAATGCATCTTTAAGTATAGCCTGAATTAGATGAGTACCTTTCCACCAAGAAGCTTGACTTACTGATTTTTTCCTGATAGGGTAAGAAACAACAACATGACATGTATGATAACATTTCCTACAATGAAATGGGAGCCCTTCATATCCAAAGGTTGGGTCCAAATGCGACCTATAGCTTTGAGTGAAATTTTTGCAGCTAGATCTTGGGAAATATCTATATCAACTAAAATCTGAGCAAAAGTTGTGTGAGTAAAATCTGTAGTTGCCTTATCAACAGTCAAAAATTCTCCCAAGGATTCCCCTATGGCTTGAAGACAAAAATCACTTCAAAATTAAAGCGGGAGATTCAGGAGATGAACCCAAAATGATAAAATATTGAAAGATTCAGAAGAGGGATTAAATGTTGGATGCCAAGGTTTAAGCATCAGAAAACTTTTATCCCAGATCTAAAAGCAGTCAAGAATAACATCCCTATCTTCAACAGAATCAAAAAGTGCAATAAAAACCCCTGTGCACAAGGATAAATTTCCATGTTATCTTTAAGAAGAGGTTTCCATTTTTCAGAAATCCAAGTTTTTAAGGCTATTAAACTTGGCCAAAAATGATTGAAATAGCCTATCAACCCATGTGTAGAAAAAAATCTTTCTTCTTTGATCACTTCTTCCCCAAATTCCTGAACAGGGGAATGCTTTGCATAGGTGAGAGGTTGGGAAACTTTTGGCAGCACCTTGTCACCCCTTTCAAATTTGCTCACACAAATAGGGGCAAGAAAATCTATGGCAGAAGATGAAAAACCCTAGTATTTGGAGAAGTTTTTTCACATACCTTTGGGTTATGGATAGCCAATGTGTAAGTATCATAAATCTTTAAGTTTGTAAAAGTGGCATCTGCATTTACCCCACCTACAACAGATGTCTAAATCGAGGACCTACAACAATGGGCGTGGCCAGATCCACCTTTATTTTGAACACCCAAAATGCCATCATTATCATATCCATTTGTAGAATCTTTATTTCCTGCCCCCAATCCATTACCAACAGAGACTATTGAGACAAATTGAACTTGCAAAGATTTTTGAGATGGAGAGCGGGCATTGCTAGATCTGGAGCTATTGAAATGCCATGTATTACTAGAGAGGTAGTGGGCTTTAGAAATTTCTGTTGATCCAGTCGAAAAACCCTTTTCTTTTCCAGATGCACCAAAACCATTTAAAAATGCCAGCTGTTTCTTGTCTGTAACATAGTTTGAGACAGAAAAATGGAGTTCATGCGAGCCAGGAGGATTAATGCAGGTAGGAACAGCTGAATCCTTGGTGCCATTAGAGTCGTTAGAGCACCATGTTGGAGAGGGAGTGGGAGCACCATTTTCTTCATTATTGTCCATTTCATTACATGATGACATTATTATTCTTAGTGAGAACTTACTACATCATGATTTTGATTGTTCAATTGATGCTTCTTTACATGTCAAATATTTCTTGCTTTCTAATTATGAATATTTAGAGGATGATATTTTTTTATTCGTGAATTAAGACTTCATTTGAGTGGTAGATAATTACAATGGTTTGATTCATATTATTTTATTCATATGCTTATTTTATGAACTTGGCACAAGCTTTCATTGCTTATTTTTCTAGCCCTAGTGCACGCGCACACACACGCACGCACACACACGCACGCGCGCGCGCGCACACACACGCACACACACACACACACACAATGATATAATTCCTCGTTCACCTGTGATTATCTTTCTTCATCTCACATTGAGGATCCTAGTGATGATGATACACATGTTTTACCTTCACACAAGGTTGCTAGTCCTTATTCTCTATCTTGTAGCTCATGGTCTATTTATGATATGTTTAGCACTAAGAACAATGATATTTATTTATATTTTCATGATGAAGATGATGATTCTTTATCTCATGATAATTTGATTCCTCAAATGCATGCTAATGACCCTTAGTGGATCCCATGGATATTTTTATACATCATGATGACATACAACTTTTTGATAGAGACCATCCTTTGGATCCATTCATACTTTCACATGATAAATCTTTGAGTACTAGTGGAATACCTCCTCCTACAAATTATTTTTCACCTAATTTAGCTATACCTAAATAATAGGAACAACATCATGATCTTTGACAATTTGTACCTAGTATATGTGAGGATATTGTGCCACTAGTTGCTAATACATCTTCTCCCACTATTTCACATGATATGTATACACATGTGGATATGGGATATGTTTAAATAGTTTTTATCCTTATGTGAACCACCACATTAGTGAAATATCTCATCTAAAAAGTGTGTTGATGATTATGAACAAAGCCTTAAACGAAAAGGTCATATCAAATTGATATACACATTCCTTTGGCACAGGAAATATTGACTTATCATCCTACACCAAGTGGATTTGTGGCACCTTATTTTTTAAAGTGTGATGGTAAAGGTTATCCATTATGAAATTTATAACACTTCCAAGGTGTGTGCCTTTCTTATTTTTATAAGGATAAATTGCTTTCTAAGGTATTTCCTTCAAGTTTAGTTGGTTATGCACTTACATGGTTTTATTCATTACCACATGCTTCTATCACTTCCTTTGAGAAATTTTCTAGTCATTTTATAAAATATTTTCATTATAATATTAAAACTAAGACATATTCTCTTGACCTTATCAAATGCAAAAAATAAAAAATAAGAGTCAATTTGTGATGTTACTCCCTACAATAAATTAGCCAGAAATATGAAATATAGAAAAATAAATGTTTTTCTTATAGATAAGCGGCAAACAAGGGTGTCGATCCCTAGCACAAAATAACCTAGAGGGTGCACAAAAAGGCTCAGAAAGCCAAAAATAGAACATTAACCCACCATAGACAACAGACAAAGGAGACACTGTGTTACTTCCAATTTTGACAATCGTGGATAACCTCTCCATTGTGTTTCACAAGCTGATAACAATTGGGAAATGATCAAATAAAGAGGGTAAACAAATGTAGGTTACTATACACATGAAGATTGATGACTTCACTGTTTACCTCACAAAATAGCTATAGGAAGTTAAAAATTAAAAAATAAGTAAGTTATATCAAATTATATTAATTCTCTAGAATTAATTGATTTGACTATTCATGATAGGAGCAAAATAATTGTTTCAAAAAGGGGGCAGTAATGTGTTATGAATTATTCGGCACTAAAATATTTAATTCATTTTAAAGAATTAAATATTACCATAATGTGGGAAATGACTATAATTAGGTGTTACGGTAAAATTTCAATATGGAAGTAAATTAATTCTTTTAAGAATTAATTCCTATTGTAAAGTGCAAAAGACAATTGCACATGATTTTGTGAAAGTGTCGTGAAAACAAATGTTGGAAAAAGGTGGGCCAATAATTTGGAATTTAGGTGAAAAGAGGTTACCGGTAGTTTCAAAACTACTTGTGTGAGGAAAGATGTTTAAAAGGAGGTAATTTTTTTTAATGTGGGGATTCCTCTCTTGGGAAATTATTTTTTGGGGTAGAAAAAGTAGGGTTTTTATTTTTGTTGCAGCCATATCAACTATGTAATAATTTTGTTTTGATTTGGATTTTAAAATATATGGAAGATATTGTGAACTTGTTATCTTTTCACCGTATTTTTTAGGAGTTATAGATTATTCTTAAGTTTAATCTGTAATTATTTTCATCCTATTGTCCACTTGCAGATTATTTGTATGTTTAATCTGTAATCATTTTACCCGTCACATATTGCAAGTTATTCGTATGTTTAATTTTAATTTATTTATTGGCTTCTCTTCACATGTTATGGCTGCAAATTTTCATTTACCCCTCTTTCATTAACGTTGTGTGTAAAATCAAATTTGTTACCTATTTGGTTTTGCATATTCTTTCACTTCATTTCTTTTTCTTCCCTTTTGTACTTTTTGGTTAAAAGTACCTAAAATCAATAAAATTAATAGATTATATAAGGGAGTTGCCCCTTTAAACACAGAGGAAAATTATCTTTTCTATGGTGATTTCTCCAATGTTGCAAAAGTGTGTCACTTTCTATTGGGAAAATTAATAGAGAATCATAGTCACATAAAGTTTTGCTAACACACTGAACCACAAAAAATAACACAAAGCAATTTACCAACATCGACAAACTTGCATTTTTCCTCTTTATACTCCATAACCCCTTTCTTCTTTTTGTCGCCAAGACTACCAGAAGCTTTCGATTTTCTCTTATAGGCCATCTTTGTAGTACTAGGTCTATCTTTAAGAGCAACCAAGTTGTTAGCAACTTCGTGGCTAGGAGGGGCTTTGGTATACTTAGGGGTTTTTGCAGGACTTTGATTAATGTTGGCCTTTTTCTTGGTCGCAGAAGCCCTAGGATCAATCACATTCTCTAAGGGAGTCTCTGGCGTGACCTCCCTAATCACAACCCATGCAAAGACTTACCTCTAGCAGATAGAGGAGAGCTCACATAAGGGCTATTAATCAAATTAGCAACTATGGGTTTAGGGGGGCAAAGAGTAAGGTGGAAATTGTAGAACCAAAAATAAGCCCTTGATGTAGCGGGATTAATGGCTCCTTGGGATTCTGAGCATGAATCTCTATAACATATTTCATGGAGGATTCGAGAGAGGAAAGGAAGTTAAGCGGGAAGTTAATCACAAGATTACGCTTGAAGTGGTTAAGTAACACAAAGTGGTAGTGATAAAACCTCCTAAAACAACCTTTAAGCATAAAATATTTCATTAGCATAAAGCATACCTCGTCCCATGACTTCGGCAGCTTCTCATGATCAAACCCACCTTGTAGATTATACAACTCCTCTCCCTCCTTTAGAAAAATGGAAAGATTTTTAGGGTCTTGAATTTTTCTTTGCCTCTTATGCTTCTTACCCTTAGTCAACATGCCCATTGCAAGACCAATAACCTCCTCCGAAATTTCAAAACCCACCCCTCTAATATGAACTTTCCTATTGTTCCAGGAAGCCACACATTGAATGGAAAGATTTTCATCGTGCCCATTAAGGCACTCTAGAAAAGGAGCAACCCCTCTTCACAACATATGTGCCATAAGGTCTCATTCCATTTGAATTCCTCACATGATATTGGCTCATTCGTCATCCTATCTCCTCCCATGGTAGCAAAGAATAGAAACTTAGTAGACAAAGGCTAGATAATGGGATAAGTATCACTATACACTGGCATTCACTAATAAAGATAGCAAGTATTTATCTCAGAAATACAACTAATATGTTCTCAAGATCGAGAACTTTCCCAGCGTCCACGATGGATCATAATACCACAATAATTTAAGTTGACCTTGCATGAACTTAAATGATTGTACCACCTATTGGTGCATGCATAAACATTCAAGTTTCAAGCATTTAAATCTGCAGGCCCCTTCATAAAAATCCAAAAGTTCTAAGTCTCTCAGCCTCATTTTATGCATATCGGGCTTTGAAAAATGCAAAAAAATAGTTGTATGCATCTTTCCTTACATATCAGGTTTGTATGTGCTTTTTAGATGCATTCCTGGAATATTCTGTAGTTGTATATCGCGTATTCCATCGCTGATTCCTAGAATATTCCCTACTTTTATGTGGAGGTTTGTATGTATATTGTCTTGTATATTCGCCACATGTAAGCAAAAGATACATCGGCGGCATACAAGGAAAGTATGCAAAGCAGAATGTACATCGAGTATATACAATGGAAAATGTATGAAGAGGCTGACATACATTTGCTATAGTGAAAGGGTTCATCGGCTAGACAAGCATATCGGCAACCCATGCAGCAGTCTCCCCGACGGCCAATGCACATACAAGAAGAAACATACAAAGTCAGATGTACAAAGGGTTTCGGCCAAACAAGCCTCATCAATGGCTCAACAAATTGTTTCTCCGATGGCTGATATACAAGGGACCGATATACATTTGGTGGGGTCCGCAGGCATGCAAAGGGGATTGTATGTGTTCTATCTACAAAGTGACATACAAGCACAACATACAAAGCCCAGATTCCAAAAGTTATCAAATTGGGCCTGGTGGATACATACAAAAGGCAAGGTTGAAAAGTCAAAGGATTTCTTTGTATGTTGCAGTTGTATGTATCTTCGATATACAATTGCACATACATTATGGAATGTACAATTAGTAGATGCAATTAGCAGATGCAAGGTGGACGCGGCAAGGAAATTGACTGTGTTTGTGAAGGGGGTCAAGTCCGCCATTGTATATTGGGATTGTATGTCCCTAAGATACAAAGTGATATACAATGAAAGGTGCAAGGGTAAAGATACAGGCCAAATTTCAAAGTATTTCCAATCTGCCTCATAATTGTGGTGAACTCCGGGGGTTGTATGTTGCATTTGTATATGCGATATACAAGAAGATGTACAAGAAAGGAGGATACAAGCTGAACTTGAATATGATTGCAATTTGTTCTATAAAGGTTTGGGGTCCACCTTGTATGCAGGTGATTGCATGTATATACTATCTCGTATATACAAAGGATTCATAGGCAAAAAAGGCAAATTGAAAGGTAGAAAAGTCAGCGATAGGGAGATAAAGTGCCTACGTGGCAAGTTTCTACTGGCCAATGGATTTTAGCATGATTAGGAGCTGAAGATCTTGGTAATAAGTGGGAAATTGACGGCCCATTTCAAATTTCCAAAGCAGAAGGGTTTTCCTATGTATCTATAGTAGCATTTTTGGCGGGAAAATCTTTTATGCATTCGCTGCTGCGTTTCCAAGGAGGCTGTGGGTAGGTTGGCCATTAATGGCAATTTGCAGAGGTGTGGAATGATGGATTGATGGGCAACCTATGAATTTTAACAGGAAAATCTTCAAGCGACAGCACACTCCCTGATTCCACCTGCTCTTTCCTCTGTTTCTCTGGGCTGCATTGATTGTTTTGAGTGCCAATCTGAAGATGCAATGTATTTGGCAGGATTTTGAAATGCCTTGTAATTATTGCTGAGTACACGGTCTTGCTATAAAATACAAACTGTGTTACTCATTTAGGTTGTTGAAGACTTGGGCATTTTTGGGAAAAAAATAATGAAAAACAGAGTTGTTCTTGGCTGTTCTATCTCTTTTTTGGAGTTTATGAGTTGCAATATGAATGTATTTTGCACACATATTCAGTTTCATTGTTGTTTTTATATGAGAAATGCTTTAATGCATGTGTTTAGTTATTTGCCTCCATTTGTTGTATGCATTCCTTCTTTTGAATCTGGTTGCTAAGGGTTCCTCAGATTCTAGGATATAGATTTGTTGTATCACATGCTTGATATGTGACTTCCATTCAAGGAGTAGATTAAATCATTTTAGGTTTAATATGAAGAAGAATGTATGTCAGCTAGGATATTTGTAAGTAGAGGCAGCTAAATACTCAGTCTTGGGTGGTATTTGTAAGGCAAACACCAGTTCTAACCCCTTGAAACTTGGATACCAGTTGCAAACCATTCTCTTGTATACATCTAGTTGACTCCTTGGCCCGAGATAGGCACCAGTCTGCACTTGTGTAGTAGTTATGATCCAAAACCCCCTGTCTTGCATCCAAAATATCAATACAAATCCTTTCATAATTCCCACCTGTTAGTTGTAGGAGTAGGATTAGGAACCCTACATACTCTCATTCCTAACCAGTTAGATATGTCCAAGAATGTTGCCAGCCTTGTGATCTATCATGAAAATCTTGGCCCAAACGTAAGAGTATTATGCCTGTTGTTGTAAAGATAAATCTTTATGTCATTAGGCGAGTCAAAGTTAAATCTTTAGCTATAGGGATACCCCCCTTGGTGCGGCAGAACTAGAAGTGAAGGGGAGGCAGCTCATGCAACCTCCTGTATTAGTTGGCCGAATCTACCTGTGCATTGGAACTGGCAAACCCTCTGCTGATTCGGGAGAAAAAACCAACACCACCCAAGATAGTCTTCATTATTATTAGATGCCGCTAGCAAAATGAAATATCTCTACCCCGTCAGCTCCCAATCCACATGAAGATAGAGTTGAGTCAGCTCAACCATCCACCTATTGTGTCTCATATCATTGGCACCTTGGCCACAACAATTCATGTGCCAAGGGTTTAAATTCAAATTCAAAACCCTGTTGGTCTTGTCTATCATCATTTAAGAATTAAAGGCAACTCCTTTTGGATAAGTTCTTGTAAGGGCCTAGGGCGATTGTCAACCTACCGCCAACATCTCCAATTAGTGAAATTTTGGCCCAAGTTGGCTAGGCCATCAACCACCCTATTTCTGTCATGGTAAATATGGGAAATTTCCTTATCCTTAAAACCCATCAAGAGACCCTTAATATCCCTAATAATATCACCAAGTTGCCACCCAAAGAAAAATAAATGTTAAGGTAGAAACTCAAGAATAATATTGTATTGATTGACATAATTACATTACAGAATATTGTTGGCCTCTCTTCAAGTGGAAAACCTCCTTTGAGAAATGATCAATACAATATAATTCATCTATGCTCATACAATACTTTATGTCTCATATTTCTACTAGTTTTATTCAAGCTAACTACTATTTCTCAAGAATGTGGGATTATTCATAATAGCTCAAGGGATGACTTACAAATAATGTGTTCAAATCCTTTATTATAAAAGGAAAGAGTTATGACTAAGGGGTAATAACATCTCTCCCCCTTCAAAATATTTCTCCTCAAGAATGAAGGGAAGGAAACTACTGTTGAATTAGGTGAAGGGGCTCCCAAGTAGCATCTTTAAGTTGCATGACATGCCACTAGATCAGGACCTCCATGAGTTTGTTATTGCATAGCTAGCATGAGTGCATATCTAAGATTGTTTCTAACTTGATAATGATGGATCATTTGGCATTGAGCTCGAGAAGAATAGTTTGAACAGTGACATGTTGGCCAAAAACTTTCTTTAAACAAGAGACATGGAAGACAATATGAACTTGAAAGGAAGGTGGGAGTTCCAACTTGTAAGCTACTAGACTAATCCATTAAATAAATTTGTAAGGACTATAGAACTTAGGGGCAATCTTCTAGTGACCTTTCATCTACAAGGACTTCTTACAAGGTTACAACTAAAGGAAAATGGAAAACCATATCACCAAGTTGAACATTGCATTTAGAAGGGTGTTGATCGACCTATTGCTTCATGTGGTTCTAATCCATGTAGATATTTTGATGAAGGATCTAAAGATATGGGTACTATCCATCATGTTAACTAAAGAACTTCCTGGAATGTAAGATATAATATATGATGGTTTATACCTATAAATTACTTCATATAGGACCATTTTTGTAGTTATGTGATATAAGGTTTTGTGCCACCATTCTTCCAATGGTGACCACTTGACCCAAAAGTGTTGTTGCTCAGAGGAAAAAAATCATAGATATGTTTCCAATAATTTGTTGATTATTTTAGTTTGACCATGTTCATTTGGGGGTGATATTTAGAGATTATATTCAATGTTGTGTTGGTTTTGCTAAATAGTTCTTTCTAGAAATGGCTTGTAAGTGTTGCATCATAGTCAAAGACTATAAAGGAGGGAAACATTGTGGAGACAAAAAAATTGGTTGAGGAAGGTTTGGTTTATGGTGGAAGAGGTGTAAGAGTGAGCCAAGGCATAGAAGTGAGCATATTTGGAGAGGTGATCCACCATAATTAATATGACTAATTTTCTACCAAACTTGGGAAGGCACTCAATGAGATCCATGGAAATATATGTCCAAATTTGAGTAGGAATGGGTAATGGTTGGAGAAATCCTAGAGTTTCCATTATTTCACCCTTGTGATATTGGCGTGTATCACATTCAACAAAAAAGTGCTTGATATCCTCCTTCAACCCATACTAGAAGAAATTTCAATGAACCCACTCATATGTTTTCAAAAACCTTGAATGATTGTTGAGGGAGATGCATGCAATTTTAGAAGTATTTTATGATGTAAAGTAGAGTTGGGAAGTAAAAAAAAGGCATCCTTTATACTACAAATATTATCTATCGCAAGACTGGTTGGGTGATGAAGCAAGCTTTGAAAAAAGTTGGTCCCATTGCCATTCTTGTTGGAGATCTTGGATCAAATTAAAAGTAGCATGGAAACTACACATAGGGTCACATGGTCCTTAGATTTATGGGAGAGAGCATCAATGACCACATTCTCCTTGCCCATCTTATAAGTGATCTCATAGTCATACATGATGAGTTTGATGACCCATTTTTGTTGAGCTAGTAGGGAGGATACTAATTACTCCAAGATATTATTTGAGACTATGGTGATCCATTTTGATACAAAAATATATCCCAACTAAATATATCTACCAATTTTTAGCATGTAAGATGGCCATAATTTATTTTCATAGGTAGAGCATACTAAATTGTACCTTAATAAGGCCTTGCTAGTAAAGGTGATGGGTGACCATCTTGAATTTGAATAGTACCAATGTAATTTCTACAAGCATCACTTTCAATGACAAGTGGTTTGGAGGAATTGGGAATGGCTAGAATAGGTGTTGTACACAGCATGTTTGAGTACCTCAAAAGCATGTTCTTCTATGAGGAGCCATGAGAAGGTGTCATTTTTTAGCAAGAAAACCAATGGAGTGGAATTTTTCCATGATCTTTGAAAACAATTTGATAGTAGCTAGTAAGACCCAAAATCCTCAAAGGCTTCTAAGTTCCTTGGGTTGTGGCCAAGTTTTCATGGCATGAATTTTGTCAGGGTCAACCCGAACACTTACTGGAGAGACAAGATGCCCAAGGTACTTAATTTACTTTTGACAAAAGAAACACTTGGAGTGCTTGACACATAACTAATTATCTACAAGAAGTTGTAATTCTAGGTCAAGGTGTTATAAATGTTCTATCCAAGTTCTATTATAGATCAAAATGTCATTGAAGAAGACCATAATGAATTTATGAGGGAAGGGCCAAAAGAATTTGTTCATCAATCCTTGGAAGGTGGATGGGGCATTAGTGAGCTCAAATGGCATGACAAAAAATTCATAGTGACCATCATGAGTGTGGAAGGTGGTATTTGGAATATCTTCTTCATTGATAAGAATATGGTGATAGCTAGAGCGCAAATCTAATTTGGAGAAAAAAAAGGCACCATGAAGATCATCAAGTAACTCATGAATCACTAAAGTAGGAAATTTGTCCTTAATGGTGAATTTATTCAACTCATGAAAGTCAATGCAAAGTTGCTAATCCCATCTATTTTGTGAACAAGAAGAACAAGTGAAGAGTATGGGCTAGTGCTAGGACAAATGACATTGGCCTTAAGGAGTTCCTATACTAACTTTTTGATTTCTAAATTTTGGAGGAACGGATACCTATAAGGGTGAATATTAGGATTTGTTCTCCTTAGAAGAAGTTGAATGTGATTATATTCAAGAAATTGAGGTGATAACTAAGTAGGCTTGACAAACACTATGGCATGTTTATCCAAGATCTATTGCAGTTTAACAGGAGGGCCAAGATTGGAGGAAGGGATAAACTAAATGGGGAATAGTTGAATGATCCCATGAGAATTTTTATTAATAAGATTATCCATCTAATGTGATTTTATAAGGCAGGTAGACTTGAGGATAAGACACTTCAATGTGTACTTATTCCCATTATTAGTGAACTACATCTAAAGTTTAGAAAAATTCCACAATATTGGGCTAAGGGAATTGTAGCCATTGATCCCGAAGAACTAAATCATAGCCACCCAAGGGTAATATAAACATATATAAATATACATTATCATCCCCCACAATAATCTAAAAAAAATTCCATTTCCCTTTACAAGGCAAAGTTCCACCATTGGTAGCCATAACTTCAAAGCTGGAGTATGGATATACAAAACAATTAGCTTGTTTGGTGACCTATTGATCAATGAAGTTGTGTGTGCTAGTAAAGTTAATGAGAATAGTGATGGGAATCTTCTTGAAATAGCCTTTGACTTTCCTCGTTTGAGGAGTGGTGGTCCCTGCCAGGGAATATATAGAAATTTTTGGATGGGAGTCCATAGAAGAGGAATCAGTGGTAGGTTGTTTTTTCTTCTTGGGTTTATATAGCATCTTCCCAATCCTTGGCATCTAGAGGTGACTCAACATTTAGGAGATATAGGTTTTGTTCCACTCACTTGTGGCCCCTTGTGAAATTTTCATCACGATTATAGCAAAGCACCCTTTGTCATTGAGCTTGCATTTTTGCCTCAATGAGGTGCTTAATGGGAGTGGTTTTTTAAGGCTATGACACAAGAGGGTGTGGTGGTGTGGTTTTCTTGAAGGTGTAGAATTTGAAACATGGTGTTGTGAAGTGAACTTATCCTCTACTAGTTTTTCCAAGCCCAAAGCCTCCATCATGTCACTAGGTTTGAACATTTTGACCTGAAAGAAAATTACATCCTTAAGGCCACTAATGAAGCAACTTCTAAAAAATAAGTCAAATAAGCCTTGATTGTGATTGACAAGTCACTCAAATTCTATTCGATATTGAATTGTGCCAGTTTGAGAGAGTTTTCTAAGAGCACCAATAAAATCCTCATAGGCACTAGGACCAAACTAAACTAACAATTGTTTGACAAAAATTTCCCAATTGGGTTCATCATGATATTTGAAATAGCACTAATACCATTGGACAACTTCTTTCTCCAAGTGGAAGGATGAAACAAGGACCATCTTTGTTGTATTAAGTATTATGGAGACTAAAGTATCATTTAGCTCTATAAAACCAACTAATAGGACCGGTGTTGTCAAATTTAGGGAAGTCCAATTTTGGGCCACAAGGCACATATCCAAATGAATTTCCACTCTTAGATAACTGCTCACTATTGAATTGTCTAGAGAGTGTTTCATTTTGGGCATTAATACCATATAACATTTGTGTCAATTCTAAAATTTTAGTCTCTAGATTAACAAATTTATATTCCATTTCATGGGTGTTAGAGTGGGTAGACTCAACCATGAGGTGGGTGGGGTGTTAAAAACTATTTGTAGAATTATGTCTCAAAATGATTTACACAACAAGAAAGTTGCAATGGGACAATCAGTCGAAAATGAAAAAAAAGAAAATAATTTTACTTTTTCCAAGTTTTTTTGATTTGGGGTTTTTTCAGATTCTAGATCCCTTTTGGGAAGATCTTCAAACCAATTTTCTCTATGGTGCCTAGATTGAGAATTATCGACTATGTGTTGATTGTGATATTCAAACCCTTTTGCATGCACCATTGGCCCTATAGTTTGTTAATTCTAAAAATAAAAGCCATTGGTAGTGTTATTTAAACCCTTCTGCATGTACCATTGTGCCTTGTACTCTTCTATTTCTTAAGAGAATAGTTATTGGTGGTGGTTTCCACTTTATTCCAAATAGGCTAGGATGGACAAAAGCAAGAGGGAAAAAGTAAGGTTGATATAGGGAGTATATGGTCTACAACCTGACAAATATACAGATCTTGGTGGATATGATATGGTTCAAATAACTTCCCAAGGCTAATCGCTTACTAGTGCATCACAAATGATAGATGGTTGATGGCTTCCTAGGGTTAGGTTTGAAAAATCCGAAGGGGTCTTTCGATATACCTAAGGGTACATGAAAGCACAAGACCATATATAGAAGCTATCTAATGACATGGTTTGGGAGGGTAACCCTCTGACCTTCATAAGAAGCTATATAGGGAATTTAGCTTTGCCCAAAATGATATCTCTTCTATGATATTTTAAAACCCCTGGTATAGGTTTTCTATCCTGAATCAAAAAACTAATAGAAAAAAGGGTAAATTTTGAGGAAAAAACCCAATGTTGTTACTTCTATAACCACTTTCTAGTCTCCAAGATCCCAAAAGGGCAAGGCGAGAGCATATAATGGATAACTATATAAGCCTCGAGAGAAACTTTTCTATAGAAAAACTTGGCATTCGAAAGGGCTCTGATACCAAATATGATGTTCCTCCTTGTAACAAAGAATAATATTGTATTGATTGACAGAACTACATCACAAAATATTGATGGCCTCTTTGAGAGGATGACCTCCTTTGAGCAATGCATAATACAATATAATTCATGGATGTTCATACAATAGCCTATACCTCATATTTATACTAATTCTATTCAAGATAACTACCATTTCCCAAGCATATGGGATTCTTCATAATAGCTCAAGGGACAACTTACAAAGCATAAGCATTTGAAGGGTTTATTACAATAAGAAAAGAGTTATGACTAAGTGGTCTTAACACAATTAAGAGATTACATAATATGATTTCAAGAACTATCTATTAACATGAGTTATACATTAGATGATGATGAACTCCAAAATATATTTATGGATGGTTCACTTCCAATCTTTAAGAACCAAGTTTATTACATGCCTCATCATTCATTTTTAGAGTTGTGTACCATTGTATGTAAATGTCAGCATGTTTTGTTAAATGATCCTCTTTTATATTGATATATTTCTAGCATGTTGAAGCATTCAAATAATCAAGATAATGATAATGTATCTAATTATGGTTATCATGCCCAAATCACTAAATAAAATTAAAAAATTCACTACATTAAATAAGCCTACACATATTATATTGGAACAACTTTTAAAACTCAATCTTCTTGCTTTACCTCTAGTGAAGTTGATGGATATGTCTAATCTTGTGGCACATAGAGCTAAATACTATTGTGCATATCACTTGCACATGTTCATTCTATAGATATATGCATCAAACAAAAACATCATATTTAATATCTCATAGATATAAAGATGGTACAAGTTGAGGGTAACCATACTGACTAGAACAATGAGGATCCTTATAATGTTAACTAATTATAGAACACCATATTATAGGCATGTGTGATAGGGGATGACTTCATTGATTACATATACTCACCTATCCCTCTTACTAATAACCATATTTGTTCACCTTTAATTCTCTTTCCTAACTTTGTGTTTCCATGTTCCTAGTTAGAATATGGATAACACAAAGAAACCTTTAATAGTGCATGTTGACACAAGTGACTTTGAACATGTGTTGTATTTTTCATGGCATTTATTCCTTGCATTGTGCATCATTTCATGCTTGGCCTTTTATTTACGCCATGTGTGGATCCTCCTTGCTTATTCATCCATTTACCTCATGTATCCTTACACTTTGACCTCTTGATTATGCCTTGTTTATTGTGTATCTCCTATTCTTATTTCACTTTATATATGGTGATTTATGCTTGGTTTCCCCCACTTGGAGGGGGATTTTCCTTATGTCATTTATATGTTTAGAACCTATATATCATTATTGGTTATGCTTCTTTATTTACTTATATACATGCGTAGTCTATCTTTTATCATTGTTCATGTTCCTTTTTCCCACTTTGGGTGTTCACTTGTTCCTTGTTTCAATATGTTTTCATTACCTACATTAGTTCTCCTACACACTTGTGATGTTTTCTATATGTCATGCCTACTATGCTTGTTAGCATATCTTCATTGTGATCTATGGCTACTTATTATATGATTGTCATGTCTACCCACATTTGACTTCATGTTTTTCACTTCATGCTTATTATCTTGTCATTCCTATGCTACTATACTTATGAGCTTTATCATGTCTCTATCTTATGCTTATCTCATTTTTTATGTCTTATCATGTCACACTTTCTTATCGTGCTTCTAGAGTTATCTTATCATATCGCCTATATTGGGGGCAATCACATTTACATGAGTTTCATGATCCACCCTACTTATTTGCACTTGCATGCATATCTTTCTATTTCATTACACATTTGATGTGTCTTACATGATTTTATCTCTTAACATTCACTTACATGCTTGATGTACCACACACATGTTGGAATAAGGTGACATTAACCTTGTAAATTCCAATATTATATTTTATTCCATTTATTATTTGTAATTTGTAATTACTCATAAGGGAATGAGGTAGTTTCACTGGCATTGGTAATTCTGGAGTTACCAGCGGTAGTTACAGAGTGACATTTACTATTGGCAATTGTAAAACTCATGAGTAAATGATTGTAGGTGCCACCTTGGGAGAATCCACTATTTTTAGAATGTATGACAACTGTCATAATGTTTGGTGGGTGCATGTAAAGAATCTATGATAGTTGCAAGTTGGCATAAGATTCTATGACACTATGACACATATGACAGATATTATTAGTTGTATATTTACTATGTTTAGCCCCAGGTGTCCATATTGGGAAGATACACTTTAGTGGTATCTATGATGGTTATGATGTGTCATAAGATGTTGTAAGTTGCATGTATGACGGCATTTAATGCTTGCATGTGGGGGAATCTTGGAGAGAGAAAGTGGACACCTAGAATGGAGGGAAAACACTTCTATAAGTATTTGTTGGCCATTGTATTTGTTGCTGCAATATAGATTTTAGATACTCAGGTGTTGTCGGAATGTTGTCAGGTTGAAGATTGGTGGAGAGAGTTGTTGAGTTGTATTGTACAATCTTTTTCAGATTAATACAAACTTGGGCCTCTTTCCTGTGTGGAGATTTTTACCCAAAAGGGTTTTCTCCATGTAAACATTGTGTTGTGTGTTCAGTTTTATGTTTTGATGTTTCCGTATTGCATAGTTTCTTATCTCTGTTTCAATCTCCATTGATAATGCACAGTTAAAGATTGTTAAACATATATTTGAATTAGATTTCTGTTGAGTAGTTGTGCTTTCATTTCTAACATTTGGTATCAGAGCTTGGCTCACTTTGACTCTAGGGTGGTAGTGTGGAAGATGTAGCTGCAGTGGGAGATTTGGTTGTGTTTGTTTTGTAGATCTTGAGTTGGTATTATGGTTGCATCCACCTTTGCATCAACCTCTCATTTGGACATTGAGAAGTTCAACGGAACGGGATATGACTCAAGTGAAAGCTAAAAATGGAAGATTTGTTGGAAGAAAGAAACCAGTGGTTGGCTGTTCAAAATGAGAAGAAACCCAATGATGTCTCTCTAGATGAATGGGCAAGGTTGGATAAAAAGGCGCAAGGAACCATTCATTTGTGTTTTGCAAATTTGGTCCTACTGAATGTCACAAAGGAAGAGACTATACATAGTCTGTGGAAACGGTTGGGTGAGATCTACCAAGCCAAGAGTATGGTAAATAAACTTTATTTAAAACAAAAATTGTTTCCATGAAAATGAGAGAGGGTTAATCAGTTGCAGAGCATTTAAACTCTTTTAATTTGTTGTTGAGTCAGCTTGCATCAGTAGATGTTGATGTTAGTGAGGAAAATAAATGTATCTTACTTCTTTGTTCTTTACCTAAGTCTTGGGAGAATGTTATCCTTGCTATCACTGCTAACCTCATCGATCTGAAGTTGGATGCTCTTGTTTTAGTTCTATTGTCACAGGAATTGAGGAAGAAGAGTTCAGATAGTTCAGGGGATGCTCTCAGTGTCAGGGGAAGGTCTAAGGAAAGAGGACCAAAAGGAGATCAAAAAGGGGCTAAGGACAAGTCTAAGGGTTGATCTAAGACTCTTGGGAAGAAGAATAGAGTTAAGTGTTGGAACTGCGGTAAAAGGGGACATGTGAAGAAGGAGTGTAGAAACCCACAGAAACAGTGGGAGAGTGCTTCGGATAAGTCCTCGAATGCAAGTGAAGATGTTTTACTTTTTGCATGTAATGTTGTTTCTAATGATCACTGGTTGGTTGACTCAAGATGCGTGTTTCGATTTCACATAAGGAATAGTTTTCCACATACAAAGAGTATGATGGAGGTAATATCTACCTTGGAGACAACTCTTCATGTACAATAGTTGGGAAAGGCAAGGTATTATTGTGTTTTAGTGATGGGAGGATTAAAACCCTCCCTGGTGTTTTGCATGTTCCTAGATTAGCTAGAAATTTGATTTTAGTTTCGAAGTTGAATGATTTGGAAATGCATGTAACTATTGACAAGCATGGCTGTAGATTGGTGAGAGGGAACTTGGTGGCAGTGAAGGGGAAGAGATTGAGAAACCTATTCAAACTTGAAGCCACTATAGTTTGTAATGCCTCCTATGTATTTGAGGCCAGTACTGAAAATACATGTATGTTGTGGCACCGTAGATTGGGTCACACAAGTAATAATGTTTTGAAAACCATTAAGAATAAAGATTTGTTGGACGGTTTCTCTTATTTTGATGAGCACTTTGATTTCTGTGAGCATTGTGTGTTTGGTAAACAAAACAGAAAATTATTTCCTTTAGGAAGGAATAGAGCAAAAGAGAAGTTAGAAATTATTCATACGGATATGTTTGGACCTGTGGATAATGATTCTATCAAAAAATCTCATTATTTTGTTACCTTCATTGATGATGTATCCAGATTTACTTGGATTTATTTTATAAAACACAAATTTGAAGTTTTCATTAAGTTTAAGGATTTTAAAGTCTTAGTTGAAAACCAATCGGGATTGAAGATAAAAATATTAAGATCTGATAATGGAGGGGAATATTTCTCTAAGGAATTTGATGAGTTTTAAAAGGATGCAAGCATTATCAAACAAAAGACAACTCTATATACACCACAATAGAATGGTGTTGTAAAAAGGATGAACCGAACATTCATGGAAAGAGCCAAAAGTATGTTGAGTGAGGCACACTTGGATAAATGCTTTTGGGCAGAGGTTGTGTGTACTGCTTGCTACTTGATTAATAGATCTCCTTGTAAGGCTCTTGATTCAACACCTTATGAAGTGTGGACAGGTAAGAAACCATCTGTTTCACATTTAAGGGTTTTTGGTTGTGAGGCTTTTGTTCATGTGCCTAAGGAAAAGTGATCTAAGTTGGATCCAAAAGATGAAAAATGTACATTCATTGGATATGGTGATAATGTCAAAGTTTATAATCTTTGGAATCCACTAACCCATAAGATTATCTACTCTAGAGATGTTATTTTCAGGGAACTTAGAGCTATTTCTAAACCTGAGCAGCCAAAAGAAAAAGATGACAAGGTAAATAGAGTGCACTTTGATTTAGAGTAACAAGATGCACCTCAGGAACAACAGAATGATGGATTGGGAGGTGAAGAAGAAGATTCGAGTAGTTCTGACGAAGATGAATCTGTTGTTACAAAAGAAGTTGGTACAGATGATCATGCAGAAGAACAAGTTGAGACTCTTACTCCACCCTTGAGGAGATCCACGAGACAACGGAATCCAGTTGACAGGTATAGCCCACCAGATTTTTATTGTATATTTGATTGTATATTTGCTTTATTGAGTACTGACGATGAGCCTAGATCCTACAAGGAAGCTATTCTTTTAAATGATAGTGAGTCTTGGCAGTTAGCCATGCAGGAGGAGATGATGGCTTTAGACTCTTGTAACACCTGGGATCTTGTTCATTTTTCCAAAGGAAAAAAGGCCATAGGTTGTAAGTGGGTCTTTAAGAAGAAGTTTGGAGCAGACGGTTCATTGGAGAAGTACAAGGCTAGACCGGTAGCCAAGGGCTACTCCCAGAGAGAGGGAATTGATTTTGGTGAGATTTTCTCTCCTGTTGCTAAATTGACTTCTATTAGATTTATTTTATCCATTGTTGCAGCCTTTGATTGGGAGATTGAGCAAATGGATGTTAATACTGCATTCTTGCATGGAGATCTTGAGGAAGAAATTTATATGCAACAACCTATAGGTTTTGAGGTAAAAGGAAAAGAACATTGGGTTTGTAGGTTGAAGAGGTCTCTTTATGGTTTGAAATAGTCCCCCAGAATGTGGTATCAAAAGTTTGATTCATTTGTGTTGAAATTGGGTTTTGTTAGAAGCGAGGAGGATCATTGTATTTACATTCATTGTATTGGTGATTCTATATTGATCATTACATTGTATGTTGATGACATGTTATTTTTCAACAATACTAAGGGTATGATCAGTGAGCTAAAAGATCAACATTCAGGTGCATTTGATATGAAGGATCTTGGAGTTGCCAGATATATTTTGGGAAAGGAGATCAAAAGGGATAGAGGTAATAGAAAAGTTTGGTTGTCACAAAATAAGTATGTGAATACCATTTTGTAGAGATTTAGTATACAAGACTGTAACCCAGTTAGAGTTCCTTTACCCATTGGTACTAAGATTTCATTAGATATGTGTCCAAAGAATGAGGTTGATTTTGAGGATATGTCTAATGTGCTATATGCTAGTGTTGTAGGGAGTTTGATGTATGCAATGGTTTGCACTAGGCTAGATATTGCCCAAGCAGTGGGAGTTTTGAGCAGATTTATGTCTAACCCTGGTAGACAGCATTGGAAATATATGAAGAGAGTGTTTAAATATCTTGCAGGTACTCCTGATCATTGTTTAGTTTATTCTGGTACTGATAGTGTTGATAAATCTTTGGACATACAGGGTTTTGTTAATTCAGATTGGGCAGGTGACTTGGATAGTTGAAGGTCCACTAGTGGCTATGTGTTTACTCTATTTGGAGGAGCAGTAAGTTGGATGAGTAAGACGCAGCCCATAGTTGCTTTGTCCACCACAGAAGTAGAGTATATGGCTGCTACTCATGTCTCTAAGGAGGCAGTTTGGTTGAGGAGACTGTGTACATGTATTAGATTTGATTGCAGGATCATTCAGATTGGTTGTGATAGCCAGAGTGCTATCTGTTTGGCAAAGAATCATATGTATCAAGCTCAGACTAAGCATGTTGATGTTCAGTATCACTTTTTTTGAGATTTAGTTGCAAATGCACAGATTGAGCTGAAGAAGATAGACACTCAGGAGAATGTTGCAAATTCATTGACCAAACTTGTGAGCATAGAGAAGTTTGTGTGGTGCAGAGAGGCCATGGGGCTTGTTTCTAGTACCTGATTATTTCATTTGATTTCCTATGGGTTGATTTACATTGTATAATGTCAAGTGGGAGAATGTTGGAATAAGGTGCCATTAACCAAGTTGTAAATTCCAATATTGTATTTTATTCCATTTATTATTTTTAATTTGTAGTTACTCATAGGGGAATGAGGTAGTTTCACTAGCAATGGTAATTCTGGAGTTACCAGCGGTAGTTACGGAGTGACATTTACTATTGGAAATTGTAAAACTCGTGAGTAAATGAGTGTAGGTGCCACCTTGGGAGAATCCACTATATTTAGCATGTATGACAACATTCATAATGTTTGTTGGGTGCATGTTGTTGGGCTTTTTCCCAAACTGGATGCTTCCCAGTTATCCCTACAAGGTAGCCATTATTGATCAACAGGATTTATGGGCCAGGGGCCAATAGTACAGGAGATAGACCCTATAAATATCTCCTTTCCTTCTTTAGGCTCTGTAGAACCAAGGGGGGTATTCCTTAGTCAACATCTGTTAAATATACATGCGAAATTACTGGGATGTTGACACAAAGCAGATAAATCCTCTCTTATGCAGACCAAAACTGTAAAATAAGTGCAAAGGGGCTAGCTTTGGGCCTATGCTCAGTTGTGAAATGGAGGATTTTAGTCCTAAAACTACTTCTAATGTCCTAAAGGTTTATATTTGAAGTTTGAATTTGTATTTTGTATTTGGATGCAAGACTAGGACCTTGGGTTATAACCTCAATACAAGACCAGACTGGTGCCTATCTCAGAGCTCGGAGTTAATAGACATACACATGTGAATAATTACCATAAACTTGAATCAATAACTAAGTTTCAAGGGGAAATTTTTTAGTGTCTGCCTTATAGATACTTCCCAAGACTGAGTATTTAGTCATCCATACTTGATGATATCCCTGTTGTAGCATACCTTTCCCAATGCTTAACTTAAAACATTTAATTTGTTCCTTGAACAAAGGTAAGAGATTAGACATTCAACACAGAAAATCCATGTTCCTGAATCCTAAATAACCCTTAGCTATTTAGATTCAAAAGAAAAGATGCTCACAACTTGGAGACAAACAACCAAACACATGCAACGATGCATTTCTCATATAAGAACAACATGAAACCAGCAAAACTATGCATAAAACATTCAACATATGATTCATAAACTCACAAGACACCCAACAGAGCCACCAGCCAAACTATACCTTATTATTCCACCAAAATTTGCCCAGTCTTCACCTACTCCTTTTAAAAATTGAGTGACACAGTCCTCTTATACAGCAAGAATGTGTACTCAGCATTAAGTACAATGTTATTTTTCAAAATGATGCCAGATACATTGCACCATCAAAATGGCACTGAAAACATTTAATGCTCTAGGCAGAAGAAGAGAAAAGAGTAGGTGGAACTAGTGAAACGTGCAACCACTTGAAGATTTTCCACTAAAAATGGTAGCTGGCCTGTCATTCATCGACCATACCTCTGCACTTTGCCATTAATGCCCAACCTACCGATTTCGGGATACAGCAACGGTTTGCATGTTTTTGAAGTTTTTTCTATCTGGAGTGCAGCCGTGAACACATAGAAATCCCCTCCTATTTTGAAAATTTGAAACAGGTCATCGATTCCTTCTTCCCGCCAAGATCTACAGCTTCAAATCATGCTGAAAAGTCCACAACCAATGAAATTACGCCACGCAGGCATATTGTCCCCTTTCACTTTTTACAGCGCGAGCATACATTTTATGTTTTTTCCCATTGTACATTCAAATCTTTGTATATGCAGTTGTATATACAAACAACTACCCTTGGACACGTGGCAGCCTACCATTAGATCACTATCGCTAAGCACTTGCACCTTCATCAGCGAGCCATTGTATCAACATTTGCATATGTGGTTGTATATGAGGTTGTATATACATACAATGACCCTTCATACTATCGGGTCCAGGCTTGTACATTCCCTTTGTATATCTCCTTGTATATTGCATATACAAATGCAATATACATACTATCACGGGATCCAACACATCCATTAATCAGATTTGAACAATATTGAAATCCGGTGTTGTATTTCCCTTTTTGTACATTACCTTGTATATCGCACATACAATGTGCAACATACAACCTTAGATCCCAACCACTTATCATACACAACAAATTTTCTTTTCGCATCCGGGATTGTGCATGTGCCTTTTGTATCTTGCATTGTATATGCGCATACATACAATCGCAGGACATACAACTGTGCGAGCCCCACCAGGTTTTTGAACATCATTGAATTTGACCGCAACCTGCTTGTATATTTCATTGTATATGCTCGTTGTATATTGGAGATACATACAATGCAAGATACAAAGGAAATTGCCTTTGACTTTTCAACTTTGCACTTGTATCCAGGCCCGCCAGGCCTGATTTGATAAACTTTAAAGTCCAGGATTGTACATTCTGCTTTGTATGTCATATTGTATATGAAACATACATATAATCCCCCTTGTACACCTGTGGGCCCGACAACTATTCAACCCGATTTGAATATTTTTGAAGTCCAGTGTTGTATCTAGCCAGTTGTATATCAAACATACAACAACATATTCATGCAACCTTTCGATACGAATGCAGAATATACCAGGAATCTACTATGTACATCCACTTTTGCACGCCCAAAATTTGCACCCGAATATCACATACAAGCCTTTATGCATACAACTGTGAACCCCACCGTCGCTTAGAGATTTTTTGGACTTAACATTTTTTTTAACACGACAGGAAAAGGATGTAATGCTAGGCAAAGGGGGTCGATCATTCAATGAGCTAAAAGGCTTAAGTTACAACTTAAACGACTGGGAACCTGCTACAGGAGGTCAACGACAAAAAAGAAGATACAATACAGGAGGCCGAGGGGAAATAAAACCTAAGGCATTAAGAGTTTGACGGAATAAAAATATAGGCTTGCAGACTCGACTCAAAACCCTAACCCTGGGTGGGCACCACCATTGGCTCCGAATGGGGACGTGTAGGCACAAGGCTGTAGTGAGAGCAAGACCACCTTGGGACAGTCCAGGCAAGACGTACAAAAGCAAAACCCTGACCACACAAGGTATGTACAGACTATTCACACCTAATTTACAATGTGCACACAAGGTATTCATTCATGAGAAATAATCTTTAAGGAATTTACCGTGCACAGGCAATTCCAGTAGTTCACCATTTAGGGCCTCGAGAAAGTAGGAATCTTCTCCATGAGTATTGCTAATTTGATATGGGCCCACCCATAAGAGCTCAAATTTACCATGCTTGCCCTTATCCTGGCTCTTTGCATTCCAAAAAAGGACTAAGTCGTTTATCTGAAACTTCCTTTCTATAGCCCTTTTATCAAACAAATATTTCACCTTCTGTTGTTTCTTGATATTTGTCTTCTATGCTTCTCTTCTAATTTCGTCCAATGCAACCAGTTGATTTATCCTCTCATTCATTGAGTCCTCAATCTCTTTATCATTTTCTTGTATGAATCTATAAACTGGCAAGAGATTATTCACAGGTAACTTAGTTGGTGCGTCATACACTAGCTCAAAAGGTGACCTTCCAATTGCTTTCTTCACTATTATCTGGTCAGCCCATAGTGCCATCTTTAGCTTTGAATCCCATGCCCTTTTCTTCTTGTCTACCATCCTTTTGATGATTTTCATAAGGCTTCTATTACTTGATTCTGCCTGACCATTTCCTTGTGGATGATATGGTGATGCATATGACAAATTAATCCCATAGTTGTTGTAAAAATCAACAAACCCACCAGATCTGAAACACATGGTGTTGTCTGTGACCACTTTGACTGGCACTCCAAATCTAATAATAATGTGTTCCAAAATGAAATCCATCACCACCCTGCTTGTAGCTTTCTTAGTTGGAATGGCTTCAATCCATTTAGTAAAATAGTCAGTACGACCAAAATCCAACTATGTCCTCCACTTGATCTTTCTGAAATTTCCCCTATAAAATCAATTCCCCATTGCTAAAATGGAGCCTCCACAGTTACAATTCTAAGGGGTAATGCACCTTCATACTTAAGTTTTCTTGAAAACCTTTGACATGGATCACATTTTCTTACCATCCTTTGCGCGTCTAAGAAAAGGGTTGGCCACCAATAGCCTGCTCTAAGAGTTTTGTGAGTTGTTGTATTGACAGCGTAGTGTCCACTACACACTCCTTTGTGCATGTCACTTAAAATATCCGTAGCTTGATTTTCATCCACACACCTAAGTAGTACACCATCAAGATTCTTCCAATATAATTCTCCTTGAATAATAATGTATTTGATAGCATGTAACTTTAAGGTCCTTTTTTGACTATCACTGAGATGGGAAGGACAATTCAAATTCTGCAAATAATACACAATATCCTTGTACCATCCAGATTTTGACATGTTAACAACTTCATCCTGAACTACATTTACCTGGCATGCCTCCAAATTTGATTGTGTCATCATCTTAGCCAAACCCTGTCCCCTCACCAATTTTATAATTTGTATCTCAATGTTGAACTCTTGTAACTTGTTAATCCACCTGCATCTTCTTCCTGTCACTTCCTGCTAAGTGAAAATGTCCTTAACTACTGCATAGGGCACATATACACTTATCTGAGATCCTACTAAGTATGGCCCAAAGCTTTTGACTGCCCTAACTAATGCGTATGCCTGCTTTTCCATGATATCATATTTCAATTCGACTGCCTACAATGACATGCTAAAGAAAGCAATAGGTTGCTCAAAACCATCTTCATTTTTTTGTAATAAACATGCAGCAATAGTGTGAAAAGAGGCAAATGAGAACAACTGAAGTGGCTTAGAAAAATTAGGAGATCTCAACACAGGAGCCACCTTTATATCCTCTTTGATGTTCTGAAATGATCTAGTTGCTTCACTTTCCCACTTGATAGTTTCACCCTTCTTCAACATTTTAGAAATATCCTTTGTAATCTCTGCAAATTTGGGAATGAATCTTCTAACAAAGTTAATCTACCCAAAGAAAGACTGAATGCCTTTCACTATTTTAGGAATTTGAATTCTATCAATTGCAGCAACCCTTTCAAGATCAATCTTGACTCCATCCTTGGAAACAATGTGTCCCAATAATTTTCCTTCTACTACCCCAAAAGTACATTTCTTCGGGTTAAGTGAAATGCCATATTCCAATGCCCTAATAAAAATTTGTTCTAGATGCATGCAATGTTGCTCCTCCTTTTTTGAATAAGCAGTTAAATCATCTTGATATACAACCAAAATTGAGTCAATCAATCCTACAAAAGCAACATCCATAGCCCTCTGAAATGTAGCACCTGCATTTGTTAGTCCAAATGGCATTCTTACATATACATAAATCCCCCATGGAGTGGTGAAGGCAGTCTTGTATTGTTCAGATTCTTTTACCTTCACCTGATTATATCCTAAAAATCCATCCATCATGGATAAAAGCTCACAACCAGTTACCATCTGCAACATAGCCTCCATGTTAGGCAGTGGATAATTATCCTTTAAAGAAAACACATTCAAATTTCTGAAGTCCACACAAAGTCTTATATCACCATTTTTCTTTCTAACTGGGACAAGATTGGATACCCAAGTTGAGTGTCTAATAGGCACAATTATTCCAGCCTCCCTAAGCTTTACAAGCTCTTCTTGAATTTTTGGAGCCAAAGTTGGGTTAATAGGTCTTTGTTTCTATTTGAATGGCTTAGCTCCAGGCTTCAAAGGAATCTCATGTTGGAATAAGTCTTCTCTATAAGCTTTTAGGTCCTCATATGACCACGCAAAGACATGCTTATATTTTTTCAATAATGCAATCAACATACTCCCGATGTGTGGCTTGAGTTGTTTGCCAATATATACCCTTTATGGGGCATGGCGTGTCCCCAAGTTTATCTCCTCCAAGCCATCCTTGTTTGTAGGAGATGCCTTCGTAACAAACTGGTCTCTATTGTCAAATGCTCTTTCTAAAGGAACTAGCCCTCTGGTGATTTTATTTGTTTTAAGTTGAATTACTTCTTTCCCCAAAATAGTTTCTTTTCCATTCACAACTTCTACAAAAGTTTTAAAAATCAATCTCCCGGTTCTCGTATTCATCTATGCAGTGTAGGAACTTCAACAAATCTCTATCATCATCAAACACCTTCCAACTGCATATATTATCTGGTACTGCAGGTCTCATTTTAACTTCAACATTTGTAACATCAGACAAAGTGACATCATTCGGCCTTATGGCCACATTAGCTAAAAAGTTTGCCATGACATTCTTTGATCTTTCTATCCAATTTATTGAAAAAGTATCAAATAATTCAATTGTTTCCCATACATCATGCTTATACTGTTTTAACCTTTTATTTTTTGAAGCATATTTATCTCTCACCTGGGAGACAATTAATTATGAATCTCCAAACACTTTTAGCATCTTAATCCCATGCTTCAAAGCAACATTTAATCCTAGTAGCATAGCTTCATATTCAAAAATATTATTTGTGCAGACAAACTTTAACAGGAAAGAGAATTTCAGAAGCTTACCTGCTGGAGACAAAAACACAACTCTAGCACCAGAACCTTCCTTTGAACAAGCTCCGTCAAAATACATAGTCCAGAGACCCTGTTGGTCAAGTTCTTGAATGCAAAATATCTCCCTTCGCTTCCTCGATCATCTGAGACAATTCTAAAATTCTCACAGTCAGTATCCACAAAACATATATGCTCTTCTGAATCTTGATCTTTGACTGTTTCTGGTGACCTCTCTTCTCTGACCAATTTGACATCCCTACCATTCATTGGGATCATGGCATTTGATAAATCTAACTGCATACTTCCTCCAACCAATGCTGCCCATCTTCTTGACAACAGCATACCATACTGTGGCTTTATGTCAACTACTGTTATGTTCATTCTATAAGTTTTTTTCTGGATATGTTGCTAGCATAAAATCCACATCCTTCATGATTCCTATAACTGGTACCTCCCTAGCATCCATTGCATAGCATTTTCGACATGCCTTATCTATTTTCAATCCAGCTTGTTGCATGATAGCTAGAGGCATAATATTTGTTGATGCTCCTGAGTCAAGCATACAATTCTTGATTACTTTTCCATTGATAACAAGGGAGACATAAAACGGTTCAACCTGTGAAGGGCATTTTGTCATTGTCACCCCCAGATAGACTTCAGGAACCTCATCCTCATCAATACACAAGGCTTGTTTCTTACCCTGAGTTTCAACATTCTGTTCGGCCTGATAAGCTACTCCTAAAATTAGGGACAATGCCCTATTCCTGAATTCTTCAACTTTCATCATCTCCATCAATGGAACAGAGACCTTTATCTGGGATAAAACCTAAGTTATGTCAAAAGGAGCATAATTTTGTATAATAGTTGTAGCTTGAGTCGTGGTTTTATTTTTATCCTGAGTTGATCCAGCCTTAATTTTAATGGCCTTTTGACTATCATCCATAACCTGAGAATTCTTATTTTGATCCTTATTTTGGGGAACTTCATTTTCTAGTCTTTGAGAATCATGACTTGGTTTTTGCTTAGAATTTTTCTTATTATTATTCCATCGTGTCTTATGTGGTTCAGCCCCTTTATGATTATGCATTGGTTGATTCACAAAGGTGTCTTCTGGTTCACATGGATAACCAACCTGAGCCTTACCTCTTATGTTATAGTTGCTCTTAACCTGAGCCACTGTTGCAACTATGAGAGCTCTAATCTCTTCATCAGAAGGCCTTCTCAAGTTATTCAGAAAGATGCGTGAGTCCTGAGCATAAGCATAGTTATCTTCATCATCCTCATCATAGGAAATCTGTTAGCAGACCCGAGTCACATAATTCATGCTTTCATCAGCATCATAAGAAGAATACTCCCCATTTGTGAACAACATATTGACACTATCATCCTCCATATAATGTGGTTCATTGCATTCATCATAGGCGACATCATTATTATACAAAGATTGAGCAATCATACATTGCAATTGTGAGTGAGGCATTTGACAGATTATGCACCATGGGGTATCATCAACAATGTTAACAACTTTCTTCAAAGGATGAGGAGTCTCCTTAACATTTTAAGCTCTTTGATTAGTGTTGCTATTTGGGAGAACGGGTTTACCATTATGCCAATTAGTGTTATATGGCATATCATGCAATGATGGTCTCTTCTCTTGTCTTTGGTAAACTTGCCTTTCGGGACCTATCCCCTTTTCATTTTTAGCAAATCTATAACTTAGGTCATTAACAATAGTTGTCAATTTATCCAATTTCTCTTTGGAATTAGATGCATTACCTTGAGTACTTTGAGACTTATTATTTGGATTTTGCAGAATCTTTACATCATCCCTTCTATTTGTCTTACCAAATGCTTTCCTATTATTTTCAATGTTGGTTGCAATTCTAGAAGCATCCCTGAGGCTAGTAGGACCCTTATCTCTTAACCCATAAGTTGTTTTAGCATCAAAAGCATTTATGTATAGTACCATGCACATTGGTTCATTAGGCCTCATGTGAAGTGGTAATTTATTCAACACTCTAGTGAACCTAGCATTAAAATCTGTAACATGCTCATTTGACCCCTTAGTAATACTAGTGAATTCATTTATAAAAAATATTGGATCAGTCTTATCACCATATTGTTCTTTAAAAATCCTTCTGAAGTCATCCCATGATGAGACACTCTGGTCAAGCAGACTTTTATACCACTCTCTAGCTTCATCAACTAAGGATTGCATAAACAATTTCATAAAAACATCTTCATGTTCAACCTCAAAGTTGTCCATAACATTCTGAAAGGCTTTCAAATGATCTTCCCCTGACATAACATTGTTTCCTGAAAAATTTGGTATCTAAGACCTTACATGTTTATCAATGGGGTTAAGGTAACCAGGAATACCATTAAAAACTAGCTGCCTGAATCTATCCAACTGCATAGGTTATCTACCAAACTGATTAACATTTGCATTCCTATTAGCATTCTGATTTCTCACATTGTTCAATGGCACCCTAACATTGTTTGTATTTTGTCTCTGATCATTCTGTTGATTCTGAACTTCATTTCTTTGTTGGTTTCTCAGCACATTTGCATTATCAAGGGTGGGAATTGAATCATGTTGAGCAATTTTCAGAGCTAGCACCTTTTGTCTTATATCATATCTAATCCTCAAAGCCTGTAAGTATTCTAATTCATTCCTCAGGCTCTTGATTTCTTCAGCTAATTCTTCATCTTTAGGCATAGAAGAGGATGGTCCCTTTCCATTTTGGTCATCATTATCATCCCTTGGGGACTTAGTTTCTTCAAATCTGTCAAGGGGATCTAAGAAAGGGCGTTCCTAAAACACCTCTAACCTTATTCTCAATCTATCACCTTGTAGTCTTTCATATACATCTTGAATTTCAACCTCTGTGTTTGAAAAATAAGGTGCCTGCTACTCTGAAGATCTGGGATTATCTTGGGTATTATCATGGTTTCTAGGGCTGGGAGAACCTTCTTGACCAGCTTGAATGGTCCCTTTTCTCCTATACATCATTTTTCTGGGTAATTCTTCAAGCAAAGGATTACGTAGGGATCTTCTCCCTTGCATACAAATTTCACCTTACTGGTTGGGAGAGTTGTTTGGAGTTGCCACCTACACTAGGAATTAGTTTTTTAAACCAAGGTTCTCACACAAAGCAGTCCCCAGCGGAGTCGCCAAATATGTTGGGCTTTTTCCCATTCTGGATGCTTCCCAGTTATCCCTACAAGGTAGCCATCATTGATCAACAGGATTTCTGGGCTAGGGGCCAACAGTATAGGAGATAGACCCTATAAATATCTCTTCTCCTTCTTTAGGCTCTGTAGAACCAAGGGGGTATTCCCTATTCAACATCCGTTAAATATGCATGTGAAATTACTGGGATGTTGACACAAAGTAGATAAGTCCTCTCTTATGTAGACCAAAACTATAAAATAAGTGCAAAGGGGCTAGCTTTTGGCCTATGCTTAGTTGTGAAACAGAGGATTTTAGTCCTAAAACTACTTCTAATGTCCTAAAGGTTTATATTTGAAGTTTGAATTTGTATTTTGTATTTGGATGCAAGACTAGGACCTTGGGTTATAACCTCAATACAAGACCAGACTGGTGCCTATCTCGAGGCTCGGAGTCAATAGACATACACATGTGAATACTTACCATAAACTTGAATCAATAACTAAGTTTCGAGGGGCAATTTTTTAGTGTCTTCCTTACAGATACTTCCCAAGACTGAGTATTTAGTCATTCATACTTGATGATATCCCTGTTGCAACATACCTTTCCCAATGCTTAACCTAAAACATTCAATTTGTTCCTTGAACAAAGGTAAGAGATTAGACATTCACCACAGAAAATCCCTGTTCTTGAATCCCAAATAACCCTTAGCTATTTAGATTCAAAAGAAAAGATGCCCACAACTTGGAGACAAACAACCAAACACATGCAACGATGCATTTCGCATATAAGAACAACATGAAAACAACAAAACTATGCATAAAACATTCAACATATGATTCATAAACTCACAAGACACCCAACAGAGCCACCAGCAAAACTATACCTTATTATTCCACCAAAATTTGCCCAGTCTTCACCCGCTCCTTTTAAAAATTGAGTGACACAGTCCTCTTATACAACAAGAATGTGTACTTAGCATTAAGTACAATGTTATTTTTTAAAATGATGCCAGATACATCGCACCATCAAAATGTCACTGAAAACATTCAATGCTCTAGGCAGAAGAAGAGAAAAGAGCAGGAGGAACTGGGGAAACGTGCAACCACCTGAAGATTTTCCACTAAAAATGGTAGCTGTCCTGTCATTCATCGACCATACCTCTACACTTTGCCATTAATGCCCAACCTACCGATTTTGGGATACAGCAATAGTTCGCATGTTTTTGAAGTTTTTTCTATCTGGAATGTAGCCGTGAACACACAGAAATCCCCTCCTTTTTTGAAAATTTGAAACAGGTCGTCGATTCTTTCTTCCCGCTGAGATCTACGGCTTCAAATCATGTTGAAAAGTCCACAACCAATGAAATTATGCCACGCAGGAGTATTATCCCCTTTCACTTTTCACAACGCGAGCATACATTTTATGTTTTTGCCCATTATACATTCAAATCTTTGTATATGCAATTGTATATACATACAACTACCCTTGGACATGTGGCAGCCTGCCATTAAATCATTATCGCTAAGCACTTGCACCTTCATCGGTGAGCCATTGTATCAACATTTGCATCTGTGGTTGTATATGAGGTTGTATATACATATAATCACCCTTCATACAAGAGCGGACCCCAAATCTTTATGAAACAATTTAAAATCACTATTTGGGTCCAGGCTTGTACATTCCCTTTGTATATCTCCTTTTATATTGCATATACAAATGCAATATACATACAATCACGGGATCCAACACATCCATTAATCATATTTGAACAATATTGAAATCTGGTGTTGTATTTCCCTTTTTGTACATTACCTTGTATATCGCACATACAATATGCAACATACAACCTTGGATCCCAACCACAACAAATTTTTTTTCATGTCCGGGATTGTACGTGTCTTTTGTATCTTGCATTGTATATGCACATACATACAATCGCAGGACATACAACTGTGTGGGCCCCACCAGGTGTTTGAACATCATTGACTTTGACCGCAACCTGCTTGTATATTTCTTTGTATATGCCCGTTGTATATTGGAGATACATACAAGGCAAGATACAAAGGAAACTGCCTTTGACTTTTCAACTCTGCACTTGTATCCAGGCCCGCCAGGCCTGATTTGATAAACTTTGAAGTCCAGGATTGTATATTTTGCTTTGTATGTCATACTGTATATCGAACATACATACAATCCCCCTTGTACACCTATGGGCCCTACAACTATTCAACCCGATTTGAATCTTTTTGAAGTCCAGCGTTGTATCTAGCCAGTTGTATATCAAACATACAACAACATATACATGCAACCTTTCGATACAAATGTGGAATATACCAGGAATCTGCTATGTACATCCACTTTTGCATGCCCGAAATTTACACCCGAATATCACATACAAGCCTTTATGCATACAACGATGAATACAACTGTGGACCCCACCGTCGCTTAGAGATTTTTTGGACTTAACATTTTTTTTAACATGATAGGAAAATGATGTAATGCTAGGTGAAGGGGGCCAATCATTCAACGAGCTAGAAGGCTTAAGTTACAACTTAACGACTGGGAACCTGCTACAGGAGGTCAACAACAAAAAAGAAGATACAATACAGGAGGCTGAGGGGAAATAAAACCTAAGGCATTAAGAGTTCGAGGGAATAAAAATATAGGCTTGCAGATTCGACTCAAAACCCTAACCTTTGGTAGGCACCACCACATGTAAAGAATCTAGGACAACTGCAAGTTGTCATAAGATTCTATGACACTATGATGCATATGACGGATATTATTAGTTGTATATTTGCTATGTTTAGCCCTAGCTACCCATATTGGGAAGATACACATTTAGTAGTATCTAGGACAGTTATGACGCGTCATAAGATGTTGTAAGTTGCTATTCTTGGTTTTGGGTGCCCAACTTTGCATGGGTATCTTTTGACACTTGGAGGTTGCATGTATGATGACATTTAATGCTTGCATGTGGGGGAATCTTGGAGAGAGAAAGTGGATGCCTACAATGGAGGGAAAACACTTGTATAAGTATTTGCCATTGTATTTGTTGCTCTAATATAGATTTTAGATACTCAAGTGCTGTCAGGTTGAAGATGGAGAGAGTTGTTGAGTTGTTGTGTTGTACAATCTTTTTCAAATTAATACAAACTTGGGCCTCTTTCCTATGTGGAGTTTTTTACTCGAAAGGGTTTTCTCCACGTAAACACTGTGTTGTGTGTTCAGTTTTCTGTTTTGATGTTTCTGTGTTGCATAGTTTCTTATCTATGTTTCAATCTCCATTGATAATGTATAGTTAAAGATTGTCGAACATATATTTGAATCAGATTTCCATTGAGTAGTTGTGCTTTCATTTCTAACAACACAATGTTAACTAGTGATATTCACTTACATGTTTGATGTGCTTTACATTATCATTACATATTTGATGTACCTTACATGTTACCCTTGATGATTACTACGCATTTGATGTGCTTAGATGATTCTTATCTATCATATATGTCTTGTCATTTACCTATACAAGGAGCAACCTTTTATACATGCCTTGGTGATTATCCCAAGCTTATATGCTTACATGCTTATTATATGATGATAGTTATTACCATGTTACATGTCTAATTATATTTATTTCTCATTCCTCGAATTCCTTGCATCCTATGTATACTACCAATTGGAAGAAGGCATATATTTCACTAGTGTTCCTTTATGAGTTTTGTTTTGGAATGAGAGGTTCATACTTGTTACCATGTCTAGGGAAGATTTTATCACTTCATTTGTATCTAGATGGAGGCAAGTTACATTTGTCCACATAATCAGAGCCCTTTTTCATTTAGATATCTATATATATTCACATCTATATCCACATAATTAGAGTCTTGTATCACTTTTTGTAACAAGTGGAATCTTTTATCCTTGTCTCTTTACTTTCACTACATCTAGAGATAGCTCCTTCTCAAGAAAAATGTGATTAATGCTTATCTTAAATTGTCTAACATATGCTACTCATTGCATTCTTTTCTTTATTTGTATGTTTCAATGGAGCACTAAAGATAAGTAGCAATAAAGATTGGTCCATTACTTTACATGTATCAAGTATTGTTTTACTATTTAATTTTTATTTTATTTTATATGTTGACTACATGTCTACTTTGACATGCATCTGCCTAGTAGTTTGCATGCACATCAAAGTGGGGGGAAATTGTAATGGTAAAAATTGCATACCCATGACCTTCTTCCTTATATTTTCGAGCATGCTTTGATTAAGGTGTTCCATATACAATAATTAGCTTTAAACTGACATAATTGTGTGTGAACTTAGCTCATGACATCCTTTATGCTAATCCTATTTATCACTAATCCCCAAATTCACATTCTTGATCCTGAGACCTATTTTAAGTTCAAATTTGGGCCCATGTTTTCCTCCTTTAGTAGTTGTTGAGATAACCTAGCACATGTTTATGTTTGTTTTTGTGCTTGGTGGTTGTATTTAAGGACACTCGTTCCCTCATTTTGAGATCATGGTATGAATGCTAGAACGTGAAAAGAACATATATTTATCTAAGAGGTAAAAGGATAGTCTACCTTAGAATTTTTGCTTGTGACATCATCCTAGGGTCCTTATACACATGTTATCTTTGAATCTTTGCTTATAGTCATTTAAAGTTGGTACATTTAGAGATATGACCTAGGAGAAAATGAACCTTACAATCTGATAGATTCCTCAAAGTTGTTTGTAAAAACCACAGTCCTTGCTTCAATTCAAACATCAACAAATTGAAGTGAATATAGTACAATCATTTATTTTCTATGCATGATTTGACTTAGCCTAAATTTGAGAACAACCCTATTCAAATTTCACTATTCAACTTCAAATGCATCCAAGAAGTTGTGATTTTGATTTGCAATTCAAAAATTATGATCAAAATAGTAAACACCTATCTATCGAATATAAAAATCAGCAAAGTATTTTCATTTTTATTTATTTCTAAATTTCTAATGTCTATTATATAATGTCACAACTCTAAATTAAATTAATTGAATTACATTTCTTATTATATTTTGTTAATAATAATTTTAATAAAGAAATACCATTTGTTTTTTTAAAAAAGAATCAAAAGGAATTGAGTTTAAATATTAAATAATATTGGAAGAAATAAGTGAATAGGATCATGTATAAAAGGTCAACATTCTTACATATAAGAATGTAGTGTAACTACAAGTTGTTTGTAAGAAAGTATGTTATATACAATTATGTACATCACGAATGACACATATATATACTTTTGTTTCTCGCAATCTTCATAACTATTTTTTAATTATAGTTTTAATATTATTAACATATATATACTTTTGTTTCTCGCCATCTTCATAACTATTTTTTAATTATAGTTTCAATATTATTGAATAATAAAAAATAAATTTCAACAAAGATAAAGACCCATGTGTACCTCAATGACTAGTGATTCACCTTAAGCTAGGATAAATTTTATTTGGTTTTAAGTCAACATTGTTATGTTTGACAAATAGATACAAAAATAAGATTTTCATTCTTTGTTGACCATAGAATTTCTCAAGCAACTAAAATGGGTCTACACTGACCTGAATTAGGTAGGTAGTTGGAGTTAAAAAAGAGTTTGGAGGATAACTACCTATGGCCTTTTAGGAAATATGTAAAAAATGTCGATGGAGACAAGGCGTAGGTAACGATGAAGTCCACTTTTTAACGCCCAACTTAACTTTTGAATGATGTTGATCGTTTCAGGTGTAGAGTATTAGAATGAATGTTTTTTTGGGTACGTTTTTTAAAGATTAAATTGTTAGAAAGGGGTAAGGAATATACCTAACACACCTTCACATAAAAGTTTATAGATAAATAAAGTCACATAAAAAAAAACCAGGGTAGTTTAGATATAAGAGGATAAGAATGAATGTCTTTTTCATATCTTTTCTAAACTTGGATTTCTATTTTCTAACATCTCTTAATATCTAATTTGTGAACGTTGTTTTGTTACATTTAATCTCATTATTACATATAATCTTAATACTGGGAGAAAAACAAATTCATATATAAATTGACAAACTCTCAATTTGGCATACTTACAACTAATGGTGTGAATGGCCACACTATGCCTCCATAGCATGATAGGACCTCAATGAATTGTTCCTTTGGGTGGAACTAGATCTCACCTCAAATGTTTTTCGAGTGGGACTTTATCTCACATAATTGTTGGAAAAATACATGCAACTATATGGAGGTGGACTAAGTTTGCATTCACAAAAGCAGACATAGGAAGCCTTCAAAGCTAGAGATCTATCAACAAGCATGTGCACAACAAACAAGATTCACCAATAAGCAATGTATTAAAACAATGCAAAATGTTTAATTGAGGAACATGCAAGTAAAGAGTTGCACAATAACACCAAAGATCAAAGAGTGATATTTAGTTCTCCTAAAGACTACATCTCTAATAATCCATCTTATAAGATTACGAGGTAGAAGTGAGCATATATAGAAAATGTTCAAGAAGAGTCTTAACACTTGGCTGCTACTAAGTCACTGAGTGAGTCACTATTGGTGGGAGGATCAAGGGTATTTTTGGAGTTTTGCACATCATTGGTTTAGCATAGAACTTATTATCTATTAATCAAATAATGATGTAGTTGTGTAGGTTATCTTTGGTAATAATAGGTGCAAGATGGTTCATGGGGTTATGGTTCTTGCAAAGTAGGTTTGGATTGGAACTCTTTTCCACATTGATGCAAGCACATATATTTAGTGTAATAGTTTTGAAGTTTAGCAACATCCTCAATAACAAGATGGAACTTCATTAGTAGTGCCACTTTATCAACTTGAGTTGGTGCTTTTGCAACAATTGGAACTTTAGTAGCCACTTATATAGAAATTGGCACTTTAGTTACCACTTCTATAAGAATTGGCACTTCAACAACTTTAATAGCATCAAGATATGTATGGGTACCTAAGTATTATGTTACTTTAGAAAGCAAGTTACCTACCTAGAAGTCAATGCTATGAAACCAATGAAAGGTCCATATTGGTGAGAAAGGTCTATAGACCTTAAAAAATGAAAATCATGTAGAGGGGCTTGTTTTTATTAAGTAAGAAACAAGGGTCTTGATCCCTATACAAAAGCAACCCCCAGGGCTAAACAAAACAGGCCCAAGACTAGTCAGAAACAACACAATAACTACACATTAATAGTAAAAAGTCCAGAACCAGCTTAATAAAAAACAACAGACCCATAAACAGACACACAATAGAACAAAGACTAAGGGAACAACTTTCCCCAATCCTTAGTGATGAATTTATACATGTCATCATTATTAACCACATTCTCAGTAGCTATACCATACTTCTTCATCTCCAAATCCTACAGAAGAGAGAGAGAGAGTTGTTGCCAACCTATGCATGATTTTAGTGTTGAACTTGGTCATGATCTTCATGTTATCCTCCATCTCCTCAACTTTGGCCTTCAACATAGCCAAATCATTAGAGGTCTGAACACAAATCTCACAACCCTACCAATTAGCAACAGGGCCATGGGGGAATCTACCTCCTCAGTATCAGAATATGGGGCATTCATCTCCTCAAACAAACTATTGCCTTCACCCAACAGATGAGAAGTCTCGGGAGTAAGATCATTCTTCCCTTCTTCCTATGTGTTACCCTCCTCTTGCTGCGAATCACTAGAGATTTCAATATCTTTTAAGTTAGGAGACTGCATACTAGCCAACTTGGTAGATCTTCTAATTCTCTTGTCTTTCTTCTCCTGCTTATGAGCAGCCCCAACTTCCTCCTGATCATCCATTTGGGAATTAATCTTTTCTTGTGAGTAAACAAGGCCATACCAACAAATTGGCTCATACCCTCTTCACAATTTTCCCTAGCAGCATCATGACTCCCTTCGGCTTTTTTACCCACATTTTTTTAATGTCCCCTTAAAGTTTTCTCTTAACAGTCACCTTGTTGTCACCCTGTTTATCTGGGGAACTATGTTTCAAAGAACACAATCCCACCACTGCCTCATCTTGGGTCTTGGATTTACTACTAGGAGTATTGGGGGTAGACTTAACTTGCTTCAGGGAAGGCTTAGTCTTCAACACAGTTTTCTCAGGCCAAGTAGTATCATCCTTCTCATCTTTATCCATGGGTTTATTCGAGGGTTCAATCTCAATAGCCTCCTGTTGACAAACAATCACTTTCACTTTACCTTTAAACTGGGGAGAAGAGGTCCTAGCCAAAGTGAGGAGTTTCTTACCCTTATCCACAGGGTTACAAGGAGGGGAATTCTCCACAATGTTGACTTTGATGGGTTTGGGTGGGAAAAGAGCAAGGTATAAATGATAGAGGCACATAATTAAGTCCTGATGGAGAGGAATGACATGCTTATTGGGGTTTTTAGAGTGAAAATCTCTGGCTTCCTTGATGGAATTCTTAAGAAAGGATAATAGAAAGAAAGGGAAGCTCAATAGAATTTTATGATAGAAGTGTTCATCAAAGCAAAATGGTAATGAAAATAACATTTAAAATGGCCTTCAAGGGTAAAATACTTCATAATAACCCAACATACCTTATCCCATGGCCTCAGAAGCTTTTCGTGCTCAAACCCATTTTGGTATTTGATAGGTTCTTCTCCCTCTTTGAAGAAAATGAAGCCAGAGATGGAATTCTCAAGAGAGGATAATAGAAAGAAAGGGAAGCTCAATAGAATTTTATGATAGAAGTGTTCATCAAAGCAAAATGGTAATGAAAATAACATTTAAAATGGCCTTCAAGGGTAAAATACTTCATAATAACCCAACATACCTTATCCCATGGCCTTAGAAGCTTTTCGTGCTCAAACCCATTTTGGTATTTGATAGGTTCTTCTCCCTCTTTGAAGAAAATGACCATGCTCTTTGTAGATGAGCTTGTTGATTGTCCTCTTGAGTTTGGATTTTGAGAGCACTACATATGTGGAAAACAAATCATGTTCAATTTTACTCAAGTTTTCATAAATCATTTGGGATATTGGATCTTATTCATTCTAATGTATTTGGTCTTGTAGATGTTACTTATTTATCAAAATCCATGTGTTATGTATCATTTAGTGATGATTATTCTAGGAGGCCTTGGATTTATCTTCTTAGGAACAAATTTGAGGTCTTTAATCAATTCAAAGAGTTTATGGCTCTTATGGAGAACTAGATAGGTAAAAGGATCAAGGTGTTGAGAATGGATAATGGTGAAAAAAAAATTTAGTAGATTTTGATAGATTCTATAAGGAGAATGACATACAAAGGAATGAGACAACTCCATACACCCCTATTGCAAAATGTATGAACATGACATTAATGGAGAGGGATAGGGGTATGCTTAATACAACTATATTGGAATAGAAATTTTGGGTAGAGGTAGTTAATATAACATATTACTTGATTAAGAGACCTCTTACATTAACATTTGTTGAGAAAACCCTTATGGATCTTTGGATAGGTAAAAATCCCCCACTTCAACATCTTCGTGTGTTTGGTTGTGGGGCTTATGCTCATATGCCTAAGGAGAAGTAGTCAAATTTTGATAACAAGGATATGAAATGTATCTTCATTGGCTATAGTGTTAGTGTAAAAGAGTATAATCTTTAGGATCTTATTCTTAGGAAAGTTATGTATAGTCAAAATGTGATTTTCAAGGAGATCACACCTTCTTCTACACTTAAGTAGCCAAATGAGGATGGAAAGCAAGTTGTGTGGTTATAACCAAAGATTGAGAGGGCTAGACCAAATGTTAAACCAAAGGTTTAGATTAGACTAAGGGCTACACCAAGTGTTGATTTGAAGATTTAGATTAGACTAGAAGAAGAGGCTAGTTTAGAGAGCTTAGAGAGTTTGAAAGAGTAGAACCTCCACCTCAACTTATGAGAAGGTCTACTTAGCACATGATGCAACTAGAGAGGTATATCCCACTTGATTTTAGATGCACTTTTGCTTTGATTACTAACACTTATGAGCCTAGAACTATGAAATAGGAAATGGACATGGATGATAGTAAGTATTGGAGATTGACCATGGATGAGGAGATGGTTGTGTTGAAAAATAATGAGACTTGGGACTTCGTTTAGTTGCCTATAGGAATAAAGGTAGTTGGTTGTAAATAGGTCTTCAAGAAGAAAATTAGTTTAGATGGTAGTGTTGAGAACTATAAGGTGAGATTGGTTGCAAAATGATATTCCTAGGTTGAGGGAATATAATTTGGTGAGATTTTTCTCCAAATGCTAAGTTGACATCTATTAGGTTCTTGTTATTTATTGCACAATAACATGATATGGGACAAATGGATGTGAAGACAAATTTTTTGCATGGTGACTCAAGGGAAGAAATCTATATAACATAGCCAAAGCACTATGTTGTAAAAGGTAAGGAGTCATTGGTTTGTAGATCACATAAATCTTTTTATGGTCTCAAATAGTCACCTAGAATGTGGTGTAATGGTGAAATTTATATTAAAATGAGTAAAGGAAGTATAAAATAATCACTCAATCCAAACAACATACACATCTAATTATAGCATAAATGGAAACACAAAACATAAACAATGCAAAACGCAAGCAATGGTTATACCTTCCATTGTTGTGTGTGGTTACTCCAAGATGTGTTGATGCAATGGTTGGTTGATGTGTAGATTTCTCTTTTCTTTAAAGTTGTTCAAATGGATAGCATGTACCTAGGATGAATGATTTTTTTATGATTGTGATTGAAGGAATCTTGTTAAATAGATCTCCAACTATGAGAATGGAGGGAGAGGATTTGTTTGGAAGATCAAGGGTGTAGATTAGCTTGTTGGTTGTGCAAGTTCTCAATGTGACAAGTGGAGGGAGATGGTGAGTTGAGGATGACAATTGGGATCTCTCACACATGTGTGAGAATGTGGGAATGTGTGTGATAATGACAAGTGGATGGTCTCACACATGTGTGAGAATGTGGGAATGTACATGGAAATGACAAGTGGATGGTCTCACACATGTGTACGAGAATGTGGGAATGTATGTGGAAATTACAAGTGGATGGTCTCACACATGTGTGAGAATGTGGGGATTTGTGTTATAATACAAATGGAAGATCTCACACATGTATGAGAATATGGGAATGTATGTGATAATGACAAGTGGATGGTCTCACACATGCAAGAGGATATGGGAACTTGTGTTAGTAAGTTTATAGGTATTTATAAACCTTTGCAAAACCAACACATATTATTCTTAATGTTTTTAAACTTTTGTCAAATATTATTGATACATTGCAACAATTACATGCCAAGCATTTTTATATAGTCATGTTATAGCCTTAACTTGAAGAATTTATTTCTTTGAAGGGCACAATTCCCATTTTATCTTACAAATATGTTGGTGAACCTAGAAAAATAATTGTGCCACCCTTAAGTCTCACATCCTATGATTTACTTGGTGGCCACATATTTCTACCGTCAGCTTGTTTAAACACACAACAACCTTTAAAACCTTGTTGTCAACTCTCTATAAATATTACCGTATTATCGCCAACAATTTGAGGATATTTCGAGCAACTCTAAAAATTCAGCCAATAACCTTATAAATGACCCATTGATCTTCTTTAAATTTTTGTTTCCTTTTTGATAGATGTCATTATCACTTTGGTAGTTTCTAGGAGTTATTTTGGTGGTTGTATTTTTAAACTTTAATGGTTTCTTTATGTTCAACATAGGCATAATTTTAAAAATTGCCCTAATTTAAGTAAAAGATCAAAGCATGCAAAACTTGAACTTCCTTCAATTTTCCATATGTAGTTGAAGTACATATGTTGTTGAAGTGCATATGTTGTCCAAATGACATATGATGTTAAAATTCTTATGTTGTCAAGTGACATTTGTTTTTAACGTTGCAATTATTATTGAAGTTGTATTTGCTACCAAAGTTGTTGCTAAACCGTTCTATGATACATTTATATATGGTACCCTTCGTTATATTTTTTATTAAGCTTATTCATAGCTAGTTTTAATTTTTTCTTTAAATACTAAATGAAATAATTGCTAAGGTTCAAATATAACTCGCTAGTAAATGCAAGTGAAAAGGACCCTTGGTTTATTTCTTATCATTACATATTGATAGTTTATTAAACATTTTAATTATTGAATGAAATGATTGTGTGAATGTAATCACAAATTTTTAAACAAAAATTGTGATCATTCATTAGTTTCTTATAGAAATTATTACTTGATTATATACATATATTGTATTTCATGTTAGTCAATTATTATGGAATGTAGATCTAACTTGTGTTATGTTTCACTTGACAAATTAAAAAAATCCTTCATTTTAGTCACCTATTATATATCCTTATCTTAAATTAATTGAATTTTGTAAATGGTTCCCATAACAATTTCATAAATGATAATACATATATGGAACAATTATACTATATGGAAAATAAACTTTAAAGCTGAATTTATGCTAGAAGCATATGGACCACTATGAATGGGCTTGAAAAACTGCCTATTGGAAGGAATGCAACCATGGAAAGTTTAAACTCTCTCAAGAATCAATGTCTATTATTCTAAGAAGTATTGGAGATGAATTTCTCCTCCATATTAGAAATCATGAATCACTTAGTGAAGCTTGAAAACTTTTGGAGTCTATGTATGAGGGTACAAAACTCTCATATTATTAAACTCATAATTGAATTATTCACCTCTCCTATGAAGGGAGATGAAAAAGTATTGAACTATCTGACTTAAGTAAAAAACATCAAATCTCAATTAAATGGTTGCAATTGTGAGCTTGTTCAAGGCAAACTATTGTATTTCATAATTCAAATGAATATACATAAGAAGTTTATAAATTTCTCAATTCTAAACTCCAAATATTAGATTAAATAGGATATTCATGATTTCTCAACTCCATCTACACTTCTTATTCAAGAAAAATAAGTAATGTCAAAATTTGATTCTAAAGAAAATGATATTCAAGCATTATTCTCTCAAAAGAAGAATGATTTCCCTATGAATAAGGCGGTAACCAAAATAGACACTCTAAAACTAATTAGAATAATAAACCTACTTCTAAAAAATATAAATTCCTTGATAATTTTAACAAATGTGGAACTTTTGGTTACAAGAAGGAAATTGTTATCTAAGAAGGACAATAAGAGGTCCTCTAATAAAAGAATCCTAAGAACAAAAAAAGGAAACAATCTGATAAAAAATAAATCATAATCAAAATCAAACAATTGCTCTCTATATTTCCCTTTTGCTTCTACTAATAATGAAAGGATTTTAGATTGTGGTGCATTAATACAGATGATGTGTATGTATAATATCTTAACCAATATCAAATATTGTAATGAAAAATATATCTAGGAGATAACTTAGTCATAGAAGTACAAGGGCAAGGTAAACCTAAAATCTCTAACAATTTTATTAAATGTATTATTTGTTCCAAAATAAAGGAAAAAACTCTTTCATATTCTCAATTGACATGAGAGAACTTCAAAACTCTTCTTATTAAATATAACTAGTTTATCAAGGACCACAATGGTTCTTTAATTGCACAAGGCATTCAAAAGAATGGCTTTAATATTTTCAATGGTTTCTCAAAAGAAACTTATCTTTCAATTCAAATGAAAGATAATACTTAGCTTTGGCATGAAAGGTTGGAGGCATCTAAATTTTAGAAGTCTAAGAGATATGGTTTGTCATGACCTTGTGATTGGTTAACCTAAAATTAAAACTAATATAAATGTTTGTGAAGGTTCTCTATTAGGTAACAACACACTTTACCTTTCAAAAAGAACCATGTCAACATTTATTCTAACCCCCTAGAATTGGTCCATAGTGACCTAATGGGACCTTTACAAGTCCTATCCTTAAGTGGACCTCATTATTTCCTAATCTTTATTTATGATTACACAAAGATGATATAGGCATATTGTCTTAAGAACAAAAGTGAATTTCTCTCTAAATTCAAGGAATTCAAAGCTCTAGTTAAAAATCAATCTAACCTTAAATTAAAAAATTTGAGAATAGATAATGGAACATGGTACATAAATGGATAATTTGAGGAATCTTGTACCTTGTGGGGGATTTAGAGGGATCTTACCACTCCCTGTTCTTCATAAAAAATGGTCTAGCAAAAAGGAAAAATAGACCCATCATGGAAATGGTTAGATCCATGATGCATTCTACCAATGTTCCAAAATTATCATGGGTTGAGGCAACGAATATGACTATTCACATTTTGAATAAGGTACATTCAAAGGCATTAAATTGGTCAACACCCTTGGAAATGTGGGAGAAAATCAAACCTAATGTCTCCTACCTGAGAATATATAGAAGTGTTGCTTTGGTACTCATACTTAGAAACAAAAGAAAGAGACTTAATCCTACTTCTTTCAAATGCATCTTTGTAGGATATGAAGGAAGAACAAAAGGCTTAAGACTCCATGATCCTTCAAAAAGGGATGTCATAGTAAACAAGAATGTTCATATTCTTAAAAATCCTTTATCCTTCATCTAAATTGTTGAAACCTATGAAGAATCTTTTTCTTTGAAGAAGATAATCAAATTCAATTTGATGGATTATAGGGGGAGTAGTCTTTGGATAATCCTTAGCCCAAAAACCTAGATAACTTCAAACTTTGATTCAAGAAGCCAACATAGAGAATCCTTCCTAATATAAGATGAATAAGAGTCAACTCACTTATCATGCCTTGATGACCTTTTATGAAAGCGAACCTCAAACTTTTGAAGAAGCCAACGAAGATGAGAGACAGAGGGAGACAATGAAATTAGAGAGTGAGGCTACAATTACGAATAATACTTGGGATCTTGTACCTCCTCCCTCAAAAATAAATATTGTCAATTTTCATTGGTTGTATAAAGTTAAATGTAACTCTAATGATGAAATTGACAAATATAGGGCAAGATTGGTCCCTAGATTCAATATCTTATATTATGAGCCTTCATCTCATGGAAATGTGAGGATATAGAGAAATGTACATACTAAAAATTCATGGTTCAATGTTATATCCTTGTAAATGGTGGGCACAAACTACATTTTTTTTTACTATTACAAGGACATACCCATGGAATCATAAATGTTGTTGTTGGAGTATAAATAAAAATGTGTTGTGAATAAAAAAATGGAGACTATACATCTCACCCTATATTATATGTCTTGTTTTTACCTATATTAGAGGTTCCATGTAGAAGCAATATACTCATGTTTATGATATAAAATGGTAAGATTGTGTAAACTGGAAGTGATAACAAACTTTTGCAAGAAAGTAAAGGTTTTAAATCTTTGGTTGTGCATATAAATATGGTTTAGAGTCTATAGTTGTAGTTGATGATTTATCATCCATAGGAATGCTTCACACAGGCAATGTGAACCACCAAAGGTTGTAATTTTAACATAAAAAAATGTCATGTGGAAGTATCATTACGGACAAGGCTTGGAATAGATATACTAGATCTTATTCATTCTCTTCTAGAACAAGTTAAGATTGCACCAAGTACACAACCCTCAATTGATTGTTAATAGTCAAATAGATGATGATAGAAACTTTGAAAGAGTGATAGTAATAAAGTAGTGTTTGTGAACATGGATGCTTGTATGACATTATAGTAGGTGACAATCAAAGTATTAGAAAGACTCAAACATAGACGTGGAGAATGTTGTCAAGTAGAATGTGCTTCATCCTTCCTTAGCAAAAGCTTATGCAAATTCCTTGAGGGTTTATTTTAAAGTTGATAAGCTCTCAATATTACTCTAGTGTTGTTGTATTGGCCATGCTTTGTATATGGAATACAAAGATACAACAATGAATTAAATGGATATTAGTATATTTGGCTTAACATTAAATATTTCACAATGAGACTTGTTAAATGAATTGTCACCATAGATTTAATTTGCATCCAAATGATATAATATTTTACCTAACAGAATTCAAGATGGTGATTCTCCTTGTTATGTTTTCACTTTTTCATTCAACATTTATATGCTGAGATTCTTACCAAGAAAAAATATGCACTTTACACATTTTGAAACTCAAGTCAAATCAATTATAAAGTATGGAGCATAAATCAAGCATGTTACTATGAGTTTGATGCAAATGGAATGAATTCTTGTAAGGAATAATTGAAGCTCACCTAGAGTTTTTGTTATTGGCTAACTATTTCATCAAATGCATTTCAAAGGTGAAGTTGTCCTACTCAATTAAGGATCTTTTGCAAGTGAATTTCAAGCCCACATGAATTTTCTACAAGGAAAATGGTTACATGAATGTAATTTGTGGAATATTAAAGATAAATGTTTTTCCCTTATGGACATGTACTCAAAGTGGGAGAATATGAAGAATGCATGCCATTTATTTTATAAAATTCCTAATAGAAATGTGGTATTATGGAATTCAATGATTAGAGAGCAAGCTTGTAAATTGTTTGACAAAATGTCTAAATAAAAATGTATGTTGTTGCTTGCATATGCTGAGGAAGAAGGCATGCCGACTATTTGACAAAATGTTTGAAAGGAGTACCATGTCTTAAGGAATAATAACTAGAAGTGGAAAGAAGATTATGAAGGAATTATTTTGAATCAAGGAGCATTGTCTTAGGGATACATTTGATTGGTCATGGGAGTGCTTCACTATGGATGAGAAAATATCAAATGCAATAACAAGGATTTGTTTGACTTTATAAATAGGGCCTTATTTATAGAGATCATTGACTTTTGAAAATTGGGAAAATGGAGCTAAAAGTGTCACCTTTGTCACAACTAACTTGGTTCCAAATTTAATGCATGATCTAATGCTTAATGGAAAATATGAAATTTTGAACAAAAGCTACTACCTTTGGTTGATGTTTAATGATAATTGTTTGTCTTTTTATTTCGATTTAGTTTTAATGTACTTCACTTTTAGCTTATACATCTTTCAACAATGATGAATTAAGAGAGTATTCTATACTCTGCTATCCTAAGTTTTAATTTTTCATCTCATGATAATTAATGTGATAATTTTCATGTTTAGTAGTTAGATTACAGGGTAGTGAAATGATTTATGCTTTTATTTTTCATTCATGGATAAGGCATTTCCATTAATAATAATTTCTAATCATTTGAATCTAAATTTAGTTGCATATTTCAATCATCTTCTAATTGTAGTCTTCCTTTCATAATTATTTTTAGTGGCAAGTTGATTGATCAAAACATTAAAATCAAATTTCTTGAAATCTAGTAGTTTGATATGCACACTCACAATCATTCTTTTTAGTAGTTAAACTACCTTTTGCACATGGTACTAGATCTTAGTTCCTAAGGACTCCATGATTAAATTGATGAGATTCTATTTTTAACCATTGTGATAAGTGATTGATTCATTGTATTGGAACATTTTTTAGAATTAACACGTGTGTCTTCCAATGTATCATAAAATCATTGAAGTAATTTAGAAATATTGACTACAATTATGGAAGTCTCAAGGATTCTCCATTACCATCACAAGTTCATGTTGATGTGTGTTTTGACATAACAACATGTGGAATAGATTTCTTCCCCTACTTGAAAGGATGTTATTCCCGAGAGTTTTCAATGTGACTTTATGTGTTTTAGAATCAATTGAGTAACCCAACATGTAAGAATTTTTATTGTCCTTTTCAAGGGGCTCTGTGGTGTCATAAATTGTCGCCACTCACAATTTTACACTAGGTTTGTCACTCCCTTTAATAATGTGTATGTTTATCTCCATTCATGAAGTGCCTATTTTAGGACCTAAATAAGAAATAGTGATAAATCTTTTAATTGCTAAAGCTTTGGGGGTTGATTTAGTCGGGACTAGGGTGCCTAGCACTTGGGTCCAGCCTCGTGGCCTTGAACAAAGTGTGAAATTGGAGTGTCAGCCTTGTTACATTGGGTAGTACACCTTTTGTCGACCTAACACGACTCTTTCAAAAAGTAATTGAGATTCATAATATTACTCTCTCCCTCTCATTTACACACATGATGAGGTGACATTAGAATGAACATTTGATCTATCTATCAACAAGTTCTCTCTACAATTACGAATCTCTCTACTTGTGAACTATTATTACTGCTACTGCACTAACCCTTGTAGGTATTTAAGGAAGCTTCTTCTTTCTCCAACATCTCCTAGTGTGTGGCTAGTGTCACAACATCAAGTCCAACTAGGGTTTCATGCTCATGGTGAGTTCATTTCATTATATTTGATTGTTGCATTCTTTATTAGTTATTTGCCTCTATTCATTGCGAATACACACTCTATATCAATAATCATTTGTTGTTGTGGAAGTGGGAACACTTACATAGGGTTTGACCAAGGCAAGCCCCTATACAACACAACCATTTTCCCTCTTTCATGTGTGTAGATATGAAGACAAAACTTGTGACAACAACGAATGGTAGGAATATGAGGGATCTCCGATAGAAGTTGCCAGACAAGAATTTAGGCTAAACCCTTAGGACTAGGGTGCCTAGCATTGGAGCCCTGCCAGTTCTGCTCCATTTTTCAATGACAAGTTCTCTTTAACCTTCTCTGATATGCTCTACTCCCATTTCTATGTTCTGTTACAATCTTTTATAGATTTTCTTAGTTTGTCACATAGGTCTCCTCATTGCATAGTTTAGTCAAACCATTGTTTATCAATAGATTCTCTCTTTGCAACAAAGGAACAGAATCCAGACAGTTTGGCTCTCCCTAGAGGACTGTAGCCAAGCACTAAAGTATTTGGCGATTTGTGTTCCATGTGACTTAAAGAAAGTTTGATCTAGTTTAATTCATTTGATTAGACTAGGTCTCTTTTCCCACATCACATGATCCAACAAAATCTTAAGAGACAATTATGGGTTATTTTTTGTTTTGATTATGGATATGCTTACAAGTTGTCTAATAATACATATGGATTTATGAAATGTGATTTTATCTATCAACACTTCAATACATTTAGATTTTTAGAAATATAAACTAAGATTAATTCAACAAATTACAAGTCTTCATGGCTCCAAGTACTATATATATTCTACTATGTATGAGAAAGTTATGTATATCAACAATAGTCCATTTTTATTATCATGTATAACAAAGTTTAAACAATTCATCATTTGTACCAAAACCACACATGAAACCCAAAATTAAATCTTATAATAAACCCAAACTAAACCTATTATAATGATATGATAAAAAAATGCAAAAGAAAGGTGATAGAGAAAAAGAGAGGATGAGCCTGTTAATCTTGTGCTTCAAACATAATTTTATGAGTAGACAAATTCATTGAATAACCACTCCATTGTTTGATCAATCCATACTCAACCAAATCATTAAAGGGTGCAATCACCAAAGGGACTAATGAACTATGAAACAAATAATAAACAACAACTCTATTTTTTATGTAGGCTACCATTATAATTCTTACAACCTTTTTGTAAGACAAATATTTACTATTAAAACTAGACTAACATGCTTAGGTTGACCATACAAAATAATTCACCATCAACAAATCCTCAGTGATACAAATCACACCCTAAAATTCATCAAATACTCCTTTAATTTAGTGTATAAAGTACAAGCTAACAAAATCCATTAATTAAAAAACTAGCAAAAAGAAGAAAGGGGAAAAAGGAAGTTGAATTGTATTATTAGAAGAAAATGTTTTGGTTTCCAACCCTTTGACCGGTCATGGTTATATATGTGTGTGTGTGTGTGTGTGTGTGTGTATGTTTACATTGGTAAGGAATACAAAGAGTTTTCCCTCCAATAAACCATAACAGGTGAAATGCATGGAAAGCCAAGAGTCATGTAATTTAATTTTTGAAATTATAAGTCCTTAATAATTATTATTTTGACTTTAATTGTTGAAGGTGATTTGAGATATCTAGATTGTTTTCTCATAATCTCTATTTTTAAGCATATTTTTTAGTAAAAGTTTAAAATAGTTTCTACACTTCTTTAAAAAGCTAATTTAATTTTGTTTAAATATTTTAATAGAATAATTATAGGTATTTTTATAGTTGTACCTAATGTTTTTTATTGAATAAAGAGGGGATCTATTCATCCTTGAAGTGAACAAAGTACATAAAACTAGCATAAGGTGAAATTAAATCAATGACTAACAAATTATACCAAAAAATCAACCAACCATAGGCCAATGAAAAGACAAAAAAATTTGAAGAGAACCATAGAAAAGCTAAAAAAAGAAGTTACCTACAACAAACTAGGCCATAAACACTTGGTATTAATCTAGATTCAAAACCCTACCTCTCACACTACCAAAAGAAGTGGCAACTCTAGACATAGGTGCCACCAAAACCCCCTTGGATTAAGCCACATGACACTCCTTGCCCTTTGCAAGCTACTACAAGTTCACACCATGAATAAACTTCCTTATCCAAGTTGCCTTGCATAAGGAAACACTGTCTAGAGAGGGAAGCATGTATGCTTTAGCCACCTCCAAAGTTCCCCTTGAATGTGTAACCAACAAAAAATTCACCACTATTTTTCAAATCAAGATAGAACACTTGCACATTCTCCAATTGGTGAGACACAACCAATAATTTCCTATTTAGAACCCTAATATCACCCAAGGAAGCACTTTGATTCAAACCACCACAAGAAATAGAATAATCACCAAATACATCAATCACTAGGGTAAGAGATGATTCTACAAAAGGTAGGAATTGAGAAATCTAATCCCTAATAACCCCATTTGTCACCTTTTCTCCAAGATTCTTATAGAAATACTCATGAATAAAAGCTCTACTATAAATAGAGCCATCATTACACAACCCTTGATGCCCAATAATGAATTTCACCAAACTCATAGCTAGTAGATTAGAACAATAAAAAATTAACTTAAGGTGTCTATTAGAAATCACCCCTGATAAAAGGGATCCCAAATTTTAGAAGAAATGCACTTAAATGTCATAGATAAACATATCAAATGTCTCACCAAAGAAAATACCAATATAAACAACCCACCCTAGAGATGACATGGAGAAAGCAAGACAAAACCACCAAAGCCAGGCATCAAAAAAATCAACATGTCTACCACTTGTTTTCTCTACCCTTTCGACTCCACCTTGTTTTCTCTACTCTTTTTATTGTATTTATGCTCGTATTTATATTCTTATAGTTATATATATGTATATAAATATATACTTATATTCTTTTAGTTTTTTAGATATATACATATTTATTTTTGTTTTTGGTTTTATTTTATTTTTATTCATTTTTAATTTTCTCCCTTCTTGTTTAACTTCATTTCTCTTTCCTTTTTGGCTCCTTTGGGTTTACTTTTATGATTCCTTTTTATCTGTTTTTAGATTTGGTAGTTCTCTTTTCTTCCCTCTTTTATTTATTAACCTAGCTAAATTATGGTACTCCGTGCCCACCCCTCTCTCTCTCTCTCTTTTTAAGTTACTGTCTCTACAATTTTAACTCACTCATTCTCTTCTTTTCTTCCTGATGATGGATCACGGAGTGTGTTCCGAAACATCTTTTTTTGATCCAAAAAAGCTACACACAGTTTTTCCAAAAGCTCTTTTCTATGTCTACCACTATCAAGGAGAGACATCATAAGAAGAGCTTCACACATGCCACTAAGATGAGGCATAATCACAACAAACTGTGTTGAGCATGCTAGCACCTACAATAACAAACGATAATTAGGATTGAGGCTAGGTAATAAATGAAGATAGTGGCTTGGGAATTTTAGATCCCCATACCATCAAGCATGTAAGGAGGGTTGCATCATAAGGATGATGTTAGCCAAAAAACACTACCAACCAAAAAGACTCAAAGAGGGTCTAGAAAGAACTTGCATTTTGAATCACCTGACAAATCCCTAGACACCATTACGCTAGGTCGAGGCTTGTGGGTCATGGAGCTAAATCAATAACCAAAAGAGTTGCAAGACCATCCCATGCTTCCACACATTCACCAATAATAATCAAAAAAGGATATTGATCAATCCCAACATTAGCAAATGGATCTGCTACCTTATTACATTTTGTGGAAGCAATGGGTAAAGAAAATACCCTCAAAGAATTTACACAAATCAAGAGTTTCATCTAATAAATTTTTAGCATTCCAATTTTGACAAGACATCTTAGAGAGCCCTAAAATAACCATTAAAAATCCTCCTCAATAATGAGTTTTTTACAACTAACTTCCTTGCCCATCGGAGGCCCTTCTAAAACAATCAACCATTCATCCTCATTGTTAGTATGTGTGCTCATGAAAAAATCCACCCTTCATAAAACCACCCTTGTCATCATGAATTAACACACTAGCTCTAGTAGCCCTTGAGTTCCACCTATACACACCATCGAAATTAAGTTTATAAAATTTGAGAGGGGTCTTGTTGCAACATGCTTTTTTTGACTAATTTCTTTGACAATTACCCCTTTAATGAGGAAATAATTGTATCAAATATTATAATAAATATATTAAAAGTATTTTGTCTTTTATTTAAATTATATATGTAATTATTATCTATTCTATTAATTAATTTTATTGAATAGTTTTAAAATTATACACTTCATTATTTTCTATTCTATAATTAATATTATTGAATATTTTATGTGATTTTGATTTTAGGTGAAGTAGTTAAGTTTGATAATTTTTTTATAGTATTTTTTTAAATTGTTGTAAGGAAATAAAATCATCCTACATAAATATCTAGACTAATCAATTGTAAATAAGTAATAATAAATATAAACATTTAGATATATGAGAACACTACACCACATAATCTTTTTTGTTTTGTTTTCAGTATCTCAGAGCTATCCGGATCTCAGCACCAATCTCAGGGTGAGACCAACTAATCCTTTGGGTTGCGGGAAAGCCCATTAGTCGACCCAAACTATCTGCAGCTGGGCGACTTGAGGCTCGAACTTGCGTCGATCGTTCGTGTTTTTCAATGGCTCGACCAACCAGTCTACACCCCGGGGTCCACTACACCACATAATGGTAAATAAGCATGAAAATTAATAAAGAGGATAGGTGTACTTAGCTCTAAGGATTAATGAAGAATATTTTGTGATAGATGATGTTTTGTGATTCGTCATTATGTCCAACAATTAATCATGTATCAAATGACTCCTAATAGACTATTAAATTGACTATGCTCTACCTTGGACTAATCTTTCATTTGCAAATTTGGTTCTTGTATACGTGGTCTTGAACATTTTCTGTGGGTTGACCTTTTGCTACAACTTTGAACTTGCTATTAAAATTTCTCAGAAATGTGTTCACTTTTGTTAGCTAGACTTGATGGTGTTAAGAGACATTGGTAGTGTTTGATGTGCTAGGGATGAGAGACAATGTGCTTTCCTTCTTTTGCATTAGTCGAACCCTTGAGCCGATTCAATGGTTTTGAACAAGTTTGAAGACACTTCAAGCAACCATGCAAGATTCTTAATTTGTCCTTATCGATGCAGATGTTGAAGTAAATGATGATGCTATGCTAAATCAGGATGTCATAAGATTGAATACAATTTTTTCTGGAAAAAATCGTGTAAATCTTTTTTGCATCAATGTTTCGGATCACACTCTGTGATCCAATTTTTATCCTCTCCTTGATGATGGATCACAGAGTGTGATCCGAAACATCGATGCAAAAAAAAACTTTACCCAGTTTTTTCTAGAAAAAATTATATTCATTAGATGGACTCTGGAAATATCATGTCTTTAATGTCATAAGATTGTTCCTTTCTTCTCCCTTATGTTTAAAATGAATTTAGAGTTTGTCCTTTTATACAACAATCTAATGTGCAAGTTTAAGCATTTCATGCTCAAGTTGGTAAACAATGATTAGTTGGAAATAGGTTGGCTTATGCCTAGGATTAAATTTGATTTTGAAAGTTTGGCGGTCAAAGTTGTAGTGTAATTCTAAACTAGGTCCAGATCCACTCATACAAGTTTGACCTAGGACATACAATGAGATAACTAAAGATTAGGTCCAAACTCATTTGTGGAATTAGGTTTAATCAAAGTTTTAGTTAATTGGCAACTTTTATATGGAAACATACCACACTTTGTGCATTAGTCATTACATGTGAAACAAACAAAATAAAATGATTCCAAGACAAAATAAAAAAAACGTTAGGTATTTCTTAGTGGACTAAATTAATTTGAAAAAACAAACCATAAATTATTTAAAAAATAAAAAATAAAAAAACTTTTGTAGAAATTCTTTCACATGGTTGAATAATTTTCATGAAACTCATTTTTAATGTCTTAGATCTTAATTAAAAAAAATTAAGACACAGCCCGGAAGGCATGATCCCGGATATAGCATAGATCTTAGATGGATCCCACCAATGCTCTGAAAGGCGTAAAGACGGATCTGGAGTCTTTTTCGATCCGCTTTCCGTTGCTTGCTTGCTCAAAGATAAATTCTTTTTCGAAGTTTCTGATATTTATGGAGTCCCCCTCCCGGATCCCATGTCGATTCAATTTACTTGTTTGAATTTAATTAAATTTTATCATTTCCGATCAAACGTGCATCCAGTATGCTGGCTAATGGATAAAGATTGCCGTTTGAAGGTGGCCACCTCATACACGAGATCAACCGCAATTAATATAACGAGTGAAATAACCCACCAGATCTCTACACCTGCAATTCAACGCTTTCATTTCAACCGTGTAGAAATCGCGTTATTTTACCAGCAAAACAGTAAGAAGCCAAAATTCAATATCTTACATCGAATTCGATAACTATATATTCATGTGGGTCGTGAGGCATACCCAACGTAAAGAAAAGGAGAAGAAATGAGTTTGGTGGTTCACTTTGCTTTGGTGTTAAGTGTTCTGGCGGTCGCCTCCTACTTTGGATTTAATTCGCCTCTTGCTTACATTTTGTCATTTCTTTATTTGTACCAGGTATGCAAATTATGCTTACAGAACCCATCTTTTTGTTCGTTTTGTTTTGTATTCAATTTCATCTGCGGAAGTTTTAGTTATTCAATTTCAGCTGCACTCCATACTCCAATTTTGACTCTGAATTGGGTATGCCTTTGAATGGTTGTTTAGATTACCCTATTGAATTAAGAAAACATTTTAGGTTAGGGATTGCCTGAAATTATTTGTGGAAATTGTTGGAAAGGGGCCGGTGGATCAAATGGTAGAACACAACAGCATGCTGAGCATAGTCATGGAAAGGTCCTGAATATGATTCCTAGCTGGTCCATGGAAACTAACATAGTCTCAGAGCCGAACTAGGAGCTCCGAACACAGAGATATATTGATGATATATAGGCATATAGGTTGGGATGATGATATATTGATGGCATATAGGCCCTTCGAACGGGTCTTCTGGATCATACGGAAGGGGTAAACATACAATTTTGAGTACTAGAGTTTCTCATTTTAGTGGAAAATACACGGACACGCACATCTACAGACATTCATACATTCAGAGAGAAGGAAGAAAGAAATCATGGGAAAGCCTGCAAACGAAGTAACTCAATGGGACAACAACATACAGCAAGTTAATCATTAAGCTTTCGGATAACTTCAACAATTAAAGATTAAAAAACCTAAATTTGACGAGGGAGGGAGTGATAACTGTTAAATGCATACTTTTCCTTTTCTCTGAAATATCTTGAGTTTGAAAGATGGAAATGCTTGGGGGCTTGAGGTTGGCTGGGGGGGATACTATGTATGGATGGCATATAGGCCCTTCTAGCTGGTCTTCTGTATCATATGCAAGAGGTAAACATACTATTTCTGCCCCCCCGGAGTACTAGAGTTTCTCGCTTTGGTGAAAAGTAGATGTACACACACATCTACATAACTTCATACATAGAATGATAGAGAGATAAGAATAAAGAAGAAAGAAGCCATGTGAAAGCCTGCAAATAAGTTAATAACTAAATTAGCTCAATGGGAACAAAAAATACTACAAGTTAATCATAAAGCTTTAGAAGGACTCCAATTATCAAAGATAAGAAAGCCTAAAAACGACAGAGGGAGGGAGCAAGGAACAAGTACTGAGATTTATATTTACCTGATAGCAGGATATTTGGATACCTAGGGGTTTGTCTAGTTGCAGGCAATAGTGATAAATTCAGATTTCTTTTCTCAAAAATATCTTGGGTTTGAAATGATAGAGATGCCTAGGGGCTTCTCCGCTTGCAAGCAGTATCGATAAATGTAGTTTCATTTTTTTTGAAATATCTTGGGTTTTAAATGATTCTTTGTAGGCCATTAATTTATTGTAGAGAGACTCATTACATTATCAAGGTTGACATTTGTCAATTGATGTGCCACAGTGAGTCTCATGTTTCCTCTAGAAGCTCTCTAAAAGACTTTTTTGGTACTTTGTACATTTCTATTTCATTATTAATACAGCAAGTGATCCTGATGGACTGCGTGGTAAAATTTCACATGCCACAGTTTGCTCATGAAACAATTCCAGATATGTTTCCAAATAGTGTAAGTGGGGACCAAACCCAGTCATCAAACATCAACTATCCATGCCTCACTGCCAGCTTTTATGCTTATACAGCAAGGTCATAATGGTCATGTTACCCTCTTTCTTAAAAAAATGTGATCAAACATAAACTACATCTTTAGTGAGGTTCCCTTGGAGAAAATTTTGATGCAGAGTATGGCTGATATTATAGTTTAGTTATATGAATCTTGGCATGACTACTCCTCAACATCACATAGTGTTGATTAGATTGTAAGAAAATTTTACAAGCTCCCCTAAACTTTAGGTGGCAAACATCGCATAGTATAAATTAGGCAAGGGTAATGTTTCAAAACTGGTTTGCATTACTATAGTCTACACTCCAATGAAGGATGCTTTGGCTTTGTGTGTTAGTAGTGTCTCATTTGTTACAATATGCAACCAATGCTGCTCCTCCCTCGCCATATGAAGTAAATGGCAGAGGAGGCTGGTACATGGAATACATCTTAAGGAATCAACTTGGAATTTAGGGCATTGTTCTTAGTGTCTCTAAGTTTTGGTTATTTGATACTGCGGGACTAATCTTTAGTGTGTTTTAGATTCACCTTATTACAATTTATAATAGTCATATTTAGACCACTGATGCTTAGGTAGTCCTTATTTCGCTTTGTGGATTTCTTATCAAAACGCATGTCGCAGTTGCATCTTCGTTAGATGCATGTAATTGCAAGCACTATGATTACATGTGCCAGAATCCACTAAATGGCAGAATTTAGCAAAACTTCTATAAAAAACAATGGTGCAAATTCATCAAATAAAATACATGTTGAAATGAATGCATAATCAAGATTTAAAATAGGATGGCTTAGATTTTATAGGACCAAGTTAGTTGCTACTAGCAGTTATTGTGGCAAAATAGCATACAATTTTATAGCAACAAAATGTAGGACTATCTTTTAGATGGAACCTTATTAACGGGCTCACACTCAAGAAATAAGTCTCTCTAATTAGGTTTTTTACACTTACATGCATACAATTAGGTGTTAGAGTTGGAAACTCTTTGTGAGACCCAAGACTTGACAACCTTCAAATCTAACTCACACATAAACACATGAATTAATAACGGAGATAACTTATTAAGCAAAATAGAAATCTGTACAGGAAGAACAAGCTTGCTGATAGTACTACATCTTTGCTGCTTTGAAGCTCTTTTTGCTCTCTCTTGTTCTTTCTTGCTAATGTCATGAGCATCCTCTTTATATAACAATTGGGTGGAGCATTCAATGTAGGTGATTGCAAAGTGGGTGTGGAGATGCTACCTTTGTTAGGGATTAGCACTTGTGTTACAAATGACTGATAGATTGGGAAAAAGAAACTTAAGATAATGTGATCCAAAAATGTCAACAGTATTTGCCAAATCTATTTAACAAATTGACAAAAATAAATGGAACAATATGCAAACACAAGATTACACAAGACACCAATATTATGTGAGAAACCCTTACGGGAGAAAACCCACCACCAAAAGATAGTTACCATTATATTAATTAGAATAAAAATGATTCAATACCGAGTCTCAATCTACAATATTATAACATACTATTCTAGAGTCACTCAAAAGTTTGACGTCTTACATCAATCAATATTCTATCCAATTGACTATCTGCCCTTGGCCACCTTGGCTCATTCACACGAGAAGATACAAATAGGTGTTGTCATGGAATACCAACCGTCTAGTTGTTCAACCAACCTGTGGAATACCAAGAGTCACACAACTATATTCCAACCATATTATGACGTCAGCATACCGCACATATCACCAAACATGATGTCTCCATGTGGATAATCACTGTGTATATGAAGCCACTACCACACACTATGAATCAATAGTTACTTAGTCAACAATATTGACGAGTTCATTTTTTCTCAGTGTTTCTCCAAGTTTCCGGGACGGCGGGACGGGGGGGCAGGTTTCCGGGACGGCAAATTTTTTCAAAAAATTTAGGGACGGCGAGGGGACGGCAAGGAGACGGCTACATATATATATATATATATATGTAAATAATAATATAATATATTAAAATTTAATATAGATAATAATAAATATAATAATATTTATATATTAATATAAATAATAATAATTATAATACATTAATATTATAAATTTATAATAATAATAATATAATATATTAAAATTTAAGAAATTAATATAGATAATAATAAATATTATAATATTTAAATATTATTAATATATATTATAAATAATAATAAATGTAATAATAATTATAATACTATAATTAGCCGATAGGCTTTTATATGTGAGCATTATAGTGCTCGGAATTGTCTCACGCCGGGAAATTTTCGGTTTATTTTGAGACAGCCGACGTTAACTTCCGTTAATTATATTCCGCCACACGTAAATATATTCCTAGCGTTCCGAATATCTAACTAAAGTGCTACAAAAACAACCGGCAACTTCCGGTAAACCCTAATCAAAGGGCAGTTCGACAAAACCCTCAAATTATCTCCAAACAGTTTTCAGAGAGGGGAAACAGAGTAAGAGCCATGGAACCTCTATTCTTTTTAGTGAAATTCTGTAACTTTTTCTGTATCATATAAGTTCAGTTGTTGTTCTTTCCAAGCTTGAAAGCATTTTATTGATGGTTCAGTTTTTATATGCGAGCATTATAGTGCTCGGAATTGTCTAACGCCCTAAAAAAAATTACGCCGAATTTTTTTCTAAATTCGTCGGTTGTTCCTATCGGCGTATTCCTTGAACCTCCTATAGGTGCAAGTGCTAGTTCTTAATATTTACCGAAATGCAGGGGGATTGCTTTTGTTTTTTAAAAAAATGCAGGTCGTGTGGACGTCCCCGGAGCGCTGACGAGTTCCCAAATCGAGGGACGTTCTCAGGGACGTTTCGCTAGTGTTGGGGGCATCCCTCCCAAAAACCTCATGAATTGCAAGATGTCAGGGGGGCGTTCTGTGCCCGTCCCCCAGTTCCTAGAATGTCCCAGACGTTCCGAACGGCTCAAAACCCTCGGGGACGCGTCCCCGGGGTACACTATTTTTTCTTGTATAGCCACCACTACCAGCTCCAATCTTGTGGTAGCAAATACAAACATTTCATCACTTTTGACTGCTTGCGGTAACTTGTGTCATCTTCTAGAACATTACCATGCCCCCAAATAATGCCACATGAACTCCATCTCTGTCTCAAGTGCACTTGCATCACCATTCATGCTTCTAGCAACCCTATATTCTATGTGTTGTGAGTTCTCCTCTAAATGACTTGCGGTTGCTACCACAATATTACCACATGTATTCCTACTTGCATATTGTATGACAACATTTGAAATTCATTGCATCTTACCGCATTGCATTTTGTAGATAGACTCTTACTTTAGGAACTCTTTGCAGAACTTCTCTGGATGTGAATAGCACGCCCAAGTTACGTCTTAGGTGAATAGCACACCCAAGTCCCAACATTCTCCCACTTGATATTTACCCCAGGCCCTGAGGAGAGAGTGTGGTAGACAACCCAAGAAATTAACCTCATGTCTGGGAATGAGACAAGCCCATGTCATCCCTACACCACATGAACTTGGCAGTACTTACAGCCTACAGGTCTTGTCAAAGAATCAATAGTATTTTCCTATGTCAATCTTCTCCATTTGAATTTTCCTAGTCTCAACCATCTCCCTCACAAAATGATATTGCACATCAATGTGTTTTGTCCTAGCATGGTAAACATGTTGTCAAGAGACACTGCTAGGCATGTCAGGTGTTGTCATTGATGGCAACTGAATCCATCTTACACATCCGCATTGTATCATTTGATCATACAGGAACAGAGCATATGATAGGGTTCAGCATTTTGGTCCGCATTTCTCCACAGGAAATCATATTGTGCTGCAGATCTGAGGGAATGTTAAGGGATGTCAGGGCTACCTAAATCCAAAGTTTTAGCCTCTGGTGATGAAGGGATTGAAAGTTACAAGCATCTGAGTATCGGATTTTGGTTAGATAGTTCAGTTCAGTGAAGAACAGGCCGACTTGGTGTTTGATCCGTGTGCGGATTAAGAGAAGTGGTTGGTTGAGTTATTTATGTCATATGAGATCCAGTGGTATTGGCCGACATGTGTGGTGACTTGAATACATAGGTTTTGGTTCGCATTGACAATTGTGCATGGATTCAGCCGACAGAACAGTGATCTTGAAAAAGTTTCTAAGTTTTCTTGAGGCCGACTGCAGTTGATGTAATTTCATATTGCGGATATGTATGATCGATGGGTGCGAGCATTTTGATGTATGGATGTGCGAATATGAAGTGATAGGTGTGAAGTGTGGTAGAATCAAGTGTGAAGGAAAGAGATCTACGCTCTGGATCATGGCAGAACAGTGAAACAGGGTAGTGAGAGATGAAGTGTGCGAAGTCAGTATATTGAACCTAACCGGAACTGTAATCTTGCATTGTTAGATGCTATTCTTCAGTTCAAGTATTTTAGTGAACTCTTGTAATTGATCTTGTACGCAGTGAGCTGCCTTTGAGCAGTGAGCTCTGGGCAGTGTGCCCGAAGGCATGTGCCTTCCCATTTGTAATACTTTTAACAAAGTATAAAATCTTGTGGGTTAACCCCCACCGTGGTTTTTCCCTTAACCGGGTTTCCACGTAAAAATCCTGGTGTTCATGTGTGATGATCTTGTTGTTGCTGTTCTTAAGTTCATGCTTCTTTCTTTTGAATGTCTGTGGTAAATTAATAAAGGAACATAATAATAAGTTTTGCAGAATACTGATTCACCCCCCCTCTCAATGTTCCTTAATTTCAACAATTGGTATCAGAGCCTGGTTCCTTGGAAGAAGTTTAACAGCTTGAGGAAGATCTGGGAAGGTATTTCAATGGGTTCATTCAGGTATTCCGATGGCATCAATGAACAACTTCAAGTTGCTTTAGAAGATCTTGATCAGTCCAGAGCAGAAGTCAAAGAACTAAAAAAGAACCTTAAAGATGCTGAGGATTTCATTCAGACTTTAAAAGGGCAATTGAGCAAATCTATGGAAAAGAGGAAGGAGCTACTTCAGCGATTAGCAAATCAGAATGAAGATAATGACATGGATGAGGCTTGTAATATCCCTAATGGATATTGGCTTAAACACTGATCAAACTCTAGTTATCTGTTTCACAATCTTAGTATTTTGATTCACACTCAGGTTGTAGATATATATAGAATGATTCAAATTAAAGATTTGAATGGGCATTCTTTATTTTATTGCAATCACATTGAGACGATATACTGATATAGGCAGCTTCAATGATAGCAAGAATGGATCAGAGATCAGAACTTACAAACTTCAATTTCATTGATCCTATGGTTCTGTGACAACGCCGCTACTACAGATTCAAAGCTTGAAATGATACTCTCAACATACTAAACACCAAATGATGTCATAGTTGAGTGGTAGTGAACAATTTGATGCTACTAGGAACAAAGATAATTTTCAACAATTTCTCTACAGTCCTCAGACGGCGGCCAACAAAGAATGCGAATCAACTGGCAATTGATATTTAAATACAATCTCAACTAGTTAGTGGTGGTCGGCCTTTGGATGGCGTTCAACTCTCAAACTCCTTCCTTCAGCTACGTCGCCTTACGAACTTAGACAACTATAATGAATTTGCAAAGAATCTTCCACACTATCAAAAGCTAACGCTGGGGCCACGATCCACGATTTCCATTCAACAAGCAGCGGCCAAAATCCGTGGGTTATCTATATTTCACTTTCAATTAAATGTCAAACACAGAAAGGCTCTCCTCTTATAGCCGATGACCAAATAGGATGCTTGGCTGGGGTCTGTTCTCCACTATGAATGGGTTTTAATAGCTGGCAGAACAAACTATCTTCAATTCCTTTAATAGACTCTTCTTAATACCTCTGCCTTGCGAACTCTTCAAAGAAACCACAACTTCAATAAGATTACTTTCACACTGGCGTCAGATGATACAAAGGGAGCTGTGAATGTTATCAAATCGCTATGTGCGATCTTCAACACAAGACTCCACAATTCTTGATTCTTCTATTATATCTTGCTACAAAGAGACGCTTAAGCTGATCGGGACCCACATATTACACAACATTATATCTCCCTGATTAAAATAATGTTTGAGCTGGAATCTTTGTCAGAAATTGTTTCCTTTTTACCAACAATTCTAAAATCATAAATAAACCCACAAGCTTGTGCAAGTTACCCAATATAAATCTGGAAATTACTTTAAAAGCAACACATACCAGATATATATATTAAATCAATTTATTATCAAATTTATATTTATTTATAAATTAATAAATTTGCAAAAACTTTGAGCTTGAACTTTATTCTCAAATCTGCATACAATGTCTTCAATGAGGTAAAATGATTAGCAACTAGCAATAAACCCACTGAAAACCTAGAACAACACTTTGGAGCACAATTGTGAAGTCTGAAGCAACTTCACCTCAATGACGGTAAGGGAGCATCACCAAACCGACTTCTGCAAATGCAAGGGAACATCACCTTGACATCAACTGAATACCAAACCGACTTCTGCAAATGCAAGGGAACATCACCTTGACATCAGCTGAATACAACTTGTCAAAAGACATAAACATCAACACAAGCATCTAAAAACATACAGACATCTAGAACATGCTCAACAATGACTCTCAACATCCCTTTTAAACTTTCATCAATTAGGACAGGCCCTAATTTTATTAAATGAAAGTTTTTATGTACACAATCACACCTTACAATATTAAATGCTTTTACATACTAACTTTTTAAATGTGTGTGTACAATGATACTTTATTTAATAAAGTATTTTTCAAGTAACTTAATAAAATATTAATTTTATAAAGCAATTAAAATACTTTATAAAATTAATTTACAATTAGACACATTTAAGTTACTTGCAAAAATTGGGGACATTACAGGCCTCCTTTCCCGACATTGCTTGTCCCCAAGCAATGGGAAGAAAAAATGAAGCCAATCAATCCCTGGATCCCAAATCCATCGAGGCTCTGCTAGAATGCTCAACTACATCCTGACGAAGAAGATCCTGGGACCGAGTTCGAAGGTTATAGGAAGTTTTCAGTGTGGAATGAACTAACCGAAAGCGGCAATGGACATGGTGGCGTGACAGTGTTGGTGAGAGAGTCTTGGGAGAGAGTCATACATGTTGAAAAAGAAGATCCAAACAAACAATACATATGGACAAAAGTGAAAGAAAAGGAATCTACAATATATCTTGCTGCATGTTACTTTGCTCCTCGTGGATCAAAATGTTATAAGAGGAGGAACCTAGACAAAGAGGATCCATATGCAGCCCTGAAGAAGGACATACATAGCTATAGTGCGGTAGGTGACATCATTCTTATGGGAGATTTCAATGCAAGGACAGCAAATAGCCAGGCTCTATACCTTAAGAACCAAGAAGGGATAAAAGACAATCCATTATGGTTAGAAGAGGAAGAGAATCAAAAGTGGGAAAGAGACTCTCAAGACAGAAAAGGTGGTATCTCACAGTATGGGGCAGAACTACTAGGGATATGCAGCTTGTACGATCTAATCATTTGCAATGGCCTCAAACTGTGGCCAAGTTAAGGGAATATTATGTGTCAAATGTACGATGGGCAAAACGTGGTAGATTATGTTATGTGTTCTCAGAACCTGTTGGCAAGGCTAACTGAAATTGAAGTGAGAGAGTGTCCTATAGAAATAAATTCAGACCACAATCCTATTCATGTAAAGATCAAAATGCAAAAAGACACTCAACATCAACATCAAAATAGACCGCAACATAGTCAAGAGAAAATGGTACCCCAAGGCACAATCCTCCTAACACAAGAAAATCAGGAAATATTTAGAACATCAATTGAAAAACAGATGCAAGGAATAAAAGATACCAGGACAGCCAATATAGGTAGGAGAACAATAGGCAGCGATAAGTTGACATTGATAATCCATAACGCTCTCAACAAGTGCAAGAGATCTAGACCTAAAAGAAGCTTTAAAAACAGCTTTCCGGCTAACCCATGGTATGATGAAGATTGCAAGACAGCAAAGAGAAAGTTGAAAACCCATGGAAATAAAAAGGAATATGTAAAGTTGGTTAGAACGAAAAAAGAGGCCTACATGCAAGCAAGAAGAAAAGAGTTGATCTCTCTTGGGAAGAGCAATCCGAAAGGCTTTTGGAAAGAATTGCAACAAAAAAACACAACTGCTGAAAATGACATTACAGATTCCCAATGGTTAGAATATGCAAAACAACTGTATGCGTGTGATCAAAGTAAAGATGTTCCCCCAGCTATCAACTCAATGGTCAAGCTCTTTACTACAAAAGACATTAAAGAGGGAATTAAAAAGCTAGCGGTGGGTAAAGCGTGTGACATAGATGGTTTACAAGCAGAATACATAAAATGGGGCCTGGAAGTTCTTACACCGCACATCAAAAGGATTTTTAATGGGGTCATCAGGAATGGTTTCCCTACAAATTGGACGACCAGTGTCGTCATTCCTTTGTTCAAAAGTGGAGATGTCAATAACCCTTCGAACTACCGCACTATAATGATCAACCCTCTTTTTGGCAAACTCTTTGGGAGTATGGTTGAACGCCGTATCAGCTTGTGGGCAAAAAAAGAAGGAAAGAGAGCAAAAGGACAAGCAGGTTTTAGGCCAAAACACTCCACAATCGACCATTGTATTACCCTTAGGCACTTGATTGAAAAGGTTTGGGATAAGCAAGGGGAGGAGGTCTTCTGTTGTTTTGTCGACTTCAAGAAGGCGTTCGACATGGTTCCTAGAAGCAAATTATGGAGCAGAATGGAAGAGCTGGGAATTCCAAAAGAATACAGGGCTGCTGTTCACAGGATGTATGATCAAGTGCGTGCTAAAATTAGAACCAAACAGGGATTATCAGAATGTTTCGGGAGTGACATTGGGGTAAAACAGGGCTGTCCGCTATCTCCCACCCTGTTTGGTTTGTACATTGACAAATTAGAGGAGTGGATTGACAAGTTTGGTGGGGAGGGGTGTTTGCTTGGCCAGCTATGTTATAAAGCTGCTCTTATATGCAGATGATCTTATTTTAATGGCAAAAACAACGCACGACTTGAAGGAACACTTGAAAGCTCTAGAATCGTTTTGCCAAGAGGTTGGGATGCAAGTGAACACTAGTAAAACTAAGATCATGATCTTTACCTTGAAAAGAAAGAAGGTTTCGATGGAGTTTGTCTTTGATGGCAGTCCCCTACAGGTTGTTAATGAATACAAGTATCTTGGCCTAGATTTCAATAATAAACTCAGCTGGGAGACATGTAGAGCTAAAAGGATACAAGGGGGCTGGAAAGCTCTATTCTCCTTGCAAAACCGGTGCAGAAGGGCCGAATTGTGGGATTGGAAAACTAAGAGAACTCTTTTTTGGGTTGCTAGTGGTGCCGGTGGTGCTCTATGGCTGCGAGGTTTGGGGTGGTAATACCTCGGAGTTGAAGTGGAGACAAATAGAGAGGCTACAAAAGCATCTAATCACAAGTAGCCTCAGAATTAAAGCATCGGTCCCTTATGAGATTGCTCTAGCTGAGGCCGAGGCCTTTCCAATGGAGGCGTCAGCGCTGACCCGGGTGTTAAGGTATTTAAAGAGGCTTGAGAACATGGAGGCATCTCGATGACCCAAATGTGCAGTGGAGGAAAAGTTAGAAAGGAGTACATGGATGAAATAGAAAGACAGGTGGATGAATAAGTGGGGTATTAGCATAAAAGAATGTCCAAATACAAAAGGGGATATCAAAAATTATGTGCAAGAAAAAGTCAAAGTAAGCATGTGGACAAAGCAAGTAGGAAGGAAAAAACAATATTACATAACACATCTCAATCCCTCATGGGACCACACGCAAAAAAGCTACCTAGGAGCGGACATAAAATGGAAAGCGAAAATGTTCATGGCACAACTAAGAACTAGTTCGCACCAACTTAGATGTGAAATCGGAAGGTGGTCGAGGCCTAAAGAAGAATGGGAGGAAAGAATCTGCTGTTTATGCAATCTGGATTTAGTGGAGACAGAAGGCACTACATCATGGAGTGCTTAGCCTACGAGGATAGTAGGGTCAATTACAGGGATACTTTGAATGTTGACTCCTTGACCAGCTTGTTTGAAGAAGAGAGGTTAGCTAAACTCGCGGTGTATTTGATCAAGATACATAGCAGAAGATATAAGATCCTAAAAGCAAAAGAGTTCAGTTGGGGACTGTGTGTGTGATCTTCCTTTTGTGGTCTGTGGCCCTCCTGCGGTTTTTGGGCTCTCTTTGTAGCGTGTTTTGGCCCTCTTTTGCAGCGTGTTTTGGTTTCTTTGGTCCCATAGGCTGTCTGGCCTCGTGGACATTATTAAAAGCCTTCATTCATTCATTCTTGCTGTCATGAATCAGAACAACAATATAGGTGATGTCAAAAATGTCACCGAACCAATGCAAACCAAAGAAACTCATCTTATACTCCATGTCCAACCAATAGACATGCCTCCACACACTCCCAAGCAACTGAATAGCTGATGTAGGCCATGAACAATCAAGAGGTGCAATGTCATTCCAACTAGGGCAGTCACTAAACCATGATGAATCTATGAATATGAAGTCACCAATCAAGAGATAATCAGCTGCCATATCATGAGGAATAGCTCTTACACCCAATTGTGTAGTGTAGCTATCATCAATACTCACCAAAGTTAACTCTTGAGTGGCTGGTCCACTAAGAGTGTTATCAACAACATCATTAACCCATGGAAAATAAACTATCAAATCAAACAAACAAACATCATCAACATCATGAGTAGGCTGATTTAGTTCACCAAATGGAACTAATGCATCAATCAAAACTGAATCTTCTTCTACTCCATTATCATGTTCATACATATCATTATTGGCTGCCTCAAAACCATCAAGTAGAGCTGATTGCAAAGGACTAGGACTGCTGTCCTCAAATAAATCAGGGATTATATCGTGCCATACCATAGTATTTTCTTCATCAAATGCTGATTCAATGTGTGTCTCTTCTTGCACATAACCCATGTCTTCTTCTTCATGTGAATCACATACTTCATAGTTGATCTTTGTAACAAATATTATGTCCTCTCCTTTAATGTATGATTGAACATCTATAATATGCCCTTCATAACAAACTGAAATTTCTGATTTTCTATCATATGTATGAACATTATCATTTTCCAAATCATTCACATTACTTGTCTTCTTATCAACATGAGGAAGAGATGAAACAACAATGTTAGTCTCATCATGAGAAACCATACCTTCATCTACCTTAGCTGATTTATCTTCATCTTGCACATCCTCTTCATCAATCTTGCAATCATCATGGAGTGACATGAGTTCATCTTTTGCTGACCCAAAAGTCTGATTTTCTTCCATTGTCTCATGGCTGCTATGAGATTCTTCATTTCTCGGTATCTCATCAAACTCATCTAGTTGTTCAATTTCTATGCCACTTGCATAGACTTCTTGCTCTTTGAAATCATTCATCATATACCAATGTGTACCTGTTGATCTTCTTGAATTAGACTTCCTTGAATTTTCATACTTCTGTGAACTAGGAGTTGGCCTCATTGAAACCTTTTTCTTTGTCATTTGTCTTTGCTCCTTCATAAACATTTGATGCTCCAAATATAGCTTGAAGTCCATACGATTTTTGACCCTATCTGGAAGTGCTATGTATGCATCATATGCATTCATTATCTCTTCAACAAATGTAGAAGCCATGATTGATAACCCAAACAGGCTGGCAGGCCTATGGCTCTGATACCACTGTAATATCCCTGATGGATATTCGCTTAAACACTGATCAAACTCTAGTTATCTGTTTCACAATCTTAGTATTTTGATTCACACTTAGGTTGTAGATATATATAGAATGATTCAAATTAAAGATTTGAATGGGCATTCTTTATTTTATTGCAATCACATTGAGACAATATACTGATATAGGCAGCTTCAATGATAGCAAGAATGGATCAGAGATCAGAACTTTCAAACTTCAATTTCATCGATCCTTTGGTTCTGTGACAGCACCGCTACTATAGATTCAAAGATTGAAATGATACTCTCAACATACTAAACACCAAATGATGTCATAGCTGAGTGGCAGTGAACAATTTGATGCTACCAGGAAGAAAGATAATTTTCAACAATTTCTCTGTGGTCCTCAGACGGTGGCCAACAAAGAATGCGAATCAACTGGCAATTGATATTTAAATACAATCTCAACTAGTTAGTTGTGGTCGGCCTTTGGATGGCGTTTAACTCTCAAACTCCTTCCTTCAACTACGTCGCCTTACTAACTCAGACAACTATAATGAATTTGCAAAGAATCTTCCACACTATCAAAAGCTAACACTGGGGCCACGATCCACAATTTCCATTCAACTAGCGGCAGCCAAAATTCACGGGTTCTCTATATTTCACTTCCAATTAAATGTCAAACACAGAAAGGCTCTCCTCTTATAGCCGATGACCAAATAGGATGCTTGGCTGGGGTCCGTTCTCCACTATGAATGGGTTTTAATAGCTGCTGGTGGAACAAACTATCTTCAATTCCTTTAATAGACTCTTCTTAATACCTCTGCCTTGTGAATTCTTCAAAGAAGCCACGACTTCAATAAGATTACTTTCACACTGGCGTCAGATGATACAAAGGGAGCTGCGAATGTTATCAAATAGCTGTGTGCAATCTTCAACACAAGACTCCACAATTCTTGATTCTTCTATTATATCTTGCTACAAAGAGATGCCTAAGCTGATCGGGACCCACATATTACACAGCATTATATCTCCCTGATTAAAATAATGTTTGAGCTGGAATCTTTGTCAGAAATTGTTTCCTTTTTACCAACAATTCTAAAATCATAAATAAACCCACAAGCTTGTGCAAGTTACCCAATATAAATCTAGAAATTACTTTAAAAGCAACACATACCAGATATATATATTAAATCGATTTATTTGCAAATTTATATTTATTTATAAATTAATAAATTTGCAAAAACTGTCAGCATGAACTTTATTCTCAAATCTGCATACAATGTCTTCAATGAGGTAAAATGATCAGCAACTAGCAATAAACCCACTGAAAACCTAGAACAACACTTTGGAGCACAATTGTGAAGTCTGAAGCAACTTCACCTCAATGACGGTAAGGGAGCATCACCAAACCGACTTCTGCAAATGCAAGGGAACATCACCTCGACATCAGCCGAATACAACTTGTCAAAAGACATAAAACATCAACACAAGCATCTAAAAACATACAGACATCTAGAACATGCTCAACGATGACTCTCAACATCCCTTTTAAACTTTCATCAATTAGGACAGGCCCTAATTTTATTAAATGAAAGTTTTTATGTACATAATCACACCTTACAATATTAAATGCTTTTACACACTAATTTTTTAAATGTGTGTAATGATACTTTATTTAATAAAGTATTTTTCAAGTAACTTAATAAAATATTAATTTTATAAAACAATTAAAATACTTTATAAAATTAATTTACAATTAGACACAGTTACTTGCAAAAATTGGGGACATTACAAGGCTCTAAAGGAGAAGACAAAGGAATGTGAGAAGTTGGCAAAAGAAGTTGTCCTAAAACATGAGATAGAATCCGGGGTGATGAGACTAACCAAGGAAATCGAGGAAAGGAAGAAGACTGAGGAAAACCTGAATCAATCTCTGAAAGAAAGAACAGAAGAGTGCTGCAGATTGGACAGAATAATTGGCCATCTAGAGTCTGATCTTCAAGAAACCAGGTATAATGAGGAACAACTTGAAAGGCAAATTGTTATTCTCAAACATGACTTAGAAGCTGCAAATGAATACAAAGAGAAGTTCAAGATAAGCTCAGCTAAACTTGAGGTGTTGCTTGATAGTCAGAAGAAGGCAGATGATAAGCATGGTCTGGGATATGAGAAAGGTGAAAGCTCTGGATCCAGTCAAAGAAATCTTGAAGGAAGAAATCCAAGAAAGAATCCTAGAAGGCCTCCAGTAAGACAACCTAACGCTCAAAGGTATCCATCTTTCAATGGAAATTGTTTCAATTGCAATAAGTTTTGGTCATAGAGCTACTCAGTGTAGAAGTAGAGTGAATCAAAGTGGTCCATCCTTCTCCAGTCAATGCTTCAATTGTAAAAGGCATGGTCATAGATCCAATGAATGCAGAAGTATGATGATGAATAACTCTAACAACAGAGGAACTGTCAATTCTTTCAATGGCAAATGTTTTGCATGCAATAGATTTGGACACATGGCTAATTAGTGTAGATCAAGAGGAAATCAAGTAAATGAGCAAAGAAATGTTGTGTGCTTTAATTGCAACAGATCTGGTCATATTGCAAGATTCTACAGAAGCAGAAATAATGATAAAAATGGTCCTATAAACAGAAACCAGGATGTGTAGAGACAAGATAAAGGCAAGGGCAAAGTAGATGTGAATAAGATCCAGAATGAAATGAACAAAACATGGGTGAAGAAAGGTGAAATGAATGATGGTGATGGGTCCGCACCGGAATCCGGTGCTGATAATTCCTCCGGGAATTGAAATAGGAGCTCTGGCTTAGGGGGAGCTGCATTGAAAATCTAATTCCCCCTGCCAGTAAGTGAGTGCCTGAATTTGGCATGATGAATGAAGATCAAGAAGCCTATTGCAGATCTGTTGAAGCAAATTTCGGAAGAAAAGAAGCTAATGAGTTTTATTGCGGAGTAATTGAAGATTGACTGTATTCAGAAACAGTGTATCTGGATGAGTTAGGGCAAAGCATATATTACAATGATGAATTAGGTTTCGCGGAGCAAAAAAGGTCATTCACTCAACATTTGAATCACTTTGCATTCGAAGAGAACAAGGAGAAGAGTGCCTGAGCTGAGATCTCAAAGGTTTGGAGTACGAAAAGCGAATTCGACAGCTAACCCTAATCCCGTGGCGAAACAAGGTATTCCTTGTAAAACTCTCTGAATTTGCAATTCCTGGATATGGCTATTCTGTTGGTTGTTGACATCACCGAAAGGCCTCGACCTAAATTCAAAAAGCATCCACACAAATCTGTAGAGGTCGATCCGTTAGGTGCCCTTTCTAATGTTCCGCATGGTGTGTTGCACGTAGAAGATATTAGGGCTTACATTCATGCTACCATAGATGAGTTTGGTGATTCGAAGTTACTGGATTTGTTTAAGAATCACCTGAGGGGTGAGATTTATGGTCTTAAACCTGAGTATAAGGTGTTGCAAGACAAACATTTCATTCAGGTTATAGGGTTCCCGTCCTTCAATGAGGACGAGTGGGTCCGGTATGTACTGAGTCAGATGCATGCTGAATTTATGTGGTTGATGAAATGCTTTAAGATCACTAAGGATGCCATCAAGGCCGTAACAGGATTGAACTCATCCGATGGACTGCCGATGTTAAAGTCAATGAAGAATCAGACTGTAATTGAAGCTACTGGCTCAAAGTTTGATAAGAGGGCAATGACAATAAATGATATAATTGATCCGGATGTCAAATTTGCATCTATGGTGATTGGGTATAAGATATACCACTCCAGCGGGGAAAACTCAGTGTTCGGTACAACCATTTATGCTGCTTACCAGATGTTAAAAGAAAATGCTGACTGTGACTTGTGTGAGTTGCTGCAAAACCAGCTAATGGAGAATCTGAACAAGATTAAGAAGGATAAGAAGAATACATTCAAGTATGGTACGTTGGTCTTGTGCTTGTTCTTTTACTTCATGAATGAGTTGCCCGGGAAGAAAAGCCTGTGTTGGACCAGTGACAAGCCTGTTGCCATACAAATAAGAGAGCACTTGCACAATATTGGTGACTCCAATGCCCAGAGGACTGCTCTCTGGGGATATTTCAAGAATTTTCAGAATATGATGCAATCAAGGGAAAGAATCCCTAAGTCTGTGGTGGAAAAGTACAAGGATACAATTTGTTTCATGGTGGAAACAGATCAATGCTTGATGGAAGCAGTTGAACCAAGGATTGTATGGATCATGCCCACGGGGTATGAAGATGAACAAATACTGGAAATGTATGCTCAACACCTTCTGAGAAAACCAAAAGATACCTCAGTTGAGAGATTCGGTCCATATGATGAGCTTAATTTGAAATTGCATGTTGAGCTTCGGAGACCTGAATCTAAGAGAAAGATCCAAAGGCAAGTTGAAATGTATGCAGAAAGTATTGGAATAACCAAAGAAGCTGTGAGACGAAACAGGGAGAGGATAGAGAAAGCTGAGAAGGAGAAGCAGGACAGGGAACAGGGAAGTGTTCCGGTAGAATCCCCTTCTAAATCAAGGACTACTAGGAGTTCTGGTACAACCTTTGGTGCATCACCTTCTCTTATTGCAGAGAAATTCAAAGAAAAACCTACTGGTAATGAAGGAAAAAGAACAAAAGTAATGGGCAAAAGGTCATATGTCAGTGTGGAGAAGGAGGATGAAGAAGAGATTGAGTCAGATGGTGAGGTTAAAGAGTTGAAGGCCTCAGGCACTAAGGCTGCTAAAGTGTCTAAGGAGAAGCCCTCCGGAAGCATAAAGTCAGAGAAAGCAGAAGCATCAAGGGTTGCCAAAGACAAGCCCTCTGGAAGTATAAGGGTGAGCAAAAGACAAAAGACTGAGACTCATGTTGAAAAATCCACCTTGTCAGTTGAAGATATTGTGAATGCAGTAACTGTTCATGGGAATTTGAAGCCCATAACAAAATATTATGACAACTTTGAAAATGTCAACAAGAAAATTTTGGAGGATGCTATTGTTAAGTACTCGAATACATTCAACAAAGCACTAGTGGAAATTTTGTCAGAAATCCCTAAGAGTCTAAGTGACATTTTGGAGATGAGAAAAGAAGCTGCTAAAGCAAAGGATTTGGAGCTTAGAGAACATGTGTTGTCCAGTCTGTGTCCGGTAATCTCTAGGAAGGAAGCAAATCAAATTTTCAAAGAAGTTAAAGATCAATTCAGAAGTAAGAAAAGGATGAATAAGCTAATGATTGGAGACATTGATGAAGTGGTCAAAGAAATAGAACAAATTCTGAGGAAAGCCTTGGACAAGAATAAGTTTTATGTGGTCATTGAAGAACCTGTTGATGTTGATGATACATCCATTCCAAATGATGAAGAGTTGAAGGAAGATGCGTAACAAGCTGAGGCAAATGATTGCTCTGCTCCGGAAAAGGAAATATTGAATAAAGGAGATGAAGAGATGAAGGAAGATAATGTTGATTGTGCAGAGGATACTCAAATTCCTCTGGACCAATCTATTGAAGAAAATATAGAGATGAATATGGAAATAAATGCTCCTATTGAAGGTGATTCTGAGAAGAATAAAGAGCAAAAAGTAGAAGAAGTTAAGGACAAGGAAGATCAAGAAGAAGAAACTGGTGATGGAATTGATTCTTCCATTCTGGATGTTGAGGAATTTGATAAAAATGATGATAATGCTGCTGCTGAGGATACACAGAATCCTTCGGAAAAGAATACAGAAGACATTTCTGATAAAGATAAAAAGAAGGGTGCCTCTGTTGTTGAAGTAGAAAGAGCAGAAGCAGAGAAAAAGAATGAAAATGATAAGCAAGACAATGTAGGCCCTAAAGAGCATAAAACTGAAACATCATATTGGGCAAGAGACACTGTAGAAGCAGTGAAAGAAATTTTGTAGTAAGACAAACAAGTTGCAGAAGATTCGGATATAATACAAGGTCCAATCAATTTTGATACTTTATCACTGCTACAGAAGATGAAGTTGGCCTCTTTTGCACAAGCTAAGGCCAGAGAGGAAATCTTGAAGTTCCATATAGAAGGCAGTGAGTTGCTTGATCTTGTATCCAACATTTGGGAGAAAATCATGCCTTCATTTCAGAAGGATTCATCAGCATCCCCCTCCGGTCAGTTGAAGAGTTTGATAAATTCTGTAAGTACTCACTTTGAGTCTTTTGAGAAGTCAGCAGATGTTAAAGTCCGGAATGAATTTAATGATAAAAGATTTAGTGAACTGAAAAGAATAATTGACAATGATAGAATTATGCTGGATACTAGTGTAAAGAGCATTCAAAATGCCTTCACTGAAGGAGGAGATGTGTACAAATTTTGTTTATCTTGGTCAAAAGTTGGAGAGGATATTGAGAAGAAAATAAAGGAGTCCGAGCAAAAATTGTCAAATGTATCTCAATCCTTTGATCCTTTGACAGTATCTGCGGCGAGTCAAGAATGCCAAGTAATTAGCTTGATTGATGAAATAAACAAATTGGTGAAAGAAAAAGAAAACATTGTGGCAAGGATGTGTGAACTCTGGGGACTGATTTTCCCTAAGTTAGAAACAATGTTTAATGCATTGACAGAAGCTCAAGCTGCTGCTCTGACAAGTGATCCCACTGATCTACAGAAGGCAGAGTCACAGGCATTTTTATTCAGTGGTCATATTTCAGTTTTGGATAGCATGAAGAAAAGTTGGGACAGTGAATTGGCACTGTTGAAAAACATTTTTGGTGATGTGTTTAAGTTCATGTAGACAAGACATAAGGATTGTTTGTATATATGCGCCCATGTACATAGAGTTTTTGCATGAATTTTGATATGTGGATCCCAACCTTTGCCATTGATGTCAAAGGGGGAGTGGAAAGCAGTGAAAAATGAGGAATTCATCTAAGGGGGAGCATTGGAAATCACAAGTGCACATAGTAAGGGGGAGCTGTTTTAACACTTAGTCATTTTTCACTAAGTGTTGCCATCAATGCCAAAGGGGGAGATTGTTGGCAAGAGACACTGCTAGGCATGTCAGGTGTTGTCATTGATGGCAATTGAATCCATCTTACACATCCGCATTATATCATTTGATCATACCGGAAGTCAAATTGCAGAGTTGTCTAAGTCCGGATAGACAGGAACAGAGCATATGACAGGGTTCAACATTTTGGTCCGCATTTCTCCACAGGAAATAATATTGTGTTGCGGATTTGAGGGAATGTTAAGGGATGCCAGGGCTACCTAAATCCAAAGTTACAAGCATCTGAGTATCGGGTTTTGGTTAGATAGTTCGGTCCGGTGAAGAACAGGTCGACTTGGTGTTTGATCCTTGTGCAGATTAAGAGAAGTGGTTGGTTGAGTTATTTATGAGATCTAGTGGTATTAGCCGACATGTGTGGTGACTTGAATACATAGGTTTTGGTTCGCATTGACAATTGTGCATGGATTCAGCCGACATAATAGTGATCTTGAAAAAGTTTCTAAGTTTTCTTGAGGCCGACTGCAGTTGATGTAATTTCATGATACGGATATATATGATCGATGGGTGCGAGCATTTTGATGTATGGATGTGCGAATATGAAGTGATAGGTGCGAAGTGTGGCAGAATCAAGTGCGAAGGAAAGAGATTTAAGCTCCGGATCATGGCAAAACAGTGAAACAGGGTAGTGAGAGATGAAGTGTGTGAAGTCAGTATATTGAGCCTAACTGGAACTGTAATCTTGCATTGTTAGATGCTATTCTTCAGTTCAAGTATTTCAGTGAACTCTTGTAATTGATCTTGTAGGTAGTGAGCCTCTGAGCAGTGAGCTCTGGGTAGTGTGCCTTCCCATTTGTAATACTTTTAACAGAGTATAAAATCTTGTGGGTTAACCCCCATCGTGGTTTTTCCCTTAACTGGGTTTCCACATAAAAATCCTGGTGTTCATGTGTGATGATCTTGTTGTTGCTGTTCTTAAGTTCATGCTTCTTTGTTTTGAATGTATGTGGTAAATTAATAAAGGAACATAATAATAAGTTTTGCAGAACACTGATTCACCCCCCTTCTTAGTGTTACTTAATTTCAACAAAACAGGATTTCTTGGAAGACAAATTGCACTTTGTGAATCACAATTCAACACTGTATGATTCTTAAAATCAATATTGTTGCATAATCTCTTTAACCACACTGCTTCTTTACAAGCATGTGTTGCAACCATATATTCTGCTTCAGTTGTGGATAGCGCAACTGTCTATTGCCTCTTGCTCATTCAGTTAACTGCACCTCCAAATGGAATAAAAACATAACCACTAGTCAACCTCAGCTTATCCGAATCTCCAGTCCAATCAGAATCCACAAATCCCTATATGCTCAACACTTTACCCACATCATTAGTACCATGATAAATCAAACAATAATCTAGATTCCAGAGTACCTCTCAAGTACCTGAACATGCTTTTCACTTGTGTCCAATGGTCCTTACTTGGCTTAGCCATGAACCTACTTAGAACTCCCACTGCTTGGGCAATGTCTAGTCTTGTGCAGACAATCACATACATGAGATTCCTATTGCACTAGCATATGGAACATTCCTCATGTCCTCACTAGCATATGGAACATTCCTCATGTCCTCCAAATCTTCCATAGACTTAGGACATTGTTCCAAACTCAATTTTGTGCCAACTAGTAAGGGTGTGTTGGAAATGTTGTCATTGATGTCAAAGGTGCATACACATGTCATTGATGTCAAGAAGGTGCTTGAAACAATGAGTGTTGGTATGAGGATTCAAAGGTAATGAAGTATCCATTGAAGCATGTTAGTGATAAAGAGGTATTGTCATTGATGTCAAAGAAATAAAGTCATTGATGCCAAATGTGCAAGGAGGAAATCGTTTATTGGTTGAAGACTACATGCCAAATGTGCAAGAAGGAAATTGTTTATTTGTCAAAGACTATAAGCCGGTTATCACTCCGTTTTGGCTGTAACCATCAAGATCAATGTTCCCATTGTATTCGACTATCATCATGTTGAAGAGATTGATTATATCGTTTAAATTAAAGATTTAAACAATTACTATAATAGCGGCCGACTCTACTTGGACGATGGAGATTAGAAGACGGAGCTTAAATATAATTTAAATTATCAAGGTGGCCGACCTCCTCATATTAGCGCTCAAGAGAAAAAGGGCTGACCATTATGTTTAAAGCAACTGACTCTCCCTATATGCACTATGTTAATAAGACAAAACAAAAAGGTCTTATTTAAATATGTAAACTGGGCAATCAAGAAATAAACAAGAAAGGATGCAATTTCATAGTATGAGGTGTGATTTATTTTAGGAAGGGTTGCGATTTATTTAATGAGAAGAAGATGTGCTTTATGAAAAGCTACGATCAAGTGAAACGATGCGCCCTAAGGAAAAGTCATATACATTCATAAAGATGCCTCCTTTGAGAGAGTATATATGGTGTAAGAATATGTGATTTGAAGGCAAGAAATCAATGAATTATTTCAGAGTATAGAGCAGATTTAAAGAAGAGAAAGGGGCAGAATTATGAAGAGCAAATCTGATTTGTTTTGAGAGGAAGTGTGTATGTGATAGTATGATGATATGAGCAAAAAATTATATGATGTTGACTCGATTATGATCAGTTTTGTGAAAGGAATTAGTGCATAAGCTGGATCAGATTGGTGGAAGAAAAGTGTATATTGTTTTGTGAAATAAGAGCAGTGTATGTGAATAAATCTGATTTGCAAATATAAGACTTACATCATTCAGAATCAAAAGTGGTAATCAAATTGTGAGTAAAGGAGAATGATATCATCCATTTAAGAATTTGTAGGTTGGTGTCTAGAGATTGGTGTCTCTTACTGAGGTGGTGCTCACAAAAGAAGAATTGTAAGGGAAGTAGGTTGGTGCCTACAGAAGAATATATATATATATATATTTTGCCGTGGTTTTCTCTTGCAAGGGTTTCCACGTAAAATCGTGTGTTCTCTCTGTGTTCATAATTGCTAGATCTTACATGTGTGATTTATCGTGATTGGTTAAAGTTTGAAAAGTGAAAGTTGTAATATATACTGATTCAGCCCCCCTCTCAGTATAACCATGTGCTCATCAGGGTGTACTTACTAGTTTATTGTCGTGCATCCCAAATCTCTGCAAAACAATTTCAAGATACTTCATTTGGTTTAGCCACAGTTTCTTGTTGGTTCTATCCTTGTATGTCTCCATATCAAGTATGTATCTAGCAATCTCTAAGTCCTTCATTTCAAATTTACTAGACAATTGAGCTTTAAGTTCCTGAATTAATGTCATTGTTTCCAATGATTAACATATCATCAACTTAGAAAACAATAATCAAATTGTGATTATTTACTTGCTTGTAATACACACTATGATCAACATCACTTCTAGCAAAACCCAATTCCTACACATATGAGTCAAACTTTTGGTTCTATATACGTGGGGACTGCCTTAATCTATATAGTGACCCTTCTAGCTTAAAAACTAGTTTCTTTTTACCTTTCACCTTGAATCCTTTAGTCTGTACTGTGTATATTTCCTTCTCTAAGTCACCATGTAAGAATGTTGTCTTCACATCCATGTGCTCAATCTCAAAATCATATGCTGTAACTATGGATAGCAACATCTTAATGGAGCTCAACTTAGCTATTGGAGAAAAGATTTCACCGAAGTCAATTCCCTCTACTTGGGAATATCCCTTTGCCACCAAACACAACTTGTACTGCTCAAGTAATCATTTGCTTTGAATTTCTTCTTGATCACCCACTTGCAGCGAATGGGTTTCCTCTCCTTAGGCAAATCTACCAAGTTCCAAGTCTTGACCTACTTCAACACCAACATCTCCTCTTCCATGGCATTCTTCCAAGACTTATTCTCTTTGGAGGTGAACTTCTTCCATAGAACTAGGTTCACTATTGGTACAAGTTAGAGCAAAAACACAATGAAAATCTGGTGGACTATACTTGTTAGGTGATCTTCATTGCCTTGTAGACTTTCTCACAGTTACTAGTGAAGAATTTCTTGTTGCATCTCGACCCTGTTCTTCTTCAGTGTTTGCGCCAGATGTGCTTGTCTCTTTTTCATCTAAACTATCATATCCACTTAGTTGTTCATCTTTAGATGCATTCCGTTGCTCTAACTTTGATTTAAAATGCACCTTCTCCCTCTCTTGTTCCTTTGACTGTTTTTCCTTGGACAAGACTCTAAGTTCCTTGAATGTAACATCCCTTGAGTAAAGAACTTTCAGTGTTTTAGTGTTGGCAAATGGTCAGCGCTCCTCGTGGGATTCGTGACATGGACTAACCGCCTCCTATGGATTCATTAACTCTGGCACTTGTATTAGAAATTGAAGGGTCGACCTTTTGGTTTAACGACAATCGTGGGCCAACAATTGGTATTAGAGCGAAAGGTCACGGGTTCGAATCCCCCCGGGTAATGCTGGGGGGAATTTGTTGGCAAATGGTCAGCGCTCCTCGTGGGATTCGTGACATGGCCTAACCACCTCTCGTGGATTCATTAACTCTGGTGCTTCTATCATAAATTGAAGGGTCGACCTTTTGGTTTAACGACAATCGTGGGCCAACATTTAGGATTCCAAAGTTTATAGCCCTTAACATTTTCACCTTACCTAATGAAAATACACCTTTTTGATTTGAAATCCAACTTAGATCACCTTTCCTTTGGCACCTGAACAAATGCCTCATAGCTAAACACTTTCAAATGTGTTACAATTGGTTTTCTACCAATATGTTGTCTTGTTTTCCAGTGTAGAAATAGGAGACCAATTTTTCAAGTAGTAGGCGGTGTGTATTGCTTCTGCTCAGAACTATTGTCCTAGACCAACACTACTCAACATACTTCTAGCTTGATCCAACAAGGTTCTATTCAACCTTTTAGCCACTCTGTTTTGTTGCAGTGTATAAGCAGTTGTCCTTTGCTTCACAATTCCAATGTGTTTGTAATGTCTCAAGTAGGAGGCGGTGTGTATTGCTTCTGCTAAGAACTATTGGCCTAGACCAACACTACTCAACATACTTCTAGCTTGATCCAACAAGGTTCTATTCAACCTTTGAGCCACTCCGTTTTGTTGCAGTGTATAAGGAGTTGTCCTTTGCTTCACAATTCCAATGTGTTTGTAGAATGTCTCAAACTCCTTTGAGCAGAATTTACCACCATTATCTGTCCTAAGCACTTTCATTTTCTTACTAGTTCGATTCTCAATGAGAGATCTAAACTCCTTAAACTTGAGAAATGCCTGAGACTTTCTCCTAAGAAATACACCCAAGAGTACGTAGAAAAATCATCAGTGAATGATACATAATATAGAGACTTAATGGATTGGATATCCACAGGGCCGAAAACATCGCTGTGTATCACCTTCAAAATCTCCATTGCCCTTGTACTTCCAGAGACAAACCACACTCTATTATGCTTTCTCAATACACAATGTTCGCAAAAGTCAATAACAACAAAACAATCAACAATTCCATCCACCATATGTTTACTCACTAAGGTTTTCAAACCTTTATCGCTCAAATGTCCCATTTTGAAATGCCACAACAACCTTGAATCAGATTGAGTTACATTGGCACATCTTGACAATGTTAATGCATCCAGCTTGAACAAAGTGCCATGCTAAACCCTCTTAGCAAGTACCAAATTGCCTCTTGCCAACTTGCAACCTTTACCATCAAAGGTAACATGTATCCTAGAGACAGTCATTTTAGACACAAACATAAGATTCCTAGCCAAACCTGGAATATGCAGAACATGTGAGAGTGTTCTCACTCTTCCATCCATGAAGGCTACTTTCACCTTTCCTCGACCAACTATCGTCGAAGAGGTGTTATCACTGAGAAAAACTTGACCTTCATTACACTTTGTGTATTTAGAGTACCACTCTCTATGAGGTGTCATATGATAAGACACACCCGAGTCAATCAAACAAGAGTCATCACCAATGACATTAGCAAAAATTAAAGCGTCACTACTATATTCATAATTATCTGAGGATCTATTAGAAGAATCATGCTTCTTCTTTGATTTACAATCCTTCTCAATGTGGCCTTTCTTGCCACAATTCCAGCATTTTACTTTGGATTTACTTGGAGACTTTGACCTGCCCTTTCCCTTGGACTTCTTATTCCCATTCTTCTTCTTACCCCCTTTCTCCATAGACTTGCCTCTAACAACTAGGGCATCAAGAGAGGTTTCATCCATGGACTTCTTTCTAATCTCTTCACTTAACAAAATGCCTACGACATTCTCCAGTTTCAATGAAACAACATTACTACTGATTGACATTATCAAGTTTTCCCATGAATTAAGGGACAAAGTAATACAATGCATTTATCCTTTTTTTCCATTTTGACTCCTATTTACACAAGTTGACTTAACAATAGATTGAAGGTATTTAAGTGATCAGTTACTAAGTCTCCTCTCATTTTCAGAGAATACAACTTCTTTTTCAAGACAAGCTTATTAACCAAACTTTTGGACTGATACAACATACGTATCTTCTTCCACAATGAATAAGTGGTCTATTCTTCAGACACATTCATAGGCACAAAATTTGAAAGACATAATCGAATAGTGCTTTTAGCCTTTTTATCGAATTTTAACCACTCCTCATCAGACATACTTGTGGGCCCATTTGAAGAAGATACCGTAACTCACTGATCTCTCTCCACAAGAAGATCTTCCATTTTCAACTTCCATAGTTCAAAGTTTTGACCATTGAACCATTCAATCTTAGACCTTGATGTGCTAGCCATGGATTTAATAGTACTTTGTCTTCTCACAAAATCTTTCAAAATTCTCCTTTGTGATCAGTTATACATCTACTGCAACAAATTGACTGTTGTAGGATTTCCCAAGAATGTAATATTTGTCTGAACAACTACCTGTGCTTTGATACCAAATGTTGAGGATTAGTAACCCTATTACATATGACTGATAGATTGGGAAAAAACTTAAGATAATGCGATTCAAAAACAGTCAACAATATTTGCCAAATCTATTTAACAAATTGACAGAAGTAAATGGATCATTATGCAAACACAAGATTACACGAGACACCATTATTACGTGGGAATCCTTACAAGAGAAAACCCACCACCAAAAGATAGCTACTGTTATATTATTCAAAATAAAAAAAGATTCAATACAACAAGTCTTTCACTGAGTCTCAATGTACATTATTACAACATACTCTTCTGCAATCACTCAACAATTTGATGTCTTACATCAATCAATGTTCTATCCAATTGACTATCCGTCCTTTGCCAACCTTGGCTCATTCACACGAGAAGATACAAATATGTGTCATCATAGAATAGCAACCATCTAATTGTCCAACCAACCTATGGAATACCAAGAGTCATACAACTATATTTTGACCATATTATGACGTCAACATATTGCACATATCACCAAACATGATGTCTTCATGTGGATAATCACTGTATACTCGTAGCTGCTGCCGCACACTATGAATCAATAGTTGCTTACTCAACACTATCGATGATTTCATGTTTTCATGTATAGCCACCACTTCTAGCTCCAATCGTACGGTAGCACATACAAACATTTCATCACTTCTAATTGCTTGTGGTACTTTGTGTCATCTTCCAAAACATTACCAAGGTCCCAAATAGTGCCGCATGAACTCCAGCTCAGCTGCAAATGCACCTGCATCACCGTTCATGCTTCGAGCAACACTATATTCTATATGCAGCTGTGAGTTCTCCTTTAAATGACTTGTGGTTGCTGCCACAACATAACTGCATGTATTCCTACCTGCATATTGTATCACAACATCTAAAACTCACCCCATCTTACTGCATTGCATTCTGTAGATAAACTCTTATTTCGGGAACTCTTTGTAGAACTTCTTCGCAAGTGAATAGCACACCCAAGTCCCAACAACCTCATGGTAGGCACCTACCAAATACATCCAATGTATGTTGATTTACCATTCTAGATGGTAGGTGCACATGTTTATTCCGAGTGCACATGCTCTAATTACTTAAGCTAACTTAGAAAACTAACCTATGCAAACTTAATACAGATGGTGAATTTCCACCAACATCCCATTTTAAGTGTATCTTAGGGAAATGTGAAAAGGAAGCTAAAACTTCATATATGGGTCTCAACAACTAGGCCTAATTAGCTACCAATTTACATAGTTCATGCTTGCTACTTTGGGTATTATAGTAACACGTGGTTATAACTTTAGGTCTTATGACAATTAGTATATGATTCAACCATCTTTGAGTGTCCTTGTCACCTAGGTAGCCACTCCATCTCATGGAGTTGCATGGGTAGCCAGCCTTTGTAATTTTTGACTAAACTTGGTAATGTTACTTGATACTAGGTTCACTCTATCTTCTTCAATAAAACTATGGATCCCACTTTTTCAGTTTTCTTGGTTACCCATGTACAATCAGCATAATTGACTGACAAATAATCCAAGAAAGATTACACCCAAGAAGCTATACAACATATACCCCCTTAATGTTGAATTGGGTAGGAAGGGACACTATCTCTTAAGATGACAACTCTGAAGTTGATGAAAACCACACAGAATTGGGAAGACATCATTTAACTTTAGAAGACGATTATGTTGAAGCTGATGGCAACCATGCAAAATTGGAAAGGCATCATAAAGTCTTCAAGTAGAAATGGTAAACAAGGCTCCATGAAGGAAGCAAATACCAATGATAATGGCTTAAATTTGTCGAAGTTGTGATGATACAAATTCAAAAGGCACCAATGGAAAGAAGAGTCAATGATTAACAATGCTAAAAAGATGGTGAGCTCGATGAATTGCATTAGTGGAATGGAACCACTACTCAAACAAAGAATGTTTTTTTTTTCGTAATACTAATAGAGAGGGATCTATTGAGGCCCTCGCCCATGTAGTATCAAAAAATCAATAAACCAACATCCATTAAGGACCAACATAACAATGCTGAAAAATGAGAGGTCAGAGGAGAAGAAAAGATCAAAACAAAAACAAAACAAAACAAAAACCTTGTAATAGTAGGGAGGAAAGACGACATACAACCCCAATACGATAAAATACAAAATACCTCAGAAGAACAAGGGCCAAAAACCTGAATACCATAGAAGCCGTACCCACCATCTACACAATAAAAAACAAACAGGAAACATAACAAGGGCTTAGAAACATGTAACTCACCAACCATCGACCCTTCCAAAACCATTTGGAGAAGCTTCTAGCACCCTAGACATCACATTCCATCCCCGAGCTGCAATTACCACCTACTTAGGAGCTGAGCTGCTAGCAACACCAGAGTTAGCCAGGGAGTCAAAACAGATTTCGTGAATAACCACATGACGCTTCTTGATATGTATTAGACCATCTCTAGCTAAAGCAATGAGTGTAAAAGAACTGTCCACCTCTAAAGTCCCGTTCTTGTGGGAAATGATTACTGTAGCTTGTATGAAAGCTATGTAATGAATGAATATATGTTCCCTATGAGAAACAGATTATGTAGCAAAAGCATTGCGATTTATGACTTGTTCTTGTGATTGTTCACTTCAATGTTTAGATGCTTTAGTTAAAGGCATTCTTGGATGTCAAGTTTTCTGTTCTCAACAATTTGAAATATATTTTTGTTACATAGACAATTATCTCAATTTTCATGGTTCATTTTCTTATTCTGTCATTTGACAGGTTGACCAGATCTGTGCTCAGAGAGTGCAAAGGCATATTCGCCACGAGGAGAGGAAAAATGGAAATAAAAAACAGGTAATTTATCAATATTATCTCTCTAACGCTTATGATAGATTGATCCTATGGTGTTATTGATGCAACGGAAACTATTGTCTTTCACACTGAACACATTTCTGTGTCTCACATGAAATTTTCTGAGCTAACATTAGTTTTTTATAGAAAATTTTTGTCCTCCATGCCAAACGTATTTCTGTCTTTAATATAAAATTTTGCTATCTGAGCTTAAACTGTTTTTATGTTAAATTGTAATTTCTTCTTGGAAAGATCTTTATAACAGTTGCAAATATCATTGATATTTTGAAAATATTTTTGAGATAACATCTTTTTTATCCAATCAAATTTGCAAAATCATGTTCTGAGACAAGGTATTGAAGATGCAGTTGTATATTTATTATTTATACTAAAAATTTGGTTTCTTACTTGACATTTGTGATACATCAAGCTTCTTTCGGATTCCGAAACAGTCAGGTGGATGAATCATTGCATGGAGAAGATTTGGCCAATCTGTATGGAGAGACTTGCATCTCAGGAAATACTGATGCCCATCATACCCTGGTTCTTGGACAAGTACAAGCCTTGGACTGCAGTAAGCTTTCTTACATCTAATATATTATTGATCTTAATTACTTCCTTTTGAATTGCATTAGAATTATCATTAAATATATGTAATGGTCTTAACAGTTAGGATGTAGTTGACAGTTTGGAGGCACTGACTATGAGCTAGCATGGCAACTGCAGCAAAATATACATTCACCTTGTGCTCTGATCATAAACCAGAAATATTTCAGCCACCAATCTTATGACCCTATGACCACAAGATGGAAATCAGTCCTGCCAAGAATTTCAAAACATAAAAAAAGGGGCTCAGAAAAAATAACAATGGGGATCACTTGGAATATCAGGAACAGAAATTTTGTTCCTTTCTAGGAGTACAGCTGGAATGGAATGCTACACCCTTTGATGCTGTGGTACAAAAATCACTAAAGGGTGAACTGCAAAGATGAGGCTACATCATATTAGCTGATTACACAAGAACATTAGAACAGAGAGAGAGACATTGAAATGGAGAACTTTTTGATGAGCTTAGCACTGAATTCCCTATCCAGTCTCACCCCTAAAAGAAATGATGACCACCTGCCATTCCAGTTCACAAATGGCAGTGATCAACTAGTGTGGAGTTGCACTAACTTTGGGGAGTGGACCGTGGCCTCGACATAGCCTGCTCATTGAGAAGACACAACCATCTTCATCAATGTGGGCTGGCACTTTGACCTAAAATCAAGCACTTCCTGTGGCTAGTTTTACATGGGAAATTACTAATTACAGATCTAATGAAAAAGAAAGGATTGATTATTAGGAAATTATCTATGAAATAAGGGCAATTCTGAAATCACATGCTGAATTTTTGTTAAAATTCGAAGTTGACTTCCTTCAATGGCTTATTACAACTGCAAGAGGGGTGTTTAATGTAGAATTTGAAACCTTCAAAAATAACAGATTGAAAAAACAGCTAAAAAATTGGGCAACTAAAAACAACAAATTGACCCATTTAAAATAACTTCCAAAAACGAAAAACTTATCCTTAAAAAAACAGTGGCTGACTTTTTCTAAAATAAGGGACTAATTTATAGATAAAATCCTATAAAATATCTTCCTAAAAATAGCTGCACCAAAATTTTCAGCAAACTGTAGAATTCATGAAGATGTCTTTAGTAGCATAGGACTTCATTAGCAACTGTTATCATCATCAACAATTTGGACAACTTCAGAAGCAACTACAACTGGAGCTCCAGCTGTTCAACTTCATCAGCATCAATAGTTCAACTTCGTCAACATCACTTATCCAACAACATTCTGCTAATCTGACATCAGATTTTCGCACATTGTCTCCCTTGATGTCAAATCCCTATATCTGTGACTTTGTTTTTAAATTTGAGTGTCCTTTAGTCATGATATCTGTCCACTGTTATTCTAAATGGCAAAATTGAATTTCAACTTTCTTGTCTTGTACCAAAATTCATATATAAAAGAAAGACATTTGGTCAAAGCAAATAGTCTGAATTTGTCATTTCACTTTTCCTTCTTAATTGGAGTTTGAAGCATTCAAGGACAAAAACCCTCTTGGTTTCCATTGGAGGTGATTCCATCGGGGAATCACAATTGTGCTGAATTGTTGGAGATTGTTGAGCATTTGCAAGATTTATGCATCAATGTTTCCAGCCCCTATAATGGCTGCACCCAACATTTATTGATGTTTCTAGCCATATTTGATGTTGTGCCTAGGGTTTGGATTATTTTGTTGTTGTTGTTGTAAGTCATATCAGACATTGGATCTGTCGTTTGGGGTGTTTTCTATCATACATCTTGCATCCTAGCACTGCTATACAGTTGTAACCTTGCTGATTTTGGAAATGTTAATGCTGATGCTGCTGATAAGGGTTTAGATTTGAAAAAATATCACATCATTGCTGCCCCATTCCCATATATGGTGGGGTTATTTGCTGTAGTTGCTGATTTTACAAGGGTTTCCAGATATATTGCTACTATTGGAGTAGTTTAATTACTATTTTTTGTCATATGTTGTTGATTTCCAAGCTCTAATTGCTATTGTAAGCGAAATTGCTGATTTGTTCATGAGCTGGAATCAATAAAGTACTTTCATAATTATTTGTAAACCTTTACAAGTGTAATGCCCCCAATTAGACAACCTTAGGAAATATGAAATCGTTCTAATGTGCACAGGCTGTAATGATGTAAAATATCAAAGTAGACACCAAACCCTACTGAAATAATTGGTGGTCAACAGTATAATTAGCAACAATTAATTTAGGAAACCCTTATCGATCAAATTATTCAACTATGAAATAGTAGACCCAACCTTCCACAATGCTGTTATGAATTTAGAAACTCTCAAAAGCGAAAATAATCAATTATTACAGCAGATCTGAACTATCGATGGCTGATACAACATTGGAAACCATTATATGATGGAAATATGACAAATATGGAAGCAAATCTGATGTACTAACAATTGATAACGATATGAAACCTTCACATATACCTCACAATCGATCATGATCAACGGATCTGATAATTTAACTTGATCACTAATGGTTGTAATCAAATAAGCATCAATTAAATTACTTACAGCAGCAAATAACAGTCCATCAATGATGGTGCCTAATATAACAATTTATTTCAGCCAATACACGATTAACAGCAGCCAAAAAAAACCTCATAGAATCACCCAAACTAGGACTGCAGATTTGTCACCTAGAATATTTATTTTTATTTCAGTAAAATTCACAATAAATGAACTCATAGAGGTACAGATTTGGCTGATGCAAATGCTGACAACAGCTAGTGTTTTGACAACCTTAGATGGTAGGGAATCAAAAATATTGTACGGCGCTTGGCAATAGAGGATGGCGATGGAAGTAGGGCTTGTGCGGCAGTCTAGAGATGATAATGAAACCAACAAATATTTGAAAACCTTCCAAACCAGCAGCAATATGTCTGAATAGCAGATCTATGTCTTGGAAAACCCTGGTAAATCAGCTGTAACATGGGTAAATCAGCTGTAACATGACTGTACGGAGGCACTATGTCATTTCTATGCAGATCCAATGATATAAACAACATCAAATAGGCTTAAACGCTATGCACAACACTTGTTTTAGCAGGAAACGTTGATAAAAGATTGGGTGCAGCAGTTATAAAGACTGAAGATCAATTATTAGTATTATAGCAGTTCCAAATCCTACAACAGGAGCAACATCAAGACTCCTCAAAACCTATCAATCCTTCAGCTGTATGGTGATGCTAGGAGTTGCAATGATGGCTGGAAACATTAAATCTGGGTAGATCTAAACCCTTATTAGTAGAAACAACATTAAACCTCCTCGAAATCAACAAATAAACACACTCGGTACTGTAGCACCATTGTAGCAAATTGAAAATGACTTCAAATCTTCAATCAATCTTCAACAAATCAGCACAATTGTGATCCTTGGATAGAATCATCTCTAATGGAAGAAAGAGTTTTCATCCTCATCCAAATATGGAAACCAAGAGAGTTTTCTTCCTCCCGATCTCCTACACCAAGGGTTTTCGTCCTTGAATGCTTCAAACTCCAAATTGGAAGGAATAGTGAAATGACATAATCGGATGATTTGCTTTGAGCAAATGACTTTCTTTTATAATTGCCTTTTCGGGCCCTCTATTTGAATTTACTTTTCCCTCCCAATAATTAAAAATACCTTGAAAATTACATGAAGTGTTTAAAAACACTTTTTAAATTACATATTGAGTTAAACGTTAAACTACTTTTAAAACATTACATAGGCCCTATAATAATATTTAAGTTGCCCCTTTGAGAATAAAGTGATCGGGCCCAACTTAAAAATATTATTAATTCTTCTAGTTCTGAAAAGGAGACATGACAACAAGTGCTGATCCAGGTTTATTGCTGTTGAAAGTGATTAATTTCCAATTATTTTGAGCTGTTATTTATCGTAGTAATCAAAACTGCTAAATATGATTGAATGTATGAGGGTTTCAGAATTATAACAGCCCATAGATAAGTCAGAATTGCTGTAATAATTGATTATTTTACATTTGAGGGTTTTTACCAAAGTTCATATCAGTTTGGGGGGTTTGAATCCGTTTTTTGGAGTTGAGTATTTTGATTGACAAGGGTTTGCAAATTGTATTATTGTTGATTAGCATTATTTTCAGTAGGGTTTGGCATCTACATTTGGTATTTGTTCATTTTATCAGCTTGCACATGTTTGGAAAATTGTCTATTTCCTAAGGTTGTCTGATTGGGGACATTACAAATACTGAATTTTTACTTAAGTGTATTGCTCCACAATTGTCATAAAATATCACTGCAAGATTTCTTTGTTCCCTTAGATCTTCCAAAACTCTTCTTAACCAAAATGCTTGTGTACATGCTACTATTAATGCAACATACTCTGCTTTTGTACTGGATAATGCAACTCCACGTAATCACTACACTTCCTAATGTAAAACAATGTCTCGATGTGCTCTTTCTATTATCTGATGATCTTGCCTATTTTGAACTAGAATAACCAAACAACTTTGAATCTTCAGCTGAATAATAATGGATTCCATGATCCTTTGTTCCTTTCACATAGATTATTATTCTTTTTGCTGTTTCTAAATGTCTTTTTGAAGGTTCGCTTATATACCTTGAAATAAATGATATTGCAAACATAATATTTGGCCTTGTAGTTGTGAATATATTAAACTTTGTACAATACTTTTGTATTTCCTTTCATCTACTTTCGGTGATTCATCTTATTTCATCAAATTTTCTCCAAATGCAATTGGTGCATCAACTCCTTAATAATCTAGCATATTAAACTTCTTCAACATAACTTGAACATACTTAGCTTGACAAATAAAGATCTTACCATGAGATTGGCTTATCTCCATGCCAATAAAATATTGCAAAGTCCTAAACTAGTTATTTCAAAATTCCTTCATCATTGCCTTTTTGAATTCTTTCTTCATCCTATTTGAGCTTCCTGTATAGATAAGGTCATCAACATATAGACATACAAAAATTGTTTCATTACTTTCCTTCTTGAAATATATTGTAGGCTCATTCTTGCTTCTCGCATGTCCATTTGCTAAGAACCATGTATCAATTCTTGAATACCATGCTTTGGTGATTGTTTCAAACCATAGGGTGCTTTCTTCAACTTGTAAACATATCCTTCTTTTCCTTCTTCGAATCCTTGTGGTTTGTTGGGACCCAATCTAAAAATTTTGAAATTCACTTAGGTCCTTGCTTATTTGGTGAATTTTGTCTATATTTTGCCTTTTGACTTCCCTCACGATCCTATAAATGTGTTGAGAATTGAAAAATCCAATATTATTCTAGTTTGGAGGGTTTTTCCTTTGTTTTTTTTGGTATTTTCTTTGTTTTGTGGGATTTCACCCTATTGCAGGACCTCCTCCTTCCTCCCATGTCTTGTTCCACATCCTTTTCCCCCTTTTGCCTTTTTTACCCCGGATGTGTTTTTGGTCATCTCCATAGTCTTCCTCATAAGTTCAAAATTCCAAGGATCCATAAAATTTCTAAGTTGGGCGGTTCCCTTGTTTTTTGGTGTTTTTTGTGTTTTGCGGGATTTCACCCTGCTACTGCATGTGGGAGATTCGCCTTGCTACTCCACATCCTATTTTGCCTAATTTCCCCCATCGCAGGATTTTGACCTCCTGCAAGGTGCCATTCTTGTATGATGCAACTTCTTCTTTGACCAGGGAAGATCTTTCACTTCCGAAATTAATATTCCCAAGGGTTTCCATCCTAGGGTTTGGTTGAACAAAGCTCAACTCCACAATAGCTCATAAAAAGATGTCAAGAAGTAAAATGAGTCTCCAAACTCCTTTTATATTTTCTCTTGGAACATTCCCGAAGATAATTTAAAATTACCTTTTTAATAAACCCTTAGCACAATATAAAGTGACTTTATAATATTTTTCTTTTTGGCTCCAGCTCAAGTCACTTTATAATAAAATTATTAATTAAATACAAGTTGTCTATAAAATTATAATTTGAGACAACTTTATTTAATTAAATGAATTATTCCCTCTCCGAAACTCTGAGTTAGCCTATGGGAATAAAATAGGCTAAATGATCATCTCCGACGGTTAGGCAGAAGAAGGGGACATTACACACCATTTGTTTTATAATCTTGCGTCATGTTAGTGTAGGATTAGATTAGGGTTTCACATGTTCATGATGTTCACAGAATATGAAGTAAACAGGATAAAGAAGTAGTAGTATAGTGCATCATACGAACATAACATAATTACTTAGAACGGACCATTGTATTCATCATTGATTCACAGGAAACATTACAATGTTCGTGACAGCAACATACATATTTCATTATGACCCCAATGTCTGCATATCAACTATTGTCTAATCACCGATATCTGACTACAATGCATTGACGACTTAAATACTCATGGCCAAGGTTGGTTGTGATGCCAACCGTTGGTACCGACTCCAAACTACCCGACCTGTCGGTTGGTACCGACAACTAATTACATCATTTGTTTACTTAAACTATTTTGCTGTCTACATCTATCCCCCCCTCAAAATTGGTCGTCTTCTAGACGACATTTACATCAAAACAACAAAATTATGACAGAAACTCAAAAACATCCTACTGAGAGTGGGGAGGTTGGGAAGACATCCCTGGGTGTACTGACGAGGTTGGGGTGGCTGATCGCTGTTGTGCTTGCAACTTCCTTGCTTCCTCGGTCCTTTGACGCAGCTGGTGTTGGGCTACTAACTCCCACTCTCTTGCTCCTTCAACATGTGACCAGCTTCCATGACTTGTGCCTTAGCCTTCACCACTTCTGTCTCCTTTGACTCAAGCTGTATTCCCATGTCCTTCATCTTAGCCTCCATCTCTATCAACTTGGCCTCTAAACCTGATGCCCTGGCCTTCTCTGTTTCAGTGGCCTCTGTTTGCTGTGCTAATTGTTGGTGGGATCTTTGAATATGCTCAGCCAATTCTTTCTTCTTTGTCTGTAGGGCTGCCTCACTCTCCTCCTTTTTCTCCAACATCACCTCTTTTTTCTTCACCTCATAGAATATTTGCTTGTATGCCTTCTGTATGGTGAACAGGGACTCTATGACCTCTGCGTCCCTTCCCCCTACCACTGGCCGTGAGCCTCTCCATTGGTCATGCATCTCTTGAGTGTCAATCTCTGGCCATCCCCTCGTTGTGAATTGTCGAGCAAACTCCTCACAGCCTTGCTGTACAAAGTTCCTGATTCTCCTTGCCTCTTGGGCCACTACTTGTGATCGTCCCAATCTCAGCTGTTTGGAGATCTCAGCTATCTCCCCCATGTAATTTGCCACATTCTCCAAGTCCTCCATGTACCTCTGAATGGTACCTATTGGGTCTGAGGGGTCGGGTCTGGAAAGTGTGAGGGTCAATCCCTCTGAAAATCCCTCCTCCTTTGTTGACATGGTTACTGGAGTGGTCGCTGGGGAGCTCATAATGTGCATGTAAGGTCCCCCTACCTCCTGTGTAGCCGGTACTGGCTGTGGTGGAATGTACTGCTGGGTGATCTGGCCAGTAACTCTGAGTTGCTCTACGCTCTCTGTCCCCCTTGGTGTGTTGCCCTCCTCCTGACCTTCTGTCACCATGTGTAGTGGGCTCAGCAAGGGTACCTTAGGCATGTCTACTGTTAGGCCAATGTCACTTAACTAGCTATCTATTTTGTCCTAACCTCCTGCCGATGCTGCTGGTAACTCTACCTGTGGTGTGACCAATCCCCCTACTATGGACGGTTCCACTGGTGAAGTCGTCACCAAAGGTGTGGCTGATGATGGTATGACTCCTGCTGACAATCTTATCCTGACTGGCAGTGTGGCTGTGCCTTGTGCCTCTGTACTCTGTGAGGGTGCTAGTAATGTGAATGATGCTGATTTGACTTTTGGAAGTACCAAAACTCCTTTAAGCTGCCCCCCTTTTTTTGTTGCTGTATTTTCCTCAGTATCCCTCATGGTGGCCTCTCTCACCACACTCCGTGTCATTCTTGGTGCAGGTATTTCATCTATGGATGAATCGCTTTCTACTAATGGTGACTGTCCCCTGTCTTCCTCTTCTTCCCCCTCTTCCTCTTCTTCTTCACTTTCGGTGGATGTTTCCCTTTGCTTCCTTTTCCTTTTTGGCCCATGAGTTGTATCAAGGCCCTTCCAGTAGAAGGCTGTAGGCCATCCCGGCTCTATCTGTGATGTCGGTTGTAATCCACCCCATTTGTCCGCTGGAACCTGGGTATGGACAACATCGAGAAAGAGGGCTATGGCGTGCTGCGTCATATAAAATACCTTGTGCCGCTGGGATAAAAATTCCCTGATCCTCTCTGTTAAATACCTCGCCCAGTTGTAAACCTTGCCAACACTTAGTCCAATCATATAATCGACCATCGACAGGGTGATGTCTGATGCCCTACTGGAACCCGTCAGTCTGCACTTCATGACATCCATGATACATTTCCATTCTTCATTTGCAAATAAATTCATCCTCAAACCCCGATTACCTGAATTCCAGATGGTGTCTATTTCTTTGTTTGAGAGGTCACTTCGGCAGACTCTGTGGATGAGGGTTTCTTTGTGCTGCTGGGTCATTCGGCCTGATTTCACCACACTCGAGCCGACGGCTGGAACCCCCATCACTGGCCCCGATACTCAACAATGGACTTGTTGGAGTGTTGGCAGAAATTGTCGACCATGGCTTTCAAATACGGCTCGAACTCCCTGGCATTGAAGTAGGGCATCAGTATGGCCTTGTCAACCTGGGCATGTTTTAATGCTATCTTCAGCACATTGTTTTCCGGTGCATTTTTCCACCACTGTTTGCACTCATTTTCTGTCAGGCTTTCCCAGGCAATGGCCTTCATTCCCGTATCCGCACTTGGTTTCTTCTCCTCCGATGCAATCTTCGGCCTGTAGGCTGCAATCTTCTTGCCCTTGTCCATTCTCTAATTTCTCTGACAACTTCGATGTTGAGTATTTGAATGCCTTTATCTTGTTTTTCTCAACTCCTTTTCCCTCCGGTGAACCGTGATTGTTCCTTAGTACGGCCCCCCTGAAATTGTACGGCCCTGGTGTACGGCCTCAATAGTGTCTCCTTGCACGGCCTCAGCACAAAAAAATTCTTTCTGGCAATTCCTTTTATTTCTGTCTGTTGTTGTTTGCAAAATGAGCTTGCACGTTGGGTTTTGAAGGCGGGGTGGTGTGGCTGGCCGTACGGCGTACGACTTATCCTTACGTCGTACGGCCTGGTTGTATGGTGTACGACTAAGCCGTACGTCGTACGGTTTGGTTGTACGTCATATGACCTCTCTCTCTCTTTTTAATATTTTTTCTTAGATCGTACGCCGTACGGCCCAGGTCATACGTCGTACGACCTGCTCTTTTTTGTTTTTTTATTATTACTCTATTTTTTCCTTGCCTCTTCGCTGCTGCATCGTCTCAATGGCCTCCTCGATTTTGTCTTCCACGACTTCGATTTTTGTCATGTGACGGAATATACACTGTATATACCCTTTCTATCCGAGGCAATCGTTGGAGCAGCATTGATCGACTTCTTCCAGTTCCCATATCCAATCCACTACTGTATTTTCATCTTGCATCATCCTCAAGTTCCATCCCATCGGTTCTTGGGTCCACTAGATTGTTCTTCCGTCGCTTTTCATCCTTATACTCTTGGTCCTGAACTTCGCTTTCCAAATTCGACTTCTTGGAATCTGGACATATGGGGTTCCCTGGTTCTTCATCCTTAGTTGTAGGACCTCATTCTCATAGGGTGACCTTTCAATTATGAACATGCTCTCTGCTACATACCTTCTCACCGGAGTTTTTATTTCTCTTGGTAATAAGAATTCAAACTTATCTCTTACCTTATTGCATTCGGCTATCCACCGGTTCCACGCCTGTTCCTCCTCATTCTGCGTGTCATCATCGCCATTTTCAATAATGTCGCTATCGACCATCCCTTCTCGAATGCCGGTTTGCATCATTCTCGGTCCAAAAAACCCGGTTACAGGTTCATATGGTGCACTCCGGAACCATATTCCATCGGTCCCCTTTGTTGTGTCTTCTAGCAATGCGTATCCCAACATGTTGATTTCTATTGTCTCTTCTCTTTTCTACTTATATTTCTTCAGTTTTGACCCGTTCACTGTATCACTGATTTGGGTTCCGTCAAGGTTATCCAGCCTTATAGCCTCATTGTCTAGTACTTCCCGTACCCTGAACGGTCCCAGCCAACGAGCTTTAAACTTACCAGGTTTGATCTCGTTACGACTGTTATACTTGAGAACTAACTGCCCCGGTCGGAAGTTCATTCGCTGGATGTGCTTGTCGTGTCAGAATTTCGTCCTCTTCTGCATCACTTCTGTGGACCATTGAGCCATGATCCGTTTTTCATCAAGTTTGTTCAATTGGAATAATCGTTCTTGTAGACTCTCTGTGTCCCCCAGTCTGTTTTCTACTGCTATTCTTAGGCTTGGGACTAGGTATTTGGCTGGTACCACTGCTTCTTGGCCATACATGAGTTGGAACGGTGTGTGTCCTGTGGTTACCTTGTAAGTCGTTCGATAAGCCCATAGTACGACTGGTAGTCTTTCTTCCCAGTCTGCCCCTTCTATCCCGTAGGACTTGTAGATCACCGAGATTAGTACTTTATTTGTTGATTCTGCTTGCCCATTCGCTCTTGGGTAGTACGGACTTGACAGTGTATGAAAGATCTTAAACTCCGTTGTCATCAATCTAATCACATGGTTGACGAAGTGTCCCCTACGATCACTCGTTAACTATATGGGAATGTCGTATCTTGTTACTATCTGTTCATAAATGAATCTTGCAGTGCTTAAGGCAGTATTGTCCTCTAGTGCTCTTGCCTCTGCCCATTTCGTCAAATACTCTGTGGCTACCACTATGTATCGACACCGATGCAGTTGGCTGACCTTCAATGGTCCCACAAAATCCAGTCCCCACCTCTTGAAAAGTTCTTGAGGTTGGGTTGGCCACAGGGGCATATAGTCCCTCCTCAATGGTTTCCCTACTCTCTGGCACGTATCGCACTCCAATACCCATTCTTTGGCATTTGCATATAGTGTTGGCCACCATAGTCCGGCTAGCAAAATTTTTCTAGCTGTGGCATCCGGACCCATGTGCCCGCCTGCGAGTCCTTCATGTGCTTCTTCTAGTACACCCCTTACTTCTTCCATGACACATCTCCTCAGGATATGGTCTGGTCCCATCTTATAGAGCAACCCATTAATAAGCTGAAATGTCTTGCTTTTCAGTGCAATCCTTCTCCTCTCATTTGAAGACATTCCCTGAGGGAATGTGGACGTCGACAAGTATTCACCAATCTTCTCGTACCATGATGGCAGTGCTACGATCTGGAAGAGATGAGTGTTGGGGAAGTCTTCATTTACCCCTTTAGCCGGTTCCCCTGACCTGATGCGTGACAACTGATCAGCTATTATATGACTCTTCCCTGGTCGCACTATGATGGTGAAAGTAAATTCCTGCAAGAGAAGTAGCCATCGACTGATTCTTCCTTGGATGATCGGTTTATTCACCAAGTACATGAGTGCTTGATGGTTGACGTAGAATGTGAATGGTGTTGCCAGCAGGTAGTGCCTAAATTTTTGCACTGAATACACCATTCCGAGAGTCTCCCTCTCGGTTGTGCTATAATTTTTTTTTGCCTTTGAAAGTAACCTGCTGGCGAAATACACCAGGTGGTCCAGACCATGGGTTCCCACCTGTGCCAATGTGGCCCTGATTGCAAAATTTGAGGCATCGACGTGTACATGGAACTCTTTATCTCAGTTTGGGTATGCCAGTATGGGTGCACTTACCAATCTGTTCTTTAGTTCCTCGAATGCCTTTTGGTGTTCATCAGACCATACGAATTGGACTCCTTGTCAGCATGTCGAGTGGGCAAGAGATCTTGGCAAAATTCTTGATGAACCGTCTATAATATCCGACGTGACCAAGGAATGATTTTACTCCTGTGATGTCACTCGGGGCTTCCATCTCCACGATCACCCGTATCTTATCCGGGTCTGCTTTTAGTCCTGCTTTGCATACAATGTGACCCAATAACTTCCCTTGAGGCACCATGAATCGACACTTTTTCGGATTCAGTGCCAACCGCGCGGCTCTGCAATGCTCCATGCATTTAGCAAGTGCCTTCAAATGTGTTTGCTGATCGCTATAGATCGACCAATCATCCAAAAATGCCTTGAAATTTACTATTGACATTTTATCAAAAATGTGCAAGATAATCCTTTGAAAGGTTGCCGGTGCATTACAGAGACCGAACGGCATCTGGTTGTATGCATAGACGCCGCCCTCGACCACAAATGTCGTCTTCAATTTATCCTCTTCTGCAATACTAATTTGGTTGTACCCCGAGAATCCATCCATGAATGAATATATTTCATGGCTGGCTACTTCTTCCAGAATTGAGTTTGTAAACGGGATGGGAAATGGATCCTTGATAGTAATTGCATTCAGACATCTAAAATCCACACATATTCTGATCTGCCCCCCTTCTTTTTTGAGTGACATGACAATGGGAGAGACCCATTTGCTAGTTTTTACTTTGAATATGATTCCGGCCTCCAACATCTTCTCTATCTCCTCCTTGACTTTGGCCGCATAATTCTTATTCATTCTGTATGGTCGTTTCCTCACAGGACGTGCTCCAGGTACCAGGGGAATCCTATGAAGACATAGTTCTGGAGGGATTCCTTTCAAGTCCTTGTACGTCTAAGCAAACACCTCCTTATACTCCATAAAGATCCTGAATGCCGCTGTTTTGAGTACGGGATTCCAATCATCCCCTGCCAGTATTACTCAAGGGTTACTTTCTTCACCCAGGTTTAGCTTCTCCATGGATGGTTCCTCGTATTTGATCTTTCCCTCGGCTCCAAAGTCGTGAGCAGGTGTACTATTTATTTCGGCGATCCCTTCTGTGTATTCCCCGAAGGTAGTCGGGAAAGTGTGTTGGTCATTGTTTCCTTTCGATTTGTCATGTTCTGTGTCTCCATTCCCTTGAGAGGTCTCGCCGATTTCCTTGATGGAGATCATGTTACATTCCGGCTTGAAGAACTCATAGTCCTCCATTTGCCAATGGAAAAGCCCACTCATTGAATCAGTTTCATCCTCAGAACATTCTTGTCAGGTTCTATTGGCCCTCTGCCAACTGACTCCCCTCCGTCTGAGTCGGAATCTGATGCTAGTTCCTCACTCACAGCCTGTGTTCTCAGGTTTATGACAATCTTCTTGCCTTTATTCTCTATCGACAATGTGTTCTTTTTCCAGTTATGGTTGGCTTTGGCGGCTATCAGCCACCCTCGGCCAAGTAATGCATCGTACGACGCATTTTGTGTTGTTATGACTACAAAGTTTAATCGAAAAAGTTGGGTGCCAATCCTTACTTTCTGAGCCATTAGCACTCCCAGCGCTTTAATTCCGTGTTGGTTTGCTCCCAATAACTGGAAATTTTGTGGCCATAGTGTAGGTTTCCCCAAGCACTTCCACGTATCTTCTGTTAGCACATTCACTCCCGATCCACCGTCGATTATTGTGTTTGTTAGATGACATCCACCAATTTCCATGTGTACGACGGCTGGATTCTTGCCATTGTTTACTGCCAACAGTCTCGGATCGATGACTTGTTCTCCCTCGAGCGGTGGCTCCACTATGATGTCTTCCTCCTTTGTTTGCCTGTTTGGTTCCCCTTCCATCACCTTCGAGATTGCCATTCTCAATTGCGGCATGCTCTGTAAAAGATCTGCTATCTGAGCCGATACTGTGGTTTGTAGCACCTGATTCACAATGCTCTTGTCTGACTCTGGTCGTGTGGTAGTTGTTTTTCTGTTCTTCCCTTCTGTTTCCATTGCCATCTCTACTTCCTTCCTAGCCTCCTGAAGTCTCTCCTCGGTTCGGGGATCTGGATATATCGCTTTTTTCCCTTGTGCTCGGGTGATCGCCAGGATCTCTTCATCATTCTCCTTGAAACTGATCATATTCACCCCTTTTTGCTTCGGGCAATCTTTTTCTTCGTGATCTCTAGGCCCACACCACTTGCATAATGCATTTATTGTGTTCTGATTGTTGTTCGGGCATTCTCTTGCAAAGTGTCCCCATTCGTTGCATTGCTGGCACTGGATCATCGGTCGCCCCTTGCTGTCGTACTGCAGTCTATTTCTGGGACTGTTGTTATTAATCCTTCTGTTATCTCGATATCCTCCAGGGGATGCATTCAAACTGTTCTGAGGCTTCGGGGGTGTCATCGGCAGAGTTGATGATTCTCCCTGTGTGAACAACACTTGGGTACTTCTTGCTTTCAGGTTAAATGGGCATTCCTTGATTGAATGTCCCATTACCTGATAGATATCACAAAATAACTTTCTTGGGCAGTTTGCTTTTACGTGACCTTCCCCGTTGCACTCGGTGCACCATAATTCTCGGCCTTCTTTAGTTGTTTCTTTATCAGTTTTCAGTTCTTTCATCATGCGGATCATGTCTCTTCTCAGTGCCTGAATGGTTTTTGACTCGCCTTCACTGCTGTCATCCCTCGTATTGTCATCGTCTTCAGTTCTTCTCTTACTTCGGGAGGATGTTTTGTTCTCACTTTCTATATCCATCGCCCGATTGTACGCTTCAGCGTACGATGATGGGGGTACGACTTTCATCTTTTTCCTCAACGACGAGACTAACCCTTCGATGAACCATCTCTTTTTCAGTCCATCCGCTGGTTGAGTTTCCAGTTTCCCAAGTAATTCTTTGAGCCTTCTATTATATGCCCTTACATTTTCATTCTTTCCTTGTTTGGTATTGTAGATTTCCGCTACAATCTCATTGTCATCTCTTAGAAGTTTAAACTCATTCTCGAAGGCTTTCCTCAATTCATCCCATGAAGTTTTCTGTGCTGCCCCTAGGTCTGTATACCAGTCAATGGCGATACCTCTTAGCATCGTTGGGAACGCTTTTACCCAATAGTCTTCGTCCTCCTGTCCATTTGCCACCCATATGGTTTCATAGGTTTTGCAGTGCCGGACAGGATCCTCTGATTCGTTCCCCATGAACTTCGGCAACTTCTGCCTTTCACTCGCCGGTGGAGTCACCATCTTTTTCTCGGGGTACCCTCTCTGTGTCTTTGACCCGATTGGACTGGTTCTACCGTGTCGTTCTGGTGTCCTCTCGACACTGTCGGCCACGTACGGTTCCCTCCCACGTCCGTTCCTGGCATCCTCTACACTTCGAGTTACCTCTGGTTCCTTCTGGTTCTCCCTCTGCACAGGGGTCTTGGGCTCAGGTCCTCTGTTCCTCGGCCTTTCGTCTGAAATGGACAATGCCACAATACGACGTATACTGTCCTCTAGTTCTTCTGTCAGTTTCTTCTCATTTTCTTTTTCTCTATTCGTTATTGGTGTTCTAAAATTCTGTTCATCAACTCCATCAACCCCTTGGTTTACTTCTTCATGTCGTTCATTTTCTTTTTCAAAAATCTATTTTAATCTTTTTCTGCGTTCTTGTTCTTTTAGTCTTAATGATCTTCTCACTATTTCTTCTGGTGTTGCTTGCCCCACTGGTATTTTATTCTTGTCCTTATTAAGCTGTATGGGCATTAATTATGCTTACCCTTCTCAGTTGTACGGCGTGCGATGGCGATCGGCGTCACGTTCCTCCTCTTGTTTCAGACGTTCTTCATACCTCCTGAGTATTTGTTGCCGTCGCACTTCCCTCTCTCTTTCTTCTCGAAGGTCTTGGAAGGTTATCAGGTTCCTTGCCAGAAGTCGAGGAATGCGGTTGAAAAGGTTATCCACTTCGCTATTGACACGCAGGTTTTCTGAAATAACCTCCTCTGGAACCTCTCTACGGATAGATTTGTCTCGCACGTATTGTTCGACTGATAATAACCACAGTTTGACCAATTCCTGAGTTACTTCATCTTTTCGGCTTCTGGGTTCATTCTCTTCTCTGTCGCTTCCCTCGCGTTCTTCTTGAATTTCTTGTACTATCTCTTCTACGTGCTTTCTATCTTGTACTTCCTCGTCGGTGTCAATCGGTTGCCCCATTACGCTGCCATTTCCTCGGCGCTAGTTACACCCGACGGTTTGCTTGTTCCTGACGATGTCACTTGCCCGATGTTCTCTGACGACTTACCTCGTCATCGACAGCCAACTTGTCATCCGATGGCCTCAGACGACTCAATCATCGATTTGTCACCCTCGACCCGTTTCCGAAGTGGCAACGGCGCCAAATGTTTACCGCAATATGGTGTGTTCACAGAATATGAAGTAAACAGAATAAAGTAGCAGTATAGTGCATCATACGAACATAACAGAATTGCTCAGAACAAACCATTGTATTCATCATTGATTCACAGGAAACATTACAATGTTCATGACAGCAACATACATATTTCATTATGACTCCAATGTCTGCATATCAACTATTGTCTAATCACCGATATCTGACTACAATGCTTTGACGACTTAAATACTCATGGCCAAGGTTGGTTGTGATGCCAACCGTTGGTACTGACTCCAAACTACCCGACCCGTCGGTTGGTACCGACAACTAATTACATCATTTGTTTACTTAAACTATTTTGCTGTCTACACATGACTCATTATTGCAAACCAGGAAACAATCATAAGTGACTTTTAGTGTTTAGATCATCAGAGAATCATGTTCTTGCATACCTGCACCTTGCTATTGTGTATAATATGTTAAATGCATTCACTTGTGGGAATTATAATATTGTTGTCATCTAGAGTTGCATATGCAAGGTGGCAGTTTCAGCTTAATTAGAAGTTTTATGTGCAATAGTTTGTCTTGACCTAGTGACAAATATAGGGGTCAAGTCTACATTGGGTATAGCTGCCATTGTTTTAGTCATGCTTTTTAATTGGTTTAAAACACTGTTAAGGAGTACGTCTAGGAATACCGTCCCGAGTCTAGCTGAGCCCAAAGTATAGGAGAGATTACCCACTCTCGTCAGTTGACCTTTAACCATCCTCAATCTATTGATGAGCCCCTGTTTTACCTTCTTGATGACCCCCCTGGCCTTGAAGGTGAAAACATCCTCTAGGATTGTGGACCTGTGGTTTTAGGACCCAACATGGTTGATCCACATTATTATACCCAATTCAAAACTCGGTGAGGGTGTTACATGATACCCCTTTTTTGTCATTAATTTACCGATCAGTTGTGTGTCAAATTTAGATCCGTATTAATAGTTGTTTCCAGACAAGTGGTAAAGTGTCATGTCTTGGTCTACTTTATCAAACTAATGGCTTTTTTGCAAATAGATTGTGGTTGCATATGTTTTGAGATTGAAATGATTAAGTTCTAGTCCGATGGCAAAGCTGACTTGGAGCCGAATGAAGGAAAGCGAAGCTAAGTCTAAGAGGTGCACTTTTAAAGTGTTAACATGTAGACTAGATGATCTGAGGAATCTTCTTCAACATATATTTTAGCTTGCGATTGCCAAATAGAGAGTCAAGCCAACAAAAGAGAAAAAATTCAAAAGTTGATAAGATATGTTGGTGCTCAAAATTGTAGGTCTACAATCTTAGAGGATTATCGTACCTTCAAGGCCAAGGAATTTTTCAATTTTGTCAAGAGGCTAGGACATGGGCTTATCAATAGATTATAGATGATTAAGGCCAACTATTGTGAGTGGGTAAACTCACCTTCATCTTTAGGCTCTACGAGGCCAAGAGGGTGTTCCCTGAGGTCTCGTCAATAGGATAGTTAAAGAGAAATAAAACATTAGATTCAAGGCCTTTATGTAGCCATACCCAATATGCTATGAACCCCAAGATTTATCACTAGGTTCATGTCAGCATTTACTACATACAAACCTACAAGACCTACAAGTAGATGGTAACTCACTTGTGCCATGCAACAAAAGATAACATTAGTACTATATCCGTAAGATGACTCCACTTAGCATTGCATACACATGGAAGAGGAGGACACACTAATATGACCCACAAAAAAATATCAGTTTCAGGACAACGTATAGTATATCATGATTTGCATCACTAGGTTATATCAGCATGGTGGAACCTAAACTACTAATACAACTAACAAGAGGAATTTAAGAGAAAAATGTTTGGCTTGTCACCAATTAGACTGATGCCTACTCCATTGGGCAACAAAGTCAGGATGAAGACATGCTTGCAAATCAACAATGGAATAGAGCTTGCACATATTACAAACTTATGAAACAAGGAATCTTGCAAATGAATATGCTTAGTTATCCTTAACAAATCAATAGCACCCCACATGTAACAAAAAGAAGACCATTACAAAAGAGTTTGGAAATTAGAATGCTTGTCATACATTAATCAAATCTTGTTACAATCATGTCAACAAATGTGGCAAGTGAGACATAAATTTGCAAGCAAAACCCTATTAGACTGCGCCTTCCCTTGATTTACACACATTTCATAATTTACAAAGGTGGGCATTCATCATTTGATGCCCTAGACAACCTTGAGACATAGTCCAATAATTGCTTCAATAACCAACCCTTTTTACATCTTTTTACATGTATATATGGCAATACAATTTCATTGTGCAAGCTAGGCGAGAATGCTAGAGTAGTCAATGAGTTTGCAGGTTGTCCTTGTTGCTTGCATCACGTCCACATGGGCTTTGGCGTGCAAATCCTTCATTTCCATTACATGTATAAAATGGTCTCAAATCTGTGCATTTGCAAAGTCCGAAGACATATACGACAACATGGGTGGCTTCAAAGATCATATCAAGCTGGAGGGGACCCATTAATGGTAGTCAAGTACGATGTAGGGAGCATGTGAATTGTTTTGGTGAGTTGTGGGAACCCGATGCAGAAGTGGAGATCGGTTGCAGACATGTCCATGGGAAGTTGGAAAGTTAGCAAGGAGAAGTATGGCAGGAACTAGGGAAATGTGGGGGCGACAAGGACTTGCAGAATTGGAAGCAGGGGAATTGATGAGTTCTTTGTTTGAGTGCGCCTCCTTGGAGATAGACGTGCCTGTGCATCAATAAGATAAAATATGTTTAATCAAACACATCCTCCTATTCTTCAATGCACCTCACCAAGGATGTCAAGGTTTTCAAGTATAAAACTGTGTCTAGAACACCTCACATGCGCCAAATCAAAGAGAAAAACATCCTAGATGAAGGTTGGATGTGCTTGTCTAAAGGGAGGAGCGTGCCTGATTGTAGACTCACGTGCCAAAGCAAGGATATAAAATTTTACTCATCCATTGTAAAAGCACGCGTTCTAGATGCTGGATGTGTCTCATCACTACAGAAAAGAAGTCATTTTGTTAAAGCGCGCTCCTCTAAGACCAAACACGCCCTATCAAGCTTTTTAAGGCTAATGCAAAGGCACATATATTTGACACTAGGTGCTCTTCCTGAAATAGTTGCGCGCTATTGTAAAGGTTTTCAAAATAAGTATGGTTTGTAAAAGTGCACGTGGAGATGGTAGGACATGCCTCATTAGAACAAAACTCAACTTTAAATTTTTATTAGCACGTGGACCTATTATATGGCATGCCTAAATATGGTGAATCTCTACCATTTTGTTAAAGCATATCTCCTAGCCATAAGGAGCCCCAATACAAGATGCATGTTCAAAGATTTTAAAGTTTAAAACTCTAATTTGAACTTCCAGATATTGGTCGACTATTCTTGTTAACAAAGGTGCCTCCATGCATGAGGCATAGCTACATTAAACAAGTCAGCAACCAAATCAGCACCCAACAGTTAGAAAAAGACAAATGGACAAGATCTAGTTAACATTGTGCTATTTTTAGCATTAACCAGACTTGACTCCCGTTTGGCCATCATGTAGGGGATGTGAGCTTTTGATGCATGATTGTATTATTTTGATCATCAGTTGAACTATAGTTGCATGTTTGTAATTTAGAATCAGTGGGCCAGATAAATTGTAATAAAGTTTGCATGCCATGCAAACGGCTAGAGTTAGGTTAGGAGTGCAGTTAATTATTTTATTTATTTTTCATGCAATCTTTGTAAACAGTATAAATAAGTGCTTTTTGCACATAGAAACAGTAGTAATTAGAGGATATAGAATCAATAGTATAGAGTATCAGAGTTAGGGAGTTGTATCAGAGAAATCAGTTGTATGAACATCAATAAAATGTCAATTCTCATGCTTGTATTATGCTGAAATGGCTATTTGTTGAGTATTCATTCCTATTATGATTTTGTGATCAATTCTATGACATTTATTATTCATGTTTTGCTGATGAATGTGTGCGTTGAAAGTTAAGTCACTTCAATAAGTTTGTAAGCTTTGTATTATAGGCAAAATTGAAGATGTAAGCTCATGACTTTGTACCGAGCCTTACAGGTGATTTAATCATAACATTCGTGATTATGTGTTTATGCGTTAATCTATCCAATCCATGTGCATTTGCCCTACTTAGTCTTTGAGTTTAACTGAATGGTGTGAGTGTCTAGTAGTAGAGTTTTCAATTTTAGTCAAAAAGTACAAAACCTTCGCCTCGTGTTGAGAGTGCATTTCAGCCTTTTGAATGTCGCAAACCCAAAAAGATCGTATCTTTATGTTTTATTCAATGTAAGTGTGGAAACACCTCTGAGAACACTGTAAAGTCTGTAAATTGCATGTAAGTGTGGAAACACCTCTGAGAACACTGTAAAGTCTGTAAATTGCATGTACATGTACAATTTTAGGTTAGTTTAGTTTACAGTGAGCTTCCCCTTCTAATTTGAAGAGCCATTTTACTACACATCTGTTTCATTTTGTGTCGCACTGAAAGGTGCGAAATAAAACGCTAACATGTTACTTCATGCTGAGGTGAAGCATGTGAATGAGATAGTGTTATTGATCTTTATATCAATGGAACCTTGGCAATTATTTATGTGAAGGTGAGGTTTGAGTTGAATGTCAGATGAAAATTTGGAAGTTATAAGCTGGTTTGAGATTAAGAAAGTTTCAAAATTGTGGCTTCAAACGTGTCCCAATGAGGACCATTTAGTATAACTCTATAAGACAATAAAATTACTATTTCTTTTTGAAGCAAATGATATTTAATTATTCACTGGAGTGAAACCCAAAATAATATAGTACACAATTAAACCATTTGATAACCTGTTTAAATTTGGGTATCTACCAAAACCATTGGATAGCTACCTAGAAAAAATGCTTAGCATGAGAGCTAAGAAGAGAATGGTAAAAACAAAAAAGTACATCCACATTGGATTGGACATAGCATATAGTGACAGATAACCAACAGTATAAGAATATGCTCTTGGTACTTGGGCATGCTTTTTGGGTGTTTGACTGTTTAAGTAAATCTGATAGTCAATGCTAGATTAAACCAGTTGCCACAAATTGATGATGAAAACTTTACCATATTTAGACTATTGTCCATTTCATATGGGATTTACAAGTTCTAATCTGAGGAAAGGACCCTTAACTATTGGGTAGGATTCACCTACTGATTAGGATCTGTGGGATTTAAAAACTGGTTCTTTTGATCACACCTGATCTTTTTGGATTTACTGCATCTAAAGAGCAAGGGATCTCAGGTTTAGCAAAACATTTGAGAAGCTATAATATACCCTTTTTCTCTGATCTTATTCTTTTATATATTATTTGCTTTCTACAGAGAAAAGCCACCATACAACATTTGTACTTGGGAAGGAATCCTCCAGTATTCACTGAAATGCGTGCTCTTAGTCAATCAGAAGATGATGACCACATGGTATGTCTGTACTTTTAATTCGCCATTGTACCAGTCAGTGAATTTCAAAATATCTGTGTTTTTCTACAGCTGTGGCATGCATGCATGTGTGTGCGTTTGTATAGGCTGACATGAATACTTCTCACATATAGGTGCTGGACCTAGGAATGACTTTTCATTCAGCAGAGGATATGAGTGCTGTGATTGCAGTACAAATGAGAAAGCGTCTTGGTTTTGGCATGTGGACAAAATTGCACGTGACAAGCATGCAAATTGAAGGGAAGGTGTGATTATGTTATTGCCCTCCTTTGATCCATGACTTGGTATTACTATAGACCTTTAGTTTTATTCTAATATTTGGTTTTGTCTGACATTTATGAGCTCATATCTGGCAATTAATGTGAGAATGAAGCAGACCAAGGGAGATGGTAAAGGAGACTGCAATGTATTGAATACTTGTGGTTCCCAATGCCCTTTGACACTGTACATATGAAGATATCTAAGGAAACTATGGACCGCAAACTTTCTTTTTTCCTTATCTGCTTAGTATAAATCTGCATTTTGTAATAAAAATTTTCGAGATAAAACATCATTAGTTTTAAATCCTTGAATAACATGTTTTCATGTTGTTTGCTTTGAAGATTGTATATATATGTTGTAATTATCTTGTTAAATGACACCTTCCACTTGTAATGATGAGCAAGCTTGCATACCAATGCATAGATCATGCATATTTCATTGACTTGCAAGTTCCAATAATCAGTCCTAGGTTTTGGAACTAACCACAGACATATAATACATGTTTACATGCATTATGTACTGTTTGAACTTTCATGCTAATTATTTTGTAATTGTATATACATATGCATGCATGCACATTGCCAATTTGGTGCAGTTGCTTATGTCCCATGATGCAGATGCACTCTTTGGACCATTAGGTTTAGATCTTTGAATGAGTATAATAGATTGGCTAACATGTTTTCATGTTGTTTTCTTTGAAGATTGTACATGTATGCTGTAATTGTCTTGTCAAACCATACATTCTACTTGTAATGATGAGCAAGCTTGTATACCAATATGAAGATCACACCTATTTCAATGACCTGCAAGGTCTAATAATCAGTCCTAGGTTTTGCAATTATCCACAAACATATAATACATGTTTACATACGTTATGTATTACTTCATGCTAATTCGTTAATTACTAAGTTACTGATCTTGGTTCAGGTTTGCTGGTTTGGTTCACTGATCAATGATTTTTTTAGGGTTGGGTTTCATCCATACAAAAACATATAAAAATTATAAATATATACATATTTGCAGCCTAAAAATAGAAATATTAGAAGACAATATACATATTTCCTAATATTTTTAATGTACAAGAATATTTATGAGTCTTATAAAATATTAATAAAGTTAATATATAATTTAATAATAAAATTAATATTGATAAGTATTTATATATTATTAATTTTAAAAATTAATTAACATTATGTTTTCATAGCCTTTTCCATATTAATATATTACCATTATTGTACCTACCTTTTCTCTCGACCATCCAAGCTAACTATAGTTTGAGGGCAGGGAATATTCCACAAATGCATGCATACTTGGGGATCGTCTTGCTTAAACTATTGTTGGAAATGTCTTCAATTTGGGCATATTTTTGGATCCCATGAACAAATGGAGATCGATATAAAAGCATATTGTGTTATTAACATTATGTATTGGTATTAATATGTGAAAGCAAGAGAAGGGTATGAAGGGATTTGTTTGTGTGTGAGGCTTGCAATAAACCATACAACACAGGGGAGGGCCGAACCAATTAAAATAAACAAAGTAGGGTCACCAAGAATGATGGATCCATTGGAGGCAAACCAAGCATTGGTGCAAAGAAACACTAGGCATAGACAACCCTCACAAAATGCTAAAATAAATAAATAAAAAAATTCAAAAAATCATAGGTTCAGTTTGGGTTCTACTGGATCCTCCCAAACTTGTGCTGGGTTTGCTTGAGTTCATTTGGGATGAACCCATAGTCTTTTTTCTGCCCCTCGTGTGAATCCTTGATTGCATTGAATTGGATCCTGAACCGGTTTCAAATCGAACTTGAATCCAAGGCCTCTGGCTGATGAATTGGTAACTTAGGTTACTTATGTATACATACGTATGCATGTGCATTGCCAATTCAATGCAATTGCTTGTGTCCCTAGGTGTAGATAGACTCTTTGGATCTTGTTTGGGAGGAAATTTTAAAATTATCATATCCTCTCTATCAACTTTCACAAGTGGCTTACATGGCTCTATTAGGAGCCTAGTCATCACTTGTAGAACATGTGGCAGTAACACAATAACCTAACTCCTCTGTAGATTTGTCGCACACATCCAATGGCATTTGCTATGATAGACTTGTTCCACATAGGCATATGCAACATGCTTCCTAGGTAACGACATGCAATTTGATAGTTTGCAGGGATGACATACGGATGTGGAAAAAATGCGGCAATAATGCGAAAAAGAACATTGAAAAAATGCAAATTTTTGGCTTTATAAGCCCTATCCACCCAAGGTAAAGAAACACACTAGCATTTCAACATTGTTAAACAAATTGAAAGGATTTTATTGGGGATTTGAAGAGCGATTTTGTGGAATTTCCAATTTGTAGGTTAGTTTTTTTTTTTTCCTTTTTTTCTAAGCATATAAAATATTTCTAGTAGGTTAATTTTTTTCAACATGTAAAATTTACAAATTTAATTGTATTGAATTCAATTTATGTAAATTTTTTTTTGCTGATTTACAAAAGTCTATGTCGATGAAATTGTTTTTTTTTGTTTGAATATAGGATTTATGTTTTATAGTAAACAAATGTTTTTATCAAATTAAGTAATGTGATTGGTATTCAATTACCATGTTATGTTTCAATTTTTTAAATGCATTTACATGATTTAAACAAAAAAATTCGTGTGCAAATTGTTGTAGTTATTTGAATGCTATTTTTTGTTTTCATTAATGTTGTAGATTAAGATACAATAGCATCCGGTTTTGCATCAAATTCGAACTCAGCAAGTGGAAGCCGCCCTGTTGAAAATAAACCCATTGGAAGTCGTGACCCTGCTTGGAAACATGCTGTAATGGAACCGGTAGCAGGGAGTGTCCACATTGTAGGCATTCTTAACTATGATGCCAAGTTGTGTCCACATGCTCCAGAAGAGGTGAAACAAGAGATGCAAACCTATGTTACCAGGTTCCTTAGGAACCCCCCCGTACCAGTATGGGTCCGGTTCGGGTATTGGTCCTGGGCCAGTTCAGCTCTGGGTTCTCCTAGGGTCTGCCTGGGCACCCCGGGTTCCTTGCTGAGAAGGACCCACAGGGAACCCGAGGTGCCTAGGCAATACCCTGGGAGAACCCGAGCAGAACCCAGGAGAACCCAGAGGGACCCATAGCGCTTGGGCACCCAAATTTAAAAAAAAAAAACTTTTTTTACATTTTTTTATACAAAAAAACCTCTAAAAGCACAAATAATTTTAAAACATATAATTATATATAAAAATAAAATATATTATATTATATATTGTTATATGAATTATTAAAAATATATATTTAAATAAATAAATAAATATATAGTTATTTAAATATATATTTTTTAATAATTATATAACTATATATATATAAATTAATTTACATATAATTATTAATTATATTTAAAATTCTAATATATTATATTATGTATAGTTATATATAAATTAATTATAATATATATAGATATATATATTTTTAATAATTTATATATACTATCTATTTAAATTAAATTATATATATATATATGTTGTACTGTACCCAGGCCAAAAAACTTGCCGTATCCGCATACCCGGACATCGTACTTGTACCCGAACTCGTACCAGGATCGACAACTTAGATACAAACACTTCTTGCATTGTTGGATGAGAAGAAATTAGAGAGGGCAAGGGCACAAGCAGCCCTTAATCTTGATTTGGCAGCAAAAACTGAGGTAGATACAACAGGCATTGTAGGCTCTAGTTGCGGTCCACACATATGTGGCACATTCAGCTCATCTAGCTCGAGTAGAGCCTTGTCACAAGGCAATTTTGTGCCTAGAACATACCTAGAGAACAACTTTTATTGCAAGGTATAGGGTGGAACAAGTAGGCACACAAGGAAGTAGAAAAGGCATGTGCAAATTTTTGGTATTACAACCACCTTCCCTTCAACATGGCAAAGAGTCCATACTATAGTATTTGGTGATAGCAGATACAAAGACAGTTGTGGAAGATCAAAAGTAGTGGCAAAAAGTTTGGATGCACCATTCTTTCATATGGGTGGAGGGATGGAAGGAATTGCACCCTCATCAATTTTTGGGTGGCTTCAAATGGTGAGCTGGTTTTCTTGAAGTCAATTGATGCCTCCAACAAATAAAGAATGTAGAAATTTTCAGGTTGATGTTGGAGGAGATTGTTTAGAGGTGGGCATACAGAATGTTGTGCAAGTTGTCACTGACAATGCAGTGACATATGTGGCAGCAAGAAGATTGCTTCAAGAGAGGTATACATCACTCTTTTGGATCTCTTGTGTAGCCCATTGCCTTGACCTTTTTTTGGAGTACATAGACAATATTGATTGGGTGAGATCGATTGTAGAAGATGCAAGGAACATTACAAAATATATTTGTAATCACCTTTGGGTTCTCAACTTGATGCGAGATCACACCAAGGGGAAAGAACGTGTGTGACTATCTGTCACAAGGTTAGCAACTAACTTTCTAATGTTGCAAAGATTTAAAGTTCATTGACATCCTTGGAGTAGATGTTTGTGAGTCAAGCCTGGCTAGACTGAACATATTCAAAGAAGGTTGATGGAAAGAGGACTACAAAGACAGTTTTTCATGATGCTTTTGTGAAGAGAGCTACAAAGATCGCCAAGGTAACTTCAAATTTCAATTTAAATATCAAAATAAATTCTTTATTTTGAATTTCTAAAAGCATTTATTTGTAATGTCCCCTTTCTAGCTACAGTGTTAGTCTATCATTGGGTTCTCGTAGACTGACAATTTGGTTAGGGAACCATGGTTGGATTGGCCCTGGATGGGCTATTCAGTGGTGTAGATGTGGTTTGAGTCCAATGGTTCCAGTTGGCATTCTCAGAGTTGGCTTTGATGGCTTATGGACCATACTTGCTATTTTTAGTAAGTTCGGGGTTGGCGTCATTTTGGGATTTTCAGAGCGAGATTATATTCGTCTCGTCGAGACCTTTCTGGCGAGCTAAAGATCATTGAATTCCGATATCATCTTGTTAGTTATTTTAAAGTCCGTAAGTTGAATTAATATATTTAATTGGGACTTTAGTGTTATGTTGTAAAGTGACTATGAAACAAAAATCAAATGTCACTTTAGTAACTTGGGCGTCCATCCCTAGGAGGATGAATAAAGTGTTATAAAATATAATACTCCCTCCTAAAAGCCAACGCCCACATGGGAAGGAAATAAAAGATGAAAAAACAAAGTCATTTGTTATGCTTGAGTTTATGATATTGCTTGATATTTGCTCTGCTAGGGTTTCTTGAGAGGGTTTGAAGAGGATTCGAACTAGAGGCTATTGAGAACGAAAACTCCCTCTAGTAACAGCATTCTACAGATGTGCAATACCAGCCAAAGGTGCTATTGATGGCGGATGCATCCAATATTCACAAATGGGCTTCAATGGAGTTTATGTGTTGAGGGTTTGTAGAAAGACATGACATATTCTTGCATATTTCATGGTGTTCTTCATTGAAGATTTTGAGATTGATATTATTGGAGATTGAGCAGAGATTGAAGTGGATTTGTGGACTGTATTTCATGCACTTGCTGGCCGTACCATCACAACCCAGCCGTACCATTCCTTTAGTGCATTTGGAGGTGTTTCAACCAAGTTTCTTCACTCAATCTTGGGCGTAGGGGTACATATGGAGAGTGCAGATATTTTCTGAGTTGCTGCAGACCTATTTTGCAGATTTCTTTTGCTGATTTCTCCTTGGCTGGCCGTACCATTTGGTCTGGAGGTGACATGGGTCTGTGAGGACTCATTCTTCATTGGTTATTGCGACAAAGTTGCTGATACTGAGGCGTCTAGGGCCTATATATTGATTGTAATCCTTTGCATGTTCAATACAAATATTTCTTGGGGATTTTGGAGGATTTCGGTGATACCCACTTGTTGGTCCAGTCCTAGCACATGTAAGAAGTTGTAAATCTGAACATGGGTATGTGATAGTAATCAATATTTGGCCATTTTACCATCTGGGTCTTTCATATTTTCTTCATATCTGTTGTATATTTTCTAAGTTTGAAATAAATGCTCAATATTGTATTGTTCCGGCAACACACATTGCAAGAAAACTGAAACACCTTCTGCATCTTCTCTCTAGTCTAAAAGAACACAATAAAAATTAAAGATAACACTAAAAAGATTTAAAAAAAAGAACCAACAGGTGCGGCACATTACATTATTTTAATTGTAACTTGTAAGTTTGTAAATTTAATTTGTTTGTACTTTGTAGGTGTCGGAGCCTTTGGTGAAGGTTTTGCACTTGGTGGATGGGGAGCAAAATCCAATGTGATACATTTATGAGGCCATGAATAGGGCCAAAGAGGCCATCCAAAACTATTAAGGGGGGATACAAGTAGATTTTCCCTCATTTGGGAGATCATTGATTGGAGTTGGGAACTGTTGATGTGTTTTTTATGCACATGCAAACTCAGAATAAAATACTAAGTATTCTATCCTCTCTTGAATAAAGTCTCTCAAAGGCTAAACGATGTGATCCATGAGACAACTCCAAGGTTCATGATATGTCAGGTCTTGACTTGCAATGGATAGACTCAGTAGTTGATGTGATTTTGCTGAAATTCACAAAGGAACTTATGCTGAATTGACTCCTTATTCCATTCTAAATATGTTATTCTCCTTCTTGTGAAGTGGAACTTACTCTAACCGGCTATGAAAAGAAGGCAAAAGAGAAAGGGTTAAGAGAGTCTAATTTAAGGACAATGGTATAATGAAACATGCTAAGATAGACAAACTCCTCATAAACCTAACTCCGCTTCGCCATGAGAACCAACAACTACACGAAGTAGGTGCAATCTTCTAAGGTAACCCAATGATTTTCCTATTGCAAACACACATCCAAACACCCATAGCTGGTGTAGCTTGAACAAGTATTCACAATCGAACTTAAAGCAAATGGAAGTTCATGCTAACTTTGCAAAGTGAGTTGCCTTCGACAATCCACAAAAAGTATGAACCAAGAGGAATTCATCAAATATCTTTGCATATACTCATTACATCAATGAACTTCTAATCTATTTCTAAGCTACTTGGAAACATTTCTCCATCATATTCGAGAATTTGAAACCATGCTAACATTCCATCACCACACAAATCACCATGAGAACCAACAATGAGATTGTATTGATTTTGGAAATGTATAATTACAACAATTTCACAATGTCTCTTCAATGACTTCAAGAAGTCTCCTCTAATCTACCCCTATTCTGATAGCATCTACTCCTACTCTTGATTGACTATCTTTTGCAAATGAAAGAAGTGAGCCTTTTATAGACTCCACAAATTATATAAATGGCCAGGATTGATTTGAGAATCAATGGCCAAGATTGAGACAACAAGGTAGTTTGTTACAAAAGTTACTATTTTTAGAACATTGAATGTGGACGGATGATGTGGCAAGTTGTGATTGGATCAATGTTGTTGACATGCACCTCAACATCGAGCAAACTGGTTTGATTTTCTTTGTGTTCATATTGCTTGAAATATTTTCCCAAATTTTGTCATCTTTTGGAGTAGTCTTCGAACTTGGATTTTCACCTCTGGAACTTGGCTGCTTCGAACTTGAAACTTGGGAAATTTAGAATTTCTTCTTGTTGTCGATGCCTTAGTGTAATTTATGGATTTTTGATGCTCACGCTCATTTCTCTTCTTATGACTTTCTTGATGATGTTGTGCAGGATGCAAGATTTTGGCTCTGGATGATTGTTTTTGAATTTTGGAGTAGACTGGTGTATGATGGATGTCTTTCTTTGTCTGGCACATGGAACGGATGACTTCTAGAACTTGCATGTGGAATGAGCATTTGGATGATGGCTTCCTCTTCGAATGCTCCGAGATGGTTTCCTTTGATGAATTTGACGATATTCCTCAATCTTTATGTAGACTCTTGCCATTCACCTTCCTTGAAATAATCTCCTGACTCACTTGAATTTGCCTTGTTCAAGTTTATCGTTCACCTACAAAATGAAACATCATAAATCATACTAGGGTATATGAGAAAATCCAATGACCAACCATGCACTTTCCTTAACCCGTTCCTATATTGACACCCAAAATTTGCCCCATAAATTGTGCAAAAGAATAAAAGTAAGACAAGAAGTTGTTAAAACATTAAGTCTTCCACCCAAATTATCTTAACTTCTGCCTTAAGCACTGCAGGTCTGCTTTAAATAAGTTTAATTTGGCTTTTGAAACATGTTTTGCAATGTATTTTGGACCTTCTTTTATACCTCTCTCACCTCCATTTCATTCTAGGTCGGCCTAATGTATGAACTTAACTTTGGCGCTGATTTTATGTATGCATGCATTGTAAAAAGCGCAGCTTTCATGTGCTTGTGCATTTGAATGTTCATGCAAGATGAAGGTGAAAGTGCGCCTAGGGGGAAAAGAGGCGCTGATTTTATGTTAGTTTGAATGGAGCGTTGATTACAAGGGTGTATGAAATGTGTGCCTAGGAGTGTTAGGCGCTGATCTTGTGTATGCATGTATTGAAGAGGCTTATGCAAGGTCTAGTTAAAAGTCCACCCCAGGAGAATAGGTGCTATTTCTCTTGACTATGTATAGTTTGCATTTTTCGCAATGCGAAGACCTTGTGTAGGTGCACCAAACATGGAATGAGTGCTGATTTTGAGTGTATTCGTATAAAGCACAAAACTTGTAAATTACAAGACCCTCTTCTAGAAGCGCCTAGGCGGACTTTTTATGTAGGCTTGCATAAAATCTAATTTGCAAATTGCAAGGTCGTCTCCTAAGTGCGCCTAGAGGTCTAAGCGGACTTTTCATGTGTCTATGTATAAACTTACAAATGCAGACACCCTCAATAGGTGCACCAAAGAGGATGTGGGGACTTTTTGAGTGCTCATGTATAAACTGTTTTATGCAAGATCTCTTCTAAAGTGCGCTTTTGGGCGGACTTTTCATGCCTCTGTGTATGATGTTCGTTTTTTCACAATGCAAAGACCCTCAAAAAGTGCACTTTTCCAGACATAGTCAATTTTTAGCTCCTGAAATCCAAGTATATTTCAAAATATATTTAAGTATATGCTCAGATATTGTGAATTTCCTATACTTTAAATATTTTGAAATCTACTTCCAGGATGTTTGAGATATGTCTCGGATCCATGAGATTTAACATGCATATTCTAGATTTTGGACGATCCACAAGATTTCTGAGTTAGTCAGTTTTTCAGGGTTTCAGGACATGCATCAGGGTTCTGTTGTGACCAAATCACACATCGCCCCATTGCAAATGGGGACCCCCTTTTTTTGAATTCTAGTGCTTTGCTAAGTCCAGGATGATGTCCTTTGCATGATGAAGTCAGTGGTGTTTGAGTCTTAGAGCCGCTTGATGACCTGATCCTGATGTTTGAGACCTTGAAAATGACTAAGTCTGGTATCCTGATCCTGAAGATCCTGAAAATTGGCTAAGTCTGAAATCGGGTGGATCCTCAAAAATCTAGAATCTGCATGTTAAATCTGGTGGATCTGAGACCTATCTCAAACATCCTGAAAGGTATATTGAAAAATATTTAAAGTATAAGAAATTATACTTTAAATATTTTTCAATATACCTTACCTCGGGTACTGTCAGTTCTGGGCGCAAAATTGCTCTAGGGTCACCTCAAAACTCCGCCTAAAACTTAGGGCACCTTTCATCATCTAGACAACCTCAAGAATGCACCTTGGGCAAGGAGAGCTTAAAACCAAAGCGCCTTGATTGAAATTGATGTTGGGAAGTTTGAAACACTGCAAATTTGACAAGGAAGAGGCATTTAGGTCTAGGCGCCCTTTGCATGTTCAGATGATCATAAGAATTGTGCCTTAGGTTAAAGTAGATGAGTTTAGGCGCCATTTAGTGTTGCTTTTGCCATTTAGGCGCCTTGGCAATAATGTGGATGAACAACCTCAAGCTAAGCGCCTAAAGATGAGGTGGTCTCACAGGGGTATAATCAAGTGTTAGAGAGCCTAAAAAAATGTCAAGAATGAGCAAATAAGTCTAGGCGCCCTTCATGCATCAGACTACTTCATTTTGGCGCCTTAGCATGAAAGAGCATGATATGTTTCAACTAACTCCAATCTTGATGTATGTTTGAGATCCTGGAAATGACTAAGTCTGATACCCTAATATCCTGAAACACTGAAAAATTGACTAAGTCTGAAATCTGGTGGATCCTCCAAATTCTATAACCTGCATGTTAAATCCGGTGGATCTGAGACCTATCTCAAACATCCTGAAAGGTATATTGAAAAATATTTGAAGTATAAGAAATTCATCTTATACTTAAATATATTTTTCAATAGACCTTACTCACTTGGACTTCCAAATTTAGGCGTGAATTCACTCAAAGAAGCTTAGGCGCATTTTCCCATTTGCAGAGATCCAAATTGGCGCCTTAGGTGGAGGACAAGTTTCAAACATCTCATTCAATTGCGCCTTGATGGATAAGTTGACAAAATACCTTAAGGATTGGAAATTTGATGAAATAACCAACATTGTGAGTTAGGCGCCCTTTCTATGTTCAAATGATCATCCATTTGCGCCTTGAATTGAAGTAGGCACACTTTCTTGTTATTAACAACCACCTTTGAGCGCCCTACACCCAGAAGATTGGAGAGATGATATTATGGCGCCTTGGAGTGCATGGTGTGGAAAAACCTATTTTGCCGCCCTAAGACTTTGAGAGCATCACCAAGGAGTGCTTAAGGAACAAATTGACATCATAAATAGGCGCTTAGATGGTGGAAGATTTCTAATTGACTTAGATCAACAAAATAACCCCAATTTGCGCCTAGAAGAGGATTTGGTGCCTAGTAGAGGATTTGGCGCCTAGAAGAGGATTGAGCGCCTTGAAGGATAGAAGTCCTTTAAGACCTTCACAACTATCTAAAACATGAAAAAGGGCCAAGTGTGAAGCCATTAATCCAAAGCGCCCTTTCACTCCTTTACTAGCCTATTCAGTCGCCTGGAAAATAAGGTGTTAGGAATCTTGAGAATTTGCATCTAAGGATCAAAAAACCTCATTTTTGCATCTAAAAAACTCACTTTGGTGCCTTGATTTGAGATGAAGGTTATGAACCCACAGGAGCGCCTAAGGGATTTTGAGATGAGCATCATCAAAACACTCAAAATTTGCACCTAACTTGGAGTAAAGTGTGTTAGGCGCTTTGACTTGTCATTCTTACCTCCAATTTGCGCCTAACACCCAAGGGAGTTCTAATCACCAAGGAGCGCCTAGAAAGCAAAGGATAACTTTAAGGTGTGTTTTGATCATTCTAAGTCTTTAAAATTGCAAGAACACAATGAAACCTAGGCGCCCTGCACCTTCCTACTATCTCAATTGGCGCCCTGGGGTGAATCACATCAATTACCTTTTTGAAGTGCGTGCCTTAAAGGAAAATGCATGAGTGACCTTTTGGTGATGAATCCCTAGATGATAGAAGTCCCTCTAACTCATCTCCAAGTGTTAAGAAGTATGAAACATGTTGAATCAAGTCATGAAGTCTAGGCGCTCTTTCCATTAATATAAACCCATTCTGGCGCCTAAGGAGGAGTTTGCATTGAAAGATGTTTTTTGAGTGAATCTTATAAGAGAGATTAACTTCCTTAAACCTTTGCAATTGTTAGAAATCATTTTAAGTGATAAATGTGGGACTAAATGATGTTAGGCGCTCTTTTGTTCTCCCTTTTACCTATATGTGCGCCTAAACTTGATGACTAGTTGTTTATATATTTAAAGTGATTCTTATCTTACAAAGTGATTAATATTGTTTATCTTGTCTTGTAGGAACGTCAATGGACTTAAGGAGCAAGCGCCTAGGATCACTTTCAAAGAAGATCATCATGTTAAAACACCTCATCATCATCTACTCTTCAAGATCATCATCAAGTTGCATCAATGAGAGGAGTGTTGGTGAAGCCAAGAAGTCATCAAGGACAAGTACCCGAGTCACCTTCAAGTTGCAGAGGAAACCTTTCCAAAAGATCACATCAAGTTCAAGTATACTTCATCAATGGCATCATGTTCGAAGACTTTCATCCATCCAAGCTTCATGTTAAGTTCTACAAGCTTCAAGTGAAATTCTTACAATCTTCAAAGTTTCCTTGAGAGGTCATCTACTTCACATCCAAAGAAGGTGTTATGATCTACACTCCAAGAGGGTCACTTCAAGGATCATCGTGAAGGATTACTTCATCAACTTCTCCATTCAAAGACATTGCTCCATTTGTTGCACGTCCCTCTCTTCCAACGCTCAACATTCAAAGATACTTCATCTATTCAATTTCAAGTTCTATTGAAACTTCAAGTCTAAGAGAGAGTCTTCTACTCCGATTCATGAAGCAAGCTTCATCATCTACTCTTACATGAAGGAAGTATATATCATCATCATCTACTCTATTACTCACTCTACATCAAGAGCATCATCAAAGAAGATTCACATCAACCTGCCTACAAGAAGAAGAAAGAATCATGAAGTTAATCAAGTGAAGCAACAAGTATCATACATCCAGTCTACAAGAAGAATGAACAAGGCAAGATCTACAAGATGTATTCCTAAACATACAAGTTCAAGTAATCACATTGAATACATCACACAAAGATGATACAATTTTCAAAGTATGCTGAAGTAGCATCTATGTGGCGAGTACACATCATTTTAACTGCATTAAATGTATCATTTAATAAAAGAAGTCAAAGGGATTCCTATGTGGAAGATATTTTAAATGATTTCGCCTTACCTTATCACATTGGAAAACGTGCCTTCATTGCCTCCCTCTTTTGTACTAAAAATAGCAAATTGTTGTAACTACCTCTGAGGTGGCACGATCTAAACCCATGACTATTGAATTAATCTAAGCCATTCATTGTAATCCTGGACACTATATAAAGGCCTTGATTGCCTCATTTGTAATTCAGTAGTAGTTCATAGGGATATAGTTTTGTAGGAGTAGAATAGGAGACTCTCGAAATTTCATGAGAGGACTTGAAGTTGTAAATATTTCCCAAGAGTAATGCAAAAACATTGGAAATCATTTGGTGTTAAGTGTCGCCTTGTGAAGTGACATGGTTTCTTGTATTTAATGAAATAGAGAGATGTTTCAATTAGATTAGAAGTAGATTAGAAGCTCATTGATGTAATGTATGTCTGTACTAAATATCGATCAACTATTAGCTCATGCTTTTAACATTTATCACTGGTGAAGTGTTGTGTAAAGCTAGTCTGAGCCTTATAATTTGCATAAGTTCGATCGTGGATGCTTGTTTGAGCTGCGCCATCTGATGGGTGCTTGTATAAGCCTTCACGATTTGAAAACCATTCGCATAACCTTAGGAGATTGCACCAACTTCATGTAGTTGTAGGCATCCTTGGCGAAGTGGAGTTAGGTTAATTCAGGAGTTTGTCTATTCATACAATCATCATTGCCTCATTGACCTTAGATTAACTTTCTGAACCCTTATCTTTTGTCTTTTCTTTATCATTGATACATCATCCACACTGAAAGGAGGAACAAGTTGAATGAAAGAAGAAGAATCTAATGTAAGTCCCTTTGTGATTATCAGCAAGATCACATGTAATCACTAAGTTAACCCATCATAAATCATAAAAAGGAACCTTGGAGTTACTTCACTGGATCACATAGTTCAGCCTTTGAAGAGCTTTATTCAAGAGAGTGGGATACTCTAGTGTTTTACTCTATTGTTGACTTGTCTAAAAACAAACATCAACAGGTTCCAGACTTAGTCAGTTTTAGGGCTTCAAGACATGCATTAGGATTGATCTCAGTGTTCAGTTTGTAGAGGAGAACTGATTGAATGACACTTCCTAGAGGCTCTACAAGCTCAAAATTACAAAAAGGTGGGTCCCCATTTGCAATGGGGTGATGTGTGATTAGGTCACAACAGGAACAATCAACTCTACCAACCCATTCATGCATCAGGGTACCACCTCAACACCAAGTTTTTCTTCTCCAATAGCTTCACAAATGTTGACGGGGAGGTTATGGAGGGCCTCCCAACATGCATTGAGAGGATGACACTCGAGGTTGAGTTCAGAGATCTCATTATTTCAGAGTTGCAAAATTATAAGCAAACTAGAGGGAGGCTCTTTTCTTTGCCACTAGCTAAGGAAAACCCACCTAGATACTAGGTAACAAAAAATTGAAGTCTTATATTTTACGAGTTACAAATTACAATTATTAATAAAATATTGCTTTCTTACAAACTCTTGATTATCTTATTTGCAGGTTCTTATGTAATGTCCCCTTCCTAAGCACCGACAGTTTGATGAGAGTTGGCCTATCACTTGGGTTCTCGTAGGCTAACACTGGATGGTTAGGGAGCTCCACAATTCTTGGAAATGTTGTGGACATGTTTATGTGGTATTTCTTTTGTTGGAATTGAGCTCGGATGGTGATAAGGATCGCAATGACACTTTCGGATGCTGTTTCAGACACTTGGTTTGAGTTTCACGTTCTTAGGAGTCGGTGTCTATTTTTAGTAAGTCACTGTTCCAGTACCGACTTCATCACGTGATAGCGGTTACACCTTGGCATAGTCAGTCTCGACATTTAAGGACGGTTTGGTGCTTATCATGATCAAAAGTATTATTTTAATTAATGCTAATGATATAAAGTTAAATTAAATATTTAACCTAGCGTTATTAAAATATTAAAGGTGACTTTATAAGTTGGCGCCTAGGGGACATAAGGGATATGTTTTAAGTTAAGTTTATATTTATAATTCAAAAAGGGGCGTCCAACTTGGGAGATATAAGGGGATTTTTAATAAAGTAAATATTTTATTTTTCCCAAGGAGGGCGTGTGTTGCTTGGTGAAAGATAAAAAGCTTTTTGGAGCTCATTTTGGTTTTATGCGTTGATGTGAAGGAATGTTCTACTTTTGGTTTTTATCCAAAAACTTTGTGAGGACGAAATCCCTCGTAGAGAATATCATCCTTGGTGGTGAAAGATCCTCCCGGGTTGATTGCTGATAGGCTCACACATGGTCTATGCTGGTATTCATTGTTATTGATTTGCATATTGTCACGAAGAGTTTTTGGAGGCCAAATATTGAGACTTTTCGAGTAATATTTGGGAGATTGTTAGAGGGTTTTGTAGAGGAGAGATTTGCATATTGAAAAGGTTTAATAAATCAGATTTGGATCCCATTTTGTTGGCCATACAGATTTGCAGCTGGGCGTGGAGATTTTGGAGGGTTTAGAGCCAAGTTTGAAGCCATATCTTGCTTAGGCTAGGAGGCGACTTGATCTGGGTTGGAGCTGAATAAAAACAGGTCTGAAAACTTGTGAATTTGCTGTTCATAACCCTGTAGCACAACAACTACGAGAGGGGCATGAGCATTTTGGGGCGAAGCGCCTATCATTGGGTGTTGTTTCTCACTTGTTAGAGGGCGCCAAAGGAGATGTTAAGCTTGTTTTCAGTATTGGACCTGATTTGAGGAAGTTTGCAACTGTTTACCAGCTATCTCCAGCCATTCTATTTGCTGTAATAAACTGATATCTCATTTCTGTAGCAAGCAGCTGATCTAGGTATGCCAAACACTGAATATTTATTGATAAATCTTAATGGGTATGTGTGTATTGACATTCTGAGTTGATATACCCATCTAGGTATTGTTATTTCTTTTCAAATATTGCTGTCCAAACTCTATATCAGATCTGAGTTTATATTGTAGCTTATGGGTATTTCAGAATATTGATTTATCAGTGATATATTCATCCGGCATTGGACATTATGCATGTTCTCGTGTTTCAGTGTGATTTTTAAGTGTGTTGCAGTTGTGTTATCTGTATTTTCAATATATATATATATATAAAATCTGGGTAGGACATTTCATCTTAGTGGGAAGACTGGGGTGAAAATACCCCAAATCTCCAAAAGCTAGCCCTCCAAATTTTGTGTCAACCTTGAAGTACTTTTGGTTGTGAGTGCAGTTGGAGTTTGTTTAACTCTATTCACACAAAGAAGCACAATAGGTTGACTCAACAATGTTTCAATGACCTAGTTTTTGTGCAATACAACCATCGGTTTCGCACAAGAAAGTTGGACAAATCATAGGAGCTTATTGAGTTGGATAAGATTTATCCATATAGTGATTGGACTGCGTACGATGAGGAGCCCTCCTTGTTTACAAAGGACGAGATTGCTGATTCTGAGAGGCAGGCTATGGAGGATGTGGCTGTAGCTGGAGCAAGAGAGATTGGATTGGATGACATCAATGTGGTAGAGGAGTCATTGCCATCTAGTAGCAGTGTGGAGGTACAACCTTCTAGGTTGAGTGAGAAGTTGCAGCCAATTGCGAGGACTAGACCCTCTCCCCATTTTTTCACTAGAACGGGGAAGAGGAAATTGTAAAATTCTGTAATTTGTAACTATTGATTTAGTCTTTAGTCTTGGTCTAGATCAATGTGTTGCCCGTGATCATCAACAATTGGAAAGACCAGCTTATGTGGGACGTAACTAACAAGTCATTCTTTGGGATTTGAAGGTTGACTCGTTATTTGTCCTAAGATAAGCCCAAAATAAATGCAAGGAAAAGGGAAGAGATTGTAGAAAGCAAATAAAGCATAAAGAGGCTCACACTGATTAGACATGTTCTTAGAACTAGAGTAGAGCTTAGTAGCTCACAATACAATAATCAATAGACAAGCATGCACATATAATAGTTAACAAATGAATAAATACAAGTATTGGAATCACACAGACAATAGCTTGCTTCTTATATTAAGTTCATCAGCCATTTAATAATTACATGAATACAACTTTGGAAACATACATAGAGGCTTCCTTGTATAGCTCTAAGGAGGTCAAGATTGAGATCATGCATCAGGCTCAAAAGCATAGCTGCTAGTCACTCAAAACTTGAGAGTTAGCTTCACATTAGGCTCAATAGCTTAGCTATAGAAGGATACGAACCCAGAATATCCATTGGGCACAAAGTCTATTGAAAAACAAAACTTAAAAACTTTGCTGAAGGAGGCACTTGTCCTATAGTCGGCCAATGAAGGCCATTAGCACCTCCCATTCTTCAATTTTGGGCAAGTTGATCCTATGGACCAATGGGTATTGCCGCTCTCGTTTGGTGGTTTGCTCGTATGATGTTTCTTGAGCTTGAGTAGCCATGGTCTTCACCAGCATCCCCAATTTTGCTAGCGCTTGAGAATAGCCAACATTTCCTCTGTGGTGGATGCAGGGATAGTTTGTCTAATTCGGACTCATCTTGCATTTTCTTCCCGATTTGCTCCTATAGTCGAGTCATTGGAAGAACCTTGTTATCTTCATCAAATGACGAAGATAGGCCTTGTCGTGTCAACACTTGAATTTGAGCCTGGATGCCTTGAATTGATGGTGCTACTACCTTGAGCTGTGCATATCTAAGCACCAACAAATGTGATTGGAATATTTGAATATCAACATGATCTTTGCATCGTCCCAAAATGAGGCACTATAGAATGCTAGATTGAGATAGTATCTAGTAGCATGGAGGGGGGAATGCATATGCCGATCCAATCTCTCATTGATTATTTCCCATAGCAGCATGTACTTGTCCCTATTATTCTCCATCTTAGTCTTGATAGCCTCCTTGGCCCTATTCATGGCGTCATACAGATAACCAATGGGGGATTTACCTCTATCAATGTCTCAAAACATTGACTAGAGGCTTTGAAAATTAGACAATTTGCTCTCTCTCTCTCTCTCTCTCAACTCAAAAACTTGTTGAAAAAATGTAGTCTTGCATAGTCCTGCCATCCATAGCATTCTTAAAGCTAAACTTAATCTAGTCATTTAAAATGAACATTTGTTTCAAATTCATCTTTTGATTGGAAAGAATTTGCAATGCAAGGAAGTGGGTAGAAAATCTCATCACACCTAGCCGAAGAAGTTCCTTGCCCTCTATGAAGGTGCACATCACATGACATAATACTTAAACAACAATTTCAACAAGAAGCATGCATGAAAATCACCATTAGAAATCTAAGTGCAAATGTCACTTTTTTATAATGTTTACAAAGCTATTGCATGAGAAAATAATAAAAAGTTAAATATGACTTCTATAAGAACAACTTGATTGCATGCAATGCAATTTTTATTACAACATTCTTATCCACTAAAACTAAAATTGAACTCAACAATATTTAGTTAAACTATTGATACAAATTACTACAAACTAACACTAGAACTCACATCTTTTGCATGACAGAGATCTAAAAATAGCTATCGGGCTGTGATGTCCCCATTTCTTTGATGGTCATATTTGATATGGCTATCATATTCCAAGGGAATAATTGGCTGGAACAAGAAGTTAAGTGACTTAAGTGGTTCTATTTTTAAGTTAACTTTATAAAGTGTTCTAATTTTGAATTACTTTATAAAAGTCACTTAAGTGGGACCAAAAGCACTTTATGTCATAAAGTGACAATGTGTACACAAAAACAATTATTTAATGAAGTTTAAGTGTGATCGTGTACATAAAAACCTTCATTTAATAAAATTAGGTCAGACCTAATTGAAGAAGGTTTTATAAGGAGCAGCTGGGAATCATTAGTTCATCATTGAGTTTGTGTTATTTTGATATGGAGATGTTTCTACTTGGCTGCAACTTGTTTCAGCTTGAATTCAAGGAGATGATCCCTTGTAATTCCTAGTGGGTTGGATGAAAACCTAGCTCGCTTTGTGGAGACTTCATGAAGGAGGTCTATTTGTATTTCATTGCATGAATTTGGCATTTTGGAGGAACTAGAAATTGATATAATTTGCAGATTACAGCTGCTAGGGTTTGAGTTTAGTTACATTGAAGATATTACTTGAGCTTCATAGATTTATATTAGATATTTGATCAGAGACCATTATTTTAGTTCTGTTGAAGTTCTTTGTGGAGAAATTGTGATAGAACGAAGACATTGAGTTTCATAGAAGATCCATTGCATTGTTATTAAAGACTTGAAGATATATCCTTCCTTTGAGCGCCGATTTTGTGAGCAGTGTTGGAAGAAGAAATCAGACCTGTCATATTTATCAGCATTGTGAAGAGTTATTAGAGCTATTGGAGGCCATTCACTCCCTTTTGGAGTGCCATTTGATGTATAGATCGGTTGCACACTTGAGCACCGACCCTTGAGGGTTTTTTCTTCTATGTTGGGTTGCGATTTCTCCTTGCAGACCTGAGTGCTACAGCGACAGAGATTGGGGATCTTTGTATTGTTTGGAGTGTTGATTTGTGAATACAACCCATGCCTAGTGGAGCGCCACCCTTGTCATGTACCATTTGAGCCGTTCGGCATTATTTGGAAAGGCGATCTTCATACATTGATATCCATTACACATTATCAAGTGGCGGCAACCAGCTAGTGGGCAGCGATCAGCATACAAGGAGGGCAAACTGCCTTAGGGTTTGCTGTCAACATCCCTTGGATCCATTGCACACCATTCGTTGGCAATGAAGGGTGAATAGCATTTGGATATCAGCGATTCTGCATAGAAGAGGGACAGCCAACTTGAGGATTTTGTTATCAGCTCGTTCACTCACAAATAAGGTGACAACTTGCTCCAGTGACCGATATCAGCAATTAGAGGCATCATTGCAACCATTGAACGTCCTACAGTCAGCGACCAGCACCTGGAGTTAAGTGATCGACATTGTATGAATTATAATCAACATCATTTGAAGATATTTGCCATATCAGATCTGAGAGTGGAGATTCGATACATTTTGCATGGTATTCTGTCAACAATGGGTATGTAATTATTGCACATTTACCTCTGATTTCTGAAACAGAAGTACATGCTCGTGATCTGGCTATCATAGAGTCATAAAGTGGATGTAACAGAATCATTGAATATTCTGATTTAATAACAGCAGTACTCAGATTTCTTCATACAGATTATTAAGCAGTTCATGTATAACAGCAGTTGTTGAATTTGTTCAAATCTTTAATTTGAACTTATCTATTTTATCATACTATTTGTATATGATCTATGTCATCTTTCTGCTATGTTTCTCATTGGGAAATGCATGTAATATGTTAATTGAAATGTCTATGTTGAAAAGAGTATGATTCAGATCAGAGACAACATAAATCAGTTTTTAGAAGTCCTAAGGTTTGGAATTAGAAAATTTTAAGATTCAGAAAATCATATCAGGTTTATTTTGAAAATCAGAATTTATCATAGACTTTAAAAATAGCTGATCTAAAAATAGCTATCGGGCTAAAATTAGAGGCAGCTAAAATAGCATGGGCTATAAATAGCTCCATCTAAAAATAGCTTTTCTAGTATATGCTTATCTCTTTCAAAATGGTGACGACTAAAAATAGCACCGGCTATATGTAGCTTGGGCTAAAAATAGAAAGTATGGATAGGTAGCTCTGGATATTCTGATGAAGCTTGTCCTCTATTTCAATTTTCGACCATGGCAGATCCTTTGAAGGCATTCATAAGCTCTGAATCGAAAAACTTTTCTTCTGTAGACTTCTCTGCACCAAACCCTAGGCATGTCTTTATTTGAAAAAATTGAATCCTTTGAATAAAACTCCTGTGAAAGACATGACCTCTAATGAAAATTTGCTAAAACTAGGCACCTTTTTGTGTATGAAGTGATCTTGCAAGATTCTGCAATAATGACTGATGCTATCGATGAAATTAACATTGTAGATGGCTTCTTCAAGGGTAGAGCTTGATTTGATGTATGATAGTTTGTTTATGAATGTTAAATTTGTAATGTCCCCTTCTTCCGAATGAGTCATTTGCGGGGTCCTTTAGCCTATTTAATTCCCGTAGGCTAATTGGAAGGAGTTAAGGGAATAATTAATTAATTAAATTTTAAATAGTCCTAAGTCCCTAAGGATTATTTATATTTAATTAATTATAAAAGTTGAACCTTGGGTTTAATTAAGTGACTTTACTTTATGTCAATTGTAAATTATTAAGGGGCCATTTTATTTGAGTGAGAAATTAAAAAGAAATAAAGTTATTTCTCTCAAAGAAAGATATAAAGGGAGTTGTGAGCAAAAAACAAATCTTCTTGACTTGTTATTTTCTCTTGGAGTTCTTTGAGAGCTGGAGCTTTACGATTCAACAAACCCTAGGATGAAAACCCTTGGGTATTTGGTTGTGTGGACGAAAACCCATTCAGCCATCCTTGGTGGATTCACTCAGGATTCACAGGTGCATTTATTGGATTCAGATTTTGGAGTTTCTGTGTTGGAGAGAGATATCATTCGCAAGATTTGAGTATTTGCTTTGTTGGAGGTTTATTTGATAAATTTGTAAGATTTGCTTTGCAGATACAAATTTATCTTTATCAGAAGTATTTCAAAGAATAATTTATGGAGATTTATGGTGAGGGTTTCTATCCTACTTTCATAACGCCACATTCTATTGTGGCTTGATTTGTGAATGTTAAATCTATTGCAAAGAGAAGCCGTAGCTTCCTCTAAATTAGCTGCAACTCATCCAAGGCATCTACCTATTACCGAAGAAGTGCTGCAACTTATGGGGAGTGCAAACCGTGAGTAATTTATAGTTGCGTGGATTTTCCTAGTGGCGCCTTAATGATTTTGAAGTCCTTGAAGGAGTCATGGATGGTGAGAAGACTTGCATGGACTTGGAATAGTAGAAAGAAGCTTGTGTGGGAATTGTGGGAAGTGAGGAGTTTTCAGCCTCCTCTTGGACATCATCTTCTTCATTTTCACTTGAATCTTCTTGCTGTTCTGAATTTTCTGATTCAGATTCAGTGGTAACATAGGCCTCCATTGATGAGATTTTCCCCTTCTGTAGCATTTGTGACCAGGGGCCCAAGGTTCCTTGCATGTGAAGCACAACTTTTTCTTTCTAAGCTCATCATCCATTCTTGGGAAAGATGGTTTGGGCTGATTCACCTCCTTACGAAAATGCTTCTTGTCTTGGAGGAAAAGACTTGGACTGAAATTTACTCTTTGGGGCAGTAAATTCCATGTTCCTAGCCTTTTTGATGGCTTCTTGTAAAAACTTAGGCTCCAAAACCTTCACCCAACCTCTCAAAGGTTCCAACAACCCCTCAAAAAAGAGGTATGTGAGCCTCTCTTCAGACACATCTGTTACCATCACATCTATTCTTTGAAAATCAGATATGTAGGTATCTACCGTGTCTCTTTGCCTAACTTGGGCTAGCTCCCTGAAGTGACTCTCTGGATCATGCTTATCAAAGCGATCAATGATTCTCTGAGTGAAGTCTTCATAGGATGTAATGAGGCTATGACCTTGAGTGATCATGCCATGAGTCCACCAGTCATGAGCATCCCCTTCAAGATGAGTAGAGGCAAATTTGATGGAGTCTCCTTCTAGCATTGGGTTCAGACACAAATAGTTGTCAAGCTTCTGCACCCATGATCTAGCAATGCATTTTGAGGATCCATCAAATGTGGGTATAGGTACCTTTCCAAGCTTCCTTTGAAGATCCTGATTCTGGAGCCTAGGCCTATTCCGATACTTGATTTGGCAAAAATCATGAAGTGACATAGCATTTCGGAATTCTTCCCTCAAAGATTGCCACTCACGCTGAAAATCCGCAAATCTTTTAGCCATAAACTGCTGTCCTCCACCTTGGTTCTGCTGCTGTCCCAAAAATACCGGCATCATAGGCCTAGCTATAGAGGCTTGAGAGGTTCTTGTGTCATTGTTTTGATTGCTAGCATTATTGGAATTGTTAGCTTTTGCACGGTTCTCATTGTTCCCTCTGTTTCGAGGAGACTCTCCACCCATACTCTGGTTCACCAACTGGGCCAATAATCTAGTCATTTGCTGATTACTCCTCACTAACTCTTGCTGTCCTCTAGCAAGATCATTTAGGATATCCTTGGTACTGGGATCTTGTGGTGGTCTGTGACCCATAATGTTTTCTTCTTCAATCTCTGGATCAGTCTAATACCTTCTTCTGTAAGTGATGAAATCAACTTCTTCTGGGTTCATCAAAGGCACATGCAGACAAACTGATTCTCAACTCTGAATGCTCAACTGAAGGATGACCAATAGGTTGGTAGGAAGACCAGCTCTGATACTATTGTAATATGCTACCCCTGATTTTTTTTTTTTGGATTCACAAGATGACAACACTGAATGTTATGAGCAAGATTCTTCCACACTTTTCTGATCACCCAAATCCTGATGTGGGCAAGGTGAGAGCATACAAGTGCTTCAGAGTTAGCATTGAAATCATAATCAAACTGAAGTAACAATCTTCCACTTATCCAGTGGGCATCCACTTATTCAGTGGGAAGTACAAGAAAAGTAAACCAGGTGCTTCCACTTATTCAGCGGGAACCTGAGCTATGCATGAAAGTAAATCTAGATGCATCCACTTATTCTACGGGAACCTGAGCTTGGAGTACTGAAAGAAAAGACACATCCACTTATTCATTGGGAAGCCAATACAAAGCAAACAAAAACTAATCTACTTGGCATGTCCACTTATCCAGTGGGAAGCCATTACAATGAGTTTGCAATGAAGAACGGATTACAATAGAGTTCAATAGGTTGTGACATATAAGATTAGCTCCATAAACCTCATTCACCATGCATGATTTGATGCCATTAATATTGCATTAGCCAATACAAATCAAATAGAAGTAAAATAAAGCATTCAACTATTTATACCATAAGAGGTGACTGTTGTTATGCATCAGCACTCAGAGAGGCTCCATTTTCTGTTGTACGACCTGCATCAAGGAGAACTCAGCTCATAGGAAGGTGCAGATTTGACACTAATCCCCACCTCAAGATTGCTCCACCATTATTCACGCCCCCATGGTGTCAAGTTTGAAGGCTTTTTGGCACCCAAACAGCCAGCAACTAGTCCAGCAAATACTCACGTTAGACTTCAGCAGTACGGCCCTGCTGAATATGCCCAGCTCTGTAAGATAATTTCTCAAAATGCTTCTAACATGGTCGCCTAATCAGATACAATGATTTCCTGACACTGTTTCAGCAAGTACAACAAACCCCCACATAAATATGAAAGGAATCAGGTGGTACGACCCTATCAGGTACGACCCAACATGGTGCACAATACAAACTTCCAAAAGAATCAAACTCACTCCAAAATGCAATAAAATCCCACAAAAATTGAAGTCAAATACTTGCAAACCAAAACTTATCAAAATACATCAAAATCCATTTTCACTCAATGCAACTCCTGTCAATGAAGCTTGCCTTTTTCAGCCAGGTTGGATATCTCACCACCAAAACTAGACTTCTTCAAGAGAGTTTTCGTTCTCAAGAAGGACGAAGATCTCACAGGTCCATTCTTGCAGCATAACAATATCTCAACAAGCATAAAGAATAAATAGAGCTCTCAACCCCCTTTTATAGGCACCTTTTAGGGATTTGCACCATAAAATGAATTATAAAATAGAGAAATACACTTTTTCCCACAAACTCCAATATTTCTCCACTTTTGCTCAAACTTTTATGTGCTTAAATAAAAGATTAACTTTTCCCCTTTCCGATGAGCTATTATACCTTTGCACTTTATTATTATTTTTCAACTTATAAGACCAAGTGCACAATATTAACTGATAGCTCATTAAAATACAACTTTTGCGAAAAATCCCAAACTTCACCAAACTGCCAAATAAACTGTACAAATGTACTCCACAAGGTTTGGGATGAATAACGATGCCTTTCGGATGACTTTCTAAAAATAGACGTCTCCTCCAAGAATCTTGGAGAGCTATCCAAGAAGCCGAATCAACTTTTGAAAGTTGCATAGACATCTTGAAACATCACTGAGCTCAAATCCAACATTAGAAAACAAGAATCACTGAACCAAAAGATCTTCATAAAGGGGAACCCCTTACCATACCTCATAGCCTATCGGGATTCTTGAAATAGGCTATAGGACCCACAATTGACTAGGCTTGAGAAGGGGACATTACAGGATCGGCAAAATATTCGTGGTTTGAATGAACCACAAAAGCTGTCCAATAAAGGAGAATTAGGTGAAGATCAAGAGCCAATTCAAATGTCATAAGAGTTGAAATTTGGTCAGGTTAACCTCTATCGGAACCTAGATCAGGAGATAAATAATGAAGATAAGCAAATGGTCCTTTGAATGGACATAAATTTAGAAATTGTAAAGAATGCCCTCTAAATGAAGCATAGTTTCCAATGTATGTGACTCCTAATGGACTGAAGCTTATGGAAACTATGAGTTTTGATGCATTGTTCTATCATATGGTCCTACATAATCTGAGTGAGGGAGACAAGAATGTTGCTGAATGTTGGACTGAGGACTTCTCCCTGAATAACTAGTCCATGTTTGATGTTTGTTGTAAATATCCAGGGGACTAGGCTCCTCTCTCAAATAAAACTAAATGGGCCGAAATGAGGGCCTCAAAGGCACATGACAAGGCAAAGCATGATGTGGTCATTGGTACATTTAGGATTTCTCCCAAATGTGAGTTGCCAAATAGTTGCAATTCATTTGCCTTTCATATAGGAAGCACATGACATCAAGACTTTATCTAGAAATAAGGCAGGTTGTGGTTAGGCTTTAAAGGAGTACATTAAGGAGATCAAGGACCCCTTGCAAAGAAAGTTTTTGAGGAAATAGGGCCTTTCCTCAATGATATAATGGGTAGCAAAAAAGACTCCTATGCACTCAAATCCAATAACACTGGCCTCCTTGTGAAGCCCAGCCCTAGGTTGCAGGATCTTGAATGCTTGTGGAAATAAATAACACAATTATTAGAGGTCCAAATCAATATCAATCTTGAGGTAATATCATCATGCTATTCAACGCACATTTGAAAATGAACCCCATCAATCTCTCTAATAAATTGGATAAACTGTTGAACAATTGAAGACACCATCTGAAGCATCAGGCAGAATTACCTCTGTTAGGGGGTCAAATTTGTTGAAACTGAGGCAAGAAAGATGTGATTGTAGGAAGAGGTGCTAGCTGAAAAGAACACATTCATCAAACCTTTATATCCAAAGGGAGATGAAGTTGTCAATGTGGCCTTAATCCATGAAGTAGTAGTGATAGTAATTGATTGCAACTCTTGGAATGGTCAGTTGTAAGAATTGGACAAAACCTCGTGAGCAGATGGTTAACAACATCAAGCTCTTGGATGGAGGTCATTGATCACTGGCAGAATTATCAACTGAAGCTGAAGACTCTGGAAGAAGCCTGAGCAGAAGATGCAATATCGATTGGGACTACTCATAAAGAGTAAAGGAAGGAGGAAAGAGGCAGTTCTCCCCTCTACAAGTTAGTTGTATGGGTAGTTAACTGTTGAATAACCATTTCTTGTAAAAGTTATATATGCGATGATTTAGAATAGAACATGATTTTTTGCTAGATAGACTAATGGGCAAAGCTGTAAAATTTGGAGTTTTGTTAAGAACTCGTGGCAGATCAGAACTGTGAGTCTATTGACATAAGAGGAAGAACTTTGTGTCTTCTGTAATCCAATTCTGTATATAAATATAAAATATTTGCCCATATGTTTGATGTCTTAGATTTGGCTTCTTTGCATCGATTGATGTGCATCTGGAAAATATTTACAGTTTCTAGACGTCAAAGTCAATGATTTTTATTTTCAGCTATATGCTACATCAAATCTGAGTTATCTTATTTTCTTATTTTGATCTAAGATCTAATTTATGCTAATCTTGGAGAAAACATGCAGTTCCATTTTCCACTTTAGGTTTTAGTTCTAGAATGATAGCCACTCTTTGGATTTTCATCCCAAATTACATCAAAAACTCTCCCCTTAGAATATCTTCAATTCAAGTACTAAAGCCTTAAACTGTAATGGAAGAAGCACAATTGATTTTCATCCCAAATTACATCCATGATTTTCATTCCAATTGCATCCATGAATCATTTTCATCCCAAATTTTCCTTTCAATTCAAGTACAGTGTAAAATATCTTTTGGAAATCAATTTTCAGGGAATCCTTCCTTTAGAACAGAGGAAAAACTTGAAGTTCTACTGATGCCCTTAAGCATTTGCGCCTTTAGCACAAAATTTGAAAATCAGGATAATAATCTCCAAATTTCCACCTGTATTAGCAAAATGTTAAGGACCAATTACCTTTTCAGTTATGATAAAATGACCCTCGTGTAGGACTTGTGAACCTTTTAAGTCCTGCAGTTTCAAGTTATTTAACTTTAGCTCAACACTGAGATAAGAACACAGATAGCAAAATCTTCGCTAAGGCATTGTTATATTGTGTGCTGTATTATGACTGTTTTAAAAAATATACATGTTCTTATGAAGATTATTTCCCTAGATGTCTAGCATACAACAGTCCTTTCTCCCATACAACGCTAGGATAATTTCAATATGTTTTCCCTTGGTTGTTTGTTTACTTTCCAGGTTGTGGGCATAACAGCATGGCATCCATTATGATTTTTCTTTTAGTTTAGTTTTAGCTTATAGACTCTTTCTAGAGCTTTTTCCCTCATGCTATTTCTACTGGATTTATTTTTAGAGTCACATTGGCCTACTTTGGTCATTCATAGACATTAATATAATATATTTTTTTCTTTCTTTCTTTCTTAGCCATTTCTCTAATGAAAAATTCCTTTAGATATCCTTAAATATGTTTTGACTGTTTTATAGCTAGCTTGCTCATCGTCACCTATAATTTGTTCTTGCTATCTTTCCATTTCTTGTAGATTCTGGCAATTTTGATTATAGTGTGGATAAGCTTCTTTATTCTCCAAAGACAAACACATATTCTTCACTCAAATGTCATTTTCCGAGCCCTTGCACATTCAAATGACTATTGTTTAAAGTATAGAGCTTTACATACGTTCCATAGATGAGAACATCCTTTGTCCCCAATGTCTGAAAGATTTGAAATGGTACACAGGTTCGTGTAGGCGTGAAAGTTCTGAGGGACTGGCCATTCTTGAAACGCTTGCGGGTTTCCTTTGAAGAAGTTCCATATTTCCAAATGACGGTGAAGCCTATTTTTAGCCATGGTTTAGATGTCACTGAACTACCAGGGATAGCTGGTTGGCTGGTAAGATTGTGGCTTTATAACTCAGTGATGCCAGAAACTCTTTGGAATTTCTGGGGTGCCGCATCTCACATATTCATTTCTTTGGGATATTCTGACAGGATAAACTTTTGGCAGCTGCATTTGAACAATCATTAGTTGAGGTTAGTACTGAACTGTTAATGTGATTGTCTAAACATTTGTTATTATTCATAGTGATGTTCATGTGCAAGAGCTTGGCCTATAATTGTAGTAGTTAGGCCTAATTTTGAGAAGATGCAGTAATTAGCGAGGATCTTTATTTTTGTAAACTGAGTTACCAAATTTGATATGGAATTATTTGAACATGCTTTGGAATATAGCCAAACATGCTTGTGGTTGATGTGGAACGACTTCTGGGTTCCCCTGCCTCATCTCAAGTAGATCCAAAATCACCTGGTAAATTCTTAATGCTTTGTTGTGCATGCTTAACTACATTTACATCTGATATTGAAATTGCTTTGGAGGAGAGCCTAGTAAATGAGTTGTTTTTGAAACATACAGTTAGAGATAATAAAAGATGGTTTCACAATTTTAGTTGTTGTCCTTTGATGAATTAGACTTTTTTGTAAAGTAAATGTTTTTGAAGCAATGATCTACTAAGCTTCTTTAGATTCAGAATGGATCAGTTTTTCCAGTTTTCTTGAAAGAATGCATGACTTCTCATTTACTTTCTACTTCTGTTTTCATGTTACTAATTACATGAAGCCTGCACCACACATGCTTCCAATAAAATTTCTCTTATTTCACTTCTGCTAATGCTCCTATTTACACAAATACAAATAACAATGATGCTATTATTTATTATTTCCTTTTCCTCTTTCTTGTGAGGTCTCTGCTGAACTCAACTGCAAATTATTATTTAGGCCTCCCCTTATCGATCAAGGAAGTTACTATGCTCATACCTACCTCACTCCTGATAGGTAGAGGAGGCTAAGAACATTTATTGATATACACTGGAGTGGTCAATAACAGTAGGTACAATGTGTACCATTTTCAGGAACTTTGATATGCATCAAGACATGCATGTTATAATTGCAACTGTTACTTGGTAATGTTTACCCTAGAGTGGGGGGCAGGTTCCTAATGGTCTTAGGGAGGGTAGATGCATTGCTATTTACGTCCCTAGGACATTGGAAATGTTAGGGGATACCTCACTCAGAAAAGCTGGAATATCAGTTGTTGCCCCAAACCTAAAATGAAAAAAAAAGTTCTATATATAGATATATTTAATTTCTAAATGCCTCTTGTGGGGCTCATGCTTCCAATATATTTAAGAGACTAAAGCCTTAAACTGTAATGAAAGAAGCACAATTGATTTCTTCGAAGCAGTGATGAATAAGAGGTGGACATATTGAATGTAAGCATTTCAGTTTGATTTAGTAATGATAACTGCAATAATTAACCCATAGGTGCCCAATTCCCACATACCCCCTACTCAAAATTTGTCATGTCCGGATATTAAGGCATTTTTTAAATTAAAGATTTAAAAAAATCATGATAAAGACGGAAAAATGGCTTTCTTCAAATATGGTGTTTGTCATCATCAATTTGAATGATAAGCGTATATATAATAATATTTAATAAACATATATAATATTATTATATAAATATTTTTAATCTAATTAAAATATATATATATATATATATATTATATTAAATTATATAGAAATAATTATTAAACAATTTAAATATTAGACATGAGAAATATAAATATTTATTATATAAATATTTAAATATAATACATATATACAGTTATAAAGATAATTTCATAATTTCAGCAGAAAAATACATTTTATTAAGGGTATAAGGAAGTAAATTGCATAAGAATCAGACTTAAACTTGTCTATGCGGGAGACCATTGTCATTTAAAAGGAATGATTAAGGAGATGACCAACGAACTATTAAAAGCAGTAAATCTAATTATAAGAAGAGAGCAGCGATTACACTGTGATGTGAAGACAGTTATTAAGATTAATAAAGGGGTTGCGGTCATAACACAAACAGCAAGAGGTGCGATCTCAAGAGGCATAGCCTTCCACGAACAAAGGTATGTTTTAAGATATTTAAAAGGGAACCTCTCTCTACTCTAAAAGGATGGATCGGGTGGAGAGCAAGGAAAATTAAAATAAACAATCAGAAATAATTCTGATTTCTGGAAAATCATATCCAAATAATAAATTGCAGCAAGGTAAGTATTCTCTTAGTATTATATATATTTATATATATATGACATTATATTTATTGTGATGAATGCCTTAAGTAATGATAAATATATATATATATATATATATATATATATATATATATATATATATATATATATATATATATATATATAATTAAAAGATTATTGTGAGTATCATTACACATGTATATACAAGCATTATGAAATTTGCTATGGAATATAGATTTCATTTACAACACTTTGGTATGCTCAAATTCAAGGCCTATCTATTTCTATTGCCGTCAACCTATGAGTGAGTGGCGTGGTGTTGTTAGGGAGAGGTGGAGTAAATCCAGCCATGGAGTTGGTGTCATCGCACCCTAGACAAGTAAATCCCCATCCATGGTTGAGGATTAGAAGAGAAATGAGGATTGAGACTTGAGCATAGCCAATGCATAATGTGTTATGGATAAATGCGATCATTTAGTATGATGAAGTATATCGAAATATGTTCAAGTTAATACTTAGTTATTTCTATTGCCTACAACCTTAGGAGAGACGAGGTGTTGTTAGGGAGAGGCGGAGTAAATCCAATCCATGAGGTGGTGTCATCGCGCCCTAGACAAGTAAATCCCCATCCAAGGTTGAGGAATAGAAAGATAGTAAGGATTAAGACTTGAACATAGTTGATATTGAATTGAGTTATGAATTGAACTGAAAGTGGATTATGCTATTGTTTATGTTATACTATTATAGATAAATTCAATACTATCTTGATTGAGTGACCTTTAATAGTTCTAATGTCCCTTTCTAGTGATATTATTGTGTGTAAGTAAAGGAATAAAGAATATCCTATAAGGGGACATCACAAGTGGTATCAGAGCAGTCATCCTACCATCCTGTGTATACTTTGTGATTTATGTGTATTCAAATGTTTACCTTGTGGGTTATGTGTATACGTGTATTCGTGTGACTTATGTATTTGAGTGTATACTTTACGACCTACATGTATGTTTTGTGCCTGAGCTACTTGCCTACTTGCTTGAGCTACTTGCTTGTCTACTTGAGCTACTTGCCTACTTGAGCTACTTGCCTACTTGCTTGAGCTACTTACTTGTCTACTTGAGCTACTTGCCTACTTGTTTGAGCTATTTGCTTGTCTGCTTAAGCTACTTGCCTACTTGCTTGAGCTACTTGCTTGTCTACTTGAGCTACTTGCCTACTTGCTTGAGCTACTTGCTTATCTATTTGAGCTACTTGCCTACTTGCTTGAGCTGGTTGCTTGCGTTCTTGACCTACTTGGTTGTCTACTTCAATTTTATTATGTAATCAAATGGCAATGCATATTGGTGTATTCACTTCTATATTTAACATCTTGAGGAGATCACTCACCACCATTCAACCTTGCGGTGGAAAAGGGAAGAGCATTTCATCTAAGAAAGATATCCAACATCATTAAAGAATTCAATTGAGATTTAGGACCACTAAGGTATCATATCAACCTAGGAGGATCAATCTCTTAAAACTCAAACAACAATTCTTCGAGGAAATCGATGAGTTTAGAAGCATCATAGTTAGAATTGCTTGAGGACAAGCAATCTTGAGTGGGGAGGGTTGTCATGTCCCGATATTAAGGCATTGTTTAAATTAAAGATTTTAAAAAATCACGATAAAGACGGAAAAATGGCTTTCTTCAAATATGGTGTTTGTCATCATCAATTTGAATGATAAGTGTATATATAATAATATTTAATAAACATATATAATATTATTATATAAATATTTTTAATATAATTAAAATATATATATATTATTAAACAATTTAAATATTATAAATGAGAAATATAAATATTTATTATATAAATATTTAAATATAATACATATATACAATTATAAAGATAATTTCATAATTTCATATAAGACAAAGTCTTATATGGCAGAAAAATACATTTTATTAAGGGTATAAGGAAGTAAATTGCATAAGAATCAGACTTAAACTTGTCTATGCGGGAGACCATTGTCATTTAAAAGGAACGATTAAGGAGATGACCAACAAACTATTAAAAGCAGTAAATCTAATTATAAGAAGAGAGCAGCAATTACACTGTGATGTGAAGACAGTTATTAAGATTAATAAAGGGGCTGCGGTCATATCACAAACAGCAAGAGGTGCGATATCAAGAGGCATAGCCTTCCACGAACAAAGGTATGTTTTAAGATATTTAAAAGGGAACCTCTCTCTACTCTAAAAGGATGGATCGGGTGGAGAGCAAGGAAAATTAAAATAAACAATCAGAAATAATTCTGATTTCTGGAAAATCAGATCTAAATAATAAATTGCAGCAAGGTAAGTATTCTCTTAGTATTATATATATATATATATATATATATATATATATATATATATATATATATATATGACATTATATTTATTGTGATGAATGCCTTAAGTAATGATAAATATATATATATATAATTAAAAGATTATTGTGAGTATCATTACACATGTATATACAAGCATTATGAAATTTGCTATGGAATATAGATTTCATTTATAACACTTTGGTATGCTCAAACTCAAGGCCTATCTATTTCTATTGCTGTCAACCTGTGAGTGAGTGGCGTGGTGTTGTTAGGGAGAGGCGGAGTAAATCCAACCATTGAGTTGGTGTCATCGCGCCCTAGACAAGTAAATCCCCATCCATGGTCGAGGATTAGAAGAGAAATGAGGATTGCGACTTGAGCATAGCTAATGCATAATGTGTTATGGATAAATGCGATCATTTGGTATGATGAAGTATATCAAAATATGTTCAAGTTAATACTTAGTTATTTCTATTGCCTACAACCTTAGGAGAGGCGAGGTGTTGTGAGGGAGAGGCGGAGTAAATCCAATCCATGAGGTGGTGTCATCGCGCCCTAGACAAGTAAATCCCCATCCAAGGTTGAGGAATAGAAAGATAGTAAGGATTAAGACTTGAACATAGTCGATATTGAGTTGAGTTATGAATTGAACTGAAAGTGGATTATGCTATTGTTTATGTTATACTATTATAGATAAATTCAATACTATCTTGATTGAGTGACCTTTAATAGTTCTAATGTCCCTTTCTAGTGATATTATTGTGTGTAAGTTAAGGAATAAAAAATATCCTATAAGGGGACATTACAAAATTTGAGGTAGTATAGTTTAGAATCTACATGGCAAAGAGATTTGTAAGATACCTAACAAGATCTGCCCTAAATTCTGAAGTTAAAATTCTGATTTCTGCCCTAGATTTCTGCACTTTAGAATTCTGCTCCAAACCCTAGAATTCTGATTTATTTTCTGATTACAAGCACATGAGGACAGCGAACATATATGCATCTAAAATGCTTAAATAATATGCCAATATTGAACCCTTATGATAATATCTTCAATCATGAACTTAACCACAAGATATGAACATCCACAATGCAACAAACATAGGAAACAGATCTGATTTCTGATTATATCAGACTGCTGATACAAATCAGAATATCTGAATATGCAATTACATCAAATATATAGGCTCAAACATGCCCAAATATATCCCAGAAGTCTGCCCTTACAATTCAGACCTAATAATAGGTTTGTACATACCAAAATGATGTAGAATGACGCTCCACAAATCCTCTACAATGATGGCGCTTGGGCTGCTGCTAGAGATAGGGTTTAGAAACCCTCACCAATGGTGAAATCACCCCCAAAGTCCAAGTCGCCCTCCTCTAGATGTGGCACTCCAAATTAGGGCAAGCCCTAATGCAATGAACGTACAAAAATGCCACAATAGTAATCCTCCAAGTGTGGCGCTCAAGTCTAGGGTAAACCCTAGTGCCAAATGAACACAAAATGCCACAAGTAAACCTCCTCCAACGTTGCCAATGAAGCACAATTATGAACTCCGTATGAGTCCACCTCCAAGATGCGATTGTGTTTTCGTCCAATCCACCTATCTTCCTTAGGGTTTTTATCCTAGGAAGGTGCTGAACTAAAAGTTGCAGCCAAGAAATAAATCTCCAATGAAAGGAATATGAATGAATAATGATGAAATGAGCTCAAAACACCTTATATTTATACATGCTTTTATCTCCTCAAGCTGGCCGACCTCATGAGATATTTCCTTTTTATTTTCTTTTTATTTCTTTCTCCCTAGGCCGACCTCCTTTTGGGCGCCAAACATAAGAAATATCATTATTTTATTTTATGCTATTTTTCCTAACTTGGGTGAACCTCTTAGGCACATGGTGCATCATATTTGTGACCTCAAATGAAGTCGTCCTCCTCAAGGAAAAACATCATAAATTATTCTTATTTTTCCCAATGGCATTTTCCATATTTTTTTCTATTTTCCATTCTCCAACTTGGTCGCTCCACCTTAGGGCAAATTATTTTGTAAGTGTTGACTTCATCAAAATCCCACAAAATTATGCCAAGTCATCTTCCACAATCTTTTTGCCCTACAAAATTGGCTAAGTGTGAAAACTCGCCAATTAGGTCATTCCCTGAGCCCTTCGGCTTAGCCTACAACAATGGAAATACGCTAGCCAACTCCACTAGGTGATCACTCCGAAAATGGGGACATTACAAGATTCGACAATTTGATCATGTAAGAAGTAGCGCACCTTATGGTTTTGATAGCTTATACTAATAAAAGTGGAATGCTATTTTGAATCTGATTACCAATAAGAAATACTCCAAGGACTTTCATTTACTAGTTCTTTGAAGTTTGTCAAAGTAACAATGTGTGGCTAGGCTAAGCCAATAATTTAAAACCAGAAAGATTACTTTAGATTAAGGTGCCTATTGAAGCAAATGTCAAAAGCTAAGGGCACGAGTTAAAATTGTGAGTGTAAAAGCATGGTGCATGTTAATTATTTGTACTAAGAGGTATATAGTTTTTCATTAATATAATTGTATTTACTAGGTAATCCTTATCTCAAGAAAAACACTCAAATTTCTGTATTAGTGAGTGGGCAATCCTAAAAGTGGTTGTAGAAACTATCTAAACAGCTGGTATGGTCCATGTTTTCATTGATTTGAATATTTCTATTATGATGCCAATACATGTACATATAAATGCTTATTCATTAAATGTTTTATTCATATAGTGTTTAAGATCAATAATGTTAAATCACATGCACCTAAAACACATCACGACAAGAATTGCTATAGTTTGCGCATACCTACTTACTCAACTAGACAAATGCAATTCTCCAAGTTGGCATTCTCCCTTTGTCCAGTCCATGCCCTTGGTATTATTAATTCCTTTCCTTGCATCTAAAACGTATGAAGACTAGAGTTTGGCATTATATAGTATGCATGCATTCTGATCCTCCTGAATCTATTATGAGTTTGTGATGGTTAAGCATATCATTGTTATTTAGTCGAATTCACATTTTTAAGGAAAGTTATATAACCATTTTGAACATTCTATAGGAAATTCCCATAATAGATGGCTTGTTCCACTTATGGTCATCTCTACCCATTGTTTTGGGAAGTATCTTTACAATGATTCCACCACTTCATCATACTGCCCTAGTCACATGATGACTAATTAGTGCCGCAAAAACCTCAATACTTCGAAGTGTGAGAATGGTATAGTTTTTGGCATCATTTTGTTGATCCCTCATTTACTTCAAGTTGGCATTTTGGTATGCCCCCGTATAACATTTATTTAAGTCACGATGCATTGATTGGTATCCCATAATTCATTGACATTCTTCTTGTAAATCCCAAACATTCATCTCACAACTTTGTGCAACATTTCTTGACAACAACCATGGTTGTAGGATTTTATCATTTGTACAAGTGGTATTCGATGGACTAATGAACCTAAAAGTGGTAACTCGTGCAACTAGCATGAATAAGTCATCTTTATAATATTGTCTATCTATATTTGCATAATGAATATTGCTTAAGTTTTTACTAACCATCGCACCAACATACTGTTGATGTTTTTTTATGCACATGCAAACTCATAATAAAATACTAAGTATTCTATCCTCTCTTGAATAAAGTCTCTCAAAGGCTAAATGATGTGATCCGATGAGACAACTCCAAGGTTCATGATATGTCAGGTTTTGACTTGCAATGGATAGACTCAGTGGTTGATGTGATTTTGTTGAAACTCACAAAGGGACTTACGCTGAATTGACTCCTTATTCCATTCTAAATATGTTATTCTCCTTCTTGTGAAGTGGAACTTACTCTAACCGTCTATGAAAAGAAAAGGCAAAAGAGAAAGGGTTAAGAGAGTCTAATCTAAGGACAATGGTATAATGAAACATGCTAAGATAGACAAACTCCTCATAAACCTAACTCCGCTTCGCTATGAGAACCAACAACCACACGAAGTAGGTGCAATCTTCTAAGGTAACCCAATGATTTTCATATTGCAAACACACATCCAAACACCCATAGCTGGCGCAGCTTGAACAAGTATTCACAATCGAACTTAAAGCAAATGGAGGTTCAGGCTAACTTTGCAAAGTGAGTTGCCTTCGACAATCCACAAAAAGTATGAACCAAGAGGAATTCATCAAATATCTTTGCATATACTCATTACATCAATGAACTTCTAATCTATTTCTAAGCTACTTGGAAACATTTCTCCATCATATTCGAGAATTTGAAACCATGCTAACATTCCATCACCACACAAATCACCATGAGAACCAACAATGAGCTTGTATTGATTTTGGAAATGTATAATTACAACAATTTCACAATGTTTCTTCAATGACTTCAAGAAGTCTCCTCTAATCTACCCCTATTCTGATAGCATCTACTCCTACTCTTGATTGACTATCTTTTGCAAATGAAAGAAGTGAGCCTTTTATAGACTCCACAAATTACATTAATGGCTAGGATTGATTTGAGAATCAATGGCCAAGATTGAGACAAGGCAGTTTGTTACAAAAGTTACTATTTTTAGAACATTGAATGTGGATGGATGATGTGGCAAGTTGTGATTGGATCAATGTTGTTGACATGCCACCTCAACATCGAGCAAACTAGTTTGATTTTCGTTGTGTTCATATTACTCGGAATATTTTCCCAAATTTTGTCATCTTTTGGAGTAGTTTTCAAACTTGGATTTTCACCTCTGGAACTTGGCTGCTTCGAACTTAAAACTTGGGAAATTTAGAATTTTTTTTTGTTGTCGATGCCTTAGTGTAGTTTATGGATTTTTGATGCTCACGCTCATTTCTCTTCTCATGACTGTCATGTCCCCATTTCCGGCACGAGTCAATCATGAATCCGGATTAGCTTATTCATCATTCCCGGTGGGCTAATATGTAAAATAAGGGAATGAAATTGGTTTTGGCTACCTATTGTTTTGTTTTGCAGGTCAAAACCTTCATGTAATGATACATTGGTTCTTTGATGTTCAATCTAGCATTGGAGAACTTCAAATACAAGTGAATTGAGCGCCTAAGTGTTGAAAGGATTAAGAAACTTGCTAAGGGTTACTAGGCGCCAATTGATGTCTCCGGATCTAGAAAGTGCGCCCAAGGAAGACTTGTCAAGTATGAAGGTGCCATTATGATGCTACAAGGCAAGGCGCCAATCCTTGTCTTGTCAAACCACAAAGTGCGCCTAGAAGGAGTTAGGCGCCAATCTCATTCAAACTCAACCTTGAAGTGCGCCTTGACAAGGAGGTGACGTTGGAAGATAGACTTGATGAAGAATTGATTCAAGGCGCCCATCATGAAGCAATTGATCTAGGTTGAGCGCCTTCTCTACTTAAGGCGCTAGTTTATGTTGCCAAGATACTTGATGTGTGCCTAAGGAGTTGGGCGCTAGATGAATTATAAACCTCTTGAAAATGCGCCTTGTTGATAAAGGCTAGTTGAAGACCTCAATGCATCTTTGGAGGGTAGAATGAGTCAAGTAGACATCCAACTCCCTGAGGGATCACCAAAGAAGACAATATATGCATGATGTTAGCAAGGTGCTAGATCTTGCCTATCCAACCTTGCAAATGCGCCTAAGATGATTTATGCTTCAAAGACATCAAATGAGCACTCAAAATGTGAGGCGCTAATCTTGCTTATTCTCTCTTGGATGAGCGCCTTGGTAAGAAATGACATTTGAGGGAAAAAAGGTTCCATCTTAAGTGTTAGGCGCACTTCTCACCTTGAACAACCTCCAATGTGCGCCTAGGTCTAAAACATGTTGTTCTAAGTTGAAATGACCTTCAAAGGATTAAACATGTTCAAACAATCATCTTTGGTTTGATGTTAGACAAAGGAAGCATTGCTAGAGTAAGGTGCATTTTCCTTCGCCAACCTCAAACATGCGCCTTCTCCAAGGAGTCAAATGTGCAGCTTAGAATGGAATGTGGAGTATCTATCATGGTAATGATGAATATTTGTTTCAAGAGAAGATTTAGAAGTATTTTGAAGACTTGAATAACACCAAGGAGGTTAGGCGCCATCTCTTGTCCCCAGAGCACTAAACATGCACCTAACATAGAAGTAGCGCCAATTGTGATTAATGCATTCTCTTGAGTGCGCTCCATCTTCATTGAGCACCGTGCAAGTACCTGATCTTCCATTGGCTCAAATTATGGCATTGGGATCCGTTCCAGCTCATTTAACAAAGGCGCCAACTTAGAGTGAGTCATCAAATGGCATATTCCTGTAGAATATGCTCTTGGAAAACGTGCCTTGGTTCTCTCTTTGCATTGGAAAACGTGCCTTCATTGCCTCTTACCTCTTGAAGGGTACTATAAAAAGAGGAGAGCGACCTCATTTGCACATCTTTTGGCTATTGTGATTTCTCTGTGGTAAGCTTTATGCTCTTTCATGGAATCTGCGTATTTCATGCTTGTTGGGGTGATGCTCCCTCAACTTTGATAAGGTGATGCTCCCTTATCCATTAAGAGGTGTTAACATTCAATTATCATCATTGTGCAGGATTGAAGACGTTCTACAACAAAAGGCTACTTGCATTGTAGACTCTTGAGATTTGAGGATACAAGTGTTCCTTGAAGACATTTGAGAATTGGAGATATAAGTAGTTGAATAGGCGTATTGTTCAATCTAGGAGCCCAGGGCTATTTGATGTATTTATTGTAATGAATTGAACTTGATGATGCTATTAAGCATCCATTCTATGTAATAAGACATTTGAGTTGACAATTGAAATAAGATATCTCAGCTTCCTTGATTGATAGTTCATATTGTATGTTGATGTCTTATGTTGATGTTTGCTTGAAGTTGCAAGTTTGAATAAGCAAAATTTTTGGTTAAGTCTAGTGGGGTATCTTACAGTGGTATCAGAGCTAAGATTCTGCCAGCCTTTGGGTTATGCTGCCGTGTGAAGTTGGTCCACATAGATATTATACGAGGAGGGCTAGGCAACAAGAATGACCGCAACAACAACCTCCTGTTGTTATACTATGACAGATGGCTTCAGAAGGAGGTAATGGTAGTCCTAGAGGGCAAGGTGGTAATGATGCCTTTAACTTAGACGAATTCATGCAGGCCTTTGGACAACAGATGCGGGATTGGTCAAATCAGTTCATAGGAGAGATTCGAGACTTGAAAAATGAACGAGCTTCTAGGAAGTCAAGGTCTAGGAGTGTAAGTAGTGGAAGAACAAGCATTGCAGGAGAAACTAGAGAAGTAAGCAGGCATTCACATAGAGTACGTACTCCTACTCCTACTGGTAGAGCAACCAACATAGTTGATGATAGACCATTTCGTCCAAGATTTGAGCCAGTAATTGAGGAAACATCTTCAGAAGAAGAGGAAGCCAATGTTAATCTTGCGGATGACATTATGGTTGCACATGATGAATATTGTAATGTCCCCTTTTCTAGCGCGCATTGTATGATGTTGTTGTTAGCCTATTTCTCCTTGGTTCCCTAGGCTAACCAGGGCTTTTAAGGAATCTTGAGGATTTTTGGCCTAGGCAATTTTCGTTGCAGGTCAATCCGAGGCGTTTGGAGGCAGTTTTGGTATACTTAATATTTTTAGTAAGTCATTAATGCTATTAATAGTAATTTATTTGGCAGGCCGTGATCTCCAGTGATTATGTCTTTTCAATGGAAAATTGGTTATTATTGTCAGATAATTTCAGCTCCATTGGTTTAATTCATCTCCACATTAATAAAGTTTAAATTATAAAGTTAAATTCAATTATTTAACTTTATTAATGTGAGTCAAAGTTAAGTGGGGAAATGAATAGTAAAAGGGGCCCCTTATTTTAAAATACATGAGACATAAAAAAGGCAAAAGGGAAGTTATGTTTTATCCACATTGGTTAAAAGTGTGAGTGAGCTCTTATGAGAAGTTTATAAAAGTGTTACAAGGGCTCACTTTCAGCTATGCTTGGTTATTATTTTCTCTTGGAGAATTCTGGGAAGCTTTGGCTTTCAGCAGGTTTGAGCACGGAAACCCTCGAGCTTGGAAGCAGTGGACGGAAACCCATTGTCTGTTGGAGATGTTATTCAGGTGTCTCACTTTGTGCTTCAAATTCATACTTCTGGTTATCCAATCCGACTGTAAGTTTTGTGGCTATGATTGGATATTTCTGTTGTTATTCTACTGAAGATTGGAAAGCAATATTCATATGTAATTTCAGATCCTGGTTCTAAAATTGTTATAATATGTTTATATTGAAATTTGCTTGCAAGTTATCGGATGAATAGAAATTAGTTCATGCAAACTGTTTGTTTAAATTTTCTGTGGAACATTTGGAAAAATTGGAGGAAATATCCATACGGGATATTTCAGTGGTATCAGAGCAATGATCCTACCATCCTGTTTTGGTTTGCAAAAGAAGATTTTCAGATGATGCTAGGGTTCGATGAATCTCAGAAATTCTTTGGTTTGATATTAGAGTTGATTAAAGAATATTTACAGAGTCAATGAAAGCAAAACAAAAAATATTATTACATTGGCCGATCCTTTGCAAATTTTAACATCTGGGTGCCAACGACCAATATCTGCTTGTATTCTGTCGGGCTTTAAGAAGGATCGTGGTGTGAGGGTTTATGAAGAATATTATTAAAAAAAAAAAAGAGAGAGAGACGAAAACTTTCTATGCCGCCATACTCTTCTAAAGGTCATCGGGCCTTTGAATAGCTATTACAAAGGCAGAAAAATCAAAACCGATAAAGGCAATTTTTGGGGTTTAAGTTAATATATATTGTTGTCTAAGAGGGAGACAAAGTCTGACGCATAATAAACCAGTCAGCAATTTCCATGTTTTAATATTGAGTTTTCTCATTGCATATGAAGAGAGTTTTGTGTTCTAGATTTTATTTGAAGCAATTCGTGGGAATAAGAGGAGTTACAGTGGGACCCAGGCTACACTCAGATTTGCAATTGTGTTTAAATCTGAAGAATAGGGAAATTCGTGAGTTTTGAGTAATTCATTTTGAAGTCTTTGAAAGACTTTAATTCCTATCACCACCTTGTTAAAGAGAAGTAAGAGGAATTCGTGGAAGCACACAGGCAAGCAGCTCTATATAAAATTTAATTAAATGGATGTTCCATTCCCACAAAATAGCCGCTGATTATATGTGAAGTCTGTATCTATTCTGAAGCAAGATTTTTTAATTCTGAAAGGTGCTGTGAGGCAAATCTGAAAGTAAATGATTAGAATTTGGAAGTGACGTGGGTCTATTTTGGTGAAGACATTGAAGACTCCTAGAAGAATTGTGATGCCAGTGAAATCATCATCTAGGAAGGTCGATTGATTACAAGCTTGAACATTATATTTGAAGATTGAATTGTTGTGAAAGCTGATGTACAGCGCAGATACCGACAGCAGTGAATTCATCTTCAGATTTGGCATAGTCACATATCCTAGCCACCGTCCTAGAAGGAAAGGTCATACATTGTGAAGAGTGCGCTGGACTGCTGGAGGAATTCGTTAATGTTTAAGGACTGCAATTTGATTGTTGCCAGCACTCATTAGGACACAGCAGTGTGGTAATGAGCATTGGAATGCAATATTGGTATGTTGATATTTATTCATCTCTGATTTGACACAGCAGACATATTCTTGTACTAGCTGTCCATTTCTGATTGTATGGAATAGATTGCAAGGTCTGATTTGTAACTACATTCAAATCTTTAATTTGAATGATTATTCTATATTATATATCAGCTGTGTTATCAGTTTTAGGGTTTCTTTGTAAACATTGCTAGATCCAGTAAAGGAAAATTATCAGAACTCATTGAGAAATCAGAATTTGATAGTTTAGAGGTATAATCTAGATAGGGACATTACAATGGCAGATCAAAAAAATGTTTTTTTCTCAAAGAATTCAATGATACATTTAAAGGTGTTCAACAGAGGAACTTGTAGAAGGAAGAGGAAATAGGAAATTGGGTGTTTATACTTGGGTTGGAATTGGAGTCTATGAAACCTTTAGATGATGTCATTCCTAAGTTGGAAGAATTAGACTCATATTTGTCCAAGGTAGACCAATCAGATTTGAAGATCTTCAATTGGGCTTTGAAGCCATCAATGCTAACATTGGTTCAACACAGGTTTTTGGAACATCCTTGTGAGAAGGTAAGACTTGTAGTTGCTTCTTGTCTCAGCAAGATCACTCGAATAACAGCTCCTATAGCACCCTATAAAGATGATGTACTAAGGGAGGTATTACAGCTGTTCGTGAAGAGCTTTCATGGGTTACAAGATGTCAAAGACACTACCTTTGGTAAGAGGGCTAAAATTTTAGAAATTATGGCAAGAGTGAGATCATGTGTCATTATGATTGATCTCAAGTGTGATAAATTGATTCTTTAGATGTTTCAATGTTTTTTAACCAAAATCAGAAAACAACATTCAGACAATGTTAAAGCATGTATGCAAACTATTTTGTCTTTATTTGTGGATGAAGATGATGATATCTGCAGGCAGTTGCAATCAAATTTGTTAGCCATTTGGAGAAAGGAGCATAATATCTCACCTATGGCTTATGAGTTCTCAAAAGGGTTGATTGAGCAGAAAATTGAAAGGTTCAAGAAACAGATGACTAAAAAAGAACTAATCTCTATGGGCTTACAGGTTACAGGATCCCCCCAAAAAAGTAAGAACCAAATGAGGAGAGAGCAGATTTGTTTCACATGTCTGGAGACTTGGACACTTGATCATAATTGTGGGGTTAGTGAGGAAGATAAGTCAGCCAAAGAAGTTTGGACCAGTGATGAAGAAGATAGGAATTCCACAGTTGTCCCAACAGAATGACATTAATGTTTGTGAGGAGATGGAATCAGCTGTGGTTACAGAAAAAGATGGAACAAGCAGGAAAGAGGATGGAGAACAAGTTGCTTCAGGTGAGAGGTACTCTAAGTTTTTTGTTGGAGGTTTCGAGATCGATGTAGATAAACTTTGTTAAGAGATAAGTCCTCTTGATTTAAACTCTCCATTTCTTCATGAAGAATGCATTGACACTTGTTGTGAAATTGCTGATATTGTTCCTATTAAAAATGATCTAATACTAGATGGGAATAAGTTAGAGTTCCAGGGTATTTCTAATGAAGAACGTGCATCTTCTTATGACAAAGAATCCCCTGAGAATGGTAACATAACAGCATCAATGGCCATGCATTTAGATCAGTCCAACAATGAGTATGAGGCCTATGAAGACATTTATAACACTACTGAAAGATTTGATGAATCATGTAGTAGTAGTTTACTCATACAGGATTGTGTTTTTGAGGCTCAGCATAGTGGTTTTGCTGAGGAAGTGAATGAAGATAATGTTGCTTATTTGATTAACTCAGGAATGGCAAACATGAGCGGCTATGAAACATGCCAAGAAGATGACACTCTAGGGACTGAATTGGAAGGCAAATCATAAAATGTCTTTCAAGATGAGGCTTTTGAACTATATGGTTTCAAGAATCAGTTGAAGGTTAGTGAAGACTTGATTGTGGCAGCCTTGGTTCATTATGACAATATTCATAGGGACATTGAAGGTCTTCTTTGGGAAAGTAAGAGTAAGGAAAAGAAAGGAGAAGGGGCAAGTGGATTCAATAGCACCCTCTTATGCAAAATCGAAGGAGCATTAGAAAGAATGAAATCTGATTACTTGCAGTTGCTCAAGGATAGGGATCTTGCAATCAAGTTTGCTGAAGACAGAGAAAAAGAAGTTGATGACTTGTGCTTGCAGCTAAGTATGGCACATGGTGCATTATGCAAAGCAGAAGATCAGTCTCCTATAGTAGCCACCTCTATGGAACAGAAAACGAACAGTAGAACTACGGAAATCATGCAACTTGTAGAAGGGATCTATGCACTTGGTAAGGATGAAATAATATTTGATGATTCTAGCGGAAGCAAAGAAGAAGATCCCAAAAGTCTGATTTGGGGCAGCGATAGCCTACATCCTCCTTCTCTTGATATTGTGGCCCTTACACTTGAGAATACTTATGAAGACAATGTTGCAAGTGTTGGACAAGAAATTTTCAATGATGATACACTAAAAGGGGTCAAAAACACGGCTCAAGCACATAACAATAATTCTGGTTTGAATGACAGCAGTTATGTTTCTGTTTTTCAATAGGAGGTAACGACTTGGTTACATGAGGAGGATAGCGTTATGGACTCTTCCTATGATGATACCCAAATGGAGTGTGAAAACTATGGGGAACAAAAGGTGGATTCATGCCACAATGGTATGGAAATTTCTCATCAATCCAAGGAAAATTGCATAGGCAAGGACACAAAGGTTGAAACCAGTCCTAAATTTCAGTTTGAGAACAGCAGTGATATATTTCACCTTTCCCACAATGTTGCCACTAATAATCATGAAGAAAGTAAGGGTACAGTTTCACCTACTGATGGACTACAAGAGACAAGTATGGTACATGGTAATTTTGATGTTGTCTCTTGTCATAGGACTGAGTTTATACATTTTGATATAGCTGATATAGAATATGCCCAAGTTTTGAATGAAAAATGGTTGGAAAGAGCTAAACAAGCTAAGATTGTGGCTCAACAAGCCAAGCTTCACTTTCAACATATTCATGATATTCGCCATTCTTTTAATGATGAGAGACATGAATTGCCTAACCCAGAGTCTCCAGTTGAGATAGTTGATCATTCCCATGATGGTGATAGTGATTGGGTTGATGAATCTCTTAGTGGGCCAGCCACTCAAGAGTTGTCTGTGTTGATTAGTGTTGGCATACATACTTCACTTTTGAGTTGGTTAATTGTTCCTCTTAATATGGCAGCGATATCTTTGTTGTTTGGTGACTTCATAGTCTTTGATCTCTTATGGACTAATGGCTGTCCTAGTTGGAATCATGTAGCATTTTCTGATTTTGCATTGGCTACATCAGTGATTCAACAGTATGGGAATGTTGAAGGGCAATTCTTTTGGGTTGAGTTGGAGTGTGGAGTAATTTTCCTTGAGTGCCATTGGTTTGATGACATATTTGATATCATCTATGTTTCTAATCAGAGTTATGGCAGCGAGGTTTGGTGGCCATTTGTGCTGGTTTATGGGTATATGGGGGTTCATCTTCACATTGGCTGGATGTCTTACATGCACGGATGGTTACATAAGGGTACTTGGTTGACAAACTTCTTTTTCATCTCTTACAGTGGGTTCTACATCTTGGTTTGGGATCCGGGTACTGACATGATTGGTGCATTGTCTCTTATGGATTCCATGATGTTGCTTCACAGTTTGTGGTGTATGGTGTTTTAATCAAGGTGGAGCAGCGGGTTGGTTGATGTTTGCTTGAGGGCAAGCAATCTCGGGAAGGGAGGACTGTAATGTCCCCTTTTCTAGCGCGCATTGTATGATGTTGTTGTTAGCCTATTTCTCCTTGGTTCCCTAGGCTAACCAGGGCTTTTAAGGAATTTTGAGGATTTTTGGCCTAGGCAATTTTTGTTGCAGGTCAATCCGAGGCGTTTGGCAGTTTTGGTATACTTACTATTTTTAGTAAGTCATTAATGCTATTAATAGTAATTTATTTGGCGGGCCGTGATCTCCAGTGACAGTGTCTTTTCAATGGAAAATTGGTTATTATCGTCAGATGATTTCAGCTCCATTGGTTTAATTCATCTCCGCATTAATAAAGTTTAAATTATAAAGTTAAATTCAATTATTTAACTTTATTAATGTGAGTCAAAGTTAAGAGGGGAAATGAATAGTAAAAGGGGCCCCTTATTTTAAAATACATGAGACATCAAAAAGGCAAAAGGGAAGTTATGTTTTGTCCCACATTGGTTAAAAGTGTGAGTGAGCTCTTATGAGAAGTTTATAAAAGTGTTACAAGGGCTCACTTTCAGCTATGCTTGGTTATTATTTTCTCTTGGAGAATTCTGGGAAGCTTTGGCTTTCAGCAGGTTTGAGTACGGAAACCCTCAAGCTTGGAGGCAGTGGACGGAAACCCATTGTCTGTTGGAGATATTATTCAGGTGTCTCACTTTGTGCTTCAAATTCATACTTCTAGTTATCCAATCCGACTATAAGTTATGTGGCTACGATTGGATATTTCTGTTGTTATTCTACTGAAGATTGGAAAGCAATATTCATATGTAATTTCAGATCCTGGTTCTAAAATTGTTATAATATGTTTATATTGAAATTTGCTTGCAAGTTATTGGATGAATAGAAATTAGTTCATGCAAACTGTTTGTTTAAATTTTTTGTGGAACATTTGGAAAAATTGGAGGAAATATCCATATGGGATATTTCAAATATCGTCTGCTTCCACCTAATGTGAGAAGAGATCTCAATTTTAATCAGTTTATGTCTCAAAGGAATGAAAAGAATAGAAAGAAAAAGGAGAAAAGGCCAACACATAAGGACAAGGATCATAAGGAGTACAAAGAAGCGTTGAATAAAGTTCCTTTGCCCAACTTTGATGGCAGTGGTAAACTAAGTGCTAGAGCATGGATTCACAAGCTTGATACTTTTCTCACGCTCAATCCTTTGAGTGAAGAAAAGGCTATTCAATTTGCTACTATGCATTTGGAAGGTTTGGCTTATGATTGGTGGCACCATGGACTTGTGTCACAACGCCATGATATGATCACTTCCCATGATGAGTTTACTCGCAAGTTGATTAACAGGTTTGATAGGAAGGATATTGAAGTCTATTACAGAGAATTGGCACAGATGAAACAGGTTGGCAAAGTAGACTCCTACATCAATGAGTTTCAAAAGATAGCAGTTATGGCTTCTGAAATGCCGGAAAGAAGAGTTGTCATGTTATTTATTGAAGGTTTGAATGATAGAATGAGAGGATTGGTGAAGGTACATAAACCCCAAACATTGGATGAAGCTATAGAGCTAGCATTAGATCTTGATACTTATCCTACTACATTTCAAAAGAACTATGGAAAAGGTTCAAATTCTAATCAAAAGAAGACTTTCCAGCCATTCAAATCTAATATTACTTAAACAGAGCGTGATGAATTGAGGAGAAAGAAGTTGTGTTTTGATTGCAAACAACCATGGGAATTAGGGCACAGATGTAAAGGCAAAGGCAAAGTACATCTTATTGAAGTAGTGTCTGATGAGGATGATGATTCACAAGATGATACAGGTTCATGTCATGAGGATGATCAACAACCTACTCTTGAGCTGGAACTTGATAATACTGCCAATATCAATGCAGTAACTATTGCTACTTTATCTGGAGTTCCAAGATATCATGCATTCAGGTTAAAGGGAATCATCAATGGGCAGAGAGTTACTTGTCTAGTAGATAGTGGTGCTACTCACAATTTCATTGACGAAGGATTGGTCGTGAAATGTGGGTTGAAAGTTGAAGACTTTGAGGGCTTTACAGTAGTAGTTGCTGAGAGATTCACCATGAGCTGTTAGAAGAAAGTACCTCAGCTTCATATCTAGATGGGTGATTATACATTAATAGATGACTTCTATGTGGTTGGACTGTCAGGGATTGATGTGGTGTTAGGAATGCAGTGGTTGCACTCAATTGGCAGGTATATACACGATGTGAAGAAGATGGAGATTGAATTTATTCACAATGGGAAGAAGGTAATATTGAGAGCCATTTTAGATGGGTCACCTAGAGTTGTTACAGCCAGGCGAATGGAAGCTTTGTTTCGGCATGATGATATTGCATGGGCAGCTCAAGTGACAGTATCTTCTAATCCTACTTCTAAAGGAGAGTACAATGTGGATATACAATCTCTATTGGACAAGCATAGTAAAGTGTTTGGAGACATTCCTCTAGGTAGACCACCTGATAGAGGATTTGAACATGTAATTGAATTGGAGGATGGGACAAAGCCCATTAACATTGCACCATATCGACACCCTCGACATTTCAAGGTGGAAATAGAGAAAACCATAAGGGAGTTGATTGATATGGGACACATTCGACCTTCATCCAGTCCATTTGCTTCTTCGGTGGTGTTGGTGAAGAAGAAAGATGGAACGATGCGAATGTGTATCGATTACAGGGCATTGAATAAGAAGACAATCAAGAACCGGTACCCGATACCCAGGGTCGATGAGCTGTTAGATGAACTACACGGGGCCATGTACTTCTCAAAGATTGATCTTCGTTCAAGTTATCATCAGATTCGTGTTCGTGAAGAGGACATTCCGAAGACTGCATTCATATGTCATTACGGACACTATGAGTTTCTTGTGATGCCCTTTGGTCTTACTAATGCACCTGCTACATTTCAATTGTGTATGAATCATGTATTCAATAAGCAGTTGCGTAAATTTCTGGTGGTTTTCTTTGATGATATTTTAATTTATAGTAAAACTTGGGAAGAACATCTTCAACATCTGGATGAGATACTAGAAGTTATGAAAGCACAGTCATTATATGCTAAGATGTCCAAGTGTGATTTTGGAATGAAGGAGATTCTATATTTGGGACATATGATTAGTGCTGAAGGAGTCAGGGTACAAGAGGAGAAAATCAAAGCTATACAAGAATGGCCTAGACCAAGGAATCTTACTGAACTAAGAGGATTCTTAGGGCTTTGTAGCTATTATAGGAGATTTGTTTGGGGTTTTTCACAGTTGGCAGCACCATTGACAGATCTCACTAAGAAAGGAGCATTCTCTTGGTCAGAAGCAGCGCAGGTAGCATTTGATCGTCTCAAGGAAGCAATGAGTACTACTCCTGTGTTGGCACTACCTGATTTTACACAGTCCTTTGTACTTGAATGTGATGCATCAGGCATGGGTATTGGGGCTGTGCTAATGCAAAATAGGCATCCTATTGCTTTTGAAAGCAGAAAGTTGAAAGATACAAAACACCTATATTCCAACTACAACAAGGAGATGCTAGCCATTATGCATGCTTTGGCTAAGTTTCGTTAGTACTTGGTAGGTGCAAAATTTGTGGTTAGGACTGACCACAATAGTCTGAAATACTTTCTGGAACAAAAGAATCTGAATGAAAGACAACAGAAATGGGTCTCGAAGATTCAAGCATATGATTTTGACATTGAATTTGTGAAGGGCAAGAAAAATATTGTTGCTGATGCTCTTTCAAGGATGCCTACTATTTGTTCCTTAAGTGAGATTTCAGCTGATCGGAAATCTCATCTTTTAGTTGAGTATTCCAAATCAACTTTTGCATGCGAAATCATGGATGGAATTATACATGATGACAAGTACAAAGTGGTTGATGACGTGATATATTACATGGACAAGATTTTCCTAGTACCTGAATCTAAGCTCAAGTAGCAGATTCTGAAAGCCATTCATGATACACCTCTAGCAGGACATCCAGGATTTTTCAAGACCTACAGACAGATTCGTGAAAGATTTTCTTGGAAAGGTCTCAAAGATGATGTCTTACAATATGTTAGGGAGTGTCTGACTTGTCAGCAAAACAAGTCTGAACATACTTTTCCTGTAGGTTTACTTCAGCCTTTGCCAATTCCTGAGCAGAAGTGGGAAAGTATTTCAATGGATTTTATAACAGGTCTGCCAAAGGTCCAGGGTAAAGATTGCATCTATGCAGTTGTGGACAGATTAACTAAGTACGCTCACTTCTTTGCAATTTCAGTGTACTCTACCTTACAAGTTGCTAAGCTATTCTTTCAGGAAGTGTTTCAACTACACGGCCTTCCAAAGACCATAGTCAGTGATCGAGATAGCAGGTTCATCAGTGTATTCTGGAGAGAGCTGTTTCGATTAGCAAGAACTGACCTGACACCAAGCACAAGCTTTCACCTTCACACAGATGTTCAAACAGAGATAGTCAATAAGTGGCCTGAGGGATATTTGCGTAACTATGTATCTGATCATCAGCATTCTTGGATAAAGTCATTACACTTAGGGGAGTATTGCTATAACAGCACTTTTCATATGTCAATTGGCATGTCACCTTTTCATGCATTATATGGATATGGTGCAGTTTCTTTTGTCGATCTGGCTTTGGAAGATAGTCGAGCTCCTAGAGCAAAAGAATTGATGAAGGACATGCAAGATGTTTTGCGAGTACTTAAAGAAAATTTGCAGAGAGCTCAAAACCAACAGAAAATGTATGCTGACAGACACCGGATCAAGAGAAGTTTTGAGGTAGGTGATATGGTGTTTCTGCGCCTTCAACCATATAGGCAGAGGTCTCTGGAGAAATCAGGTGCAGAGAAATTGAAGCCCAGGTTCTATGGCCCGTACAAAGTGATAAGAAGGGTAGGAGAAGTGGCTTATGAACTTGAATTACCAGCCGGAAGCCGCATACATAATGTATTTCATGCGTCATGTCTCAAAAGGGCATTGGGTCAGAATGTGGTTTCCTCTCAGGATCTTCCACCACTTGATGAAGAAGGGTTGTTGATTCTAGAACCTGAGGGCATCATTGATATAAGGGAACATAAACTGAGAAGCAGAGTCATCAGAGAATATTTGGTGCGATGGAAAGGCTTGCCAGTTGAGGATGCTACTTGGGAAGGAGAGAAAATTTTGGAGCATCCTAACCTTCGATTGCTTGAGGACAAGCAATCCTGGGAAGGGGAGACTGTCATGTCCCCATTTCCGGCATGAGTCAATCATGAACCTGAATTAGCCTATTCATCATTCTCGGTGGGCTAATACGTAAAATAAGGGAATGAAATTGGTTTTGGCTAACTATTGTTTTGTTTTGCAGGTCAAAATCTTCATGTAATGATACATTGGTTCTTTGATGTTCAATCTAGCATTGGAGAACTTCAAATACAAGTGAATTGAGTGCCTAAGTGTTGAATGGATTAAGAAACTTGCTAAGGGTTTCTAGGCACCAATTGATGTCTCCGGATCTAGAAAGTGTGCCCAAGGAAGACTTGTCAAGTATGAAGGCGCCATTATGATGCTGCAAGGCAAGGCACCAATCCTTGTCTTGTCAAACCACAAAGTGCGCCTAGGAGTTAGGCGCCAATCTCATTCAAACTCAACCTTGAAGTGCGCCTTGACAAGGAGGTGACGTTGGAAGATAGATTTGATGAAGAATTGATTCAAGGCGCCCATCATGAAGTAATTGATCTAGGTTGAGCGCCTTCTCTACTTAAGGCGCTAGTTTATGTTGCCAAGATACTTGATGTGTGCCTAAGGAGTTGGGCGCTAGATGAAATATAAACCTCTTGAAAATGCGCCTTGTTGAGAAAAGCTAGTTGAAGACCTCAATGCATCTTTGGAGGGTAGAATGAGTCAAGTAGACATCCAACTCCTTGAGGGATCACCAAAGAAGACAATATATGCATGATGTTAGCAAGGCGCTAGATCTTGCCTATCCAACCTTGCAAATGCGCCTAAGATGATTTATGCTTCAAAGACATCAAATGAGCACTCAAAATGTGAGGCGCTAATCTTGCTTATTCTCTCTTGGATGAGCGCCTTGGTAAGAAATGACATTTGAGGGAAAAAAGGTTCCATCTAAGTGCTAGGCACACTTCTCACCTTGAACAACCTCCAATGTGCGCCTAGGTCTAAAATATGTTGTTCTAAGTTGAAATGACCTTCAAAGGATTAAACATGTTCAAACAATCATCTTTGGTTTGATGTTAGACAAAGGAAGCATTGCTAGAGTAAGGCGCATTTTCCTTCTTCTTCAACCTCAAACATGCGCCTTCTCCAAGGAGCCAAATGTGTGCCTTAGAATGGAATGTGGAGTATCTATCATGGTAATGATGAATATTTGTTTCAAGAGAAGATTTAGAAGTATTTTGAAGACTTGAATAACACCAAGGGGGTTAGGTGCCATCTCTTGTCTCCAGAGCACTAAACATGCGCCTAACATAGAAGTAGCGCCAATTGTGATTAATGCATTCTCCTAAGTGCGCTCCATCTTCATTGAGCACCGTGCAAGTACCTGATCTTCCATTGGCTCAAATTATGGCATTGGGATCCGTTCCGGCTCATTTAACAAAGGCGCCAACTCAGAGTGAGTCATCAAATGGCATATTCCTGTAGAATATGCTTTTGGAAAACATGCCTTGGTTCTCTCTCTTTGCATTGGAAAACATGCCTTCATTGCCTCTTACCTCTTAAAGGGTACTATAAAAGGAGGAGAGTGACCTCATTTGCACATCTTTTGGCTATTGTGATTTCTCTGTGGTAAGCTTTATGCTCTTTCATGGAATCTGCGTATTTCATGCTTGTTGGGGTGATGCTCCCTCAACTTTGATAAGGTGATGCTCACTTATCCATTAAGAGGTGTTAACATTCAATTATCATCATTGTGCAGGATTGAAGACGTTCTACAACACAAGGCTACTTGCATTGCAGACTCTTGAGATTTGAGGATACAAGTGTTCCTTGAAGACATTTGAGAATTGGAGATATAAGTAGTTGAATAGGCATATTGTTCAATCTAGGCGCCCAGGGCTATTAGGCGTACTTTACATTAGTTTAGTACTTTTGGAAAAATATGTTTTGTTAGTGGGTTCGGGAAGTATGTTTATGTTTTAGTTTCTGCGAGTAGTTACTCCCGATCGGTACAATGGTTGGCGACGGTTGGCAACCGTCGGCCAAACTATATATGTTCATGTGACGCCATTGTATGGGCATGGAGTTTTTGGATTGTAATTGGACTTACTGTTCTGAGTAATATATGCAGTTGATCTTTTAAGTACCAATCCTGGCTGTTATTCTTTCTGGTCATTATTCTCGTACAATGTAATTTATTTCAGCGCACTATGGTAATGAAAATATCCTTTCTGGTTACTCTGTCTGAAACTAATTAGACCACTTAGGCGGTAAACATTTTGGCGCCGTTGCCTAAGCGAATCCGGTGAAACACCCAGACGGGAGAATGGAAGCATAATGGGACAACCGGTCGATACCGACGAAGAGGTACGAGACAGAAAGCACGTAGAAGAAATAATACAAGAAATTCAAGAAGAACGCGAGGAAAGCGATAGAGAAGAGAATGAACCCAGAAGTTGGGAAGATGAAGTAACTCAGGAATTAGTCAAACTGTGGTTACTATCAGTCGGACAATACGTACGTGACGAGTCTATCCGCCGAGAAGTTCCGCAGGAGGTTATTTCAGAGAACCTACGTGTTAATAGCGAAGTGGATAATCTTCTGGACCGCATTCCTCGACTTCTGGCAAGGAACTTGATAGCCTTCCAAGATATTCGAGAAGAAAGAGGGAAGTGCGACGACAACAAATTCTCAGAAGATATGAAGAACGTCTGAAACAAGAAGAGGAGGAACGAGACGGCGATCGCTGTCGCACACCGTACAATTGAGAAAGGGTAAGCATAATTAATGCCCATACAACTGAATAAGGACAAGAATAAACTACCAGTAGGGCACGCAACACCAGAAGAAATACTAAGAAAATCATTAAGACTAAAGGAACAAGAAGAACGTAGAAAAAGATTGAAACAGATTGTTGAAAAAGAAAATGAACAACATGAAGAGGTAGATCAAGGAGGTGATGAAAATAGTTTTAGAACGCCAATAACCAATAAAGGAAAAGAAAATAATCTGACAGAAGAATTAGAGAATAGTATACGTCGGATTGTGGCATTGTCCATTTCAGACGAAAGGCCGCGGAACAGAGGACCTGAGCCCGAGACCCCTGCCCAGAGGGAAAACCAAGGAGAGCCAGAGGAAACTCGAAGTGGAGAGGACGCCGGAACCGGAAGTGGGAAGGAACCGTACGTGGCCGGCAGTGTCGGGGAGACACCGGAACGACACGGTAGAACCAGTCCAGTCGGGTCAAAAACACAAAGAGTGTACCTCGGGAAAAAGATGGTGACCCCACCGGCAAGTGAAAGGTAGAAGTTGCCGAAGTTCATGGGGAACGGGTCAGAGGATCCTGTCCGACACTGTAAGACGTGTGAAACCATTTGGGTGGCAAACGGACAAGAGGACGAAGATTACTGGGTAAAAGCGTTTCCAGCGACGCTAAGAGGTATTGCCATTGACTGGTACACAGAACTAGAGGCAGCACAAAAGACCTCATGGGACGAACTCAGGAAAGCCTTCGAGAACGAATTTAAACTCCTCAGAGACGACAACGAGATTGTCGTTGAAATCTACAGTACCAAACAAGGGAAGAATGAAAACGTAAGGGCATATAATAGAAGGCTCAAAGAGTTACTCGGGAAACTGGAAACACAGCCAGCCGATGGACTGAAGAAAAGATGGTTCATTGAAGGGCTAGTTTCATCATTAAGAAAAAAGATGAAAGTGGTGCCCCCATCGTCGTACGCAGAAGCATACAATCGGGCAATGGACATAGAAAGCGAAAGCAAAACATCATCCCGAAGTAAAAGAAGAACTGAAGATGATGACAGTACGGGGGATGACAGCAGTGAGAACGAGTCGAAAACCATACAGGCACTGAGAAGGGACATGATCCGCATGATGAAGGAAATGAAAACAGATAAAGAGACAACGAGAGAAGGTAGGGAGTTATGGTGCACAGAGTGCAATAGCGAGGGTCACATAAAGGCAAATTGCCCGAGAAAATTATTTTGTGACATATGTCAGGTAATGGGACATTCAATCAAGGAATGTCCATTCAACTTGAAAGCAAGAAGTACCCAAGTGCTGTTCACCCAAGGAGAATCATCAACTCCGCCGACCACACCACCGAAACCTCAAAATAGTCCGAACGCATCCCCGGGAGGATACAGGAATAACAGAAAGTTCAACAATAACAGCCCCAGAAATAGATTGCAGTACGACAGTAAGGGGCGACCAATAATACAGTGCCGGCAGTGCAACGAGTGGGGACACTTCGCCAGAGAATGCCCCAGCAACAATCAGAACACAGTGAATGCATTGTGCAAATGGTGTGGACCTGGGGATCACGAGGAAAAAGACTGTCCGAAGCAGAAAGGAGTGAACCTTATCAATCTCAGGGAAGATGAGGAAGAAATCCGGGCTATCACCCGAGCACAGTGGAAAAAGGCCACTTATCCAGATCCCCGTACGGAAAAAGAAAGACTCCGAGAGGCACGGAAAGAAGTGGAAGTTGCCATGAGAACCGAACGAAAGAATTCAGACAAAAAGGCGATACGATCGGAATCAGATAAGCACATAGCAAGTCAAGTGTTGCAAACTACCGTACCAATCAAATTGGCAGACCTTCTCCAAAGCTTGCCTCAGTTAAAAGTAGCAATATCCAAGGTACTGGAGGACAACCCGCACGAAGACCAAAACCTCACAACGGAAGATGTTATAGCAGAACCACCGCCAACGGGAGAACAAGTACTCGACCCGAGGTTGCTGGCGATTAATACTGGGAAGAAACCGGCTGTAGTACGCATGGAAATCCTTGGACGAAATTTGACAAATACTATAGTCGACGGGGGATCCGGAGTAAACGTACTACCAGAAGCGACCTGGAAGAGCCTCGGGAAGCCTACTCTATGGCCACAAAACTTCCAGTTAGTGGGAGCCGACCAGCACGGGATCAAGGCGCTGGGAGTGCTAATGGCTCAAAAGGTAAGAATCGGTACCCAGCAATTCTTGTTAAATTTTGTAGTCATAACAGCACAAAATGCATCATATGATGCATTACTCGGCCGAGGATGGCTAATAGCCGCCAAGGCCAACCACAACTGGAAGAAAAACACTCTGTCCATAGAAAATGGATGTAGGAAGTTTGTCATTGACTTGAAGACACAAACCGTCAGTGAAGAGTTGGCGTCAGATTCTGACTCGGATGGAGGGGACTCGACAGTAAGTAGGAATGGGCCGATGGAGCCCGATGATGAAGGGGTGCTGAAATTACAAGAATGCTCAGAAGATGAAACAAATTCGTTCAGCGGGCTATTCCATTGGCAGATGGAAGACTACGAGTTTTTTCCGCCACAGTGCAACATGATTTCAATAAAAGAAATCGGTGAAAACTCGGGAACGACGAGTGAGCAAAAAGACGACGGTGACACATTGGAACGAGCAGATGGAAAGGGGAAGGAAGTAGCCCACATGTTCCCAGCGGCGTACGGGGAATATAAGGAAGGGAATGCAGAAGTAGACAGTACGCCGGCACATCAGTTTGAACCGGAAAAGAAGATTATGTACGAAGAGCCGATAACGAAGAAAGTTAATCTCGGCGAGGAAAGTGACCCGAAAATAATTCTGGTCGGCGACGACTGGGATCCCGTACTTAAGGCAGCAGCATTCAGAATCTTCCTAGAGTACAAAGATGTATTTGCCTGGACATACAAGGACCTGAAGGGGATACCACCAGAACTATGCGTCCACAGAATTCCACTCATACCAGGAGCACGTCCAGTACGGAAAAGGCCATACCGCATGAATAAGAACTATGCGGCAAAAGTACAAGAGGAAATTGAAAAAATGCTTGAGGCAGGAATAATATTCGAGGTGGAAACGAGTGAGTGGGTGTCACCGATTGTGATCTCACTTAAAAAGGAAGGGGGACAAATCAGGATTTGCGTAGATTTCAGATGCCTCAATGCAGTAACAATCAAAGACCCCTTCCCCATCCCATTCACAGACTCCATTTTGGAAGAGGTGGCCGGTCACGAAATATATTCCTTTATGGATGGATTTTCGGGATATAACCAGATTAGCATCGCCGAGGAAGACAAACTGAAAACAACATTTGTGATTGAAAATGGAGTATATGCATACAACCGGATGCCGTTCGGTCTGTGCAATGCACCAGCCACATTTCAGAGGATTATCCTACATATATTTGACAAAATGTCGGTGGGAAACTTCAAGGCATTCCTCGATGATTGGTCAATTTATAGCGACCAGCAGACACACCTTAAAGCCCTCACCGAATGCATGGAGCGTTGCAGAGCCGCACGGTTGGCCTTAAACCCGAAGAAGTGCAGATTCATGGTGTCCCAAGGAAAACTCCTGGGCCATATCGTATGCCAAGCAGGATTAAAAGCAGACCCGGACAAGATTCGGGTAATTGTAGAAATGGAGGCTCCAGAAGATGTCACCGGAGTGAAGTCCTTTCTCGGCCATGTCGGTTATTACCGAAGATTTATCAAAAATTTTGCCCAGGTATCACAACCACTCGACATGTTGACAAGGAAAGGGGTGCAGTTTGTCTGGCTGGAGGAGCAACAGAAAGCTTTTAAAGAACTAAAAACAAGACTCATCAGTGCACCTATCCTAGCCTATCCAAACTGGGACAAGGAATTCCATGTGCACGTAGACGCATCAAACTTTGCAATTGGTGCCACTCTGGCACAGGTCGGATCCCATGGGTTGGATCATCCAGTATACTTTGCCAGTCGGTTGCTCTCCAAGGCAGAACGGAATTACAGTACTACAGAAAGGGAGGCTTTGGGAATGGTGTACTCTGTACAGAAATTCAGGCACTACCTCTTGGCAACACCATTCACTTTTTATGTGGATCATCAAGCTCTAATGTATCTAGTCAACAAACCGATTATTCAAGGCAGAATCAGTAGGTGGTTGTTGCTACTGCAAGAATTTACTTTCACCATTATTGTACGACTGGGAAAAAGCCATGTAATTGCCAACCAGCTCTCAAGGATCAAATCCGGAGAACCAGGAGATGGAGTCAATGAGGACTTTCCGGATGCCCACCTATTCCATATTGCTGCCTTGCCGCCATGGTACGAGAAAATTGGTGAGTACTTGTCCACTTCAACGTTCCCGCCAGAAATGTCTACAAGTGAACGACGGAAGATTGCACTGAAGAGTAAGACATTTCAATTGATAAACGGGCTGCTCTACAAAATGGGCCCCGATCAAATCCTCCGGAGGTGTGTGATGGAAGAAGAGATAAGGGGGGTATTGGCAGAAGCCCACGAGGGACTGGCAGGAGGACATATGGGTCCCGACGCCACGGCACGGAAAGTCCTCGCCGGCCTATGGTGGCCGACGTTACACACAGATGCCCGGGAATGGGTAATTCAATGTGACACTTGTCAAAGGGTAGGAAAACCATTGAAGAGGGATTATATGCCACTCTGGCCATCACAACCTCAAGACCTTTTCGAAAGATGGGGGCTGGATTTTGTAGGACCTCTGAAGGTCAGCCAACTACACCGATGTCGGTATATAATAGTGGCTACAGAGTACTTAACGAAGTGGGCTGAAGCAAAGGCACTGGAGGATAATACTGCATTAAGCACGGCAAAGTTCCTATACGAACAGATTGTGACGAGATATGGAATTCCGATCCAATTGACAAGTGACCGTGGGGGACATTTCGTCAACCACGTCATCCGACTCATGACTACGGAATTCAAAATCCTGCACACCCTGTCAAGTCCGTACTATCCAAGGGCGAATGGACAGGCAGAGTCAACAAATAAGGTGCTTGTTTCGGTAATCCACAAGTCATGCGGAATCGAAGGATCGGACTGGGAAGAAAGGTTACCGGCGGTGTTATGGGCTTACCGAACCACTTATAAGGTAACGACTGGACACACACCTTTCCAGTTGATGTATGGGCAAGAAGCGGTAGTACCAGCAGAGTACCTTGTCCCAAGTCTGAGAATTGCAGTGGAAAACAGACTAGGAGATACTGAGAGCCTGGAGGAAAGACTATTCCAGTTGACTAAATTGGACGAGAAAAGAATTTTGGCTCAATGGTCGACGGAAATCATGCAGAAACGCCGGAAGTATTGGCACGACAAACACCTACGGAAAATGGAGTTCCGACCTGGGCAGTTAGTCCTGAAATATAACGGCCGTAACGAAATCAAACCTGGGAAGTTCAAAATTCGGTGGTTAGGACCGTTCAGAATACGGGAATTGATGGACAATGGAGCTATAAAGCTAGAGAATCTCGATGGAAGTCCAATCAGCGAAGCAGTGAACGGATCGAAACTGAAGATTTATAAGGAGAGAAAAACAGAAACAATACAAATCAATATGCTGGGATTCGCATTAACAAACCACGGCGTAAAGGAGGAAAGAGGCAAACAACGTGAGGAGACAGAAAAAGTTGACGGAATGGTATTTGCAAGTACTCAGTTTGAACCAGTCACGGGATTCTTTGCACCAAAGCCAGTGCGGATGGTAGCCCGAGAGGGCCAAATCGATGAAGACTATGGTGGTAAATGGATTAACAAGAACTACCCCGAAGAAGAGGAAGAAGAGGAAGAAAATTGGAACTGGATAAAAGAATGCAATCAAGTGCGGGACAAATTTGAGTTCCTACTACCAAAGGAGGTCAGGGAACCGCCAAGAAGGAAATACTTGGCGGAAGCAATGTTTATTACAGAGAGATCACCCTACTGTGACGAAGTCTGGGAATTAAGAAGGAAGAATTGGCCAGTTGGACTACCCCACATACAGCTTCCAAGGAGTCGGCTCTGGAAAGCAAAATATAGATGCAAGAACGGGAATGTGAAGATGAACGAAGACGGAAAAACATTTCAGTGGGTCCAGGAGCCAATGGGGTGGAATCTGACATGGGTAAGAGATCAATCAACAATCTTCGACCAGATATGGGAATTAGAGGAAATTGATAGATGTTGCTCGAACGATTGCCTGAGACAGAAAGGCTACATAAACTGCATCTTTCGTCAGCTCACAGAAATCGAGATCCTGGAGAACTGGGAGGACGAAAAGTTCGAGAAATCTGAAATCGATAAGTCAGGTAAGGGAAAAAGCAAAATAGAATAGAAAAAAAAAAAAAAAAATAAATAAATAAATAAATTTTGAAAAAAAAAAAAAAAAACGTACGGAAGGGCCGTACGAAAGAAAAAAAATGCATCATTTACCAGCAGCCGTACGAACCCTGCCGTACGGAAACCTCCATTTGCCTTGCTCACCTTGCCGTACGGATTCCTGACGTACGGATTTCTGCTTCGACCGTACGAATGTGCTTGGCGTACGGACTCCTGTTTGGCCGTACGAATTGCTGATGCTTGTTTGACCGTACGGATTGTTGATTCTTGGTTTGGCCGTACGAATTGCCTGGTACGGATTCTACTTCGGCCGTACGAACTTGCTTGGCGTACGGATTGCCTGGTACGATTCCTGTTTGGCCGTACGGAATAGACTGGCAAGTAATTCCTGGCGTACGGATTCTTGGCTGGCGTACGAATCTGCCGTACGGTTGCTAAAATTCCTTCTGTAGTACGGACTCTCCTGAAACTGGGCAGTGCAAGTGGAAGAAAAAAAAAAAAAAAATAACGGTCCAGGGAAGTATAAACATAGAGATGTCAAACAGGAATATTAGAGCACTGGACAGGGGAAAGCACCTGCAGATAACAGGTCGGGTCGAAGATAAACAGATGGCGGCAAAGGTAATTGTGGAAGAAAAACCAGCACAGACACCACAAATTGACGTGGGTTCATCAGCACAGAAGAAGCAGTCAAAAGGGAAAGGGAAAGACAAGGACAAAATCATAGTGGATTCTTTGCAGTGGGAAAGTCTTACGGCGAGCGAGTGCAAACAGTGGTGGAACAACCATGCTGACGACCATCCTCTCAAGAAGGCACTGCAGAAGGCACAAGTGGACAAGGTAATACAAATGCCCTATTTCAATTTCCGAGAGTTTGAGGCAATACTGAAGAACATGGTGGCGAATTACAATCCCCGAGCAAAACACACGATCATCAGGTTCATGAATGTATCGGTCAAAATTACATTCTCGCCACAGGACTTCGAGAGAGTGATGGGTATACCGCGCCAAGGATTTACAGTCGGCAAACAGAAAATGACCGGAAGACACAAGGACAGCATTATGGCAAAGGTTTGCAGACCAGACCTGAGTGAGAAAGAAAAGAACCAAATAAAGGCTGCGGGAAATAGAGGACTTCGCCGAGATCACTTGGCGAATGAGGAATGGCGGTGCATAATGGATGTCATCCGGGGGCGGCTAACGGGAGCGTCACGCTCGTCAGACATTCCATTTTGGATGGCAGATTATATGATTGGCCTTAGCCAGGGTGCAATGTACAATTGGGCAGCAGTTCTCTCCGACAGGATTCACGAGTTCATGAAAATGACTCACAAGTCATTCTACATGACTCAGCAGGCCATTGCACTGTTTCTGGACGCCATCTGCACTCACGTCCCCTCATTGGCGCGAGCTCCGTTTCAGCCAGATGCACAGTATGACCCTACATGGCCGACCGTCTTCCGATGGACAAACTTGAAGGCTCCTGCACAGGGTGGGAAGGGAGAAGAGTCTCGGAGCAGCAAAAAGAGAAAGCAGCGGGAGTTACCGGAGACTTCGTCAGAAGCTTCGTATAGTGCACAAGGTGCCGAGGGGGATTGCATTGAGGCCTCGTCAGCCTCAGCCACTCCTGGCAACCCTGCCAGCCCCAGTCCTATAGTACCAGTAGGGGAAAACAGATGGGATTTCTCACTGGCAAAGAAGCATGCACACTTACACTTGGACACACGCACTCAAGCAGAAATTCTAGTTCGGCCTAGTACCACACACGTCTCTTGGGGCCAGGTCATGAGGATGAAGGGAGATAACACCGTACCAGTTCCTCTCCCATCAGGGCAGATTACTCCATTCGAGACTAGATCTCCAGAGAGCATAGCACATGCAGACAGCTCACTACAGGTAGATGCTTGGCTTCAGCTACTAGGCATGCCTTCAGAGTTGGCAGACATTCCTCCTCTAAGCCCCACTCGATCTCTCTTACCGCCACCTGCACTTGAAGGTGAGATGGTACAGTCCGAGGAGGAGAAAGCAGTTGATGTTGCCATCACGATTAGTGACTCGGAAGCCAAGGAGGAAGGCACAGCCACAGGCAGCTCAGAGGAGGAAGGCACGAGCAGGACAGAGAGTGCTGATGATACAGAGGATACTTCTCGCTCGGTTGAGCCAGCTGGGTTGACAGTACATATGGGTGCGCCAGATGAGAGTGACCCACTCGGTACCATTCTCCGGTATGCACAAGATTTGGGGTCTATGGGAACCATCCTTCAGAGAGTATCTGATATTGCTGCCAGGGTCAACCCCCAATACTCTTCGCCAGTAATACGTGCAGAGGTACAACGAATTGAACATTTTGTCAAGAATGTTGAGACGGAGTTTTTACGGGTATTTTGGAATAAGGGTTGGCCAGAAGTAATTACCGAGGAGATGCAGAGGGCATGGAAACCAGAGAGACCAGACTTGGGAGTGGGAGATGCAGACAGTGAGCTACTGGCAGCCCTTCATAGCATTGAGGACCAGTTCAGAGCTTTGTACTATGCTCGACAGGAGGATTTTCAAAAGACAGAACGGTGCAACAAACGGCTGGAGGAGGCTGCAACTATGAGTAAGCAGCTGAGGGAAAAAATTGATGAGCAACAGGTGCACTTCCAACGGCAGTTAGCACAGGAAGCCGAGCTCACACAGTCGGAAAGGAACAAGGCTGAGGCACTGAGAGTCGAACTAGAAACCACAAGGAAGGAGTTGGCCGAATCTCAGGCGACACAGGAGAAAACAAAACAGCAGTTGGCCGAGGCTGTCCAGATGGTACGTCTCACCAGAGACAAGCACATCGTGGCCTCAACACATCTGAAACAAAGGACTGAGGAGGTTTACAGACTTCGGCGGTTAGTTCAACCTCAGCAGGGGACTCCTGGATCGGCACGGACAGCATCCACACCTCCAGGGACGTCCACTGACCCTCCTACTTCCTAGTTCATTTGGGCTTTTGTTTGTAGTCGTCTGGAAGACGACAAGTTTTTTTGGGGGGGATGATGTTAGGCGTACTTTACATTAGTTTAGTACTTTTGGACAAATATGTTTTGTTAGTGGGTTCGGGAAGTATGTTTATGTTTTAGTTTCGGCGAGTAGTTACTCCCGATCGGTACAATGGTTGGCGACGGTTGGCAACCGTCGGCCAAACTATATATGTTCATGTGACGCCATTGTATGGGCATGGAGTTTTTGGATTGTAATTGGACTTACTGTTCTGAGTAATATATGCAGTTGATCTTTTAAGTACCAATCCTGGCTGTTATTCTTTCTGGTCATTATTCTCGTACAATGTAATTTATTTCAGCGCACTATGGTAATGAAAATATCCTTTCTGGTTACTCTGTCTGAAACTAATTAGACCACTTAGGCGGTAAACAAGGGCTATTTGATGTATTTATTGTAATAAATTGAACTTGATGATGCTATTAAGCATCCATTCTATGTAATAAGACATTTGAGTTGACAATTGAAATAAGATATCTCAGCTTCCTTGATTGGTAGTTCATATTGTATGTTGATGTTTGCTTGAAGTCACAAGTTTGAATAAACAAAAATTTTGGTTAAGTCTAGTGAGGTATCTTACAATGACTTTCTTGATGATGTTGATGTGCAGGATGCAAGATTTTGGCTTTGGATGATTGTGTATGAATTTTGGAGTAGACTGGTGTATGATGGATGTCTTTCTTTGTCTGGCACATGGAACGGATGACTTCCGGAACTTGCATGTGGAACGAGCATCTGGATGATGGCTTCCTCTTCGAATGCTCCGGGATGGTTTCCTTTGATGAATTTGACAATATTCCTCCATCTTTATGTAGACTCTTGCCATTCACTTTCCTTGAAATAATCTCCTAACTCAGTTGAATTTGCCTTGTTCAAGTTTATCATTCACCTACAAAATGAAACATCATAAATCATACTAGGGTATATGAGAAAATCCAATGACCAACCATGTACTTTCCTTAATCCATTCCTATATTGACACCCAAAATTTGCCCCATAAATTGTGCAAAAGAATAAAGGTAAGACAAGAAGTTGTTAAAACATTAAGTCTTCCACCCAAATTATCTTAACTTCTGCCTTAAGCACTGCAGGTCTGCTTTAAATAAGTTTAATTTGGCTTTCGAAAACATGTTTTGCAATGTATTTTGGACCTTCTTTTATACCTCTCTCACCTCCATTTCATTCTAGGTCGGCCTAATGTATGAACTTAACTTTGGCACTGATTTAATGTATGCATGCATTGTAAAAAGCGCAGTTTTCATGTGCTTGTGCATTTGAATGTTCATGCAAGATGAAGGTGAAAGTGCCCCTAGGGGGAAAAGAGGCGCTGATTTTATGTTAGTTTGAATGGAGCGTTGATTACAAGGGTGTATGAAATGTGCGCCTAGGAGTGTTAGGCACTGATCTTGTGTATGCATGTATTGAAGAGGCTTATGCAAGGTCTAGTTAAAAGCCCGCCCCAGGAGAATAGGCGCTATTTCTCTGGAGTATGTATAGTTTTCATTTTTTGCAATGTGAAGACCTTGTGTAGGTGCGCCAAACTTGGAATGAGCGATGATTTTGAGTTTATTCGTATAAAGCACAAAACTTGTAAGTTACAAGACCCTCTCCTAGAAGCGCCTAGGCGGACTTTTTATGTAAGCTTGCATAACATCTAATTTGCGAATTGCAAGGTCATCTCCTAAGTGCGCCTAGAGGTCTGAGCGGACTTTTCATGTGTCTATGTATAAACTTACAACTGCAAACACCCTCAATAGGTGCGCCAAAGAGGATGAGGGGACATTTTGAGTGCCCATGTATAAACTGTTTTATGCGAGATCTCTTCTAAAGTGCGCTTTTGGGCGGACTTTTCATGCCTCTGTGTATGATGTTCGTTTTTCAAAATGCAAAGACCCTCAAAAAGTGCGCTTTTCCAGACTTAGTCAATTTTTAGCACCTGAAATCCAAGTATATTTCAAAATATATTTAAGTATATGATATTGAATTTCCTATACTTTAAATATTTTGAAATATACTTCCAGGATGTTTGAGATAGGTCTCAGATCCATGAGATTTAACATGCAGATTCTAGATTTTTGAGGATCCACCAGATTTCAGACTTAGTTTTTCAGGATTTCAGGACATGCATCAGGGTTCCAGAGTTAGTCAATTTCAGGGCTTCAAGACATGCATCAGGATTGATCTCAGTGTTTAGTTTGTAGAGGAGAACTGATTGAATGACACTTCCTAGAGGCTCTACAAGCTCAAAATTATGAAAAGTGGGTCTCCATTTGCAATGGGGCGATGTGTGATTAGGTCACAGGATTTCAGGACATGCATCAGGGTTCCAGAGTTAGTCAATTTCAAGGCTTCAAGACATGCATCAGGATTGATCTCAGTGTTTAGTTTGTAGAGGAGAACTGATTGAATGACACTTCCTAGAGGCTCTACAAGCTCAAAATTATGAAAAGGTGGGTCTCCATTTGCAATGGGGCGATGTGTGATTAGGTCACAACACATACTTGCATACAATGACAAGATAAAAGACAATGACTTGGCTAAGATATTACATGCATATATAGCCAAAAAAATGTTAGAAACCAAAACCCAATAACTCTAGGACAAAGGTAGATGATTACCAAACAATGTGCTTAGATGGATTTCTCTTGACATTCTTCATCATTAATTTGGGGAACCACAAATATACAAAGACTATTCAAATAACCATACAATGTAATTTTGTATGACCTTCAACAAGGGTCATAAGACCAAGCTTGGAGAAGGACAAGGATAGCAAGTTTGAATCACCATGCATAGCAGAGGTTGCCAAAATTCTATGGCAAGGGAAAAGAGCATCGGGTCTGACATTGTCAAACTCGCATCATTATTTGGAAAACCAATGGACAAGATGATGAAGGCTATCAGATAGCATTGGTCCCAACCACCTTGAGGAGTGACACAATAGATGGTTTATGGATCAAATGAAAGTATCTGTACCTACCACTAACTTTACCACATCAAAAAAACATAGGGAAGGATTTAAGAATGAGTTCGAGCTGCTATGCGACAACAATGAAATCATTGCAAAATTCTTTAAAATGTGATAGGTGAAGATCAAGGCCATATGTATGTATAATCAATGACTCAAGGTGGGGGAAATTGGAGGCCAAGCTAGCAGAGGTCCTCAAGAAGCAGTGGTTTATAAGACTCCTTCCAAGACAGTAAACAAAAATGAGACTAGTGCTTGCAATGACCTATTAGGAAGTCCTTGAAAAATTGATCAACTTGGAAAGCAAAGAGAACACATCAATCTGTTCAAAGGACTACAACGATTCAGAGGATGAAGATAGTGATGAGCCAGAAACTTTTGAAGCATCGATGAAATTGTAATGTTCCATTTTTGGCACATTGATTATTATGTGCATTTTGCTTGTTTGTAGTCTTGTGAAGGCTATCCGGTATGTTGGAAAAACTCCAATGTTCTTGGGGTGGCCATAGATTAGTTTTATAGAGCAATTGGTTATGGCTTTGAGCTCAAATGGTGTTCAGGATCACAGTGATGCTTTTTGATGTTTGATCGGGTTCCCGGTTTGCTCTCCAAGATTCTTGGAGAGGCCGTCTATTTTTAGAAAGTCAACCAGAAGGCATCATTCATCTTCCCAAACATCATGGAGTATGTTGGTATGCTTAATTTTGCAGTTTGATAATATTTGGGATTTTCCGTAAAATCAGTTGATTTAATAAGCTAAACAATTAATTATTGCACTTAAGTTAAAAAGGTTGGGAAATGTTCATTTAACACTTAAGTGTTATAGCTCGTTGGAAATGGGATGAAAAGCTTTAAATCATGGATGCATTATTTTGGGACCTTGTGAACTAAATATTTCCTTTATTTTTATAAAAGTGGTTTTTGGAGCTAAAAGGAGCTTTTAATTAAAAAGGTGACTTTAAGTTGTCCACACATAATGAATTATTTCTTATATTTTTGAGGAGAAATATGAAGGGATAAAGGAAATAATATTTTATTTCCCTTAAAAAGTTATAAAAGGAGGAGACGGGCTCATTGTTTGGACGTGCTTGGATTTGATACTGTTATGTTGATGGATTGAACTTGTGAGTTCTTCCATATTCTCTTGAGGACGAAAACCCTCTTGAGATTGGGTGTGGTTTCATGCAGGAATCACCATTGTGCTGAAGGTGGATTGGGAGCAAATTCATATAGAGTTTGCCATAGAGCCTTACCGATTGGAAAGTATTTGAAGTTTTGGGTTTTGATGGTGAATATGTTTATTTTGGATTGATTCTGAGTTGTTTTATTTTGGATTGGAATAAGATCAATATGCTTATATTGTTTGGCAACTATATGCAATGCTTATGCTGGCCGTTCAGCTTGGGATTGCTTGTTCATGTTGAATGGGGTTTACAAGTATTTGATATCAGTTTGTATGGGATTTCATTGCATGTCAGGAGTGTGAGTTTGATCATTTTGTGAGATTGTATTGTATATTTTGCCGGTACCAGATGGGCCGTACCAATTGTTTCTATTCTTTTTCTGTGGGGTTTTGTTGTATGGATAAAACAATGTTATGAAACTGTCATCTATACCTAGGCGACCATGTTAGAAGTATTATGAGACCCTAACTTGCAGTGTTGGTTTTCTTTGGTGTTGCCATATATTTTCAGGCCGTACAACAAAAAGAATTGATTTATATCTTTAAGAAGTATAAGGTTCAGTCTACTCTTAATAATGCAGGGATCTTTCTGTCATATGAAGGCATTCTTTAAGTCAGATTTCAATGTATTAAGATCTGTTTGTAGAGAGTTCTGAGTTAGAAGATGCTCCAGGCTGTACGGACCTGGGTATGGTGTTGGTTTTCTAAGAGCATGTCACTCTGTTATAACATCTGAAATCACTCTATATTTTGATGTTTGAATGTGATCAATAGATTTTTGGCATTTAAATGAGGGTCATTGTCATTTAAGCATATCATTGAAGCTGGTATCCACAGGGCTGCCGTACAGCAATCAAGGGATCTGAATTGTGTCTCAGTCTGACCAACAGTGTTCCTTTGCATGATTTCAGTTTGGCATTTATGAATTTATATTCGACAATACTCAAGCTTGTGCAGGGTGATGATTGGTTAGCAAATAAGACAGGGCTGATATGATCATTCAAGTGTTTGTTCTGAGTATAACAGCCTGATTTTCAGATTATTTCTTACCAGCAGTGCATCATGATTCCATTCAGATTTGGGATAGTATTATCCAGTGGATCACATGTTCTTTGATGCAGGATTGATCTTCTTGACGACAAGCAACCATAGTTGAAGATTGATATTCTAATTTTAACCTCTTGAGTAGTGTTGCATAATGTTTGTTAATTGTAAACAATCAATGGATATTGCAAACACATAAGTACCCCTGGATGGTTCCACCGCCAGTGAGGAGTAATTGAACATTTTTTTTTATTGTTTCTACCCATTGGATAAGTGGCGAATACCCACTGAATAAGTGGATGATTTTGTAAGCTTTTCATGCTTGTATTCATACCCACTGGAAAGTGGTGAATCCCCACGATACGTGGATGCCCGCTGCAGTGGATGAATTGAAGATTCTTGTTGCATTGTTGTTCATTGTAAGCCAACATCACCGTATGCTCTCATCTTGCCCATTCCGGGATCTGGGTGATCAGAAAGTGTGAGGCATTTTAGTTGGTTTATGCATTTGATGCTAACACTGTCATATCCTTGTTCAATTATTTTTGAAAAAAATTGGGGTAGCATCTTACAGAAATATATGATGCAAATGATGAAATCAAAGAACACACCAAAAAAGAGGCAAAATAAATATTGTCAACCAATCATTGGACAAAAGGTCATATTGAGGCAAATTGCCAAAGAATGCCTTCTATGACATCTACCATAGTAAGGTGAAGAACAAAACAATGTAAGTCTTGCTAACCTAAGGAGAATCCTCCAATACAAACTCAGTAGGTACTAATGGTGGTGATTAAAAGAACAACCATAACAAGCACCCAAACAACAATGGTGGTGGTAGAAGAATTCAATATGTTTCAATAAGAAGACCCATAATTCAACAGTGATAATGCACCAAGTTAGCTCATTTCTTCAAACATTGCTAGGCCTACTGGAACAACTCAAGAAAATAGTGCAAACGGTATGGTCTAGGAAACCACACTGACTTGAATTGACCAAAGAAAGGAGGGGCAAATGTTAACATGGGCAATGTGGAAAGTATGATGTTGATGAGTTGCTTGCAAGCAAAGAAAATGCATGTCCACAAAGGAGCAACAAAAAAGCCATGCAAGAAATGAAGAAAAATAAAGAATTAAGAAATACAGATAGCTCAAACCTTAATGAGTATGACCCAATCCTTGACTAATTGTTGTTTTCCAATCAAGAAATAATTGAACAAATATTGAGGAATTCAGTGTTGGTAAGAATGACAATTTTATTTGAAAGCATTTCAAGCATAAGAACATTAGAAGCATGAGGAGTTTGATGGGAGCCCAAGATACATATGGGGGAGCATGATGCTTATGATGAAGGAAGGAGGAAAGGTTGTAATCATAAGCATGGACACACTTGAGTTGAATGTAACAAATGTGATAGTTGATTTAGGGTCAAGTGTGAATGTTTTTCCCAAGGAAACATTGATCCGAAAGTGGATCAGTTTAGGTGGACTGATGGGCTCATGTTGCAGGACACCTATAGCAAGTTGAAGCAACACCTGCAGTAAAGCTACAAGTCACTTGCAGCAGCATTGTAAGTGCGTAGTGGGACTGCAAGTTGACCTGCAATAGCTGCCACGAGTGTTCCAAATTGCTACAAATGTCACTTGCAACAACATTGAGAATGATAATGCTTCAAGCCACACCTGTAGCAATGTTGCCGGTGTTGCTTGGAGCATTATCATTGCTTGCAACAATGCTGCCAGTGTTGCTTGGAGCATTATCATTGCTTGCAACAATGCTGTTGGTGTGGCCGAATGGTTAGGGCATGTAATTGAGCAGATGTGGCAGTGTCTAGCAGTTGCACAAAGGATAGAAGAGTTCCATGTGAGTGTGTAGTTGGCGACAGTAGAGGATGAAACAACAAAGAGGAAGTTGAAGGGGCAGGTTATTGAGTTGCAACTATTTTCCATGTTTCATGGTGATTGTTTTCTCTATTTTTATAGCATGTTTTCCATCATTTGCATGATTGGTCATTTGTCCTTGATGGTGATTAATTCCTCTCTGACAGTAATTGTTATCCCTTGTCCTTGATGGGCAACGCTTGTTTCTTTTGTTGTTAGTGTGTTTTCCCTCATTGGGCGCAACAATTCACTTTCCTTGATAGCAGTAGTATTTCCCTTTGGGCGTGATTGTTCACTTGCTCTTGCAATTTGACTGTTTTCCGAATTGACTACTGTGATTGTTGGGATTTGAAAGTGGATTGTTTGCCCTTGTTGGGCAACATTGCGTTTGATCTTCTTGAACGTGTCTGTTCTCCTCATTTGGTAGGCATATATTTCATCTCCTTTCTGGCAGTCGTTTCCTTGCTAGTGACACCTTTTGTCCTTGTTCTGGCTGTGTTCATTTTCCCCTTGTTGGGTGGCACGAGTTGACCCTTTTGGCCACAACTACACCTTTGTTGGTAGTGATCGTTATGACTGTGACCATCCATATTCCTAGGTGACACAAATTTGAAAGGACACAAAGGGCAAAAGATGAAATGTTTGGAGGGAAGAAAAGACTCCTAGCTATATGTTGTGGGAAGCCATTGTTTTGGGGAGTTTCTGGTAGAGGTTGATAGAGATTACTGGAGTCAAGTAGATGGCTGGTTGACAGTTGTAGAAGCTTGGCTGGGCAGCGTTGGGTTTCCCTTTGAGCCACAAATTTTGACCTTTGCCAAAGATTACTGAAGCCATGTAGGTTGACAGGTTAGCTAAGACTAGTTAGTCGTGAGGGTGTTGGAAAAAGGAGACAAATTATGTCGTTGCAAGTGTTGAGCAGCTTCCCTTCAAGCATCCAATTGAGTGGCCATTGTTGTCTTTGATAGGCATCAAATTTCCACAGTCCATAATGAATGTAGATCAATGCTTTAGGATTTAACTGTGTGTGTGTTTTTTCCTCAACAACTCATTGTCAACATGTTGCATATTGAGCTAATAGGGCTAATGTGATGAGTTTTGAACTGTTGCAAGTGAGGAGTATTAGATCCATTTAAGGGAGTTCGGTGGTAGAAGTTCATCTCTCTTGTTATGGAGGTTTTAGTCCTCATTCACACTGCTATGAGTAGTGTTGCAGGTCATGTTCTCTTTAGGACAGTATACGGGTGTAAGTGAAAGACCATTGAGGCAAGGTAACTTGTATGACTATGGATTAGTGGCACGAGAAGAAATACCTCATTCCTAGAGTTTTCTACCTACTTGAGGTTTTTTTTAGAGTACAACCTTCTTCTCGCAATTGTGTTATTGATTGCAGGGTTGTTTGTTTAAGTTTTGTACGTTGAAGTTCTTTGTTCTTATTCCTTAATTTGCACATGTCATTGACATCCATTTTAGGTGGTTTTAGTGCATATTGAGGTAGTTTGAGGGATCCATATTTAAATTTGTATTGCTGATGTGCTGGAGTGTGGCATAGCTGCCCCAAATTACTGATCAAACATGGAAAAACTGAGCTAACTGAGCCTGTCTTTGCCCAAGTACAGACTTCTTGGTCAAGACCAAGTGGCAACAGTACAAACTACAACCTTTGGGAGTTCTTGTAACTTTGATGGTGGTGGTTGCCACAAACATTTGGCCTAAATCTTTTGGTTATATTATTGAAGGATGTATATGATACTATTCTTGACCAAGGTTGGAACTTGGAAGCATATGGCCAAGGTTGACAATAATTGAAATTAACACTCCTTGTCCATCAAGAAGTGGGGAAGAAGATTTATAATTCATATAAAGGATCATGTGGTAATTTAGGAGCCAAGATCTTTGGATTATTCGGAATCAAATGAGGACCTAGACACAATGATCATCAATCCTACAAAGAAGAGGGTCCTGGAATTTCAGGAATGCTTAGTAAATTAAAGAAACTCAAACAATGGTTTGGTGTATAGGCAAATGGAAGACTTGTAGATGTTCAACCAAGACTGCTATTGCACAAATAAAGAGACCGATTTGGAAAAGGAGAGGCTAGTGATGGATTTGATAATGCAAATGACTCTTGCACATGTTCTTTGTCACAACAAACATTTTCTCCACAATCTACCAATTAACCATGGAACTTGCATAGGAATCTAACAAGCCAAAGGACATAAAGTACAAGGCACTAATAGCTATAAAGGTCAATCTCGATGCCAAAGAAGATGGACATACAATCAGTATTGATGATAAATGGAATTCATGCTGAAAGCATTGGCATTGAAAATCTTTATTGAGTATAAGGATGTGTACTCATAGACATACATAGATTTGTAGGGGATTTCACCAATGATCTGTGTACATAGGATACCTCTTGTTTGTGTTGCATAACTTGTTTGATGGAGAGTTGAAGACCATGCGTCATAAAATTAAAGTACATGGAGAAGGTTTAGGCTGAAATTGAAAGATGTTAGAGGAAGTTGTAATCTTCAAAGTTAGCAACAAACCCATTGTTACAACCTTGAAGGAGGAAGGGCAAGATCTGAATTGGTGTTCGTTTTCAAAGCCTCAATGCCTTCAAGCATCAAAGATCCATTTCCAATCTTGTGTATAGACTTCATTTTGGAATAAGTGTCTAGGCATGAAGTATCTTCTTTGATGATATATCTAGCTATAACCAGATACTCATTGCGAAAGACAAGCCCAAGATACCATTCTTGGTAGAAGATGTGATATATGCCATTTGAACTCAACAGTGCTCTGCCATTTTTAAAGAAAAATACTCATCTTTGAAAGATTGACAAATGACACTTCAAGGTTCTTCTTGACAAGTGGTTGGTCTATGGATCCAAACATTCATATCTATGGGCATTAGCTAAATGCACAAGGACATGCCACAAGGTAAAGTTGTCCTTGAAACAGAGAAATGATGGTTCTTAATTCCTTATGGCAAATTATTGGGTCGTGTAGTTGGGAAGAAAGGGTTTAGGATGAAACTTGACAAAATATGAGTTGTGGTGGAGATGGAGGCTCCATAGGATGTGACCATGGTAAAGTCCTTCCAAGTGCATGTATAATGGATGGTTTCTCAAAGAATTTACTTGTGTATCAAACCACTTTGACTTCGGAAGGATATTTCACTATTGAAACTGGACATCTTCATAAGGGTTTTCGTCCTCAAGAAGGAAGAACTTTTTGGTTCCAAACCAGCAGCATCTCAGTACAAAATCCAAAGCATAAACCTTCAAAATTAGCTCACACTTCACTTTTATAGGCACCTGGGAGTTACACAAGTAATTAATTCTTTCTTGGAAATAATACTTTTTCCCTCAAACTTAGAATAAGTCCCCTTTTCCGAGAGATGTTGCTCAGTTTAATGTGCCTATACAAAATATAAGACATTTTCCCATTCCGAAAAGCTATAACACTTAAGTCACTTTAATATTTTCCAACCTTAGAGAACGTAAGTGTAAAAATATTAAAATAGCTTGTTTAATTATCACCTTTGTGGAAATCTCCAATCTTCACCAAATTGATAATTAAACCAAACCAAAATGCTCCAAATGTCTAGAATGGGTAATAAAACCACATGGATGACTTCTTATAACTAGGCAGCTCCTCCAAGAATCTTGGAGAACTATCCAGGAGCTCGAACAACATTTTGAAAGTGGCAAAGTCATCCCAGCACAACACAGAGCTCAAATCCAACATCAGAATACACAAACAACTGAACCAGAAGTCCTTCATAAAAGAGGAACCCCTAACCATACCTTATAGCCTATCAAGATTCGGAAATAGGCTATAGGGCCCACCAAGGACTAGGCTTGGAAAGGGGACATTACAGTATGTCATCAAAGAAAATCAACACAAACTCCTTCAATTGATTAATGAATACCTGATTCATGCACGATTGAAAAGTGGCCAGTGCATTTGTCAATCCAAAAGGCATGGCCAAAAAACTCATAATGCCCATAATGACATCTAAAAGTTGTCTTATGCACATCCTCCTCTCTTACCCTTATCCGATGTTACCCTGATCAAAGATCAATCTTGGAGAAGTATACTACACCATGAAGCTCATTTATCAACTCATCAATCTTGGGAATAGGGTAGCGGTTCTTGATTGTCTTCTTGTTGAGAGTCCTATAATCAATACACATCCTCATGGTATGATCCTTCTTCTTAACCAACGCTATGGAAGATGCAAATGGGCTAGAACTCAGCCTAATGTGTCACATATCCAACAACTCCTTAATCACCTTTTTTATCAATTTTTTATGGCTTCTTGGATGGCAATAAGAGGTATCATTTTTTATTGATCTGATGGCAATCCTAGAGGAATATCATTGAATATATGCTATGCTTATCCAAAATAGATTGAATATCCACATGATAAGATTCCTCACCTTGGGATGAACCTATATTACAAATCAAACACTGTGCTGCCCAAACCATTTGGCCCCTACGAAAAGATCTCTCCATTGTCTTTGCTAAAACAACTCTTGGGGCTCCCTTTGAAAGGCCTTGGAGTACCACCTCTTTTCCCTCGGATTTGAATGTCAACTCCATAGTCTGATAGTTTTGGGTGAACTCCCCAACTGAATGCAATCATTGCCCCGCCCAAAACCACAGCTGTCTCACCTATGCCAACCACAGAAATCATCATGCACTCTATACCTCCCCAAAGTGATGTCAAGCTGTCGTATCCTCTTAGTGCATGGAATGGCGAAACCATCAGCTACGATAACATTGAACCCTTCAAAATCCTTTGTTTTTAGTCCCTTCCTAAGTCACCAATCCCTCATTTATGAAGTTGTAGGTGGCCCCACTATCAATCAACATTGTAACTCTATGCCCCTACAAAACTCTACAAACTCTGAAAGGGTGATACTTGGGAGCTCCTGAGAGAGTGGTGAGGGTGCCTCCTAAAGATTCACCTTGTTCCTTGCTTTCAGGCTCTTGTTCATCTATTGCAACCCTTGATTCTGGTTCTTTTGTTTTTGAATCTTCATCTAAAACAACCTCAATGTAATGTATCTATCCCTTCTCCAAACATTTGTGTCTAGGCTCCCATGGCTCCTTGCAAGAAAAACACAACTTCTTCCTTCGGAGCTCATTCTTAGATTCTTCAACTTTGCTTGGTTTGATGGTAACACCTTCTAGTGAGGAAAACCTTTCTAAAAAGGTTTCTTATGCTGCCCCATAGGTGGAATCTTGGAATAAAATTTGTTCTTGGCAACTGAAGTCTCCAAGTTCAAGGCTCTTTTGATGGCTTCTTGTAAGGATATTGGATTGAAAGCCTTAACCAAACCTTTGAGAGGTTCACTTAGACCACCTACAAATAGCACAATAAGTCTCCTTTTTGTCACATCTTGTACCATTATTGATAGTGTAATGTCCCTGTTTTGAGCTTGGCTTGTTGAGGCTTGGAGAATGGAATGTTGATTTTTATGGCTTCAACTATTTTTCTATGGTGAAATGAAGTTGGAAAAAGACTTTTGGTATTTTTATGATAATTATTGAAAAGTAAAAAATATTAAAATAATTAGGCAAGGCATGGAGCGACCCAATTGGCAAATTGAAAAAAATGGTAAAAAAGGGAAAATTTGAGGAAAAAACAAATATAAAATATTATATTTTTCTCCCAAGTCGCCGCCCAAGAGGAAAAAAGAATAAAATATTAATAATTTTTATTTTCTCTCTCCTAGCCGTCCAAAATTTGGAAAATTAAAAGAAAAAAAAATAATATTATTTTATTATGGCGGTGGACTCCAAAAATCATAAAAATATGTTTTATTTGGGCGCCCAAGTTGAGAAAAATAAAAGGAGGTGAATTGAGGTCATTTTCATCAATTGAGCATTTGGCATTTTTACTTCTTGGAGAGTTTCTCTTGGCTGCAACTTTGTTTCAACGTTATCTAAGGATGAAACCCCTTGGATATTAGTGGTTTGGACGAAAATCCATCCCACTTTGAGAGATGGATTCACCTAGGATCCATTATTGAGCTTATTTGTAGGTATTTCATGGAGTTGAAGCTTCAAACAGCTAGGGTTAGGAAGGATGGATAATCAGCTAGGGTTTGAAGATATTATGCAGGTTGAAGGCAAAAGAAAATCAGATCTGAGTGTTATTTGATCACATTTTCATCAATAAAGGTTGTACAAGGGTTTGTAGGTGGAGCGATCATCATTTGGAGGCAATTTTTTGGATTGGCAATATATTTTAGCATTCTGATTTTTATATCAGACCTCTGCAATTTCATTTCAGTCATAGATCGGAGGGTTTGATCATCAATGTTGAAGCTTCAAGGTCATAGAATCATTCCATACCCTAATCGCTTCATTCTTGGGCATAGCCACCTAGCATTTGAGGAGTTTTTGGGCTTGCATTGGCTAGGGTTTGTGTTCAGATTTCATATCAGCAGCTACAAGTTTCATATCAGTCACATTTTGTTGGATTTGTCTTCATTTCTTCACAAGGAATCATCATACCTAAGGCGGCCAGCAAAGGAGGACAACATTGCATCATTGTTTGAGGGTTTGGATCACATTTTGATCATCTTTGTATGCATATGTAAGTCTCAAACTAAAATCAGACCTTGACTGTTGTAATCAGCCATCATCATTTCAATAAAATTGCCAAGCTTCATCATCCGGGTATGTTCTATTGTGCTATGTAATTCCATATCTTCAATTTGGAATTTTATGTTTGCCGGTTTACTCTATTTCAGTCATCTTTTGGTGTCATTTGGGTGTCATATTGTTTTTTTTCCATCTTCATATCATTGCAAAAACATATGTGGAAACAAAACATCAAAACTCCAAGCAAAACTTCCAAAAACTAAATCAGAAAATTCAGGACAGTGAGCTAAAATTCAGATTAGAACTACTAAGGGTTCTTACAGATAGCCTTTGAAATTTTGCCACAGAATATTCCACTGTACCCTCTTGCTTCAATCGTGCTAGCTCTCTAAAATGAACTTTTGAATCCTTCATGTCAAATCTCTCCATTAGTCTCCAATTGAACTCTTCTAAGGTGGTGATGAAGTTATGCCCTTAGGTAACCATGTCATGGTATAACCCATAGTTGAAAAACTCACCAAATTGAAAAAGTTGCCAAACCCAAAAAGCACAACTCGGCAAAAACTCGGCAACTTAAAAAATTGCTTAAATTTCATTACAAACACATTTTTTTCCAAAATTCAATGATAAGATGCATCCAATGAGTCAATAAATGAGTACATAAAAGAAACAAGCTGAGTCTAGTTGTATTTGATTGATTTGAAAGCAAATTGGGTACAAAATGGCATCCTCATGTCGAATGCGCTGATACTGATAGTCTAAAACAAAATGAAAATAGCAAATTGTTTTTGTAAAACTGAAAGTAAATACATCTTCCTCTTCCTATGTCTAGTGAAAACTAGGGGAGAGGTAGAACTAGAGGGTCTAGTCTTAGGAATCTGCTATGGCTCCTCCATCCTCTGCATGACACGCCTTGGCTCAACCTCCATCCTGGATGTAGATGCTTGTGGCAATGTCTCCTCCTCATCCTCAATGTCATCCAATGAGAATCCCAATCCACCCCCCTCGTCCATTGCTTGTCTCTCCAAATCATAGATATCATCCTCGGAAAACAATGAAGGCTGCTCATCCCACCTTGTCCAATCACTGTAAGGATCTATCTCATCCAAATCAATTGGATCACCTGATATTTCCTCTACCTTTCTTGTGCATAGCCGAAGATTATATTGCACATAGACAAGGTCATTGAGGCGTTTCTGAGCTAGTTTGTTCCTCTTCTTCATGTGGATGGCCTCAAATAAGCTCCAATTGCGCTCACAGTTGGATGAACTACAAGGTTGGCATAAGACACGGAGGGCAAATCTTTGGAGATTTGGGGTATTTCCACCCCAATGTGTCCACCAAACCTCTACAAAAAAATTGAAGAGTTAGAAACTTAGAAAGGAAAGTCAAAAGTTCAAAACATATTTTATCAAATTATCAATAGTTGTAACTTGTATTGAAATTTTATACCTGGTGATTGATTGTTTATTGCTCGCTTAGCCAGGTCTGAAGAAAAGAGCCCACCCCTTCTTTCCCTGTAATTTTGCAATTCATCAATAATGAGGTCTGGCACCTCAGCTTGGGGTGTCATCCTCTGAATGCAAGTAGTGAGGCCCTCCATAACCTCTCCACTAGGATTTGAGAAGGTGCCTAAATGGAAGAAACAGGGGTTCAAGAAGTACCCTGCTACATAGATGGGTTGGTGGAGTTGATTGTACCACCTCATATCAATAATCTCCCATATGGGATCAAATTTGAGGCTGTCCCCTTTATAATAATTTCTTATAGCCTCTTTGGCCCTATCCATGGCCTTGTAAAGATAACCCCATTGGGGTTTTATCCCCATCTACCAAGTGGAGAACTCTAACCAAGGGCTCCAACAACTACAATATAAAACTACAAAAAGATTAAAGTTACAAATTTACAATGAAAGACATATTAAAAATAAATAAATATTCAATTTGAATTTAAATTTTAAATCTTGAAGTTACCTTCACAATCTCTGTAGCTCTTTTTGCAAATAGGTTGTCGAAGACTATGCATGCAACCCTCTCTCCTTCCGGCTTCTTCGAATAAGTTGACTCTACCCATTTTGGACTCACAAACATTTGTTTCAAAGCCGCCAATGAACCAAGAAGGCTTTGCAATGTTAAGAAAACCGTTGCAAACCTTGTCACACCAGATCTCACCAACTCTTTCCCTTGGGTGTGATCCCTCATCAAGTGAAGAACCCAAGGGTGATTGTAGATGAATTTTGTGATCCTCCTTGCATCTTCTACAATTAGTGTGATCCAATCAAGTTTGCCTATGTCCTCCAAAAGAAGGTCAAGGACATGTGTTGCACAAGGTGTCCAAAAAAATGTGTTGTGTCTATCTTGGAGGATTCTATTAGTTGCCACATATGCTGTTGCATTGTCAGTAATTATTTGCACAACATTTTCAATTCCAACCTCCATGCAAACTTGCTCCAATATTTTAGCCAAATTTTCAGCATTTTTCACTATGTTGGAGGCATACACTGATTTCAAGAACACCACTTCATTTGTGCAAGCTACCAAAAAATTAATGATGGTGCGGTTTTTACCATTTGTCCACCCATCGGAAAGAATAGAGCAGCCATATTTTTTCCATTCATTTCTTTGTTCTTCCACCACTACCCTTGCCCTAGCACTTGCATTCGTAAGCAACCTACAAGTACAAAGTGAAATTAAGTACACAATTTTAATTTGTAAACAAAAAATAGCTTAAATTCATCATAAATTTCTATAAATTAAAGAACATAAATTTATCAAAAAGATTAAATTAACTAACCTCCCACTCAAGTCTGTGTGAGAAGGCGCCTTGTAGCCTTTTCTTGCAACTGTCAATGCAGTAACCAAATTCTGCCAATAAGGAGAATTTGCCACATTGAAAGGGATGTTGTTGAAATATCAAAAATCAGCACAAGCAATGTCTGCATGCTCATGCACCTCCCTATTCCACCCAGTTGCCTCTAAGGAAGGTTGTGCTCCAGATGCGTTTCTAGGCACAAAAAAATCATGTATCGTGCGTGTAGGTGCTGATCCTGGTCCTCTACTAGAAGTAGATGAAGGGCTCGCGGTGGTGGTGGGTTGGCTTCGGATACGTGGACCACGAAGAGAGCCCACTATGCCCTGAAGTGCATCATCATCCGACTCAAGGTTGAGTGGAGCACCTTGAGAAGAAGCTATGGATGCTTGCATGGCTGCCTTTGCCCTCTCCTTTTGTAATTTTTTTCTTCTGCGGCTGCAAGTATGGCATTCATTTGTCTTTTTATTTCTTCAGTGGTCTTAGGACAAGCCTTGGCATCACGATGATTGATGCCTGCAAGATGGTATTTGAGCAGTTTATGCCTCCATGATATACTTTTTCGCGTTGGATGCAATAAACTAAGCCAGGGTACGGTCCTTGATAAGCATATTTCCAAGCAGGATCTCTAGCTCCTGCAGGACATGTGCCTGCAAATGATGATGATGGGGCAGGGCCTGAGGCTGAACCAAATGCAGAAGCTTCTCTATCTGCCATTATAAATTAACCTACACATACAAAGTGAAAGCACAACTTGTTAGTTTTTTAACAGAAAATTAAAAAACAACCTAAATTAGATTAAATCAATATAGATTACTTTAAATTAGTAAAAATTTAAACTAATGTAAAATTCTTAACATTTTGTTCAAAAAAAAAAATTAACTAGGGTTTGGAAAAAATATGAAAACAATGAAGAAATCAGAAAATTACTTTAAATTACTAAAAATGTAAACTAATCTAAGATTCTAAACATTTTCTTAAAAAAATTTGGATTCAAATAAGAAAAATACCTAGGGTTGAAAAAAAATGCAAAAAAAAGGTGATGAATCTTGTTTTGATGAATATAAATCTTGTTTTGATCAATATAAATCTATTTATACTACATTCATGATCTTTTTAAAACTTAGATGCTTCAAAAATGAAGAAGAAATTTAAAAAAAAGAAAGAAAAAGAAAAATCAGAAAACCTACTTGGAAATCTGATTTGCCTTTGAAATTTGATGAAAATCTACTTCAAATCTTGTTTACTTCATGTTAAATCGCCGCAAATTCCTGCAAATACGTTGGGATGGTGTTTTTGGTCAATGAGAGCAAGTGTTTGTGTCAAAAAATGAAGTCAAAATCCCTTTTTAGCGCCGTGGAATTCCCTTTTTGCGACGGTTTTAACACGGACTCGCCGAAAACCCGGCGAGTTTTGATGGCAAGTTTGTGCCTGAAAAACTCTGGACACAGAAAAACTCGCGAGTTTTTAGAACTCGCCCATTACTCGGCGAGTATTGCAACTATGGTACCACCACTCATGAGGTACACCCTCCAAATTAAGAGTAGCAAACTTAATTGTCCCCTCTTCATACATACGATTCAATGAAAAGTAAGTATCTAACTTCTGCAACCAAGCACTAGCAGAACATTTGTTTGATCCATCATATGTAGGTATGTCGATCTTACCCAATCGATGTTGTATGTCTCTCCAACGCTTATAGCGTTGATTTCTTCTTCCTCTCCTATGCCCATTCTTTGTCCTCAAATCATAGAACTCATCGAAGGATAAATCATCACGGATTGCCTAGCTTAGAGCATTATATTCTTCATATACTTGGCCATAACATCTACCATGCAAGGCTGAAATTGTTGTTCCTCATCTAGTGGATCTTCTGTTTGTAGAAATTTTGCCCAGAAAGTCGTAGTGGGAGGGTTAATTGAAACCTTATCGTTGGCAGAATTACTTCCTTCTCCTGCAGTATTTTAGATTGGTCTGGGTGCACTCAAATAGTGGTTCATCTCCCTCAAAGCTCGAGCTATATCTAACATGGACTCTCATGGAAGTTTGGAACTCCTTGGCTAACTCTTTCTGACTTTGGTTGATAATTTCCTGCAAGTTTATTTTTTCTCTTGTCTCGGTAACCCATGACTTCCTCTTCTTTTTCCTTTTTTTCCCTATGATAATATCTGAATTCTTTGTCGCTTCCGTGCATCAAACTAGATCTGCATCAAAAGATTAGTTCTTCCCCAAACAGGTTGGCAAGATCGCTGCTTTGATACCATTGTAATGTCCCCAATCTAGTTTCTTTGAATTTCTGTTTTTTAAATTCCTGAAACCAAAACAAAACTGAAAACAACAAACTGAATATGAAACAAGTGGCTGGAAAAATAACCTCAAACCCTTATATGCTGAAAACTAACCCAAGTTGAGAGTAGAACTGAATAATATATGACAACATGCCAAACATGAAAACACCAATATAGAAATCCCAGATATGATATTTCAATTAGTTGCAATAGCTGAAACAAGTACAATGCTGATATGCTGAATTGGAAAGCTTTTTTTTCAGAATTTCAAATTGACAAATGTCCACTTAGAAATACATCAAGTGCTGATGGTACGACTCCCTGGACTGCTGGTACAATTGTTGCACGGCTTGCCAAATAGTAAATCAGACCTGTACAGCCGTGGCTAGGGTATGAAATTGCAGATCAACGACTGGAAATTGATATAATCAGCAACATTAACTCTTAATTTGACCCTTCCCAAGCTAGCGCACCACATTGCAGTCAATGTCAATGAATTATAATGCTATACGGACCTCCTAAAGTCACCAAAAGTCAGTATGAACCCCTCAAAGTGATGGTGCCTCACAAAATCAACAATATATGATGGGCTAACAACAACACAAGTCTGAAAATGGCAATAAATGATGAAATCAGCAACAACAATGCCAATAAATCTTGTACGGACTCCTTGCATGGCTAGCACGACAATAAATGATGGGCTAATCGACAACTTAGGGTCTGAAATCAGCGATGAGTGATGACAACTATTTCCTCCTTGATATGGTGCTCAAGATCTATCACAAAATGATGATGAACAATAGCAAAAACCCTTGAAAATCAGCAATGAAACCCTCCAAAATGACGAATACCAAATTTGCCTGCAAAGCCAATCACCCAAATCTGAAAATGTGCATGAAGATCAACAATTACAACTCACATGCAATTCCTAGATGGAATTGCCCATGGTGGAGTTGAGGGTTTTCGTCCTCAAATCCAGTAGAAGAAATCCAAGAGAGTTTTCTTCCTCGAAGATCTCTGAACAGCCAAGGGTTTTTGTCCTTGGATGTGAAGATTGAACACAAGGCTCAATTTCGGAAAGTGAAATGCCAAATGAAATTGAGTGCCAAAATGAATCCAAGCACCACCTTTTTAAACCTCTCCAAAACGAGCCCTTGAATTAAAAATTTCCCTCCAAAGTATTTAAAAATACCTTTTATTATCAAGTGTTTAAAAACAGTTTTTAAATTATTAAAATAATATTATTTAGTTGCCCCTTAAATATAAAATTATCAGGCCCAACTTAAAATAATATTATTATTCATTTCCCTTGCATAATCCTTTAGCCGACGGGAAATGAGGATAGGCTAGAGGTCTTCTCCATGGTGCTAATTTGGAAAAGGGGACATGACAAAAGCAAAGAAAATTTCTAATTCACAATTTAAACACAGTCAAGTTTTGTTATTGTCATATGTTTGGGCATATCAAAAAAGAATGCTAGAAACAACAATTTGATCTATTCCACAAGAAGTTGCAAGGTTAGGCTAATGTGGTAGTTGAGGCAGAGCAAGACTTTAGGGAGGAGTATGCTTTTATGGCGTCTTTCTGAAATAATTGTTATACAATCAGCTATTGGTTCATCATTTGTGGTGCATCTTGACATGTCACCTGCCAAAAAGATTGGTATGCCAAATTTATTGTTGATTCTAGTTCTACGGATTTTGTTTCTTTAGGTGACGGTAAAAACATGCAATAGAAGAAATAGGGGATGTTCGCATTGTTCTCAGTGATGCAACTAAATTCATAGTTAGCGATGTTAGGCTTGTTCCAAATATGAACAAAAAGCTATCGTTTATCAGTTAACTAATGTAAATTGTAAAATTGTTTTGAATTTTGTAGAAAGAAGTTTGTTGTGATTGATTTCCCTAGGCATTGGTCAAGGTGGTTGTATAGGCTAGTCGATCCAATCATAGTTAATTTGTATGCCTTAGCTATGGAGGACAATAGTAGAATTTTGTGGCATGAGAGATATGGACATCTCAATCTTTAGTATTTAGCCATACCAAGTGGCACTGGTATGGTTCATGGATTGCTATCTATCTAGGAGATATGAGGTCTAGATTTCATTCATGCAGATATATGGGCCGTCTTGGAAATCATCAACAATCCTTGATGCAAGGTACTTTTTGTTCATTTATCAAGGAAAACGTGGGTATAAATATTGAGGAAAAAGTTTGATTTCTTTGGAACCTTTGTCGATTTCAAAACATAGGTTGACAATCAAAATAGTAGGGATATCAATACCTTGAGGTATGATAAAGGGGATGAGTTTGCTTCCAAGCATTTTTAGGACTATTGTAAGAAGGAAGACATTTAGAGACAATTGATAGCTCCATACACCCCTCAAGAAAATGGGGTGGTTGTGAGGGTAAATAAAATTATCATGGAGAGACTTGTACAAATTCTAGGGAAAAGCAGTGCAACAACAATATATCTCTTGAAGAGAAGCTTGTGTAAAGCTTTGCAAAATGTCACAATTGAAGAATTTTAGGCTAGGCTCAAACCAAAGGTGACTCATTTTTAATGTTTTGGTCCAGCTACATATGTTTTCATTCTTGATAGCAAAAATAGTAAAGTAGATTCTAAGAGTTTTAGATATTTCTTTCCTAGGCATAGTGACTAACGCATATAGATGTGTCCACCAAGAAAATCATAGTTGGGGCATTGATGTTAAAAGAAACAAAACATTTATTTAATTGTAGCCCTAACTAGTAGGTTGTCAATGATTAGTCTAGAACTAGTGTTGTGGTTCCTTTGAAAGACGAAGGCTCTAGTCCTTATTGTACTCCATCATAGTCGCTAGTGCATCAACCTTTGGCTGATATTTCTCCTTTGATTTGATAGTAATAGTTTTAAAACAATTTTTTTTTTCTTCTCCCTTGGATTGGTTATTCATGCCCTCTCCTAGGGCTTCCTTTCTGTGAACAACATAGCTTTCCTAGGGCATCCTCACTCTTAACACCAAATGTTGGAAGAATGAATGCACCGAGTTTGAGAGAATTGAATGCCACACACTTCAATGAGTGGGACATGTATTTATTATTGAATGAGAGTGTTTTTGGCGAGTTTGCCACTTGCACAGAAGGCAAACATGTCATTCGTTGTGATGAACAACATGTTTGCCCTGATGAACACACATACCCTATTGTGAACTCATCATAAAATGGCAAACAATATATTGGCAAATTGGTGAACTCGCTCTATCATGGGCAGTGAGTAGAAGCTTAAAGGTTATGGTGGATAAAACAATCAAGTTTATTGTCTTTTGGCTTTCTAGGTGCCATGGGGGGCTCTAGGGAATTTACATCTTCGATAATCACATGTTTACAGCGGTTAGCTTGATAAAGAAACTTATGTTCTATGCTCTTTTAGAGGATTTGCTTGGAAAAAGTCAGAGTTCTCATAGTGTAGGAGGTAGAGCAGATTTGGAGGGACTTGTTGATATTGTAAGTTCCAATTAACCAATTTGGTGATGTGATACCTATAAAGTGCATCTGATATAGTGGCATGAGGTATTTCTACACTCTTCCTAGATTTTTTCATCCATCTTTGGTTTTCTCCAGTTGTACCTTGGTGACTTGTCTCATTTTCATGTGTATGATCTCTGTTATGGTTGTTTTCATGTTTGTTCTATGTATTGAGCATGTTTAGTGTAATGCCCTGAATTGAAAATGTTTGGAGTTTTACAGTTTTATGATGAAAATGCATAAACCCTCACACTTTCTAATCACCAAGATCTCGATGTGGGTAAGGTGAGAGCATATGGTGGTTGGGTCACTAACTACTAGCGGCAAGCCGCACAACTCTACAATACATGCAATGAAATAGATTAACTAATGTCTTGGTGGCATAACCTTTGAGACTTACAAATCTATTCTAAACTGGTGGAGAATCGTCCAGTATTACATCATTAAACAACAAAACATGTTTATTGAACTGCCACACAATATCTCTGATAAAATAGCAGCAGTCTTCTCGGAACTTTATCTATATCAGCAAATATATCAAGTGCAATAGCTAGGAATAATCATAAATAACAGTACCAAACAATACAGCAAGATGGAGTAAATATCAGTTGGAAACAAGTAATTAAATCAATTTCAACTCTTAATATCTGATATACAATGATACTAACCCTTTGCTGCTGGTACAGCCCCTGAAACACTGCAAATATCCACCCAAAAATCTGTACAAACTCACAAAGAAACTTTCAAAATGCTGTGGCTCTTTCTTAGATTGGTATGGCTGCTGCCAGGGATAGTATGGCTAGTAATATTACATACAAATCAAGCTGACTCCCTTAAATGAAGTCAGAAGCCTCTCTAGACATTGTACAGTCTGCTGGAAGTACTCTTAATGATGCAAAAAAATGTACAGTTAAGTACAAGAATGTTTATGACTTGATAATTGGAATGTGCAGCCCTTCAAATTTGAAAATGGTATGGCCAGGTATCTATAATGGTATGGCCTGTTTATGAAATGGCTTTTCTTCACAAAGATATTCGATATGATTTGCAAACAAATAGAAATAATGATAAATTCTTTAAATCTGAAATTCAACCAAAATATGGAAATAATACTACAACTGATCAACACACTGAACTCCACAACAATCAAACTGGAAACTACAAACGTTCAGCACTATGGTAATCCTTGAATGGAATTACTCAAATGAATAGGAGGGTTTTTGTCCTTGAATCCATTTTGCCAAAGGGTTTTCATCCTAGGATAGAAAGATGAACAATGTTCAGTTGCAGGAAATTGGGGTTTGATAATAAACTAGAATACTTTCTTATGTGCACAAACGTCCTTATATAGGCTCTTGAGGGAATATAATTGAATATTATTTTTTTTTCCTTTTCCCGCCAAAACTTTTTTTTTTTAAAGTGTCTAGAAAGTACATTACTTTTAGACCCCAGACCTATCGACACTTTTTGGTCCCCTTTTAAAAACAACTTTACAATAATAAAACATAAGTTGCCTTTTTATAATAAAATGTAAAGTTACTTTTTAAGACAATTTAAGTAAAAATATTAAAATATTTTCCTTGCACAACCCCCGATAGCCTACGAGAAATAGAATAAGAGGCTAGTGGTCTTTTGACAACTTATGCTTGGAAACTGGACATGACATTTAGATGATTGTGATAGACTTTTTGAATGGCTATTGCAATGGAGAAAGTTTGTTTGTGTTAGAGCTAGTAGGGTCCATTTTTGGTTAGTACTAGAGGTATAACCCTAGCTTTTTATAGATCACCCACAAGGCAGCTGCCCAAAAAGTGTTGCAGAAAATGTCATTGAAAAAACAGATTTTATAAAATAAAAAACACTCCAGGCATTTGGCATTAAATGGTAAACCATACTACGCTCTCCTGTTCACTTCTTGATCCAGGATAAGAGTTTAGAAAGAACTTTAGATCTCTCTAGTTTCGATATGCTTCTCTTGAGAGAGAGAGAATTATTCATAGATCAATGTAGGAATCAAAGCACCTACACCCCAAAAACTATGATGGAAGATATTGACCAGCAGAGGACCAGCAGAAGACTTCACTTAGCATTGCATTTCAGAGCTCTCTAAACCAGACTGAACTCAATGGAAGCTATCGATGCCGATGTGAACGCCACAACTCACAATCATTTATATTTATATTATAATTTATCGATTTTATATCATGCTTATTTATATATGCTGTTTATTATTAATTTTATATTATGATTAGGCATTAATATATTATGCTTATTTATTTTATAAGTTAAATATATTTATATTGTTATTAGTTATTACGATTTTAATATATTTATCATTAATTATATGTATAAATAATTAATAGTTTATAAATATTTATTATTTACTGTTAATATATATTAATCTATTTATTTATAATGTTATATATTGTATGGATGAATATATTAGAATATTAGAATAATGATATAATAAAGTGTAGGTTTACAGTGTGTAATATCCTTGATGGATATTCGCTAAATTCTCTATGCAGAAACAAATTATGATCTCAAAACATTCAGCTTTGCTATGATAAACTCAGGAACTGATAATCAGGTTTGTACTCAGGAATAGTTGCTTCAAATTAAAGATTTGAAGTTCAGACCTCTCTATCATATATTACATGTAATTTGGATGGTTTAAAGCAAGTTGCAATACCAATTAGAGATAATGATTACACATACCAATGATGATTTCAATTATAGTGCAGATGCAATATCTTCAAAGATCAATACAGACTAAGTATTCTTTCAGGTCCACGCAGGCAGCTACAAATAATACAACTCTGATATGTATGACAGAGATCCGATACAAATTGGTTCTGCAACTCACAAAGTTTTTTAGATATGACTTTCCAGTTAACACTCCTGCCACCTCAGAATATATGACTCTTTTGCTTCACCAGTGAAAGAGCATAGAGTTGCGTCAGTTATAACATCTAAATTGCTACGATTTCCTCGAACTTCCTCAATCCTTCATTAGCATGCGATCTCTAGAATCCACGATTAGTTTACAAACACAGTCTTCCTCTAATGGCGGCAATATTTCCTTAGACGGCTTACATATATCAAATGTATGACCTCCTATATATGTATATATACTCTCCTGTACTCTCCTGTGATCGAACACACTATCTAGCATATGGTGGAGGAACTCACTGAGATCACCGAAATGAATGCCCAGCGATATGTGATAGAAATGAATATCCAACGATTGCTACAATTGATATTTCATATCTCTCCTTTCATGCGACGCTTATATCCTCCTGCCTTGGCCATTTGGTATCCACAAACTCCACTTTATCCTGTTTGTCGCTGGACCCTAATGCGAACACCTGAAATATAAGGGATTTATTGTTGTCGACCTAATATCACCCTATAAATATGATGCCACGATCAATGCTTTATTAGTGTTGGAACTCATGCGATCTCTTCTTATGCAGACTTGAAATATCTTAAGATTTATAAGACTCTTTACTAATGCTAGGACCCGCGATTATATGAAGGCTTCAAATATTATATCTTCAACTCTCATTCTTTATACCTGCGTCTGGCCACGATCCACTAAAACTTGGATGATAATAATATATATTAAAATGAGGAATATGTCAGACTTTGTCTCCTTATCAGCAACAGAATTAATAAACAACTTTAATCAACCTCAGCACTGCTTAATGCACAAGTAGGATTCTCAGTTCAAAACATATATAAAACTCCATTGAAATACCAGAAAATTATATATATATTTATATCGATCAAACTTGCAAATTTATATTTATTTATAAATCAAAATATAAATTTGCAAAAATCCTCTGCATAAAACAATGTCTTCAATAGAAAAATCTTCAATGAAATACAATGATCAACAACCTTCAAATAGCAACAATAAACCACAGAAAACCTGGAGCACACTTTGAAGCACAATTGTGAAGTCTGAAGCAACTTCACCCCAATGACGGTAAGGGATCATCACCAAACCGACTAGTGTAAATGCAAGGGGACATCACCTTGACATCATAACACTTGAGAAAAGTCATAAAACATCAACACAAACATATCCAGATATGATCCCAAATGGATCTCAACTCTCCTTTTAAAACTTTCACAAATTAGGACGGGCTTAATTTTATTTAATGAAAGTTTGTGTACACAGTCACACTTTACAATTTTAAATGCTTTTACATGAACTTTTTAAATGCTTGTGTACACTAACACTTTATTTAATAAAGTGTTTTTACATTGACTCAAGTAACTTAAATAAAAATATTAATTTTATAAAGCAATTAAAAATACTTTATAAAATTAATTTACAATTAGAACACTATTAAGTTACTTGCCAAAATGGGGACATTACAGCCCTCCCTTCCTGACATTGCTTGTTCCCAAGCAATGGGAAGATAAAATGAAGCCAATCAATCCCTGGATCCCAAATCCATTGAGGCTCCTCAAGCATGCTTAATCACATCTCTTCAAGGCTACTGATGAAGAAGATCCTGGGACCGCTTCCGCTGTCGTACTATAATAAATCCATCTTTCTGTCATGAATCAGAACAACAATATAGGTGATGTCAAAAATGTCACCGAACCAATGCAAACCAATGAAACTCATCTTATACTCCATGTCCAACCAATAGACATGCCTCCACACACTCCCAAGCAACTGAATAGCTGATGTAGGCCATGAACAATCAAGAGGTGCAATGTCATTCCAACTAGGGCAGTCACTAAACCATGATGAATCTATGAATATGAAATCACCAATCAAGAGATAATCAGCCATATCATGAGGAATAGTTGATACACCCAATTGTGTAGTGTAGCTATCATCAATACTCACCAAAGTTAACTCTTGAGTGGCTGGTCCACCAAGAGTGTTATCAACAACATTATTAACCCATGGAAAATAAACTATCAAATCAAACAAACAAACATCATCAACACCATGAGTAGGCTGATCCTCTCCAATGGAAACCACTGTATCCTGCAAAACTGATTTACCTTCATTATCACATACTTGCTTATCAACCATGTATTTCAACAAGAAAGCATCATCATCATCATGAGCAAGCTGATTTAGTTCACCAAATGGAACTAATGCATCAAACAAAACTGAATCCTCTTCATCACCATTGTGATATTCATGCGCATCATCATTCGCTGCCCCAAAGATATCAAATAGAGCTGATTGCAAAGGAATAGTACTGCTGCCCTCAAACAAATTAGGGATTATATCATGCCATTCAACTCCATGATCAAAATCTGCCATCTCATTAGAATGATCAGCAATGCCATCATGCCATTTTTCTTCATCAAATGTTGATCCAAAGCAAAGAACTTCATATGCATCACCTATGTCTTCTTCATGTGAATCACATACTTCATGGCTGATCTTTGTGGCAAATATTATGTCCTCTCCTTTCATGTATGATTGGACATCAATAATATTGCCTTCATAACAAACTGTAATCTCTAATTTTCTCTCAAATGTATGAATATTAGCATTTTCCAAATCATTCACATCACTTGTCTCCTTATCAACATGAGGATCAATGTTAGTCTCAACTTGAGAAACCATACCTTCATCTACCTTAGCTGATTTATCTTCATCTTGCACATCCTCTTTGCAATCATCATGGATTGACATGAGCTCTTCATCTTTGCCTTCAATAAGTGACTCTTCTTGATCACTTATAGGCTGCAAATCATTTAAATCACCTGCATGTTTATCAAACTTACCATAGAGACGACTTCTAAAACCTTCACTTGTAAATATTTTTTCCATCATCACCCAACTTTTTTCCATATAATCTAGCAACTGCTGTGATTTCCGTTTGTGCTCAACAAAAAGCCTTTCCAACTCTTTCATGCTACCATCTTTAACTCTAGCCATTGAAGTACCTTGTTAGATGACTGAAACCAATTCTGATTTTCCCCTCAAGCTGGCAAGATCATGGCTCTGATACCACTATAATATCCCTGATAGATATTCGCTAAATTCTCTATGCAGAAACAAATTATGATCTCAAAACATTCAGCTTTGCTATGATAAACTCAGGAACTGATAATCAGGTTTGTACTCAAGAATAGTTACTTCAAATTAAAGATTTGAAGTTCAGACCTCTCTATCATATATTACATGTAATTTGGATGTTTTAAAGCAAGTTGCAATACCAATCAGAGATAATGATTACACATACCAATGATGATTTCAATTAGAGTGCAGATGCAATATCTTCAAAGATCAATACAGACTGAGTATTCTTTCAGGTCCACGCAGGCAGCTACAAATAATACAACTCTGATATGTATGACAGAGCTTCGATACAAATTGGTTCTGCAACTCACAAAGTTTTCTAGATATGACTTTCCAGTTAACACTCCTGCCGCCTCAGAATATATGACTCTTTCGCTTTACCAATGATGAAGAGCATAGAGTTGCGTCAGTTATAACATCTAAATTGCTACAATTTCCTCGAACTTCCTCAATCCTTCATTAGCATGCAATCTCTGGAATCCACGATTAGTTTACAAACACAGTCTTCCTCTAATGGAGGCAATATTTCCTTAGACGGCTTACATATATCAAACGTATGACTTGCTATATATGTATATATAATCTCCTGTGATCGAACACACTATCTAGCATATGGTAGAGGAACTCACTGCTGTGATTTCCGTTTGTGCTCAGCAAAAAGCCTTTCCAACTCTTTCATGCTACCTTCTTTAACTCTAGCCATTGAAGTACCCTGTTAGATGACTGAAACCAATTCTGATTTTCCCCTCAGGCTGGCAAGATCATGGCTCTGATACCACTGTAATATCCCTGATGGATATTCGCTAAATTCTCTATGCAGAAACAAATTATGATCTCAAAACATTTAGCTTTGCTATGATAAACTCAGGAACTGATAATCAGGTTTGTACTCGGGAATAGTTGCTTCAAATTAAAGATTTGAAGTTCAAACCTCTCTATCATATATTACATGTAATTTGGATGGTTTAAAGCAAGTTGCAATACCAATCAGAGATAATGATTACACATACCAATGATGATTTCAATTAGAGCGTAGATGCAATATCTTCAAAGATCAATACAGACTGAGTATTCTTTCAGGTCCACGCAGGCAGCTACAAATAATACAATTCTGATATGTATGACAGAGATCTGATACAAATTGGTTCTGCAACTCACAAAGTTTTCTAGATATGACTTTCCAGTTAACACTCCTGCCACCTCAGAATATATGACTCTTTCGCTTTAACAATGATGGAGAGCATAGAGTTGTGTCAGTTATAACATCTAAATTGCTACAATTGCCTCGAACTTCCTCAATCCTTCATTAGCATGCGATCTCTGGAATCCACGATTAGTTTACAAACACAGTCTTCCTCTAACGGAGGCAATATTTCCTTAGATGGCTTACATATATCAAATGTATGACCTCCTATATATGTATATATAATCTCCTGTGATCGAACACACTATCTAGCATATGGTAGAGGAACTCACTGTTGTGATTTGCATTTGTGCTCAACAAAAAGCCTTTCCAACTCTTTCATGCTACCATCTTTAACTCTAGCCATTGAAGTACCCTGTTAGATGATTGAAACCAATTCTGATTTTTCCCCTCAGGCTGGCAAGATCATGGCTCTGATACCACTGTAATATCCTTGATGGATATTCACTAAATTCTCTATGTAGAAACAAATTATGATCTCAAAACATTCAGCTTTGCTATGATAAACTCAGGAACTGATAATCAGGTTTGTACTCAGGAATAGTTGCTTCAAATTAAAGATTTGAAGTTCAAACCTCTCTATCATATATTACATGTAATTTGGATGGTTTAAAGCAAGTTGCAATACCAATCAGAGATAATGATTACACATACCAATGATGATTTCAATTACAATGCAGATGCAATATCTTCAAAGATCAATATAGATTGAGTATTCTTTCAGGTCCACGCAGGCAGCTACAAATAATACAACTCTGATATGTATGACAGAGCTCTGATACAAATTGGTTCTGCAACTCACAAAGTTTTCTAGATATGACTTTCCAGTTAACACTCTTGCTGCCTCAGAATGTATGACTCTTTCGCTTTACCAGTGATGAAGAGCATAGAGTTGCATCAGTTATAACATCTAAATTGCTACGATTTCCTCGAACTTCCTCAATCCTTCATTAGCATGTGATCTCTGGAATCCATGATTAGTTTACAAACACAGTCTTCCTCTAACGAAGGCAATATTTCCTTAGACGGTTTACATATATCAAATGTATGACCTCCTATATATGTATATATAATCTCCTGTGATCGAACACACTATCTAGCATATGGTAGAGGAACTCACTGAGATCACCGAAATGAATGCCCAGCGATATGTGATAGAAATGAATGTCCAACGATTGCTACAATTGATATTTCATATCTCTCCTTTCATGCGACGCTTATATCCTCTTGCCTTGGCCGTTTGGTATCCACGAACTCCACTTTATCCTGTTTGGCGTTGGACCCTAATGTGAACACTTGAAATATAAGGGATTTATTGTTATCGACTTAATGTCACCCTATAAATATGATGCCACAATCAATGCTTTATTAGCGTTGGAACTCATGCGATCTCTTCTTATGCAGACTTGAAATATCTTCAGATTTATAAGACTCTTTACTAATGCTGGGACCCGCGATTATATGAAGGCTTCAAATATTATATCTTCAATTCTCATTCTTTATACCTGCGTCTGGCCATGATCCACTAAAACTTGGATGATAATAATATATATTAAAATGAGGAATATGTTAGACTTTGTCTCCTTATCAGCAACAGAATTAATAAAGAACTTTAATCAACCTCAGCATTGCTTATTGCACAAATAAGATTCTCAGTTCAAAGCATATATAAAACTCCATTGAAATACCATAAAATTATATATATATTTATATCGATCAAACTTGCAAATTTATATTTATTTATAAATCAATAAATTTGCAAAAATCCTCTGCATAGAACAATGTCTTCAATTGTCTTCAATAGAAAAATCTTCAATGAAATACAATGATCAGCTTTTTCAAATACCAACAATAAACCCACAGAAAACCTGGAGCACACTTTGAAGCACAATTGTGAAGTCTGAAGCAACTTCACCCCAATGACGGTAAGGGATAATCACCAAAATGACTAGTGTAAATGCAAGGGGACATCACCTTGAAATCATAACACTTGAAAAAAGTCATAAAACATCAACACAAACATATCCAGATATGATCCCAAATGGATCTCAACTCTCCTTTTAAATCTTTTACAAATTAGGACGGGCCTAATTTTATTTAATGAAACTTTTTGTGTACACAGTCACACTTTACAATTTTAAATGCTTTTACATGAACTTTTTAAATGCTTGTGTACACGAACACTTTATTTAATAAAGTGTTTTTACATTGACTCAAGTAACTAAAATAAAAATATTAATTTTATAAAGCAATTAAAAATACTTTATAAAATTAATTTACAATTAGAATACTATTAAGTTACTTGCAAAAATGGGGACATTACACAGTGTATGTAATAAGTGGGTGGTTTGTTGTAGGTCATTAATAAGGTTGCTTAAGGTGGTTGTAGCTCTTTAATGAGGTTATTATAACAAGGAGTTTCTTGAATCTATTTAATGCAATGCTCACTTGTAAGATACCCAACTAATCCTACTAAATTTTTTTTCCTCAAACAATTTTACTTGCTATCAACTCATCAACTACTCAACAACTTGAAGATATACATCAAAGATAACTGCTTGAATGAATCAACCATAAAGATGGGTACTTGTCTTATTACTTGATTCAATCATCTTGCAATGTCTTATTACATGGATAATGCTTTCAATAGTATGAAGTTACAACCTTATTCAAATGGAATTACAAAAGGAGGCCTTAAAGCCTTGATGTCTACAATGACTTCTACACTTGATCAACTCAATTGAACTCAATGATGTTAACTGAATGTCAACACCTCACAAAACAACAAGGGAGCATCACCTTGCTTGTTGAGGGAGCATTACCCCAACACTTGAAATTCGCAGGCCTCAAGATCACAAGCTAAATAGCTTTGCAGAGAGAATTTTGTCAAAATGAATAGATAGCAAATGAATGAGAGAGCTCCTCCTTTTATAGGCCTTCCAAAGGCAATGAAGGCACGTTTTTCAATGTACAAAGAGGAACCAAGGCACGTTTCCCAAGAAGCATATCTTCCCAAGAAGCATATCCAAGGGAATATTCCATCTGATGACTCATTCTGAGTTGGCAAGCTTATCCAAAGACCTTGACACGGATCCTGAAGACATTCTGTCGACCAATGAGAGCTCAGGTAGTTACAACTACCTTATCTTCTAACTAGGCGCCATAATTGCAAGATCCTCAATGCTAGGTGCCAACTGAAGGGGGTAGGAACTAGGATAGGTGCCTTCCCAAGTTAGGCGCTTCCTTGAGATGGCAAAGACTCAGAAAGTGCGCCTCATCAATGATACTTGTCTTTTGGCACTTAACCACTTACCCGACACTGGTGCCAGCTCTTCCTGTGATGTTTACTTGCAGGTGAATGAAGAATTTAGGTGGGGCGCATATCCAAGGTGGTACAGGAGGCAAAGTGCGCCCTAGGCAATCTTATGCTCTTCCTTGTCATTTGATCTACTTTAGATAAGTGAACCCTTAGACAACATTCTATCTCCTAATCAAGATGAATAATCAATTGGATCTTCAACATCCAAGTCTAGCTTTAGGCGCATATTCAAGGTTCTGGAATTATGAGATTGCGCCTAACATCCTGGAGGTGAATCCTAACTCAATTCAAGTCCACAAAGTGCTCCCAACTTAAGGCGCCAAAACAGGGTCAAGGAGAAACAGAACCACGCCTTAGGAAGATGTCTGAACCCTAGGCGCCAATTTGAGGTTGCAAAAGCATAGGTATGCGCCTAGTAGAGTTTGATGACTCCATATGCTCAAAACACTTGACATTATTCAGTGAAAACCTTTTAGGCTCTAGGCGCCATTTGGAGGTTGGAAAGAGGGAGGTTGACACCAAACTGCTTTAGGCGCATCTTTGAGGTGATGGAGACCAAGAAGTGTGCCTTTATCATCTAGCTCCATTTCTTGTTAACTTTATAACTTGGATTATTGAACAACACTGAGAATGTTTCCCTTCTTCCAGATACAAGTTGATTGATCCACTGGGCGCCATTTCAGGTGTCTGGAAAGATCATCAACCTAGGGCACTAATGGAGTCTTAGGCAAATGGAATAAGCGCCTTACCTGTCTAGGTGCACTTTAAGGGCGAGATAGGCAGTAGAGTGCACCCACCTTCTTCAACTTTACCTAACTTGATCAATTCCAAAGTTATAAGCCATGTGAGTGAGTTCTTGTCCTAGGCGCCAAAATGAAAGCATTTTATCAAGAATGGGCGCCTCACATAGATTTGATTTCTAGATGCCAGAATTGAGGAATTTTGCGCCTAGGCTAGGAGTTTCTCATTTCAATTTTGATTATTCATCTAAGTGACTTTCCTTAGCTTCAATCTATCAATCACCCATGCTAGGCGCTCAAATGGAAGATTCTTGACCCAATATGCGCCTAGGTTTCAAGACATCATTACTTGACAATTCTACTTGATCTCCTTGGAAATGAAGTTCACTTGGAGAAGTTCCTTTCAATGACCCCAAACACATGTTGGGTGAATGCTTACTTGATTGATAGATGACTTCATAAGTCATCTTTTGGTTCTTGCCTTCAATGCCCAAGGCGCTCATTGGGTGATCTTCAACATGTTAGTGGCGCCCAAGCATGAAAGCCTCATTCATACCCACCCCACTCATCTCAATACTAAGCGCTGGGTTGGAGAAGGTTAAACACATGAAGCGCCTCAAATTAAATCCCTTACTGAGTGCTACAAGTGGATTTGAGAGTTAAGCGCCAAAATGAGCTTGAATTTCCTAGAAATGCGCCTAAACATCATGAAAGCATTATTTGCCAATGTGACCACTGGAGTTGATGCAATGACTCTCAGACTTAGTCAAATTTTAGGTTTCTAATTCTATTCCTACAAAACAAAAAGATAGAGTTAGTCAGAAACCAATTCATTCCCTCATCATTTAGAATTAGCCTCTGGGAATGAGGAATAGGCTAATCCATCATACACTTGATGATCAAGCCGGAAACGGGGACATGACAGTCTCCCCTTCCCGGGATTGCTTGTCCTCAAGCAATTGAAGGTTAGGATGCTCTAGGATCTTCTCTCCTTCCCAAGTAGCATCCTCCATTGGCAACCCTTTCCACTTCACTAGATATTCTCTTATGCTTCAGTTTCGAAGTTTCTTCTCCCTTATATCCACCACATTTTCAGGTTCAAGTGCAAGCATTCCTTCATCAAGTGGTGGTAGTTCATCAGTTGAAACCACATGTTGACCTAGTGCCTTTTTGAGACATGACACATGAAACACATTGTGGATGCGGCTTCCTGCTGGCAAGTCAAGTTCATATGCCACTTCCCCTACTCTTCTCAACACTTTGTAGGGTCCGTAGAACCTTGGTTTCAATTTCTCTGCACCTGACTTCTTCAAAGTACTTTGTCTATATGGCTGAAGGCGCAAAAACACCATGTCACCTATTTCAAAGCTTCTTTCAACCCGGTGTTTGTCGGCATACAACTTCTGTTGATTTTGAGCTCTTTGCAAGTTGTCCTTAAGGACTCTCAAAATATCTTGAGTATCCTTCATCAATTCACTTGCTCTGGGAGCTCTACTGTCATCCAATGCCAGATCAACAAATGAAACTACTTCATATCCATACAGAGCTCGGAAGGGAGTCATGCCAATCGACATGTGAAAAGTAGTGTTGTAGCAGTATTCACCTAAATGTAGCCACTTAATCCAAGCACACTGATGATCAGACACATAGTTTCTCAAGTATCCCTCAAGCCATTTATTTACAATTTCGGTCTGTCCATCGGTTTGAGGATGATAACTAGTGCTTGGTGTCAGGTCAGTTCCAGCTAGTCGAAATAGCTCCCTCCAGAATACACTGATGAACCGGCTATCTCGATCACTGACTATGGTCTTAGGAAAGCCATGTAGTCTGAAGACGTCATGGAAGAATAATTCAGCTACTTGCAATGCTGATGACTCAACTGGACTTGCAAAGAAGTGAGCATACTTAGTTAATCTGTCCACAACTACATAGATACAGTCTCTTCCATTCACCTTCGGAAGACCTGTGATGAAGTCCATAGAGATACTTTCCCACTTATGTTCAGGAATTGGTAGTGGTTGGAGTAATCCTGCTGGAAATGTATGTTCTGTCTTATTTTGCTGACAAGTCAGACACTTCCTGACATACTGAAGAACTTCTTCCTTCAGACCTTTCCAAGTGAATCTTTTCCTGATCTGCCTGTATGTCTTGAAGTAGCCAGGGTGTCCTGCAAGTGGACCATCATGGTATGTCTGCAAAATTTGTTGCTTCAATTCCGATTCAGGAGTTAGATAGATTCTATCTTTATAATAGATGATATCATCAATCATCTTATACCTATCGTCCTGAATGATGCCATCCATGATCTCACAAGCAAATTTAGATTTGGAATACTCAACTAGAAGTTGAGACTTCCAATCAACTTAAACTTTGCTCAAGGCACAAACAATAGGTTTTCTAGATAAGGCATCGGCAACCACATTCTTCTTGCCTTTTACATATTCAATGTCGAAATCATATGCTTGTATCTTCACAACCCACTTCTGTTGTCTTTCATTCAAATCCTTCTGTCCTAAGAAGTATTTCAAACTGTTGTGATCAGTCCTGACTACAAACTTAGATCCAACTAGATACTGGTGGAACTTAGCCAAGGCATGCATAATTGCCAGCATCTCTTTATCATAGGTTGAGTACAATCTTTCTGTATCTTTCAACTTCTTGCTCTCGAATGCGATGGGATGTCGATCTTGCATCAAAACAGCTCCAATGCCTTCTCCTGACACATCACATTCTAGAACAAAGGACTTAGTAAAATCTGGCAAAGCCAGCACTGGTGTTGTACTCATTACTTCCTTCAATCTGTCAAATGCAACTTGAGCTTCTATTGACCAAATGAAAGCACCTTTCTTTGTCAAATTTGTTAAGGGTGCGGCAAGTTGTGAGAAACCTTTAACAAATCTTCTGTAATAGCTGCAGAGGCCTAGGAAACCTCTTAGTTCTGAAACGTTCCTGGGAACTGGCCAGTTGCGAATAGCTTCAATCTTCTCCTCTTGAACTTTCACACCATTTGCTCCTATCACATGACCCAGGTACAAAATTTCCTTCAAGCCAAAATCACACTTAGACATCTTTGCATACAAAGATTGATTCTCCATGACATTCAATACTTCATCTAAGTGTTGGAGATGTTCTTCCCATGTCTCGCTGTAAATCAAGATGTCATCGAAGAAAACCAATAGGTACTTCCTCAACTGCTTGTTGAACACATGATTCATGCATGACTGGAAAGTGGCTGGTGCATTTGTCAGTCCAAATGGCATCACCATGAATTCATAATGCCCGTAATGGCATCTGAATGCTGTCTTTGGGATGTCTTCTTCTCTGACACGAATTTGATGGTAGCCAGATCAAAGATCTATCTTTGAGAAATAGACTGCTCCATGCAGCTCATCAAGTAGTTCATCAATCCTAGGTATTGGATACCTATTCTTGATGGTCTTCTTGTTTAATGCGCGATAGTCAATACACATCCGCATTGTTCCATCCTTCTTCACTAGCGCCACAGATGATGCAAATGGACTTGATGATGGCCTTATATGTCCCATATCGATCAATTCTTTGATCGTCTTCTCAATTTCAATCTTGAAATGTCTTGGATGCCGATAGGGTGCAATATTAACAGGTTTCGCCCCCTCTTCCAATTCAATGACATGTTCAAAACCTCTATCAGGAGGTATTCCTGGAGGTATATCCCTAAACACCTTACCATGCTTATCCAACATTGCCTGAATATCTGCAGGATAAATTTTTCCTTAACTTAGATAAATTTACTTGTACTTAGCTTATCAACTACTTAACACTTAATGACAAACATCAAAGATAACTACTTGAATGGATCAACCTTAAAGCTGGGTACTTGGCTTATTGCTTGATTCAATCATCTTGCAAATGTCTTATTACATAGATGATGCTTTCAATAGCATGAAGTTACAAACTTATTCAAATGGAAATACAAAAGAGGGCCTTGAAGCCTTGATGTTAACAACAATTTCTTCACTTGATCAACTCAATGATGTCAATTGAATGTCAACACCTCACAATACAACAAGGGAGCATCACCTTGCTTGTTGAGGTTGCATCACCCCAACACTTGAAACTCGCAGGCATCAAGATCACAAGCTAAATAGCTTTGCAGAGAGAATTTTGTCAAAATGAATAGATAGCAAATGAATGAGAGAGCTCCTCCTTTTATAGGCCTTCCAAAGGCAATGAAGGCACGTTTTTCAATGTACAAAGAGGAACCAAGGCACGTTTCTCAAGAAGCATATCCAAGGGAATATTCCATCTGATGACTCATTCTGAGTTGGCAAGCTTATCCAGAGACCTTGACATGGATCCCGAAGACATTTTGTCAACCAATGAGAGCTCAGGTAGTTACAACTACCTTATCTTCTAACTAGGCGCCATAATTGCAAGATCCTCAATGCTAGGTGCCAACTGAAGGGGGTAGGAACCAGGATAGGTGCCTTCCCAAGTTAGGCGCTTCCTTGAGATGGCAAAGACTCAGAAAGTGCGCCTCATCAATGATACTTGTCTTTTGGCACTTAACCACTTACCCAACATTGGTGCCAGCTCTTCCTGTGATGTTTACTTGCAGGTGAATGAAGAATTTAGGTGGGGCGCATATCCAAGGTGGTACAGGAGGCAAAGTGTGCCCTAGGCAATCTTATGCTCTTCCTTGTCATTTGATCTACTTTAGATAAGTGAACCCTTAAACAACATTCTATCTCCTAATCAAGATGAATAATCAATTGGATCTTCAACATCCAAGTCTAGCTTTAGGCGCATATTCAAGGTTCTGGAATTATGAGATTGCGCCTAACATCCTGGAGGTGAATCCTAACTCAATTCAAGTCCACAAAGTGCTCCCAACTTAAGGCGCCAAAACAGGGTCATGGAGAAACAGAACCACGCCTTAGGAAGATGTCTGAACCCTAGGCGCCAATTTGAGGTTGCAAAAGCATAGGTATGCGCCTAGTAGAGTTTGATGACTCCATATGCTCAAAACACTTGACATTATTCAGTGAAAACCTTTTAGACTCTAGGCGCCATTTGGAGGTTGGAAAGAGGGAGGTTGACACCAAACTGCTTTAGGCGCATCTTTGAGGTGATGGAGACCAAGAAGTGCGCCTTTATCATCTGGCTCCATTTCTTGTTAACTTTATAACTTGGATTATTGAACAACACTGAGAATGTTTCCCTTCTTCCAGATACAAGTTGATTGATCCACTGGGCGCCATTTCAGGTGTCTGGAAAGATCATCATCCTAGGGCACTAATGGAGTCTTAGGCAAATGGAATAAGCGCCTTACCTGTCTAGGTGCACTTTAAGGGCGAGATAGGCAGTAGAGTGCACCCACCTTCTTCAACTTTACCTAACTTGATCAATTCCAAAGTTATAAGCCATGTGAGTGAGTTCTTGTCCTAGGCGCCAAAATGAAAGCATTTTATCAAGAATGGGCGCCTCACATAGATTTGATTTCTAGATGCCAGAATTGAGGAATTTTGCGCCTAGGCTAGGAGTTTCTCATTTCAATTTTGATTATTCATCTAAGTGACTTTCCTTAGCTTCAATCTATCAATCACCCATGCTAGGCGCTCAAATGGAAGATTCTTGACCCAATATGCGCCTAGGTTTCAAGACATCATTACTTGACAATTCTACTTGATCTCCTTGGAAATGAAGTTCACTTGGAGAAGTTCCTTTCAATGACCCCAAACACATGTTGGGTGAATGCTTACTTGATTGATAGATGACTTCATAAGTCATCTTTTGGTTCTTGCCTTCAATGCCCAAGGCGCTCATTGGGTGATCTTCAACATGTTAGTGGCGCCCAAGCATGAAAGCCTCATTCATACCCACCCCACTCATCTCAATACTAAGCGCTGGGTTGGAGAAGGTTAAACACATGAAGCGCCTCAAATTAAATCCCTTACTGAGTGCTACAAGTGGATTTGAGAGTTAAGCGCCAAAATGAGCTTGAATTTCCTAGAAATGCGCCTAAACATCATGAAAGCATTATTTGCCAATGTGACCACTGGAGTTGATGCAATGACTCTCAGACTTAGTCAAATTTTAGGTTTCTAATTTTGTTCCTACAAAACAAAAAGATAGAGTTAGTCAGAAACCAATTCATTCCCTCATCATTTAGAATTAGCCTCCGGGAATGAGGAATAGGCTAATCCATCATACACTTGATGATCAAGCCGGAAACGGGGACATGACATCACTCCATGAGGAGTATGCCAATTTCTCTCAATCTCATTTTTTAGGTTTTACCAACATTGGTTTTAGAGCCAGATCGTGTTGAGGAAGCTTGGGAAGGGTAGAACACAGATCATAAGAGTTTGAAGAAGGTTAGGGAAGAGGTCACATCTTGTAGAGAATTGTGATAGGAGGTTGAAAATTGCAAAGTTTGTGTGGTCAAAAAATTGCATCATTCTATCCAAAATCACGAGTTGTAGAGATTGCTGGGAATTGTGGGAGTAGAGAATGGGTTTCAAAAATAAAAATAAAAATAAATCACATGGGCACCAAAAGTTGTGAAGGGCTTTGTGATTTTTGTGTTAAAAGGTTGTGAGCCATGAATTTATGGTTGAAAACATGTAGGTATTTTTCATGGGATTGTGGAAATGTTGTAGTGAAAGGTCACACGGAACTTCTAAAGGGTGCAATGGACTTTTAGTAAAAAATCGTGAGGGCTGAAGTTCAAATCAAATTGTAGCTAGGGCATAGCGAGGTTTTTGTAGTCACAAAAAATATAGAGGCATTTCTAGTAGTGAGTAGGGTAGAAATTAGGGAATGAGATTGTAGCTAGGGCATGTGGGCAAGGAAATCTTGGATATTTCATTATTTTATTCTCCGTCAAACCCTAATTTGGTTTCTATGTTAGAATCCGAGTTTATATAAGTTGAAATCTTGAGTGAATTTTGAAAAGGATCTGTAAAAATAAAATTTTCATGCCTAAGTTTGTACAAATTTTGTGAACAAACATTGTTTAAGTTAGTGAAAAGTCAAGGGGTTTTAAGTCTAAAGGAATTTGCAAAATCTAAGGACTAGGGTTTGGAGAAAAGTTTATTTTCTGGGTCAAATTGAAGGGGTTGTTAGAGTTTAAATCTTGTGTGTCTATATGTCCCTATTGTGCAATGGCCAATATTCAAAATCTTATTTTGCTAGATAATCAGAAGTTAATTGGGAAAAACAATATATGGACTCGCAAAATACTTATTGTTGCTGAGTATTGAATGTGTGATAGAGTACTCTTAGGAATTGAATCTAGGCCATCCAACAATTCAGATTCTTTTGACAAGTGTTATAGAGAAGCCCTGTTATTACTCAAATTGTCTATGTCTAATGATTTATTCCCCAAAGTTCGTAATGCTATGTCTGCAAGTGCATTGTGGGGCACTTGAAAGATATGTACCAAACTTCTAAATGGTTTTGTATTTAAAATAAAACTTGAGAGAATCAAATAATAAATCTCATGCAATTGAGGACATCATGTAAGAAACCTTTGAATTGTCTACATGAATATATCGAGATTAGAAACCATAATTTAAATGAATTGATTTTGCTTCCAAAGAGTTTGATAACAAAGTATAATTTATACTAGTTTTAACATATAATCACATTTTCAAAATGAACGCTGAGCGGAAAAACGGACGACGGAACTGTGTTGGGAAGTCATTGCCCAAGGAAACTATGCCGGGTGGGGGTTGCTTTGGTGCTGACGCTGTCTCTAGTTCACTGGAGGTGGCCGCTCTAGTGCCTGATGGTGGATTCGTGACGGATGAGGTTGGGCTGGGGAATGTCCCAGTGAACGATGGTATTGGGGATCTATCTCCCTCGGATCCGATTATTGGCTCTGGTCTGGGTGTCGGCGTGCATTCAGTGGGCGTTGAAGCTGTTGGCGGACCTACTGTGGGGCTTCGGGCTCTTGGGGGCCCTAAGAAATCTTTTTCTGCTGTTGTGACTGGTTCTGGCTCTCGGTCCCGCTCACCCCGGCTCGGTTCCCGGCCTATCTCTTGTGCCCGGGAGTCTCCTGTTGTGGTGTGTGGCCCTGAGGTAACTGAAAATGAAGAATTTTATCGCAATACTGGTGTGATCTGCAGATTTAATGGATTCTGGCCCTCTTAGCCTAGCCTCCACAATTGGGTTTTGGAGTCTTGGAAGCCACTTGTTGAAGGTAACATTGAGTTGTTTCCCCGTGCAAGAGGATTCTTCATTGTGACATTTGCTTCTTCGGAGCAGCGAGACTTAGTGTTCAATGGCAGGGTTTGGTTGTGGGGGGAGCATTCCCTCTCCATCAAACCCTGGACTCTCTCCTTCAATCCCCTAACAGAGTCGCTCAACATTAGACCTATTTGGGTCCGTCTCCCAAATCTCCTCTCCAATTTTGGAAGCATACTGTTTATGAGAGCATTGGTAATGCTATTGGCCGTTTTCTCAAGGTCGATTCTACAACCTCTTTCATGGGACATTCCACGGTAGCTCGCATCTTTGTGGATGTTGACATTTCTAAACCCCTTCATGGGGATGTGGTCTTGATGGTTGGTGATAGGCCTTGGAAACAACTATTGGATTATGAGGGTATCCCTTTTAGGTGCAGAAGGTGTTTTTCTACCGGTCTCTTAGCCTTTGGTTGTCCTCTAGCATGATGCAAGGGAGCTGCTACTTGGTGGAAGGATGCTCTCGTGGATCACCTGACTATCAGTGCTTCATCGGAGGACTGTTCGTCTCAGGGGGGTGATTCCTTTTAGGAGGTTGAGCTTCCTTTCGAGGATGTTGTTGTGGGGATGGCGAAGAATGTTGATGCGGTTCCTTCGCTCGCTCCGGATTGTTCTGGTCTTCTACCTGTTCATTTGTCTGCTCCTCTGGATTCGGTTCGGCCTGCTTCTTTTGTTCTGACTTCTGCTTCTTCGGTTTTGCCCTCTTCGGACTCGGCTTCCCTGCATGTGGATTCTTGGACAGCTGTGGGGGTTCTCTGTGAGCCCTCTTTGCTTGTGGATTCGGGGGAGGCTCCCCCCTCTCCTCTTTTTGCTGTCCCTGGTTCTGATCTCTCCTGGACGGTGGTTCAACATAGGAAGAAAGGTCCTTTGCTCTCTAATGGCAAAAGTTTTAGGAGTCCTAGATCGGGATTTGGTGTTGTGTAGATCCTTGTTGTTTGTTCTCCTGCTGGGCTGTTGTGCCTGTGCTGTCGATACGCTGTTCTTGGTTTCTGGGATCTGTTGTTTGGTCCCCTTTTTTTGCCCTTGTGGCCTCGTTTGTTTTGGGTTCAGCCCCTTGTTTCTTTTGGGCTGTGATGTATCAGGATTCGGCACCCTTGTTCTACCGCTTATCTCAATCAAAAACAAAGTATAATTTTAGAGTGTAAAGTCCAAAACCCACCCTTGTAGAATTCCTCTACTAGTATAAAATCAAATAAACTATTGGACATAGTATGTAGACTCAAAAAACCACCTTAACATGATTCTAATTCTCATTCTGCAAGTAAAAGTTAAGTTTTTTGCAAAGGAAACACCTCTAGGGTCTAGGGATGTGTTTCTTATCACTGAGACAAGGATACCCATCCTTCATGTTGCCAATATCCAAACGAGTTATTTTCTGAGTTTTCAGGATAAGGGGATGTGAGAATGCAGTTTCAGACTCAACAAATTTTTTTTCTAGATTTTGGGGATGGTAAGGGGGTGGCTATTCAAATAATATATAAAAATAATATTTGTTTTTAAAATACAAATAATTTGTAAAAATAAAAGTAAAATAACTTAAACAAACTAAATTAGCATTTTAGGAGTTTTTAGTAAGCTACACTAGATGTTTTAGGGTTTTAAAAACAGGGGACATCCCCTTTATTTGGGGACATTTCAGGAATACTTCGGAATTTTAAAAAAAAGTGGGACACAGCTGGGATGTCACAGGACCTCGGTGATGCATCCTTGTGGGACATTGCACCAATCATATGTATATTTCTTGTATATGGGGCATTTTTCTAGAGTAAGAGACATTCAAGAGATGTGTTGGGGTTATCAATCCAACATCCAAGGACTGGGGAGATTTTTGTGCATCTCTTGAGGGGACATGAGGATATGCCAAAGTGTTCCTCTAATCCTCAGGAAGACATCCAAACATACCCTGCATCTAGGACAGTTTCAAAGAAAATAAAAATAAATATTCCACAAAATAGCTGACATTGGCAACCTTGATAGAGTATGTTCTCTATATGAAGGTGCTGTCACAATTCCCGTTTAATTAATGGGTCACGAAAAAAGTTAGAAGAACAAGTCCAACAGACTTGGGGACAATTGCAAGGGTCTTGTGGTGAAGGAAGATGTTTCTAGTAAGATATAGGGTCTTGAACGAACTTAAAGGATAGCCTAAAGTGGTTAAAAAAGGAGGATTTATCAAGCTACTAGCAGTGTTAACTAACTAGCACCAACCTACTCTATGTTTAAGAGTCTTGCACAAAAGCCGCCTTTAGAGTTATTTCACTCCTCATAAATTATGTCAGTTATGTTATTTTAAGCCAGCACCTAATCAGGCAGGGGAATCCTCTTGCTGGGTACATAGATGGGTGATTCCTTCAGCAATTAGGTGTCGCCACTGATGGAGAATTCTCTGCTTCCAAGCTTTGAATTCAGGTTTACTAATAAGCGTGGGTTTGTCTTTGATCCTAGAACCCTTCCTAGGTCAAAATAAAAATAAAAAGTTGTCAATGTAGTTATTTCCTTTTTCAGAATTTGCATTTTTTGGTCATCTGGAAGTCCTAATTTTATTTACTATACCCAATCTACTGTATGCACTATATCCTGCTTATTTGGGAAATTTTGGTAAACTTCAGCAAACTTAAATACTTATCATCATATATTACAGAATATTGAAGAGGAAATGTGATTGTTCTGAGCAAAGGAAAGGTTCTAACGAATTACCAACAGGAACTTAGAGGATTTTTGTGACCTCTCAAATCACTAAATTTGCCTATACTATATAGAAATCTGTATGGAAATTTTGATATGCTGGCATATTATATACTACTCCGTTTACTTCAAACTGCAGTTGGTTTTGTATAAAGGCAGTACTTCGTATTAAATCTTCACTTAAAATTAGAAGCAAATATTCTTTAATAGTGCAATACTGTCAGAAGCTACAATATAAAACATACTTTTTCTTAGGTTTTTATTCAAAATTCAGGAAGAAAAACTATGCTTTTATTCATTTACTGAACTTGTGAGATTGTAATGAAGTTATTCCTGATTATTTAAGTTTTGAAATTGTAGGGAATTGGTTTAATTTAGATGAAAGGCCTCCTATTGCTTATGCAATAACAGAGATTCTTGAAGCAGATGACTTGAAACCCTCCGATACAAATGGTATACAAGTACAAAGTTTTAGTCAATTCATTGAAAATAATTGTCACTGAAATTTCTGTTGATATTTTCATTTTAAATTTCTATGATACAATGGAGCTGGTCGAAACAAATTTGACATTTTCCCAGCATAGATTATTCAATTTGTTTTGCAAATTATGTAGGATTGGCCGATCCATTTGTAAAAGGCTGCCTTGGAACATACCGGTTCAAGACAAAGATACAAAAGAAAACATTGAATCCAAAATGGCAGGAGGAATTCAAGATTCCCATTTCAAGCTGGGAGTTACCAAACCTCTTAGTCTTAAATGTTCGTGACAAGGATCACTTTCTTGATGATGATCTTGGGTCTGCTTCTTACCTTTGTCCATCTTAGTTTGAATTAAGTTTCATTGTTTCATCCCTTCCCAATGATTCTTATCACTTATTGTCTTTACCTCTCCACTGTAGTGAGTGCATAGTCCCTCTGAATGATTTGAGAGGAGGCCAGAGGCATGACAAGTGGTTACCTCTTGAAAATGTGAAAATGGGGAGGTTGCATATTGCTATCACGATATCAGATATAGATGCTGGTTGCAAGATGCAGGCAAGTAAAATTCTTTGTCATCAGTTTTCAAATACTTATGCAATACATTGCTTATGGGATTTTCAAAACAAAAACATTTTGAGCAGGATGATGGACAGATCGCTGGTGATCATTCTGCCTTGCAGCAGCAAGATATGAATTTGAGAACTGATGGATCTGCAAGTGAGAGTTCTAGTATTCATTCTCAATTGAATGCAAGTGCCCCAGCAGCAGATGAGATTGAAGCAATCAATCTTCAAGGTAGCAATGACAGCCATATATGGATTCACCACCCTGCTAATGCCAGTAATATGTCCAAAACTTGGGATTCTAGGAAAGGTAAGTTGAGCTTCAGAAGTGCCATAAAAAGTAGAGAGGGTTCTGGCCTTAAGGATAGCTCTGTGTCTACCAAATCCCACCCATCCCTTGATGAGTCTGAAGAAAGTAGTAGTGGAGAAGAAGAAGAACTTGACACAGGAAAAGGGCATAGGAGGAGGAAATTGGGGAAACAATTACATCGTCTGCGTACTATATTCAAGAAAGATAAGGGACACGAGAAGTCTAATGAGGGTGGCAATGGAGTGGGAATATCACATTCAGAGAAAGTTGTAGTTGGTGGTGACAAAGAAAAGGGAGTGAAACTTGTAATTGAAGATGTTCCTGAAAATTTTATAGGTGACATTGCTGGTTGCAGTCATCACTCAGAAAAATTAAATGCCAATGGATATGACAACTTTGTTGGTCAGAAAACAGACGGGGAAAGTCCTCATAAAACATCATGACAGAGATGGTAATGATAGTGCCAGTGACTGTTCCAGTTTTGTGGACTATAATAGCAAGGACAATAATTTTGATAAAATTCTGTAGCTGATGGTGAATCTGTGGATTGTAATCAAGAATGTCGAGACACTAGTCATATTCCAATATCAGAAGGCATTCAAAATAACAGTACTTCTACTGATTCAAATTAGTGTATTGTTATTTAATGTTTAAGTATCCTGATACAATTGTCCAATGTCACAAGCATTGGATGCCAGTTCTACAGAATCCTGCACTCTCATTGCACTCAAAATCAGGACATTGATCAATTAATCTTTGTTCTCATGGCCTTCAAGAATGGTTAGTGCAGAATGTTTGAAACCAGTCATTGCTTAAGTTGATATGATCAGTTATTTATCTTTATTGTACAGTTGATAAAGCTTGATTCATAAATCAGTATGGTATTCCCATCAACATGATTATATATAAAGTGCTACTAATAATTATTTCCTTATGAAGGATGTCTTGGGCACTGTAATTTTTCTATCCTTGAAGGAAATTGTTCTTGAATTGTAATGCAATTACAGCTTTTCTGTGCTTAAACTGGAATATTAATTATATCGGGCATGTATTTGTATTCCTTCAAAAGTTGTTTTGAGCTCTAAAAAGTGATCCACATTAAACTGCATAAGGAACATGATCATCAATGCCAAGAAATTTACTGGCAAGAAAATATTATATGTTTATGAGCTGGAGATGGTAAGTTATATAACATTAATTTCCTAGTATTGCTGCAATAGTCTATGGATCCAATGCATTGGAAATCTAATTTACTAATAAAATTGAAAAGCAATTCCTATTTAGCTTTGATGAAACTTGGAGTGTTTAAGGCTAAGGCTTGTGACCTCGATATTTACCTAGGCAAAAACCAGAATGCATAATGCAATCTGGTCTCTAGATTTGCTGCTTTTCTCACAAAAATGAATTATCAATTATGGTTTCTGTTGTATAGGAATTTTTGATACTGACAAATCCCTGTAAACTCACAGTTAATTAAAATTCAAAACATGCTGCATAATCTAGGACTTAAACTCAATTTTGTTTGGTTTTCTGCCTTGTATTTTTGGGTTTTCTTTAAAACAACATTTCATACTTGCTATTAGACTTGTGTAGGGATTGTCAAACAGTGTTCTTCATTCATTCGGTACTCTTTCCTGCATTTTTCTTATTTTTAAGAGACTGTAATATTTGTTATCAGACTTTTCTTCACCAAAGGAACATTTTTTATACCTTGTTACTAGCTTGACCATGAAATATACATTAATACAAAGATGAATTTGTTGATTGTGTCCATAGATGACCCTATTGTGCATTGATATTTTGATCAAGTTCTTTGTGAATGTTTCACACTTCTACAGGAAACCTCTATCTGTATATGCATGGTTGTTAGGTTTGCAATACAGTATAAGTGCACTACAGTCTTTCCTAGCCGAACTGTACTCTCTCTCTCTCTCTTCATAAATAGAATTCATAATAATTTTTAATGAACTGAATCTCCATAGCAAGTCTTCCCTAAGGGAGGCAATTGCTTCCATCCCCACTTTGCTCATATTAACCAGCAAAATGAAATGACCCACCCATATTCTGTGGAGATGACCTAAGCAAGTTTTTGCGTCAGCATGCTCAAATAATGGTCATGAAGCCAACCATTCCAGGATAGAAAGAAAATAGATGTTTTCTGAAAATGGACTCCTCACCTTGTGTTCAGTTGCCCTTGGAAGAAGTTAAGAACTGGTTTTGGGACCTCAAGGAAAAATCACTCATTTCCAGCATTGTAAGGACTTATCCTGGTACTAAAACTTTGAAGACTTGATTATATGACTGATGGAAGTCATCAGTCACTCTAGACATACTCATTATGCCTTTTGTAATATGCCTCTTAGGATATTTATCAAATTTTCCGAATTTTGCAATGAAATCCTAGAACTGAGTTTAATTTCAACATGAAATGTTCAATTACAATAATGTCAAAACAAATCAGACCCTGCTGATAAGAACTCAGACTACTTTACTTCTCCAATCACATCAAGTACATGAGCCAAACATGGCTATTCAACTGTCATATACTGCTGTTGCAAAACAAACTTGCAAGTTCCTTAAATTATATCAGTAAGTATGACTTATGAAAGTCAATTACATAGGATGTTACTACTGTGACAAATTCAAACATAACAACATACTTACATACCATGCAAAGATCAGTATAATTGTTCCTTCGATTGTTGACAGGCCCAAGGCAGAGATTGCTGATATGAACACTCTATAGTAGATAGATGTAATATATTTGCAAACTATAATGATAGCAATGTTGATACTCGAGACTTTGCTGTTGCAAAATTCAGACTTGTTTCTTATTCAAATCTATCTTTTCTAAGGCCTTCTAACAGCTCAGAATTACAATGACTGTCAATGACTTACAATGCAAATACCACTCAACTTAAATGGCAGCGATACAAGTGCAGACTTGGGTGATTTTATCATATGAAATGCAAGCTATGATAATGGCTGCTGTTATGACAGCAATACAAGACTCTATGCAATTACAAGTGTTGTATTGACAGCGATATTATGAGAACTTGGATGACGCCTTGGAGAACAATGAGAGCAGTGCCTAGACCACGATTTCCAGCAGTAGAATCGGCTCCAATATTAAATTTGATTTGCAGTGAATCTCCAATTTTAAAAGCGAATTCCTTTATTCCTCCAAAATTTGGTTCATGACCATTAAATTTGGAATCATCGAACAGGCCAAGATAACTCCTTCAAGTGCAACAATAAACCAACTGCTGCAACTATGCAATTTCTCTAATAAAATGCAATAATAAACTAGCTATTGCATCAATCCAAACCTTATTTCAAAAATGCAATATTAAACCAGCTATTGCATTCAGTCGAACTCCTTATTCAAAAATGCAATGATACTCAAGTAGGAAATCTGAAGTAATCTCCTTCGCTAATGATTGCAACAATACATCCGCTGCTACAACTCTCCAATGCAATAATAATCAAACCAACCAAGATAAATCCTTCAACTGCAACAATAAATCAGCTGCTGCAACTTGCAAACCCTTGTGTAATTGCAATAATAAACTAGTTATTGCATTCAATCAGACTTCTAATTCAGAAGTGCAATAATATATCAGCTATTGCACCAATTTAAACTCCTGCAATGATCAATAAGAACTTAAATAACATTTCAATATCAGCAATATTCATAGCATAATGAAAAGAGAAGCCCTCACATCCTCTTATATTTTCTTCCTTGAAAACTTTGGAAAACTTCCCCAATATGGGCGCCACACATGAGAGGAAACTTTTTTTTAAAAAAATTAGAAAAAAGACATTTCTTTCCATCATTTTCTAATCTTTCTTTTTTTCACTTTTCTTTAGGATTAGAAAAAACACTTTATTTCCTTTCTTTTTCTAACTTTCCCTAGGATATGAAAAAACACTTTATTTTTTTTTTCTTTTTCCCACTTTCCCTAAGTGTTCCCTTTTAGCATAAATAATTAATTTACTTTTTAAATGCTCACATGGTACCCCTTTTAAAACAACTTTAAGTTGTGTCTCCTAGGCATAGGGGTACAACTTAACTTTATAATATTTAATTATGTCAAAGTTGCCTTTTTATAAATAAAATAATAAAGTGCCCATATTATATCATTTTTGTCCATCCCAAGCAAGGACTGTTAAGGAAGAACTTAATGCCATACTCTGCCATAGATCATGCTGCTAGAAATAGTACTTACTAAAAATAGTAAGCTCAAGAAAGTCCTCGGATGCCAATGCATGTTATATCAACTTGAAGCTCTCTGAAAACCCATAAGGAATCCAGTAATCAAACTGTCATACACTAACAAATAGTACTTACTAAAAATAGTAAGCTCAAGAAAGTCTTCGAATGCCAATGCATGTCATCACCCTGAAGCTCTTTGAAAACCTAGAAGGAATTCAGTAATCAAACTGCCATACACTGACAAATAATACTTACTAAAAATAGTAAGCTCAAGAAAGTTCTCGGATGCCAATGCATGTCATATCACCCTGAAGCTCTTTGAAAACCTAGAAGGAATCCAGTAATCAAATTGCCATACACTGACAAATAGATCTCCAAAAGCTTAGAAGAGATCACCACACAGCTAGAAACCCTAATTATTGCCTCCAACTAGCCTACGGGCCTCCGAGATAGGCTAACGGTCAATCCTAGATATCACTGATGAGAAGGGGACATTACACCTTTGAAGACCTATTATATGAATAATGGAAACCATTAGGCTCTCTGGACATACTCATTATGACTATCATCTCAAAAAGACAAGGAAACTATTTTTCAGGGTAAGCTTGGCTTATGAGCAAAACAAGCGTATTTATGAAACTATGGTCTTCTAAGTTAATGTATCATCTTCCAAGTATAGTCTTTGTATGTGTAAGGCTTCCACTTCTACCGAGTGAATTTTGGGAAGAGCAATCACTGAAGCAAACTGGGATTTGCTACCTCTATGCTAATACTTCGACTTGGGATGTTACACTATGCCTGTTTTAGTGTAAATGTGGATCTTGAAAAACCTCTAGTAGATAAGTCACTTTTAGAATAGGGAGGAATTCATTGAGATCAACCAGTGACCTATGAGAAAGTTCAATTAAGTGTTAGGCTTGTCACAACAATGCTCACCTCACAAGAGCTTGCCCAACTCAACGACTACACAAGGATTATGAGGCTGATATAACACCACCTTAAAAAGCATGCAACACTTGACCAAGAGGCTCTAAGAAACCAACACCCAATTGCAACACACAAGAAAGACAAAAAAAGAGCTAGCTTCTAGGCCAAAGGTACAACAACAATCCAGCACACATGGAAATATTATATGAGGAACTCAAGTAAGTTTTGTAGGCAGTCATGTTTAAGTTTTGAAATGATATTTATGAAAAATTGGACCAATGGTTGTGTATTGTAGCCAATTGTGAGTGACCAACAACTTAGTGTACCTTTCAGTGTAGAATGTATCACATCATAATGTTTTGCTTCATGGGATGCTATAGCATACGATATAATTGCAGACCATATGGCAGCATGATGAGTTACAACAAGTTGTACTGCAGAAATAAATAGGTATATGATAAGTATGTTGCAATCAGAAACAATGCGCTTATTGTCAACATCAATGGAAGTATTTTTGACAATAAGAGTGTGATCGACGTTGTATGTATGACAATGGTAATATGGTTATGGCAAACAACGAGAATATTACTAAGTACAGAATACGACCAAAAATATGAGTACAATTGACAAAGGGAATACTAACAAGTAAGGCCAAAAACGAGTACTATTGGATGCCAGGTATGATTGACAATGGGAGTATAATTGATAATGCAGGCATGACCGACAGTGGGAGTACAACCAACATTTAAAGTATGATCAGCACTAGTGTATGACAATGAGGTGAAGATGTTTAGTCTTTGATGTTTGTTTGTCATGTTAGTCCTTCCTCCTCTTTAGCATACATGCCTTACATTAAAAATTCATGTTCCACAACATGATGACTTTGTATTCATTGAGGGTGATCATATTCACAACCAAGTGTATTTGAAGATGTACTACTACATCTTTTATGCTAATTTTATTCTCAAACCCTACATCCATGTTAGCTGTAAATTGTTATGCCCTTAACCCATTGCATGTATTGGCATATATAATGATTGACTAGGGCACACATTGTTCTTATCTTAATAACTTATTAGTTCCTACACATAAATAATAGGGGTAGTTTGCATCATTGGGATTAGGAGATCAATATGTAGGAGGTAGTGAGTAGTTGTTGATCATATTGTATATACTACCCTTATTGTGAGACTTTTGTTGGTTGCCCATTTGAAGTGGATCTACTTAACAATGATTTATTTTGTTCTTATCTCACTATATTTGTGTTGATCTAGTTTATTTTATTTTGTTCAACTCTTAAGTTTGCTTTCCTGCCATTAATATCATGTGGACTTATAAATATAGCTATATTTTTGTTTTTGCAATAATTCGTTGCAAGTGGTTTCCGAGCAATGATTTTGGCATCATTTTAGGGGTAGCATATCTTTACATCAAATCATTTCTTATCTTTATTCTCTCATCTTACTCATATTTTTATTATTCTTCTCTGTCTTCTACTATCTCTTCTAATTTCTCTTCTACTCCTCTATCTTTTTCTTCTATATTGCTTTCTCCTATTTCCACTAATCTACTTTTATTGCATCCTACCAAGGTTACACTCTTCCTTGTGCTACTCTCTACTATCATCCACCACAAGATAGGTGTTATAAAGTTACAGATACTTCATTTGACTGAACCAATTTTTTTTATGTTAGCTCTATCGCCCTTGATCTACATCCCCAAGGTAAACAGTTACCCCAAATTCTTTATATCAAATTGTAAAGAAAGGTGAGATTTCAAAGCCTTAATTATTTCTTTATTGTAATTGATCAACAACATGCCATCAACATAAAGAACAATAGTAGTAAACTAATCATCCATCTACTTAAAGCCAACATAATGGTCAAACTTAGTTCTAATGAAATCCAACTTCAAAACATATGAATAAAATTTCTGATAGCACCACCTAGAGGATTTGTTTTAGGCCATATAGGAATTTAGTCAACCTACAAACCATGTCCACTTTATCCTTTATCACAAAGATTTACTTGTGGCATGTAGATCTCCCCCAAATCTCCATGTGAGAAAGTTGTCTTAACATCTTTTTGTTCAACCTTAAGTTCAAATGCAACAACAAAAAATTGCCTTCTTTGGACTTGGCAGCTTTGCATACGAGGGGTACGAGGTCTGCCACAGCTCATCGTGAGACTTCTTTGGTTGCCACTTTAGGGGAGGATCCCCTCTCTCCTTGTTCTACAGAGTTTGACTCCAAGCTTTCCTAGATGGTGGTTTAACAAAAGAAGAAAGGACTCCCCAACTTGGTGGCTTCTTTGCACCCCAAAGTCAAGGAGTTAGGTTTGCTAGATCAAGATTTGGTGTTGTGTAGATCCTTTGGTTGGTTTTTATCAGCTGGGCTATTGTGCATGTGCTGTCGTTTTGTTGTTTTTGGCCTGTTTGGGCATGCTCGCTCCGCCCTGGGGGCTTTCTTGTAAAGGGATCAGGACCCTTGTTTCCTGCTTATCTTAATAAAAAATAGAAGATAAAATCCCACTAAATTCAATTTCCTTTACATGGGAAAAGCTTTTAGCCACTAACCTTGACTTGTACTTCTCAACCTTGTTCCCTAAACTTGACTTCTAGAAAATCCATTTGCATCCAACAAGCTTCCTATTTTTATGAAGGTTTATTGAATCTCATTTATTGTTCGTTTTAAGCATAGCCATCTCCTTATTCGTGGCCTTCTTCTAGGGCTTAATGTTTGTAGACTTTGTTGCTTCTTTCATAGTCTAAGGTTCATCCTCATTAGTAGACAAAGTAAAAATGTAATGGAAATTAGGTGGGACATACTTTTTTGGTTGCATTCTCTATTGAGTGGACCACCTCACAAGTGGGGTATGAGGTTGTTCTTCTTCCTCTAAATCCTCTGACTCACTCTCTAAATCAACCTCCTCATCAAGCCTATCTTGAACCTCTAGTTCAACTTCATGTGCAGACTCCTTGATCTTTGTCTTCGACTACACTAATGTATTATTCTTATCTTTAGGTTGCAAAGGCTTAGGAGAAAAGTTGATGTCCTTGAATATCATATTCTAATTGTACAATGTCTTTCCAATCTTAGGGTTCCAAATCTTGTATCCTTTAATTCCATTACTATACCCAATGAAGATACATTTCTCTGATTTCAAATCTAACTTAGATCTCTTCTTCTTAGGCACATGTACATGTTTCACAACTAAAAACCTTGATGTGCTACAATGAAGGATTTTTTTGACCTAGCTTCCTTAGGGGTTTTGTCCACAAGAGCTAATAAAGGAGATTTGTTAATCAAATAACAAGTTGTCATATCTTCTACCTAGAATTTTTTATCCAAATGTTGGTTTGTCATTGATGAGATTGCATTGAGATTATCTTTATGGACAATGTTGCAGAGAATGTTCAATGGAGATTGTTGGATTGTCATTGATGGTTGTATTGTTTGTGGTGTTGAGTTCAATGGAAATCAGTCCTTGAAAGTGTTAGTGTTTAGTTGTGAGAAGACTCTACATCCTTGATATTCAGTCATATCTGCATCCTTGATCATGTTCAGTCTTTCATTTGCTCTTGATCTGCATAGTTTTTACTTATATATTGAGAAGAGTAGTGTGAAGCATCAATGTGGAAGTGGACAACGTATTTTGATTAGGTCTTCATCCTTGAGCATATGTTTCTACACCATTGTTACAGTCATATCTTGATATTGATGCGCCAAATGCACTAAAAACTTCATGACCAATAAGCTATACTAAACAGACACTGATATAGCACGAATACACTACTTCAATAAAGAAATATCTAGGTTTCTTCCCGCCGGATCCAACCTACCTCCAGACATATGGCCATTCGCCCCTTTCATGATTCTAACTATGAAATAGAAGGGAGGCTGAATTTGTTGAAAATGCATGCAGTTGAAGCTGAAATGTGCGATGAACATCACTCATTTTTGTCGGGATACATAAAAACAAGGGTAGTTGTTGAAACCTTTAATAAATGATAGTTTGTCTTTTTATCACTTATTAGTTTTTGAGGTAATTATGTGCAAAATGTTATTGTGGAAGTTACAATGATGTTGGTGTCGATCTTCAAGCAGTTGCTCGTCCCAGATCATGCAGGAGATATATGTGTACTTCTCTTTCAAGAACAGAAAATCTATCTTGGTCATACAATATACAGTTACAAAGACATAGACAAGGGGTTTTAGACAAGATAGATGCACAAAGGAAGAGTGAAATGTGATAAATGCCTTATGGTTTTTGTAATCCTTCGAACTTTCTCATACTAGGCACTAGAAGATTTCCATTATATATGTAAGCAGTTTGTCTGAGAAAGTATGCTATTTGTTGGAGATTGTCATTGAGATTGGTGATATCACTGTTGAGATTTATGCAGTACAAGGTTTGGTGATAGGGTAGGGAAAATGCAAATGTTGCAGTCCAATTCATACTTATTACATTCATTTGCATAACATTCTAGAATCAATGTTTAAAAAGGTTGTAAGAGTTCAGGGGCTAATTGTAAGAAGTTCAGGGGTATCAAAGTCATTGCTTGCCTACAAGACAGTCAGACATGTTCATCTTCAAACATATCAAGATCATTATTTGCATACAAGATTTTGTGAGAATTTAGGGGTTGGTGCCTCATTGTATTGAGTTGGTGCTCAATTAGGTGTATAGTGTACTTGCAGGTTGGTGCCTCCAAACACTGTCTTGGGTGTTAATGTACTTGTAAGTGGATGCTTACAAAACATTTGTAAAAACTCTGTGAAAATTGATCATCTTCACTGTGGTTTTTCCCTTTTAGGGTTTTCCACGTACATCTAGTGTTATGTGGATTATGTGTGATCTTAGTTTATGAATGATCTTAGTCCTTGTATTGGTTGAATTCTAAAAAAATTAATATACACTGATTCACCCCCCCCCTCATTGTATTGGTGTTCTTTCAATAATTGGTATCAGAGCATAGGGTTCGTTGAAGAAAATTTAATCACTTAAGGAAGATCTGGTCACAAGAACACTATGGCAAGACAAGAGGGTTCTTCTTCAAATAAAGAACCATTATTTGCTGGAACCAATTATGCTTTTTGGAGCATCAGAATGGAGACTTACCTAACCTCTCTTGGATTTGATGTATGACAGTCTATTGTAGATGGCTACACAGCACCAGCAACTCCTCTCACTGATCAAGCTGGAAAGAAAGATTGTGAAAATAATGCCAAAGCAAAGAATGCTATATTGTGTGGTCTAACCAATATAGAATTTGTGAAAGTCATGCAATGTAAATTTGCCAAAGACATATGGGAGAAGTTGCACAACATCTATGAGGGTGATGATAAAGTCAAGCAAGCAAAACTACACTCATAGAAGCAAATTTGAGGCTCTAAAGATGAAAGATGATGGGAATATTGCAGCTTACATGCTCAGGGTAGATGAGGTAGTGAATGAAATCAAAGGTCTTGGAGAAGACATAGAAGACAAAGTGGTTGAAAAGAAAGTTCCAAGGTCTTTACCACAGAGATATGATTCCAAAGTCTTTGCAATAGAAGAAGCTAAAGATCTGGACAAGTTCTCTATGGATGAATTGTTTGGATCTCTAACAACATATGAAATAAGAAGTAAAAGTATATGCTCAACAAAGAAAGAAGCAACATTCAAGACTTCCAAAGCCAAGAAGATTGAAGAAGATTCTAAATCAAGTACCAGTTTAAGTGAAGAAGAAACAAATTTCATTAGAAAATTGAAGAAAGGCTCTGGAAAATACAAAGGTAAACTACCTTTCAAATGCTTCAATTGTGGAAGAGTTGGTCATTTTGCATCTAAATGTCCTTTAAGTGATGGTGAAAAAGGGAATGGTTCTAGGCAACAAGTTTCCAAGTATAAGAAAAGGAACTTTAGCAAAAAGAAGAGTCTTTATGTAGATAAAGAAATCAGTTCTTCTGATGACTACTCATCAATGAGTGAAAGGGATGAAATTGTATTTATGGCTGTTGAAATCAAAGATAACCAAAATGTTCCTACAGAAGAATATGAAGACTCTAATGAGGAAGAAGAAGGTGAAGTTGATTTGGAAGGTGAACTAGTTTTTGCACTAGTTGATCTAAAATATGAAAGAAGACAAAATGAAGAATACAAGTTAAGGATTGAAGAAGATGAAAAACTTATAGTAGACTTGAAGTTGCAGCTAGTAGAATCTAAGAGAATAAATGAAGTTACTAGTTTGAGTTTGAAAAACAAACTAGAAGAATGTAAAAAACTAGAGGCTCAAGTTGTATCTCTAAGGAAAGAATTAGAGAAAGTAAATACACAATTAAATAGAAGTCTCAAGGTTGGAAAAAGTTCTAAAATTCTTGATGAGATGCTTGGTAGTGAAAGATCCATATTCAACAAGTTTGTTGGTCTGGGACAAGATGAAAAGGTTGTTGTCTCTAAGAACTTTAAGGAGAAAGAGGAGTCAAGTTCTATGTCAAAGGAAACTAAAGAAACTAAGAAGACAACAAATGTTGTTGCATCAATGAAGTTTGAATATCCCATGAAGAACAAGAGATTTGAAAGCACAAGAAGAAAGAACGATGGATTCATTAAAGTTCGCAATCCAAAGAGGGGACTCAAGGATCAACTTGCAAGACAAACTAGGTTCAATTATATTTTTTATGGTTACTATTTTCATGTAATTAGTTTGGACATAAAGCAAAAAATTACAGAATTAGACCTAGGAAAATTGATAGGCATGATTTTGTAAACAAAAATCCTTTTGCCCCTTTAGCTGATATGAATATTATATGTTATAATTGTAACAACCATGGGCATATAGCCAAGTTTTATAGAAGTGTATCTATGCAGTCCTCTAGAAAGGAGAAAGAGAGATTTACTCCAAAGCAGGACATACCAACACATACTGCTACAAGGAAACAGACAAGATTTGCACCTCCTGCTCAAAAGAAAGAACCTGCAAGATGTTGGATAAAGAAGAAGAATGAAAAGACTATGATTGCTCAAGCAACTTTCCATGTCAAAGGACAAGATAATCCGTGGGTTATAGATAGTGGTTGTTCTAGTCATATGATTGGAGACAAAAGCAAGTTCATCAAGTTTGAGAAGTGGAATGGTGGTTCTGTAAAGTTTGGGGACAATACCACTGCCAAGATAGCAAGGCACATTGTGTGTGGTTGGCAAGACTAATGCTTAGGATGTGTTGTATGTAGAGGGACTACAACATAACTTGCTTAGTGTAAGCTAGATGTGTGACAAGGGGTACAACTTGTTATTTCATGCTAGTGGATGTGAGATAAGAAAATCTAGCTCTGGTAGACTTGTTGCTGAGGCAAACAGAACAAATAACAATCTATATCATTTGAAAGAGATGAAAAGTGGAAGATGTCTGTTAGGACAAACTGATGAGAGTTGGTTATGGCACAAAAGGTTGGGCCACATCAACTTTGATCATCTAGTGAAGGTCGACAAAAAGAATGCAGTTAGATATATGCCTAGTATTAGCAAACCAGCAAGTCCCTTCTATAAAGAATGCCAGAAGGGAAACAAACAAGGGTCAAATTCAAGACAAAGGAACATTCAACTTCAAAACCCTTGGAGTTGATACATTTAGATCTATGTGGACCAACCAAAACCAAAAGCATAAATGGAGATAGGTATTTCATGTTGCTAATAGATGACTGTTCAAGAATGACATGGTTACCTTTTCTTAAAGATAAATCTCAAGCTTTAGAAAGACTCAAAATCTTTAGATCTATGGTTGAGAATGAGATTGGTGCAAGGATAAAATGCTTAAGGTCTGACAAAGGTGGAGAATTTACATCTAATGAGTTTAATGAGTATTGTGAAAAACATGGTATTAGAAGACAACTCTTTGCAGCCAGGACACCTCAATAAAATGGAGTTGTTGAGAATAAAAATAAAACGGTACAAGATATGGCGAGAACCATGTTGAATAAGGGCAAGTTACCTGATAGATTTTGGAAGGAGGCAATTCATACTATAGTTTACATTATTAATAGGGGATAGTTAAGAGTTAATCATGATAAAACTCCATATGAACTGTGGAAGGGCAAACCTACTTCTGTGAAGTATTTTAGGATATTTGGCAGCAGATGTTCAATAAAGAGAGATGAAGATAACTTAAACAAGTTTGATACAAAAGCAAATGAAGGCATTTTTCTTGGTTATTCAACTAGACAAACAAGGCCTATAAATGTTATAATAAAATATTGCAGAAGATAGTTGAAAGTGTGCATGTAAGAGTAGATGAAGAACTCTCTTGGCTGTCACAAAAAGGTAATATGTATTCAAAGGATGTTGATGTTGCTGATGAAGGAGATGAAGTCACCAAAGAAGAGTTACAACAAGATAATACTACTGAAGAAGAACAATCAAAAGCTGAAATTGCCAAAGAAGAGTCACAAGAGAACGATGCTACTAAAAAAAAAACAATCAAGAACAAATTCAAAAGCTCTACCCAAGTATGTCAAAAGAAACCATTTTGAAAATCAGGTTCTTGGAAACAAAAAATGATGGTGTCATAACAAGGAGAATGGTAGCAAACCAATTACAGGTAAACTATTCTTTATTGTCTAAACTAGAACCCAAATCTTATGAAGAAGCTAGTAAATATGAGAGCTGGGTTAAGGCCATGAAAGAAGAACTCGGTCAAATAGAAATAAATCAGACTTGGGAACTTGTTCACAGACCTGTCAATAAGAATGTCATGGCCACAAAATGGGTGTTTAGGAATAAACTGAATGAAGATGGGCAGATAACTAGAAAAAAAGCTATATTAGTTTGTAAAGGTTATGCTTAGGTTGAGGGCATAGATTTTGAGGAGACATTTGCACCTATGGCTAGGCTTGAAGCCATTAGAATGTTTCTTGCATATTCAATTTATAAAACTTCAAGGTGTACTAGATGGATGTAAAGTCTACATTTCTCAATGGCTATCTGGAAGAGGAATTTTATATAGAGCAACCTAAAGGATTCAAGGTGACTGAAGACAAAGACTAGGTATGTAGATTGAAAAAGGCTATGTATGGTATAAAACAAGCCCCTAGGGCTTGGTACTCCAGGTTGGACAATTATCTCCAACAAGGCTACAAAAAGGGTATCGCTGATAGCAATCTGTATTTCAAATGTGAAGGTAAGCATATGTTGATTGTTATTGTTTATGTTGATGACATAATCTTTGGTGGTAATCGGGATAAGATATGCAAAGACTTTTCTAACTCAATGCAGAAAGAGTTCAAGATGTCAATGCTAGGTGAATTGAAATTTTTTCTTGGTTTACAAGTGCATCAATTAGAAACAATGGTTTTCATTTCTTAGACCAAATATGTGAAGGAGATTTTAAAGAAGTTTAGGATGGAGGACTGCAAGCTAGTCAATACACCTATGGTCACTGGGTGTAAACTCACCAAAGATGATGAATATGTAGTAGTAGATCAAACCTTGTATAGATCCATGATTGGAAGTCTTTTACACCTTACAACAACAAGGCCTGATATCATGCAAGTTGTCTGCATAGTTGCTAGATTTCAAGCTACTCCTAAGGAGACACATGTCAAAGATGTGAAGAGAATATTCAGATACTTGAAGAGTACTTTAGACTATGGCCTATGGTATTTTGTTGGTGATTATTTCACTTTGACTGCATACACATATGAAGATTGGGCTAGTTGTGTAGATGATAGAAAGATCACTAGTGGTGGTGCATTCTTTCTCGGTGGTAATTTGGTCACCTTGTTGAGCAAGAAACAAGAGTCAGTATCATTGTCAACAACTGAGGTAGAATATATTATTGTTGCACCATGATGCACTCAAGTCCTATGGATGAAACAAACTCTGCAAGACATCAGGGTTGAGTTTGATGAGCCCATCACTATTTTTTTTGATAATATGAGTGCTATAAATATCTCCAAGAATCTTATTATGCATTCCAAAACAAAACACATATCCATTAAATATCATTTTCTACGGGAGAAAGTTGTTGCCCAGGAAGTAAAGATGGAATATGTTGCCACCAAAGCACAACTAGCAAATATCTTTACAAATTCCCTTCCCAAGGAGACCTTTGAACACCTCAGGCAAAAGTTAGGAGTTGATCCTTCTCCTATTCCTTCTTAAATACTGAAAGTATTAATCTAGGGGGAGTATGTCAGAATATTCCTCTATCAGAGTATTCCTCAGGGGGAGCCATCTCAGATTAGGCAGTTTTTATGATTCCTTTTGTAATTGATGTCTAAGGGGGAGATTCAAGTGTGTGAAAAGAGGATGGAGGATTTAGTTGTCATCAATGACAAAGGGGGAGATTGTTGGTTTGTCATTGATGAGATTGTTGGTTTTGGTTTGTCATTGATGAGATTGCATTGAGATTATCTTTATGGAGAATGTTGTAGAGAATGTTCAATGGAGATTGTTGGATTGTCATTGATGTCATTGATGGTTGTATTGTTTGTGGTGTTGAGTTCAATGGATATCATTCCTTGAAAGTGTTAGTGTTCAGTTGTGAGAAGACTCTACATCTATACTGAGATATGAAAGAGATATGAGAGTGTTAGTGTTCAGTTGTGAGAAGACTCTGCATCTATACTGAGATAAACACCTTGATGAGAAGACTCTGCATCCTTGATATTCAGTCATATCTACATCATATCTGCATCCTTGATATTCAGTCATATCTGCATCCTTGATCATGTTCAATCTTTGATTTTCCTTTGATTTGCATAGTTCTTACTTATATATTGAGAAGAGTAGTGTGAAGCATCAGTGTGGAAGTGGATAACATATTCAGATCAGGTCTTCATCCTTGAGAATATGTTTCTACACCTTTGTTACAGTCATATCTTGATATTGATGTGCCAAATACACTAAAAACTTCATGGCCAATAAGCTATACTAAATAGACACTGATATAGTACTGATACACTGCTTCAATTGGGAAATAGCTAGGTTTCTTCATGCCAGACCCAACCTACCTCCAGACATATGGCCATTCGCCCCTTGCATAATTCTAAATGTGAAATAGAAGGGAGGTTGAATTTGTTAAAAAGGCATGCATTGAAGCTGAAATTTGCGATCAGCATCACTCATTTTTGTTGGGATATAGAAAAATAAGGGTAGTTGTGGAAAATTTTAATAAATGATAGTTTATCTTTTAATCACTTATTAGTTTTTGAGGTAGTTATGTGCAAAACATTATTGTGGAAGTTACAATGCTATTGGTGTTGATCTTCAAGCAGTTGCTCGTCCTAGATCAAGTAGGAGATATGTATACTTCTCTTTCAAGAATAGAAAATCTATCTTGGTCATACAATATATAGTTACAAAGACAGAGACAGGGTGTTTTAGACAAGATAGATGCACAAAGAAAGAGTGAAATGTGATAAATACCTTATGTTTTTGTAAGCCTTCAAACTTTCTCACAGTAGGCACTGAAAAATTTCCATTATATATGTAAGCAGTTTATCTGAGAAAGTATGTTGTTTGTTGGAGATTGTCATTGAGATTGGTGATATCACTGTTGAGATTGATGTAGTACAGGGTTTGGTAATAGGATAGGGCAAATGCAAATGTTGTAGTCCAAGTCATACTTATTAATTCATTTGCATAACATTCTAGAATCAATGTTTAAAAAGGTTGTAAGAGTTCAGGGCTTAATTGTAAGAAGTTCAGGGGTATCAAAGTCATTGCTTACCTACAAGACAGTCAGAACTGTTCATCTTCAAACATATCAAGATCATTATTTGCATACAAGATTTTGTGAGAATTTAGGGGTTGGTACCTTTTAAGGTTGGTGCCTTATTGCAGTATTGAGTTGGTGCTAAATTAGGTGTATAGTGTACCTATAGGTTGGTGCCTCCAAACATTGTCTTGGGTGTTAATGTACCTGTAAGTGGATGCTTACAAAACATTTGTAAAAACTTTATGAAAATTGATCATCTTCACCGTGGTTTTTCCCTTTTAGGGTTTTCCACGTATAGCTAGTGTTATCTGGATTGTGTGTGATCTTAGTTTATGAATGATCTTAGTTCTTGTATTGGTTGAATTGTAAAAAAATTAATATACACTGATTCACCCCCCCTCTTAGTATATTGGTGTTCTTTCAATAACAAATCATCTCCATTAAGCATAATCTTTGATCTTTGTCAACATCATGTTCATTCTCTCCACAACTGCATTAAGTTAAGGGGTGTGTGGAGTTGTCTTATGCCTCATAATACCATGTTTCTTACAAAATTCATCAAACCCTGCTTAACATAACTCCACACCATTGTCTAACCTCAACACCTTGATCTTCTTATGTCTAATTCTCTACAAGAGTTTTGAATGCTTTAAACTTTGAGAAGACCTTAGATTTTTGCCTTAGGAAAAACACCCATGTTTTCTTGGAGAAGTTATCAATTAAAGAAACATAATAAAGGGATTTTATTAGTGAAGGTACATCAACATGATGAAATATATCACTATGAATCAAATCTAAAATCTCTAAAGATTTAATTGAGCTCAAGTAAAAATTTAAACATGATTTTGCCTTCCATATATACAATGTTTGTAAACGTCAAAATCTAGGCAATAATCAATTAGCCCTTGTATTAAGTTCTTATGTTTCAAGGCCCTAGGACCTTTCTTGCCAATGTGGCCCATACTCATATCGAAACATAGTCTTCTCAACAAGAAGCTTGTGATTCTTTGAATTAGGAACCTCATAACTATTACATTGTATGGTGCTCACATAAAAAAAAAAACATGGTTCTAGAACGAACTCCCTTAGTCAATATCATGGATCCATAAACCATTGTGCATCCTTGTTGAAGACTACATGTACACTTGCATCATTCATTTTTCTTACTAGTAATAGGATCCTCACCAAACTTGGAACGTACAAAACACTGGAAAGGGATTTTATCCTCTTATATCCAAAAATGATCATGACTCTACCATGATCAATGATCTTGAGAGATGAGTTGTCTCAAAAATAAACTTTTTCACCATTAATTTTTCATAATTAATAAACCGCTCCCTATGGGGAGGCATTTGGAAGGAAGCTCCAAAGCTAATCAACCATGCATGTGTGGTAAGGGCTACAATGAAAACATCACCAATGTCTTCATTTGAGGCTCTCAAGCTTGAATCATCATCCAACTCCTTGGCTACCTTCTCCTTACAATTGTTATTAATGTGTCTAGTTTTGCCATTGTTCCAATACTTGACCTTGGAGATGTCAAGAGACTTGAGATCTCCCCTTCAATTTGGACCTCTTATCATTTTTATTGTTAACTACACATATTAATGTTGATTTGATTGTTCAATCAATCCTTGTGTGTTCATAATTATTTAGTGGTGTTTGTATTAATGATTGGTTAATTATTTGATAGTTAATTATATGGATTATTATTATCCAAAAAATGCTACTAAGGTGTGTCAAATTGTGATGTTTTCATAACAAATACTAGGGAAGGTGGAACTAGGTTTGATATGTGAAGTGTGTAAACATCTAATCATGGGTTAAGAAGCAATAGCCTTGTTTGAATAAATTAAGGAAGATAATTAAATAAATTAGAAATTGTTTGTCCATTTTAATTAATTCGAATAAGTATTTAATTTGACTTATTCTTATTTAAATAGAATAGTCAAAATATAGTTAACTTGTAAATTGTAGTGATTTACTTGATTTATTATGTGAACTTTAAATATAGATATAGAATATATAAATTAGAGAAAGCTTATCCTTTATTATGATAGATAAAAATATGAGCTATATTTGGAATTCATTAGAGAATAAATATTTGAATTATAATTAGATAGATATTGAATTGCTCTAGTTAAAGATTGTGCATGAGTTGATTTATATTATTTAATTGTGTATTTTGGATAAGATAAACAAATTTATTGATTTTTCTTTAAATTGGGTTCTAATTGAAGGAGTTATGGAATGTGAATTTAGAAGGGGGATTCTTGTAAAAACATAGAGAATGATGCAGTCTAGATTGGGATCCTTTACTAGACGACCAATTCTAGCAGTCACAACACAACAGTTTTAAAAAATAACAATAGCCACAATCACAACAGGGTTCAAAGTTTTTTTATTTAATTATATGCAGTGTTCACCACGAGTAAAATTTTTTACAATTCAAACAATGCAGTCTTCTTCCTTTATAATTCTTCTTCAGAATCTACTCCAGGCGAACTGACCCTTCACATAACGAAATGGTTTCCTTTTATACACAAACTTGAGGAAGTTGATGAGTCAACCATTACAAAACTGAATCGATGCCCAAACAACCAGTTTTAGCCTTTGAACAATTCAGGACCCAAAGCCAAAACTTTCAACGGTTTTAGGAGTTCATGGAACAAGACTACCATTGAAATTAGTATGTTCAATCTTCAAACATTCACCCAATAATGTCTTTGGTGTATCATCTTTCCATGAATTTTGGAACTCCTCCTATGTTGCATTTAAGCAATTCAATATGTACGTGAACTCTGTGAGAGTTCATCGACAAATTGTTTCCTCTACGAACCATGGAGTCCTTTGTTGATATCCTCCCTTTCGGCAGAAGCAAAATCTTTAACAAGCTCTATTGACAAATCAAGCTAATGCTTGTACTATTCTTTCTAAAACATAGTGGTAGTTTTGTAAGTCTAAAACTTATATTTCAGCCATTCGACACTCTAGGAACTTTTGAACCTTTCTTTATGAATTTTTTTGCTGATTCGGTTCTCCCATGAACCATGGTACCCTTCGGCTTCATTATGAGGCACTTCTTCAAAGACTTAACCATTCGGTGTATTGGGTCACACTCGAACTATTCTTCAAAATGCATATCGGTACTTTATAAGCCTTCAGACCTTTATTTCAGCAAATCAGCCTTTGTAAGAACTTAGTAACTTATCATTGGCATTATTTCTAGTTTGTGAACTAAATAATCCGTCGAAACACCTTTTCGATGTAACATAAGGTTCCCGATATCAACATTATCAAACCACTTGAAATTTTCCAATACACATTTTGCCCAAAAGTAAAGTTCATGAATGGAGATAGCTACTGAAACATAACATAGACAAGCTCCTTTGGCACATTGAGGGATTCAAGAACTTCATAGTTCCCTCAAACACTTGATCACCTAAACACCTTTTGGTGAAAGTCTTGAATTTGGTTTAAAAGCATTATGTCTATGTGATTTTTCGATATCGAAGACTTAACCAAATCTATCCCAAATGTTACCAATTTCAAACTTGACTAGATTTGCCTCAACTTGACTGAGTTTGAATCCGAAAAATGCTCCTGAAGCAAAACTACCAAAAGCCAACTGAAACAAACAAAACTAAACAGGATTGAAAACCAAAAACCTGAAATGTTTTAGGTTGACACAAGATCTCTTGTGCACCTGTATGCTCTTGGATCAAACATGCCAGGTAAGAGAAATGTTCCATGAGTATGTAACTCATGAACATTTAGGCAATTCTGGAATCAGAATTCCATACTTAACCAAATCTTAAGCATTTACCCAAGAGGCTCCATCAACTACTGTATTCTTCCAATGAACCAAATACTCCTTATATTCGTTCCTCCTTGTTCTTTTGATGACTTATGAATCTATCACTTTGTCTACTTCTTCAAATTTTGTCTTAGGTAATTGATGTATCCATCCTTGTTCATCCTACAAATCTTAATGTGTATCCCCTTTTGTGCTTGTTTCCCCTTCGTAATACTTATACAAATCAACAACATTGAATATGGGAGATATTTCTATACCTGGTGGAAGTTCAATTTCGTATGCATTGGATGAAAACTTTCTTAACACTTTGCATGGGCCTATCTTTTTCCACTTTAGTTTGTTATACGTTCCTTGAGGGAACCTTTCTTTCCTCAAATGTGCCAATACCAAATCACCTACCTAAAATTCTTGCTCTCTTCTGCGCATATCAACATGTTCTTTGTATTTTATGGCACTCTTCTCCAAGTTTTCCTTCACTTCTCTATGCAATTCATGAAGATACTCAGCAAAATCCTCTGCAACAACAATCTTTCTACCCAAATCTACACTATCTCTCAATTCATCAACACCCCTAGGACTATAACCATAAACAATATGGAATGGCTTTTTCCCTACACTCCTATTGACTGATTATTGTAAGCAAATTCTGCCTAGACCAATTTCAAATCCCATTGATTAGGTCTATCCCCCACCAAACATCTCAACAAATTACTAAGACTCCTATTTGTTGTGCCCTACACACACCCCATTTTGTCAAACAGGGACCCCCTAGTTTTTTTTTGGCTTGAGTCTCAGTTTGTCTTCCTTATGATGAAGAGAAAGTGAAGTGGTGCTTAGAATGGAAGATTTGTTTCAAATTTGGCATGTGTGATGATTTGGGTATTCTTGGGGCTTACTTCTATTTTCATTATGGATTTGCAAAGACTTTTGATTATTTTTATGCATGAGAAGTTTGTCCTTTTGAATTATTGTTATGTTGTAAAAAGTTTCCCTAGGACTTTTTACCTCCTAGTTTAGCTCCTAGGTCCCCTTAATTTAATCATGCATGTTTAAAACTCATCCTGGAGCAATTTCCCCCAAAACCCATGACAAATGGGGCTTAGGGGTCCACATTTAATGTTAATCACGACTCAAATCTTGCCCTAGACTTGGACGCCCGCGCCCTAGTCCAGGCTTATTTTGCCGAGACCTAAATTTAATTTGTCAACATAGGACCTTTAGAAAGGTTTCCCTTTATTGGCCTTTTCAATTTGAATTATGATTTAGTTTAGCGGGAATGCATATATAAACATGTTTAGGACTTCATTTTACAACTAGATGGATAATGCAAACTTGTGATATTGGAATAAGGGATTTAAAGGCATTAATTGTGTTGCAGAGCAGAATTGTGTTGTTATTGTGTTTGTTTGTTGCGGATTTAGCTTCATCAATCCATCTCCTCATGGTATGAAAGATCTTCATTCTCCGTGAGGGATTCACCTCCAAGGTGACATCTATTTGTGTTTCAATCAAACAATTTCATCATTTGATTATACCTCTGTCCACCAAGGACACACACTCTATCTAATAACAGTGTTGGAAGGCTGGAATGCCATTCTGGGGCTTGACCAAGGCAAGCTTCTAAACATCACAACCCCCAAACCCCTCTTTGTGATTGCAGGTTACAGGTGCGGGAGTTTGCAAAGTGGAGTTGCAGAGGATCATAGCAAAGGATATAGACTCGGGATCTAAGAAGAAATTGTAGAAAACCTAACCTACTGGACTAGGGTGCCTGCCTTGTAGTCCTCCCAAATGGCATCTTTGGAAACTTTGAAGTAGGTTGCAGTCTTACACACCTCATTGTTCCAGATCTACAGAAAAAATGCCCTATTGGACTAGGGTACCCACCCCAATGTCCTTAAAGTTTCTGCCTCCATAAATCTGAATCCTAGTATGTTTCTAATTTGTATTTAGTGCCTTCCTATGTGATCATTTGTCATATCTTGTCCATCTGTATTCAGAATCATATAATTAGGGTTTAAGGCTTAATTGAACTAGGGTTTGACAAATCTATCAATCTAATCTATATTTCCATATCATTCTTAAGTGATATCAACCTGTAGTTGAGTCCTCTCCATCTGTAGTGACTCGGCTCGATTGTTGTCCTTGAATGTTATTGTGAAAGGACGGTTTGATTGAATCAACCTTAACCACACTTCAACCTTATCTTCCTTTTATACATAACATATTGGTGAAGCTGTGTTTTTACTGAACTTGCATCTTGTTGAGTGTCATAATTAGTTTTTCATTCATTCATATCATATTCATCATCATACATTTGAAAATTTTGAAAAAAATAAGCATTCTAGGCTTGCATTAAGGCATAGTTTTGCATATTTTGTGTTGCATATCATAAAAAAATTTAATTTTCTGATATTTACATCAAATTTGAGATAAATTACAGCATTTCATCATTTCATGATCTTTTACCTTGCATTTGCATACTTCGTTTGCTAGGGTTTAACTTGAAATTTGCATTTTTCATATAACCTAGTAATTCCAAAAGCTAGGGTTTGTAGCTAAAATTTTATTTCAGATTTTACTACTCATTTCAACACTCTTTCAAATTTGATGTTGGACTGTAGTGTTGCTCCATTATAAGTTTTTGCATTTACAAATTTGCATCATTAGCACATTTACATTTAAAAAAGTGGAAAAATTGAGCATTTTATATTCATAAACAAGCATAGTTTTGCATTGCATCCTTACATATATCGTAAGCATCTTTCAATTCAGATTTTTCATTCATCTTAGGCATATTTTCATTACTCATTTGAAAATTTTGCATCATTCTACACTCTTGCTTGAAAATTTGCATATTTTTAATTACACATTGTGTATTTCAACACTAAAGGTTACATACACTTTCTTCAAACAAGATCTCAAATCACTCATCTTGCCTTGGTGTGTAGCACTATTTCCATCTTACTCACTTGGCTTGTTGTTAAATTCATGTGTTTTGTTATTTAAAAACCTGATTTCCTCAAACAAGTTCTTTGGTGTGAAACAGTCTCACATACATGGCTTCTCATCACAAAATGCTATGTTCCCTCCTAGGGTTTATATGAAGAGGAACACTCCTAAACCCAAATTAGTCTTTACACCACATGATAGAACAACTGGAAGTGTTGAAGTACCTCTTTACATTGCTATGAAAGAAATGAACAAACCTACAAGGGGAGCCCTTATTGATCCTAACTATATGACTAATGTGGCTATTGAAGAGTTCCTTTATTCATATGATTTGATGCAAGAATCTTATGAACCTATTGACATGATGATTAAAACACATATTGGAGGTTTCCTCCCATCCATAGGGAATATTACTTTATTGATCACAGTATTTGATAAAGCTTTGGAACAATCTTTCGATATTATACCTACATCTAACTTTTTCTATATAAAATTAGGCCATCCATGGCTCAAGGCCATGAAAGCTGTCCCCTCAACAATTCATAAATGTGTAAAATTTCCTCTCCATGGAAGCATGCATACTATTCATCATAGTAAGTGGCAACCTATGGTTACTCGAAAAAACTTCAATCTTAATTACTTTTGTCCATGACCTACTGTACCTCCTGAACCACGACAAGATCAAATCTTCTTGGGATACCAACGATATAAAGAAAAATTGATAACAAGATTAACTGGACCTCCTCCTGAACAAATCATAAGTGAAGAGCCACCTGAATTGAAAGAAACCCCTAGACTGAAAGGTAAGGGAGTCTATGCTGAGGTTCCTCCTCTGTCATCCTTACAAGGACTGGGAGAAACCCGTAAAGAACAAAACAATTCATCACAAAAGGTTAATCAAGCACAAGCTTTAGCTCGAAAACCAACACCTCAACAAGAGAACATTCCACCACCTGACATTGAAGAAACTAAAGAAGAGCTTAATTTTGAAGAATTAGATGATGATGATCTAAGTTGGGCAATTGTACCTTATGTACATCTTTCCTCTTGCATTTAAGATTGGTAGGAAAATGATTTGATCGATGACAACCACTAGTTTGATTGTGTAAATAGGTAAGTATTTCTAACCCTTTTAGCCACCTTGTCATAGCATACCTTTGCTCTCTTATGTGGCCTTCTCTTATGTGTTGTGTTCTCCCGTGTTGTTTTATATGTTTTTTAGGTCTCCTAGGATGACCCTTGATACTCTTGTAAGGTCAAGGATATAGGGAGACCGTCTTTGTTGTGACCATTCTTATATTTGTTTCATCCTTTATTTTACTATTGTGTGTTATGCCTTAGGGGCATAGAGTTGCGGTTGATGTCTTGGGGGCACCCTCCTATGTGGTGTTCCTAAGGCACTTGTTCTCCTCTCTCATTTTTATTGTTTACCTTCTTCAGTGGTTCTACCTAGATAGCGGATGATGAAAACAAACAAATATTGATATGGATCGCATGTCCCTTTAGAGAGTAAGAAAAAATGGACCTAGTCCATATATGAAGATGGGGTTGATATATATCTGACGCTTGACTAGTAGAATTACTCCATGTGATGCATCATGTTGTCTTATCTCTTCTAACAAACCTTTGCAATATAGTTGCTCCATGCACTTTGGATTGTTTTGTATCTCACCTTGTTGTTACACTCGGTCCTGAGATACCTGCAGTATAAGCCCAGCAACTATACTCAGATCCAAACCCGTAAGTGTAGCCTTGGTTTCTTGAATGTGATCTAAAACATGCATTGCTTTCATGATTTGATTTGGTTAATATCTTAGAGTAAGATGTTCTAACCTTATCTTTTGTTGATTATCTTAGTATATCTTATCAATGTGTTTGTGGGAACATTTAGCGACCATGGCACATGTCACCTTCGAGGCATGGGCTTTGTGAGAGCTCTTGTTCCCTTGCGTGTTTTCACTCTACCTTAATGTGCTTGATATCGGTAAGCGACATCAACCATCTTAAGGTGGGGGAATATATAATGGTATCTACTTGATTATTTTACACTAACAAAGAGTGTTTGCAAACATTGATCTATTGCATATACCTCCTTTTCACTATAAGGCATCTCCATGATGTAGGTGGGGTTGTATACTTTGAGCACATGCTTCCTTTTCACTATAAGGCATCTCCATGATGCAGGTGGGGTTACATTTTGAAAGCCCTTCTACGAAAGGTGGTATGGTGTATCTCTTGAGCTAGTGCACATCCTTTTATACAAGTCCTCTGTGGAGGCAGGGTTGGATCTTGAGCTATACTCCCTTAAGTGTGTCTTTGGTGGTTGTCATAGCATAAGATCAACCGTCAGGTGTGTTTAGCATGTTTTAGATGGTGGGACTTAGCAATAAGCTCCTTCCATCGCTCATGTTTACCATGTATAAGACATATAGTATGTCTATGGCATGCTATGTGGTTCTCATGTATTCCTTGTGTTTTCCTTGTGTGTCTTCCCCCGAGTGTGGTCTAAAGGCACGTGGTGATGAGCCCCCTCCACATTAAAGTCTTTGTTTGGCTTGTCTTCCCCTGAGTGTGGTCTAAATGCGCATACCGATGAGCCTCCTCCACATTCGGGTCTTTGTTTGGCGTGTACTCCCCTGAGTGTGGTCTAAAGGCATGTGGTGATGAGCCCCCTCCACATTTAGGTCTTTGTTTTGCATTTTTTTGGCAGTTTAAAGGCATGTAGCGATGAGCCCCTCTTCCCCTTAGTTAGGATTTTTATTTCATTTATAAAATGTTATATCAATGTATTCATCGTGTATTATGTGACTGCTCTCATGTCTTCATCGTGTATTATGTGCTTCCACTGTATTCTGTGTTTTGCATGCTTCTTACTGTCTTCATTGTGTCTTGTGTGTCTTCAATGTGTTTTCTAGTGCTTACCAGAGATTGGGGGCTAGAAATAGTCCTCCAATCTTTGTGTATGCTTGAGCTTCATGTGCTTGGCGTGTTTGATGTTTTTTTTACCATACTTTAATGAATGTATGGATCATCAGATCATACATACATTAAAGTGGGGGCTAAATGTTATGTTGTAAAAAGTTTCCCTAGGACTTTTTACCTCCTAGTTTAGCTCCTAGGTCCCCTTAATTTAATCATGCATGTTTGAAACTCATCCCGGAGCAATTTCCCCCAAAACCCATGACAAATGGGGCTTAGGGGTCCAAATTTAATGTTAATCATGACTCAAATCTTGCCCTGGACTTGGGCGCCCATGCCCTAGTCTAGGCTTATTTTGCCATGACCTAAATTTAATTTGTTGGCATAGGACCTTTAGAACGGTTTCCCTTTGTCAGCGTTTTCAATTTGAATTACGAAAGTTTAGTAGGAATGCATATCTAAACATGTTTAGGAATTTATTTTACAACTAGATGGATAATATGAACTTGTGATATTAAGCTAAGGGATTTCAAGGCATTCATTGTGTTGCAGAGCAGAAATGTGTTGTTATTGTGTTTGTTTGTTGCAGATTTGTCTTCATCAATCCATCTCCTCATGGTGTGAGAGATCTTCATTCTCCATGAGGGCTTCACCTCCAAGGTGACATCTATTTGTGTTTCAATCAGTTAATTTCATAATTTGATTTTGCCTCTATCCACCGAGGACACACACTCTATCTAACAATGGTGTTGGAAGGCTTGAATGCCATTCCGAGGCTTGATTGAGGAAAGCTCCTAAACACCACAACCCCCAAACCCCTCTTTGTGATTGTAGGTTACAGGTGTAGGAGTTTGCGAAGTGGAGTTGCAAAGGATCAGAGCAGAGGATATAGACTCAGGATTTGAGAAGAAATTGCAGAAAACCTAACCTACTAGACTAGGGCACTCGCCTCGTAGCCCTCTCGACTGGCATCTATGAAAACTCTAAAGCAGGTTGCAGTATTACACACCTTACTGTTCCAGATCTACAGAAGAACTATCATGTTGGACTAGGTTGCCCGCCCCAGTGTCCCTGAAGTTTCTGCCTCTAGAAATATAAATCCTGGTATGTTTCTAATATGTATTTAGTGCCTTCCTGTGCGATCATTTGTCGTATCTTGTCTGTCTGTATCTGGAATGATATAATTATGATTTAAGGCTTAATTGAACTAGGGTTTAACAAATCTATCAATCTAATCTATCTTTCCATATCATTCCTAAGTGTTATCAACATGTAGTTGATTCCTCTCCATATGTAGTGACTCGGCTCAATTATTATCCTTGAATGTTATTGTGAAAGGAGGGCTTGATTGAATCTACCATAACCACACTTCAACCTTATCTTCCTTTTATACATAACACTTATGCGCTAATATTAAGGTCTACCAAACATAGCGCTAAAAACCAGTGCTACAGGATGTGTCTAGTGATCCCTCCAAGATCCACTAGTAGTTGGTTAAGTGCATTTAGAGGAAAAGAGGGCTTTTTTCCCATTAGGGGATATTATGCGGATTTCGGTGGCTACAGGACATGTCTGGTCGCTTTTATTCTCCCTGCATATCTAGTGGTCTTGCTCTTCCTTGCTTTCCCTACTCTAAGTGCTTTCCACTTTGTTGTTCCTGTCAAAGGCATTTATGGCCCATTTGTCATAGCTTAAAACCTAAAATCCTTGCTTCAAAATTTCGTTACTTCTCAAAGCTTTGGTGATTTCAGCTATTTGCGTGGCGACTCTTAGTGTGTTTGGAGATTATATAGCATCAGTTGGAGGGATTTTTATTGTTAGCCTGAGGGTTTTCATTGTATTCTAAATTGAGTCAGGTCGACCCTCTTTCCCTTCTCTTTGGTTCATTGTTGAATTTTCTATTTATGCTTTGACTCAATTTCATTTGAAGATTGGTAAAGGGTTCTTGTTATTTCACAACGATGAATGATATGAGTCACAAACCATATTTCTATCAATTTTTTCCTCATGGCGTAGGGTTTGTGTGTTAAAAACTCACATCGATTGTTGTGTGTAGGTTTTTTGGCCGGGGGTTTGATCCTAGGTTAAGTCAATGTAACCTAGGCTGATATGATTAATTTGTGCAAAAGTATTGTGTGTGATGAATTTTCCTTCAAAGTAACATCTTTTTCCTAGGGAATCCTTCTCAAAGCGGGTAAATCAGTTTGGTGGGACTATTTTACCCTAGTGGAATTATCCACCAAGGGTCATTTCCACCATTTTATCCTGTTCCCCTCATTTAGCCTGCCGAAATCCCCTTCAACTTGAAGTTTTAATGAATTCGCAGAGATTTTGGTGAGTGCTAGATTTATCGTTGGATCCCAAAACATCTACCTTATCTAGTGAATCTTCTTTTACCCGCCTTGTTGGTTTAGTGTGTTTTGCATGAATTTCATAGAGTTCCAGATTTGTCCCGTGAAGTCTAAAACCTCCACCCACCCGGTAGGGGTCGAAATCCCCGCTTGTCCAGTAAGGTCCCTTTTGCCCACTCATTCAGTGAAGGTATTTTTCTCCACTTAACTTGATGTCTTGTCTTACATCCACATAGAATAGACTATGTCCCTTTGTGCTAAAATTTGAGTATACCAGACATGTCTAGTGGAGACCGATCTTCTTGTAAATTTGGTGAACCTCATTTCACCCGCTTATCCTGCAAGAGCCAAAAGTTTCACTCTATCCTATCTAGGCTAGAAAACCCACTCCTAGTGCAAATGATTGCTACATTCCAAGTAGGTCTAGGTGCTTATTTCATGTTAGATACTCTGCATTACTTAGTTGATTTTGAAAACCTTTTTATGAGTAATGTAAGGATACTAATTTTCGTACTACATGTTGATATCTAGTAGAAGGGCAAAGGCCCACTTTTTACTGCAGTAGAAAGGATTTGTTGCCTAAATGGAAAATTGATGCTAGGAATTCATGTAAAAGGCTTTGTTTTAATAATTTATGTAGGATTCCTATGAAAAGGAGTAAGAATTAAGCATATGGAATGTTACCCAGTTAGTATATTCATTAAGGTATTGCATTGCAGGATAAATTTCTACAAGGGCCACAACAATGAAGTATGAGTTCAAGGGGATCCCTCCTACTTCCAAGATCACCTCGGTTTGGAACAACATAGGAGACACCGACTTAGGTCATATTGACCTAGATGACTTCAAGCTAAGGGTTTTTGGGGATCATCCAGCTGATTGGGCTAGAAGAATTAGAGACAATTGGATCACTCAAGTTGCTTCCTTCCCTACCTTAGATCAGTGTCTAGAGCTGATTGTAGCCTGTGATGATAGGTACCATCCTCCCACTAGGTCAATAGTAACCCAAAATGGGAGAGTGATTGCAAGATTCACTATGGAAGCTCTTGTAGAGGCATTTGATATTCATGTCTACCCTACCTTGACTGTAGTCACAAGAGGCCAAAACCAAAACATGTATGATCATGGACAAGAGGCTTGAAGGAGGATCATAAATGATACTTGGATGAAGAAGAAAAGGACATAAATATCCAAAGTCCCCCACATGTTGTATAGGAGTGACTTCAAGGATGAGGTGGGGGACTTGGTAACACTATTGAGCAAGATCATGGGATTACCTGCTACTTCCACCTTTGAGCCATGGATGTTTGGCTACATTAAGGAAATCCTAAAGGGAGATAGAAAAATATATTAGGCCCGCATCTTAAGTGATAATATGCATGAGGCATTCTTTGCCCTGGGTGAAAACAAGACCTTCCATCAGTCTTCTTATGTGATATATATGTTGGCCCGAAACTTTTTTTATTTGGGGCTGTCACAATTGGGGGAAGTTGGTATTGCAGATGGGCAGCTGAAGGTATATGAGTATTATCCACAACTAAAGCCTGTCCAGTCACTGGTGCATTATAAAAGGGTGAATGATGCATTACCATGCATATCACCAAGATGTTACGAGGTGATATGTCGAGAAGGATATCTTTCGAGGCTGCCAACATGCTTCAAAATTATGGCAGATGGTATATCTAGTTCCCAAAATTTGCATATCTCAGAGTACATGGAGTTAAGGGAGCCCCTTATAGGTTGCCCAAATATCCTACAGACAAAATAGTCATGTTGGAGTTGACAAGACAGAAATGTATCTGTCATAACATTTTGAAATATTTACATAGTGCTTCCATCAAGTTCCTTATTATTTTGGATGTGGGATTGTTCACCTGTATAACCATTGCTGTGATAGAATATTTTGATGTTGAGATACACCAACTACATCTAAATTTCTACAAAGCTCGTACACATTTTGATCCTTTTGGGACATTAGAGCAGCATGTAGGTAAGAAACTATTTCATAAGGAGCACTTAGAGGACTTTTGGGCAAATTGCACAGATGAGCATGAAGTAAGAAGAAGAAAATGCACTAGGCTATCTCTAGACTTCATCCACAAATTTTAGATTTCTCAAGCACCAGATCAACTGGTCGATCATGGAGTGGTAATCCAAGGGGCTAAATGGGGAAGAATCTTTGACCAACCAATTCCACCACCTAACTAGGCTGAGATAGAGGACATTTATCTCAAAGAGGTCATGAAGAAGCCCATTAGGTATAGCATTATATGGCTAAGAAGTCAAGTGGATTAGCTCATAGCTACATTAGTATCCCTAACATATACCCAACCTCAGCAAGAGACGGAAAGTGATGACGAAAAAGATGAACCTATTGAGGTTGAGGAGCTAGAGCCTACAGTTTCTGAGGAGGCAACCCAGGGAGTTAAAGCTGACAGTGAAGATATTGAAGAAGATATGCCCCTGGTAGACATAGAGGGAAAGGAAGTTAAGGAAGCAAAGAAGAAAATAATGAGTAGTGTGTCTCCTATGCAAACAAGAACATCTAAGAGAAAGCCTGTACAAGTTGGAGAGGCAGGGAGGTCTAAACTTAAGAAGACCAAAGTATCGAAGAAGGCTCCAAGCCTCAGAATAGTACAAGACCCCCTAGATGCTACTACATCCACTACCATGCCTTTACCTGCTTCTACTGTTCCCCTTGATACATCAAGTGTGCTAGCTACTTCAGTGCTTGGTCCTCCTCCTGTTGTGAGTCCACAACCTTCTCTTTCCACCTCTATTGCATCCACTGTGCCTCCTTCTCTTGCTGTTGTCCTAGATGCATCCTCCTCTTCCCCTCCATCTTCTCCTCCATTGGCATACATTGACATTCCTATTTCCTCCTCACATCCACTTTCCCTTCCCATCTCATTTTCCATCTCTTCCATCTCATCCGTTTCACCTTTCACTATTTCTTCCTTACCACCTATTTCTACTATCCTTTCACCTCCATCTTTCTCCCTACCACTTCTCAACCTTTACACTCCTATTGTCCTCTCTTTTATTCTTTTGCCTCCTTCCATTCCACCTTCTTTAGGTTTTGTAGTGTTTGCAATCCTTTCTAGGGTGTATCTCCCTAGCAATGTAGTTGATTCATTAATGACAATAAACAGTAGCCTAACCCATCCATTCCAAAGTTCTGAAGATGCTCCTAAGCTTCCATTTCCCCAAGTACCTCTACTAGAAAGGATTGAAAAAGTCTGTGCAGAAATGAATATAGTTACTGAGGAAGTGCATATGCAGGATTCTCATGGCATCCCTCTAGTAGAATTAAGTACAGTAGATTTGGTTGATATTGATGACAATCCTCCTAAGAATGAAATAGATAAGACTGCATTTGATTAGGCTGAGTAGGATGTTAGGGAGTAGCTTAGACAAATAGGTTCTCCTTCAAAAACAAATACATGTACTCTTGGGGAGGACAATGTGAATAAAGGGGTGGCAGCTGACAATGCAGGTGATAAAGATTCTTTAAAGAAAGGAGGAGACCAAATTGGTTCCCCTATTCATTCTTTGGAAGCACTAAATTGGTTGCAACAGAGGTTACAAGAGAAGCAACCTCAGATTGAAGTTGTGGACTTAAATTTGGATAGTTTCCTTGCCTGACTTGAGAAGCCAAAGAAGAAAAAGAAAGCGAAAGTACACTCAAGAATATACAAAGATGCTTCAGGGTCAAGGATGTCTGAAATTGCAGTGCTTCCTGCACAAATGAGTAAGGAAGAAGTTAGGCTAGAGGAATACACTATCTCCACAATAAACCTTGGCCCAACCACCTGAGTACAAGAAATTGAAGAGTTTAAAGATTTGTCTCGAACATAATGGACATGATGAATAAAGACGAGCTAACCCAGTAGTTGCTCAGGCAACAAAATGAAGAACTTCAAGCTTGTGTCAAGTATTTGATCCAACCTATGCATACAAAAGATGGGACTGCTATATAGCTCCTTCTATTCTCTCAAAGGGAGAATTAGAAGACTTTGATAACATCAATAAGCTTGTGTTAGTGACATGACAATGGATAACAGAGATATATACAGAGGGCAATGATGTAATTGATGAAGTTGTTGAAATGCATAAGGATTTTTGTGCCTTAGAGGTAGAGTGGGAGGAGATAATTAAAGATGGTAAAAACTATGATGATTATTACTCCCATATCCATCCCAAAGTATTGGCCATGAGCAAACTCCCTGAGGAAGTTCTCACTGAGGAGAACATTTTGGCATGGGACAAGCTGCACATGCCTGATCATTAGTTGGAAATGATGAAATTAAGAAGGGAGATTTATAAGAAAGAAAATATTGGGGCAAAGTCTGCTAAGACTCAACTTTTAGAGGCTATCTACAAATTTAATGACATGCTCAGGGCTGCAACTGGCTTCTACCTTGATGACACTGCTCTGATTGACATTCAAGAATCTAAACATTAGTTGGGTTTGCTGCTACAGGGAGACACTTCATCCTACAACACAACTAACCTAAATAAAGCAAGTGACCTACAAACAAAGTTTAAGGAGTTTAAGAAGAGAAAAAAGACAAAATTTGCAACATATCATAACTTATCTAGGTCCATCGATACTCTTAAATTTTGAATAGATTTTTTGAAAGACCCAGCTCCAGAGAAAATTAATCCAACATTAGAAGCACTGATGGCATATAGACAGAAGGAAGCAGAGAAAAACAGGGTAACAATGGATGACAACGACCAGCAAAAGGCTAACTCAACAAGGGCATAAGTCAAATGCTAAATCCAACAAGGCTGCCACCAGTACCAAAAATGTGCCATATGTTCTTTTGATTAATTAATTCATTTTAAAAGAGTTTTGTATTGATATACAACTCCAAAAATTGTAATTTTGTCCTATTATATTAAGTCCAAAAGTTGCGATTTAATCTTTTTCCTTAAGGACAAAATGAATTATGGGATTGTAACTGCCTAGCTGCCCAAATTAAATGTTATTGAATTTGAGCCCTTGTTGTTGGTTTAATCCTCACCATACATTGAAAAACTAGGTATGCTTGCTCCTCTATATAAGGGCAATCATTTTGTCTCTTTGTAAGGTTGGAACAATGAATTGTTGAGACTCTTTCAAAATTCTGAATTAATACAAAGCATGATTATAGGTGTTGCTACAAATTGTGTCATTGTGTTTATGAATCTTGGATTTCATGGTTCATTTCTATCCTGAATTTATATAATGTAAAATTGCAATGTTGACTGAATGCTTAGATATTTGATAAATTCTCTAGTTCATACCATTTGTTTCTTGCTGATTGTGAGTAACTTTACATGGTTAGTCTGAACCTTGTTAAATGGATTAAGTTTAGTTACATAACATTGATTAAGCTGCACCAGTAATTTGGGTGTTTAATGAACTTGTGTAATTTGAAAATCTTTAGCTACCATTGGAGATTACACTATTTCTGTAGCATTGTGGCTTAACCTGGTTAAGCAGAAATTGGTTTCTTTAGGGCATCTGTCTATCAACAATAATTTCATTCACTATGATTTGTCCTTAGGATTTACTACTTATCTCTCTATCCCTTAATCCTTTTTCATTTTCTTTATAAAATCTAGTAGATTTAGGTTGAAGCAGCACTTAATTGGTCAACAATTGATAAAATTTTAGACTTGATAGTTTAAACTGCCTAGGGTTTCTGCACACTTGCTGCTATCATATTCTACTAAACCCTACATTGCATGTAATTCCCCTTGACTAGAACAATAAATAATATCCAATTGAATTATCCTACAAGTCAATACCTGATAGTAAAAACCTTGGGGCAGTCTTTTTCTAGGTTTCTTGGGATTAGACTCCTTTCATGAGAGGTGAAGTGTCTTTCATTTCACCTATGTTGTTGTGTGCTAAAACAACCATCAACAGAATTGGCAGTAGAAGGAGGGCCACATTGTTGTATTCACTCTCAGCCCTTCTTATCTAGATAAACCAGGCTAGGGACCAGACAAAGACATACAAGATCTAGCTCAGTTGGGGAAGGTCTGTTGTTTTTTACCTAGTTTAGAGGAATGAGAAGAGATCAAGGGATACCCAAAACTCTGAGATCACAGTCCATACCTAGGAAGCCTACCACAATCTAAGTAAATTTTCTCAACATGTCTTGGTTGGATGCAAACCCTTCTCCTATTTAGTTTGTTAAATATTATGACATGCCAAAAAATCCTAACAAGTTTTGCTCTAAAATCCATCCTAATGATCCTGAGTGAACTATAGATGAACACATAAAGATATTCGAGGGTAACATATATATGTTGCAAGTGAAACATGAGAATGTGGCCTGTAGATTGTTTTTGTAGTCTCTCCATAATGAGGCATACTACTAGTTTGATAATCTACCTGCAACCTCTATTAATTCCTGGCAACTCCTTAAGGATGCATTTCTGGATCGATTCAAGATGCCAACTTCCCCTGCTGATCTCTATTAGACTTTTATGGAGATCCGAAGGGTAGAAGGTGATATGATAAGCACTTTTAATGATAGGTTTCACAAGACTTACTGTCATCTTCAAGCATCGTACAACATTGTTGTAGCTATTGCATTACCCATCTATTATGCTACACTAGATAAGTTGGCATCAATGCTTGTTAGGAGAAAGACCCCCACAATAACAACTTTTGTAGAAGTCTACACTGAAGCAGTCAAGGTGAATACAAAGTTAGGGCAATCAGGTTCATTCCCTGTTAATCATATAGGTCCTGTGGGTATGCTGAATTAGGAGCCATTGATTAACCAAACCCTGGCTAGTCATACGCTTGTTATGAACCCCGTTCCAGTACTAACTGCAACTCAGGCTTTGGTTGTTCATCCTAGAGCTCCTATATTAGAATAACCTCTAGTTCAACTCATGTTCCTTTAGTCATCTGAAACTACAACTACCAAAATTAGGGATGATAGGGATGACATTAGAGAACTTGTTGAACAAATGAAGAAGCTCACAGCTGAAGTGACTCATCTTAGGAATCAAAATGCCTATCTACAACAGAGAAATCAAAATAAGAACCAGAACTAGATCAAAGGCCAAATAGGACCTGGAATACTAGGCCTAACAATGAAGGTGTCCCATCACCATTAGAGTCTCAAAATGCATATAACCATCCCCCAGGGCAAGTGATGCTAGCGGAAGGTGCTCTATCTTCATGGTGCAGGATTCATAACACTAATGCCCACTTACAACTAGATTGTCATGATTTTTAGATTGCATCTAGTATCTTTTAGAGGGAAACTCATAATGTTGATGGACCAAAGACCACCCTACCCACGGGTTATGAGTTAGTGCCTACTCAAAGGTATGACATTGCCTTTTTGTTGGAAAGTTATGTTTTCCCTTTTCAATATGATTATTAGCCTGAAGAAGAAGCTGATGAAGTACAGGCTTATCAATAGTATAATAGGACCCCATACAACCTTAGAAGTAATAAGCCAAAGGGACATTCACTACTTCTATCCCTCCTAACAATTATCAAGTTCCTCCTAATCCCAAGGCCTCTAATAACCCTAATCCTCCAAAGGTTGCCCCATAGGTCGCTATTCAATATGATACCCCAAAGTCATCTAAAAAGTCTGAGGTAGCCAAATTGGGTTAGTACATGGTAGATGAGCTTAGAAAGATGAAAGTCAGTTTATCTATCTTTGAACTGATGAAGATTCCTAAAGTTAGGACAACATTCCGTCAAGACATTGGAATGCAAGCCAAGTCTGATCCTGCTCCAAAAGATCCCCCATAAAAGGATGTCCAAATTAAGAGAAAAGATAAAGTTCATGTCTTGGACAAAATAGAAGTCGAAGTTACTAGGTTAGACAAAATAGAAGTCGAAGTTGTTGGAGAATTGAATCAAATTCATATGCAGTTAGCATTAGATCCTCAGGTACAATAGTACAAAGACATATAGGTAGTGGATATTCTTAATACTAATGGCATGTTTCTCAGTAGGGATTGATCAAAAACTTTGAATGGCTATATGGCTACTGACTTCTCTCATATGTGGCTGCCATGGAGAGGTATTACTAACCAGATTCATATTGAGAGAGAACCCAAAATACATGATAACTAAGTACAAATAGATAAATGAAATCATGTACTCTAAAGTAGATTTGGGAGTTTATCTTCCTCAAATAAATCAGGTGGAAGAAATACTAGTGTTAGACAGTGGTAGCCATCCTGAACCACCTCTAGATAGGCAACAAGACAACACTGATGTATTTGTTTAGTCAGACCATGATTCCTCTTCTGATGATGAACCTAGAATCTTTGAAGGGTTGAGAGACTTTGTGGCCAAGTTCATGAGTGATCAATTAGCTATGGGGAAGAAGATACAGATGGAAGATTTATTATTGCCAAATTGGTGTCGCATTCATAATGCATCTCATTTAGAATTTAAGTGTTCACTATGTATAGAGGCCATACTATAGGTTAAAAGACATTTAAAATTGTACCCAATAATAGATAAAGAGGAGACTAAATTTCCACCCTAGGCTAATAAAACGGTGAAATTAGAGGACAGTCAGGTTGCGGTTGTTCCTAGTAAAGTGCAGTGTAAAGAGCCCCAAATTTGGACATTAGATTTTGATGGATCCAAGTCCAAGTAGGGGTCTAGTTCTAGATTTGAGCTGATCAGTCCTACTGGAGAATCATATCTCGTAGCCTACATACTACAGTTCTTTTGCATAAATAATGTTGTTGAGTATGAATCATTGGTACATTAACTCTTAACTTCTATTCGATAGAAATCTCAAATAATCCAGGTGTTTGGGAATTCAGAATTGGTGGTCAAACAAGTAAGGAAGCAATACTCCTATCATGACAAAAGGCTTACTTGTTACCGGAACTAACCCTGGGACCTTATTGAGAGTTTTGACAGTTTTAATATTCAGTTGATCCCAAGAAAATAGAATCATGTTGCTAATGCATTGGTGCAAGCTGCCAACGCTTTGGAACCTTTAGCTATGTCTGATTTGAAGAAGTTTACTATGGAATTAGTTCCCACTCCCTCTATACCTGATAATGTTACTAATTTTCAAGTCTTTGAGGATGATAAGCATATACTTGACTTCCTCACATGTTCAAACATGTTTTCCACTCAAGTTATAGATAAAGAAGAATCTGAGACTACTGAGATGGATTTGGAAGGTGTTTTAAATGTTAAGGCTAATACTATTCCCTAAGGGATGGTTGATTTGGAAAGACTATTTGATCGAGACCAGTTAGGAACTGAGAGAAAATAAGTTGACTTTGTTGGGAGGAAATGTGACCTACATAACTTAGGGACATACGACAATGTCAAGAATATCTTCATCGGTAAGTCTATACTCCCAAAGAAAGCACCAGAATTATTCAAGCTCTGATGGATTATCATGATGCCATTGCTTGGAGTTATGAGGACTTGAAAACTTATGATACTTCTATTGATACCTGAAAAAACAAATTCCTAAGTTGCACCTTTTTTGCCCCAAATTCAGTGAAAGTCCCATTTGAACCTATAGTTTATAACCGATCAAAGATATATTCCATAGGTTTTCATGTGTTTGCCTTTTAAGTACAAGGGAAAAGCCCAAAAAATGACTAAGTCCAAATCTTTCTAAGTGATTCCTTGTATTTTTGTATTTATCAAAGTTTCAAAGTTTCAGGCTTCTATCTTCTGTCATGCCTTGTCTATCAGCTCTAACTTCCGTCTTGGTTCCCTGCAAAAAAGTCTAAGTGTTTCAAAGGTCAAAGTTTTGGCCTTTGGCCTTGTCTTCTTCAAGGCAAGTGTCAAGGAAAAGCCCTAGTGTCTGAAGTCTGATGGGTCTACTTGTTCAAATCCTTCTAAGTATGAAGTGTGCGGTGGAGTTCGAAGGTTGGCTCTTCTTCCTTCCTTCAAGGAAGGCAAAATGGAGAAGGCCCAATGATTAGTCCCCAATAGGTGTTCTCTTCTTTGTGCTGAGAGCAAATAGCAGGGCTCCTCTCTTTCCTCTTCCAGATGACGAATGCGTAAGGTAGAAGCTTGGGGGCTGACTCCTAGCATTTTCATATTTTTTTCCTAAGTGTGTCAGAGGTCAAAGTTTGGGCTTCCCTCCTTTCGTCTTCTTCATAGAAGACATAAGGCGAAAGGCCTGACGACTGATCCCCAATGGGTGTTAATTCTTTCTAAGACAGGTGAAATGGTGAAGGCTCGAGGCCCGACCCCCTGATGCCTTCATATCTATACATAGGTAGGGTCAAGGCTTCCCTCATTTCTCTTCCAAATGTTGTATGTTGAACGGCAAAAGGCCCGAGCTCTGAAGTCTGATTTGTTAGAGTTTGACTTCTTGGCCTTCCTCGCTATTTCAAACACAATGAAAACCCTCAGGAATGCAATAACTATGAATTGGGTGGCTAAAATTAATGCTTTTAATGTGGTTGGTGGAGTTGGTGAGTTTTTCCCTCCCATTTCACGCTCAAATCAGATTTTCTCATACTCTAAATAGAAGATCGAAACTCTTTTCAATGGGTTGGTCGTTGAACCAATTCTCTGGTCTACAGTGTCTCAGGATAATTTTAGGACTTCAAATCAAGACAGTCTAGGTGTTGAATGGAGGAATGTGTTTGATGCAATGTAGGAATGAATTGTAACGCATATTTTATGCAATTGTATGTTTGTATGACTATTTGTAATTATTTAGGGGAATGCATAGTCGCAACTTTATATTTTTCCTTCACCACATTTGTTGGTGTGATTATAATAGAGATTTGATAATGTGTGACAACATTTAAGTCAATACATGCTATGTTTTGAGTCATCTCTTTATTGCAAATGGGTCATTATAGTTTGGTTCTAGATAATTAAGTATGTCCAATGTATGAAATGTAATTTGAGAAATATATGTCAGTATATTTTAGTCTACATTTGATATTGGTTCAATCCATTTCCTTCATCTTTAGTGCTTTTGACTCAGTTGCCCAATAGAGTAGGCACCAGTCCATATTGGGGATGGATTAATATCACATCTTTTAAATCAAACAAATTATTCACCTATGGTTTAAGGGAAAAAACTAAATTTCTTGTGCATGTACATTTGCACAGTTAAATCAACTATATAGGGGTTTTGTGACAGCCAGTTGTTTCTTGGTTCAGTGACAGTCTTTGGGACCAAGACAACAAGTTGGGTTTGGTTGTCCATTTATTTTTAATTGTTCATCTTGTTTGACTTTAATACCTATTCAGGTATACCCCTTGGAATATCCCTCCAGAGTCTAAGTTGAGCTTGAAGTGCAGAGGAGTCTACCCACTCTTGTTAGTTGGCCAAGATCCTCATTAACTTGTTGATAAATGTCTTCCTATCATTCTGATGATAATCCCTAGCCTAGGTGATTTAGGAATTTTTTAGAGTTTTGGGTTGCAGTCATTTTGGGAACCAACAACTTCCATTTTTACTCACACCATACCATTGAAACCAGGGGTCAAACCATTTCGTCAAAGGAAAAGACCAGTCAATGCCATGTTAGAACATTTGATTTTTTAGGAAGTGAAGAAGCTGTTAGCTGTAAGGATCATTTTACAAGTACGTCACTTGACTTGGGTGGTAAAGTTGGTACCAATTCATAAGAAAAATGGTAAAATTAGATTGTGTTTAGACTTCAGAAATTTGAATAGAGCCTCAAAAAAGGATAATTATCCCCTGCCATCATTAGATGAAGTACTCCAAATTGTTACTGGATCCCAGATGATATCATTTTTAGATGGTTATTCTAGCTATAACCAAGTGATGGTTGAATATGTTGATAGACTAAAGACAACCTTCACCTATAAATGGGGGATATATGCATACCGTAGAATACCATTTGGCTTGATTAATGCAGGTGCAACCTTTTAGTGTGCAATGGATATAACTTTCAAAGGTCTATTTGGAAAATGTATTATCATTTACATGGATGATTTGACCATATTTTCCAAGAAGAGAGGAGACCACATCTCCGATCTGAGGAAAGTTCTACAATGTTGTAGAGATTATGGTATTTCATTTAACACTAAGAAGTGTATCTTCGGGATGACTGAGGGGAAGCTGTTGGGACACATTATTTTTGAAGAAGGAATATCAATAGATCCTTAGAAAATTTAGGCTATCCTCAAGATTCAGCCACCTACTAGCAAGAAGAAGCTCAAGTCATACTTTGGAAAGATCAACTTTGTACAAAAGTTCATAATCGGGTTTGCTAAGATCATCAGACCACTAAATGCCATGTTGAAACAAGATGCCAAAATTGAGTGGACATCTGAGGTGAAGAAAGCCTTCTCAGAAATCAAGCAAGCTATTGTGAATGCCCCTGTGCTTGTGAGCCCAAATTATACTTTGCCATTTGTATCTACTCTTTTGCTTCATAACATACATGTGCAACAATGTTAACTCAAAAGAAAGGCCCTACTGATGAGTGTCCTATTGCCTTCATTAGTACCCCGCTAAAGGATGTTGAGCTTTGTTATCCTAATGTAGAAAAATAGGTTTATGCATTAGTAAAGGCAGTGAAGAAGTTCTGCCATTATATTTTAAGAAGTAGAGTAACAACTATTGTTCTTGATGCTACTGTCAAAACTTTGTTGATGCAGAATGGGTTAGGATAATGGGGAGGAAAGTGGGTTACCATATTGCAATAATTTGACTTGGAAGTATAGTCGATGAAGTTGGTGAGAGGACAAGCCCTCACTAAAACAATGGCAGAGACTGATCGAGGCTTGGTTTCTCAACAATATTGCTAGAAGACATATCTCAAGATTATGTGTACAATGACATTTTGTTTTATTTACTTAATCAACAATGTCCTAACCTGAATTTAGTCCAGAGGAGGGCTCTGAGGTTTAAAAGTCATAGTTTTATGGTTAAGGGTTTGGTACTATATAAGAAAAATCATGAAGGAATCTATTTGAGATCTCTTAATAAACCCAAAGTGGCTCAGGTTTTGGCAAGTTTTCATGAAAGATTTGGTACAGGACATGGTTCAGATTTATCCATTGCAAACCAAATTCTCTGAGTAGGGTATTACTGGCCTACAATTTTCAGAGATGCTCATACACATGTTCAGACTTGTCATGTTTGTCAGATTGATGCCTCAAGGGAAAGGAATGCAGTAATGCCCTTGCAATCAGTTGTGGAGGTACGCCCCTTTGCTCAATGTGGGATTGACTTTATTGGTATGATCAATCCACCTTCCTCTGCAGGCCATAGGTATATTCTAACTGCTATGATTATTGTACTAGATGGTTTGAAGCTCAAGCATGTAAGCAATACACAATAGAGGTAGTGATAAAGATTATTAAAGAACACATTATTACGAGGTTTGGCTGTCCATTTGCTCTTGTCTGTGACAATGGTCCTACATTTTCATCCTTATGTTTCTCAAACTGGACATTTGATTATGAAATTTTATTAAAATTTTCATCTAACTACTATCCCCAGGGTAATGGTGTTGCTGAATCCACAAACACGAATTTGGTAGATGTGCTAAAAAAATACTTGACAAGAGTCCCAAGGAATGGCATACTCAGCTTAGGTTTGCCTTATGGGCAGATATGATAAGAAACAAGGCTTCTTTAAGAACCTCACCATATCACTTGGTTTATGGATTAAAGCCTGTGTTTCCTATACATTTGAGGATACCTATCTTGTAATTTATGTAGGACTACTTAGAGTCTAATGACAAGGCTTCCGCAAGTTTGACGCAATTACTACACCTAGAGGAAAATAAAGATGTTGCTATTGAAAATTTAGCCAAACATTAGGGCATTGTGAAACGTTGGTTTGATAGGAGAGCCAAAGTAAAAGATTTTCATATTTAATATTTAGTCCTATACTGGGATAAAGCTCACGGAAAGAAAGGAGAGCATGGAAAATTTGATAAACTTTGGTTAGGTCCCTATCAGATTAATGATATTTTGGGAGATAATGTGTATCAGTTGAAAACACTGATTGGTGAGGATCTCCCACTGTCTGTCAATGGGTAGTTCTTGAAGCACTAATTTTAGGATTAGAAAGAGCCTATACCTTCTATTTGTGTACATAATTTTCCTTTCTATTCATTGCCTTGGTTAGTTTTTGTTGTTCTTTTGGTTTGTGTGGGTTAGTGTTTGTTTTAGAGTTAGTAGCTTCTTGTTTTTGTTTCTACTTTGTTGTTTTCCTTCTGGATTTGTTGGGGTCTTCCATTTTCTAAATAATGTGGTAGTTTTGAGTCATCCCAAAAGCTATTCTCTGGCCTATGGATTTGCAATTTCTTTGAGAAACCATGGTTGTGAATCTGGGGGTTACTGTGGGTCCATTGTTAACACTAGATAGCATGATACTTGTTCTTGGGAGATGAGTCATTAGTTTAGTTTGACCTGAAGTATTTTCAGATCTCATATCTCTTCACATCTTAAATAATCTTGAAGTTTTTGAGAAAGTCTTTGTGATCTTAGGTTAAGTGAAAAATCTTAAGATCTCTCCTTTGTCACCACTATGATTCCTAGCCCAGCGAAGTTGAATTAATATATGTAGCCCATGTTGAAAAATCATGTGCTATAAGGGTAAGCGGTACTACTTAGTACTCTTATCAAAAGCTAAGTTAATTGAATCATCAATAAGCAATTTATCAAAAGTTGGTACTTCTTAGTACTCCCATAATATCACTCAATTAGATGGAGGATTCAAGCATCTCTATCGGGGCTATAGACGCTTGACGGGCAGTAGAGCAAGTTTTGAGCATAATCATAGAGGCAACCTTGTTGGGGCTATAGATGCTTGACTGGTAGTGAGGAAATGTCCATGTAGTCCATAAGGTGAGTATCATTCATGTAGCTTAATACATGAAAATTTGGATGATCTTGGTCTCTAAGGGATGGGAATGAATGCATTTGCACTTACTTGGATCCTTGGAATGTCGACGGTTGTACTAAGTTTTTGACTTTTGATTCCTTGACCTTGTCATCATGTTCATTTGGTTCAAAGATAAGTGGGAAACTCATAGTTTCTCAGTTCATGACTATCGTTTATCTTAGAAATGCTTTGGAGCATTTCCCTAGTACAATCGCCATTTGTTGTGCCCTACACACTGTTGGTTGTTTTAAATTCCCAACCTGATTCTCGCATCAAATCTAAAAAATAGCCATTCATTAATGATCAATTTGCCTTGAGGGATTGGCCAATCAATAGGAGATTAGGGAGAGAAGGATTTCTCAATCCCCCTTTTCTTCCTCTGCACTTTAGGCTCTGTGAAACTAAGGAGGGTGTTCCTATATAGATGGATTTATTTCTAATTCTCTAGCTACCTCTCTTTAACTGATATCTTTCTTCTTGGGGATAGCAATGTTCTACTCAAATGGATGGGGGTTTCCAGAGGTATTAGATTGTCAACATTGTTCATATCACAGATATGTTCCTTATGAGCTGCTTGAAAGAATGTATAATAAAGTAAAGGGATTGGCTAGATTCTTTAATTTCTTATCTTATTCTTTGCAGAGGAACATGCAAGACATAACTTAATCAAAATAAATATCCTAAAAGCCTATTGCTGGAAAGGAAGATATTTGGATTGAAAATATTTTGAGGATAATCAGAGGGGCGTAAATTCAGTATAGTATCCATGAAACAGATCAGTGCCTATCCAAGGGCTAAGGACTCAAAAAGGTCAAAATGACAAAAAAACTAAACAGACAGTGATGTAAGAAACCCCAGTTTATTGTAAAGATATAACAATGCCATACATTGAAAATACTCTACTAGTTTTGAAATCAACCATACTTAGTTATCCATGTACACCCAAATCACATCTGATATTTTCTAATAGCAATTTTTACATTACTCCTTGAGTAAAAGCCATAAAAGAAATATGCCAGCACATGAAAGACTGTGTTGATGAATAAAGATGATCTTTAACCAAATATATATTCATAATGTGAGACTGTATACATGAAGTAGGAGACAACGTGTTCTGAAACTCAACAAAATTTGTAAAATAAACTGTTCAGTAACTTGCATCATATCTTTCAATAATTCTATCAAGAAACCAGAAGAGACTCAAATTGGAAACTTGAAAATAGACAACTAATTCTATAGCAGAAAACAAAATTATTTACAACTCCTCCCTGACTAGATTGATCCCTATTTCAGACAAAGTCTAGAAATATGACCTTGAACCAATGCTTTATCATAAGCCATGAATTCCCTTTTATAGAGATAAGGGAGCAACAAGCTTTAGGCTTATGACAAAAGAAGTTACAACTATTTTGTAACCAATAGATGCAGCCACAAGAAGAGGCTGGTGTAACCACTTCACAACTATGTGCTTTGTTCCCCTTGATACATGCTGAAGTATGCGCTTTCCATAAACGTGTCCTCTCCATTTAAGCAGAAAACAGGCAGTGATGTCGACGTGAATTCATTTGTTTGATGTTGTGGAAGCTCTTATACCCATCCCATGCCACTTATTTGTTAAATAAGGCCATTCACTATCTAGTTTATCCACCTCAATTGAGAATGACTACAAGTGTCAATATCAGAAGAAAACCCCATTAACTGGAGTTCTTTGCTTTATGCCTGTTGTCACTTGTAGGGATGTGATTCCTCTTTCATAATTGAGTGGTCACCAACCAGCTCAACCAGACAAAGACCAGACAAAATCACATCAGACCACGTATGGACATACCAGGCACCTGGTGAGAGCAGCAACAACAACGACAAAATAGGAACACTCTATCCTTATATGCTACATCCAGAGAGGAAACATCCCTACAACTAGAGATAATGCTTTGTTAGGAAAAATGGAAGAGGGATGAAGATAGAAGGAAAAATGAGTTTCCTCCACACCTGATACTAATCTACCTAATCACAGTCATGAGGAATGGCCGGAGTATGGAGATTAAAATCAAGGATCCCAATTTGGATGAAGAACAAGGAAGAAGAAATGCCCATAGAAATTTGCACAGTGTTGTTGTTGCCCCCTAATCTTTCCTGTACTACCGATTCCATAGGACATAATTCCAGGTCTTTCTAATTCTGTAGGGACAGATCGAGAGCCGTGAGAACAAGGAAGAAAATCCTAAAGAACAGGGGAGCAAACAAAACACACAGGAATAGGGGAAAGCCATACTGTCAGAATATTTTTAAACAGTATGAATGATAACATCAACACTTGCCTTTTTATAGAAATTTTGGGATGTAAGCATACATCCACACATTTGTGGTGTATTAATTTTCTAGTCACTTTGTAACATTCCTGCCATAAATAGAAATCTGCTAAAGATTACCATAAGTGGATAGAAAGATTAGGTTTCATAATTCCGCATAACTGCAAATATTACTTCTTGCATTGAATTCTTCTAGATTAGGCGTCTTGGTTCTCCCAATTAAGCACTATCATCACATCAAATTTCATCACACAGTAGGTGAAATGTCAATCATGGTAGAGGCACATATTTCCAAAGGTCAAGCTTGCATAAGCCAAATTATTCTATTATCAAATTCCTCAGGAGTGACGGCGATGGAGACCCTACACATGCCTGAGAAGTTAATACTTTGTAATGAAGCCTATTCAAATTCAGCACCAACAAATCCTTCTATTTATAACTTTGAATTTAGGCCGTTGATCCTGATCTCGGTTGGCACGACTTGACGGTGCTGATTTGATCCTATTCCAAGTAGGACCTGTTAGTGCCTGAATTGACTGGTAGTTTTTTGAGCAATTTTCATTCAGGCACTCTCCCTAAGTATCCAAAAAAATGTTCTAAGTGTTGGACCTCCTCAGCAGTTTTCAGCTGCATCATCATATTTTCTTTGAAGAGGAGGTCATCATCATCATGTTTGTTTCGATGAAGGTCAGCATCATCATGTTCTCCGTCGACCGGTTTCTCATCGTCATCATCATATTGAAATATCAAGTGATGTTTGGTTTTTATCCTGATGATGCTGACGAGCTATAGTGCGCCCTGATTTGCTTGCGGAGGTGATTTTTCAAGTATCCGGTGATCTTCCATTTATCACCTTGCCCAGACATGATGATGATGTTGCCCTGATATTCTGAAGGGGTTATTCTCTAAGTTGTTCGACCTGACTTGCTTTTTCTTAAGGGTCGTCATCATCATCATCATGTTTCCAATTATCACCGTGTTGTTTGCGGGGGTCATCATATTTTCTGCCTTCATGATATTTCGCCGGGGTGATATTTTTATCATCGGGTGATCTTGGTTATGATCATCCTGATGATGTTGTTGAAGAGTTCTAAGTGCGACCCGATATTCACTAGGGTCATCATATTTTGAACGTCAGGATGATCTTAGTCAATATCATCCTGATGATGTTGTATCACTTCTTGTTCGATTGTTTTGTCATCCTGATGATGCTGACGTCATCCTTATATCAGGGTGATATCTTTCTTTCTGCCTATCTGCATCATGATATTTCCGAAGGAGGGGGTGATATTTTCATATCACTCGAGTGTGTGTTTGTTCCAGCATCATGATGATGCTGATATCAAGGAGATATCCGCCTGCCGGCTTCGTACATTATCTAGTGGGGGTGATCTTTTCAAGCATCATCATATTCATCTATCGCCCCGATCTTATAGTGAAGCTATAGTGCAACCTGATATTTGCGCATCAGGATGATATTTCCAAATATCCGGTTGTCTTCCGAATATCATCCTGATGTTGATATGATGATGACGTCATCCGGATATGAGGAGGTGCGCAGTAGGCAGATATGATGATGACGTCAGCAGGATATGATGATGATGTCATCAGGATGTTCATCGGCCAGACTTTTGGTATAGGCTCAGCAGGAGGATGTTTCTCCGATGGATCAGGTTGTGCCGATGAAGGCGATTATCATGCGGTTGTATTGCGATATGATGATGACGTCAGGGTGATATTTCGGGCAACAGGATATCATGCTGCTGGAGGGTGATGATGATGAAGTCTTATACTAGTGTCGTCAGGAGCAAAAGCACCGACATGATATATGCTCATGACCTAGTATATAAAGTGTTAATGAGGTTGCTGCGGGGTGCATGTGGGATATTGATATCCTGCATTTTCAAATATCATGATGATGAATCTCGGCGGGAAATGGTTGCGATTAACTATCTGATGTTCTTCCCGAGGCCGCGGGTTGGTGCGCCATTAATGGCGATTGTTGCAGAGGTATGGGCAGTGGCGCAGGGCTCGAAAAATCTTCCTGTCTCCTCCCCTACCTGCTGCATTAATGTTTGAGCGCCATTTTTATGATACTGTATATCTGGCGGGATTTTTGGTCAACCTGGTAGTTAATGCTGAATACACCCTCCTGCTATATAAGGCAGACGGTGTTATTCGTTCAAGGTTGTTGAAAGTTGAGGATTTTTGGCTCTGTAATCCAAAACCAGCTGATCTGGTTGCTCTGTACAGTCTAACTTGTGAGTTTATGTATCTCCTGTTGTACGATTTGGCATGAATCCACTGATTTCATGGTTGATCTTATATGAGTAATGCTATCTTAGCATGTGTTGTGTTAATTCTGTCTCCAGTATTGCATGTATTCTTCTTCTGGATCTGGATATTTACGTAATGTTTAGATTCTAGAGCATAGAATTCCTATGTTGAATGTCTGATCTTTTAACTTCTGCTCAAGGGGTAGATTAAACTGTTTTCAGGTTGAACATTGGGAAGGGTATACTGCAGTAGGGATGCCATAAGTAGAGATAACTTAACACTCTTCATTGGGAGATATTTGTAAGGCAGATATCATGTGTATCCCCCTGAAATCCAGTTTTAGCTATTCATGCTGATCATTCACAGGTGTATGTCTACCGACTCCAAGCCCTGGATAGGCACCAATCATGCTGTGTTCTTGTGTTATACACCATGTCCAGCTTTGCATCCAAAATTCAAACTAAAACATTTCATACTTCCACCTGTTAGTTGTAGGAGTAGGATTAGGAACCCCCTGCATGCTCTCATACCCAACCAGACATCATGTCCAAGAATGTTGCCAGCCTTGTGATCTATCATGCAGATCTTGGTCCATACATGAGAGCATTCTGCCTGTTGTTGTCAAGTTAGATCCTTCTATCTTTGAGCTAGTCAAGGTTACATCTTGAGTTATAGGGATACCCCCCTTGGTGCGGCAGAACCAGAAGTGAAGGGGAGGAGCTCACGCAACCTCCTGTATTCAGTTGGCTGAATCTGCCTGTGCATTAGAACTGGCAATCCCTAATGCTGATTCAGAGAAAATGTCAACAAAATGGTGACTCCGCTGGGGAAGGACTAAAAAATGATATACTTGTGGCCCATCCGAGTCACTAACAAAATGATGCTCTGCTGGTGGAATGAACCTGGAAAAGTAGCTTTCAGCTATTGAAAATTTTGTCCTCTTTGGAGAGGTGGCGACTCTGCAAAAAAGATCTAAATGCACATGAAAGATAGATGTATGTTATTGGTTGAAAGATGTACATATTTCTGCATCTGTATGAGAAAAGGTACCTTGTTACTTCCCCTTTATTTGTTGTTTTACTGCATAGGTTAGATGCCAGGGGAAGCCTTAGGTCTTAGACAGACAAAGGATGTCTAAGAGTAGGATTTTTATGAATCCAAGTATGAATTATCCCATACTCAGTGGTAAAATGTTGGATAAAGGAATAGAAGAGATAAGAAATAGGTTGATATTCTTAGAGGCTGAGCAGGCCCAGTTAAAAAGCAGTAACCCTGTTGTGTCTGCCTGTCAGAAAGTTAAACCTCCTGTCAGCCCTTTTGATCCTTTGTATGACCAACTGGATTTGTCATGGGTGGATTATAAAGTAGAAATTATGCCTGCTAGGATATACTGTCAGATGCCTAGATTTAGTGGTCACAATGTATGTGATGGGAATGCACATATCCAAAATTTTCAAAGTTTTATGGGAAAATATTCATTCAGAGATGAGGATATGTGGATGAGGTTTTTTGTTAGGTCCTTTGATGCAAAAGCAAAAGACTGGTATTTGTGCTTTCCAAAGAAATCCTTTGCCTGTTGGGATGAGCTTGCTGACTGTTTCAAGGAGGAATTTGCAAAAGAACCGGCTGATCTTGTTGCAGAATTGATGAGAATCAGAAAACAAGATGAAGAGCCATGTGTTGATTTCAGTCATAGGTTTGCAGTAGCCCTTTCACATGTCCCTGAAAGTTTCAGACCTGATATTTTAGCCTGTGTTGGCATATTCTTTGAAGCTTTTGAGGAGGGCTTTAGTGCAATACTGAGGGATTTCAAGGTGACAAGTATGCAGATGGCATACAGGTTCATAGAAAAGATAGAAAAAATCAGAAACGTGTACCTGCTGAAACCCCTGTCCCCAGGCCTTGGTGTGAGAAATGGTTATGAAGCTGCAAATGACCAAATGATTATGGCATCATGTGCAGATAAAAATGAGAATAAAAGCATAGAGGTTGAGACTGCTGTATTTGAACATAATGCTAACAATACTGCTCAACTGGATTGTTCACCAGTTGAGGATGCCAGTGAAAGGACTAATGAGGATTCCCATTGCAATGATGAGGCAGCTGACCATGAAAACAATAACGAGGTTGTGGACAGCAATGAGCAATTTTTAGAATGGACCTGTGGAGACAATTGTGAGTATTGTACTCAAGACAGAGAAGATATAAGCAAACAGAGAAGCAGTCCTATGTGTGACCCATTGCCTACCTTTCAAACACATGGAAATCATGAAGAGCAGTCAGAAATTGAAATAAGTGCTAGTTCAGAGCATGATTGTTTTTCATTTGATGGCTGTTTTGCTTATGACACACAGGCTGATACTCCTCCACAGAGTGAATCCATTGATGATGAAGAGGTGTGCTCTGCTGCCCATGAACAAATGGCATACTATGATGAAACTGATGCACCTGGGTCACCCATTTATGACACATATGGTGATGAGGATCTGTCTGAGTATGGTGAAGATCTAGACATTATTTTTGACTTGGATTCTGTTTCTCATCCTGATGAAAGAGGAAACAACATACATCAGGTAAGTGACTGTGAAAATGTGCCTGATTTGAAAGAGATGCCAGAGCCTGATCTTTTCCAGCCTGGTGCTGCTGACTGTTGTGTACATGATGTGCACAATTGTGATTTTGAAAGCTTTTCTTTTGATGTGCCAGCATATAATACAATGAGCCTTGATCTTCCTAGTTTTGTGGTGGACTCTGAGTGTTTCCTATTTGCAGTCCAGCTAGGAGATCATGTTGCAATGCATGACGATGATATAGGTGATAAGTGCTATATGCCATATGAACATGCATTGTTTGATACATTCTGCACCCACATGTCACATGATGCTGAGGGTTATCTGCACAAGGGTGATAATGACAAGCCAAATCAGAGGGTTGAATTTGCAGATGACAAGATTTGTTTGTGGGTGGATCTTTGTAGTATCTCCAAGCTTGACCCAGTGCATGCAGATGAAAACAAGATATTTGACAAAGGGAGATACATGTTTTTCTTTTCTTGGTGGCCTTAGGCCATCAAGTGTGTTTGGTGATGCAGGTCGGTGCAGTATTTGACTCTGTGCCCAATGGATAAGGGACTGGTCTGCATCCCAGAGATCTGGGGTTCTCGCTGCAGGTTTTCACCTGCACGTCCCCAGACAGAGCCACTGTTAGTGCCTGAATTGACTGGTAGTTTTTTGAGCAATTTTCATTCAGGCACTCTCCCTAAGTATCCAAAAAATGTTCTAAGTGTTGGACCTCCTCAGCAGTTTTCAGCTGCATCATCATATTTTCTTTGAAGAGGAGGTCATCATCATCATGTTTGTTTCGATGAAGGTCAGCATCATCATGTTCTCCGTCGACCGGTTTCTCATCGTCATCATCATATTGAAATATCGGGTGATGTTTGGTTTTTATCCTGATGATGCTGACGAGCTACAGTGCGCCCTGATTTGCTTGCGGAGGTGATTTTTCAAGTATCCGGTGATCTTCCATTTATCACCTTGCCCAGACATGATGATGATGTTGCCCTGATATTCTGAAGGGGTTATTCTCTAAGTTGTTCGACCTGACTTGCTTTTTCTTAAGGGTCGTCATCATCATCATCATGTTTCCAGTTATCACCGTGTTGTTTGCGGGGGTCATCATATTTTCTGCCTTCATGATATTTCACCGGGGTGATATTTTTATCATCGGGTGATCTCGGTTATGATCATCCTGATGATGTTGTTGAAGAGTTCTAAGTGCGACCCGATATTCACTGGGGTCATCATATTTTGAACGTCAGGATGATCTTAGTCAATATCATCCTGATGATGTTGTATCACTTCTTGTTCGATTGTTTTGTCATCCTGATGATGCTGACGTCATCCTTATATTAGGGTGATATCTTTCTTTCTGCCTATCTGCATCATGATATTTCTGAAGGAGGGGGTGATATTTTCATATCACTCGAGTGTGTGTTTGTTCCAGCATCATGATGATGCTGATATCAAGGAGATATCCGCCTGCCAGCTTCGTGCATTATCTAGTGGGGGTGATCTTTTCAAGCATCATCATATTCATCTATCGCCCCGATCTTATAGTGAAGCTACAGTGCAACCTGATATTTGCGCATCAGGATGATATTTCCAAATATCCGGTTGTCTTCCGAATATCATCCTGATGTTGATATGATGATGACGTCATCCGGATATGAGGAGGTGCGCAGTAGGCAGATATGATGATGACGTCAGCAGGATATGATGATGATGTCATCAGGATGTTCATCGGCCAGACTTTTGGTATAGGCTCAGCAGGAGGATGTTTCTCCGATGGATCAGGTTGTGCCGATGAAGGCGATTATCATGCGGTTGTATTGCGATATGATGATGACGTCAGGGTGATATTTCGGGCAACAGGATATCATGCTACTGGAGGGTGATGATGATGAAGTCTTATACTAGTGTCGTCAGGAGCAAAAGCACCGACATGATATATGCTCACGACCTAGTATATAAAGTGTTAATGAGGTTGCTGCGGGGTGCATGTGGGATATTGATATCCTGCATTTTCAAATATCATGATGATGAATCTCGGCGGGAAATGGTTGCGATTAACTGTCTGATGTTCTTCCCGAGGCCGCGGGTTGGTGCGCCATTAATGGCGATTGTTGCAGAGGTATGGGCAGTGGCGCAGGGCTCGAAAAATCTTCCTGTCTCCTCCCCTACCTGCTGCATTAATGTTTGAGCGCCATTTTTATGATACTGTATATCTGGCGGGATTTTTGGTCAACCTGGTAGTTAATGCTGAATACACCCTCCTGCTATATAAGGCAGACGGTGTTATTCGTTCAAGGTTGTTGAAAGTTGAGGATTTTTGGCTCTGTAATCCAAAACCAGCTGATCTGGTTGCTCTGTACAGTCTAACTTGTGAGTTTATGTATCTCCTGTTGTACGATTTGGCATGAATCCACTGATTTCATGGTTGATCTTATATGAGTAATGCTATCTTAGCATGTGTTGTGTTAATTCTGTCTCCAGTATTGCATGTATTCTTCTTCTGGATCTGGATATTTACGTAATGTTTAGATTCTAGAGCATAGAATTCCTATGTTGAATGTCTGATCTTTTAACTTCTGCTCAAGGGGTAGATTAAACTGTTTTCAGGTTGAACATTGGGAAGGGTATACTGCAGTAGGGATGCCATAAGTAGAGATAACTTAACACTCTTCATTGGGAGATATTTGTAAGGCAGATATCATGTGTATCCCCCTGAAATCCAGTTTTAGCTATTCATGCTGATCATTCACAGGTGTATGTCTACCGACTCCAAGCCCTGGATAGGCACCAATCATGCTGTGTTCTTGTGTTATACACCATGTCCAGCTTTGCATCCAAAATTCAAACTAAAACATTTCATACTTCCACCTGTTAGTTGTAGGAGTAGGATTAGGAACCCCCTGCATGCTCTCATACCCAACCAGACATCATGTCCAAGAATGTTGCCAGCCTTGTGATCTATCATGCAGATCTTGGTCCATACATGAGAGCATTCTGCCTGTTGTTGTCAAGTTAGATCCTTCTATCTTTGAGCTAGTCAAGGTTACATCTTGAGTTATAGGGATACCCCCCTTGGTGCGGCAGAACCAGAAGTGAAGGGGAGGAGCTCACGCAACCTCCTGTATTCAGTTGGCTGAATCTGCCTGTGCATTAGAACTGGCAATCCCTAATGCTGATTCAGAGAAAATGTCAACAGGACCTTACTGCTTGCTTCTTTCAATAGTATCCTGCCATCTGGACAACCCTTTTCAGTCGTGATCCTGAGGAGTAGTCCTTCTTGCAGTGTAGTTAAGACAGCTTCCGCCATTCTACATATGAAGGATATGGTCAGAGATATGATCTCAGTGGAATAGCGGATAACCATCAGATCTCGATCTCCTATACTCGATCAGAGCATTTCTCAAAAAAAGAAGTCACATTTTATGCCATGTCAGATCCCTACCATTAATATAACAATCCCATCACTTAGAAAGTCACCTATGCAAATTTTGTCATTCCGCGGTCGCTCAGAAGATCCCTTGGTGGAGTATGGCAGAATGTCAGAATCAAAGAGAAATCACTTTGTAACACCCGGGACCCACCTCCTTGCCATCCTGGATGGTCCTTGACCAGTTGTCACCCTTTCTGTATTTCTACCAAGGCCAGCTTCCTTTGTATCTTTTCTTGGGCGGATTGGCAAAAACAAATCTGCTAGCGTCACCTGTCAAAAATTGGTTAGTAGGACTGGACCTTGACACGTGTAATAGTTTTGCCACTTTAGGATAAGGATGGCCAATTGGGTTGACCCTCCTTTTAAGAATAAAGTTGTCCTAGGTGCAGGCTATAGATGGTAACTGCTTGGCGAGGGGCTAGTAAACAACATTGTAGGAAGGCATGAGGGAAAATTTTTAAAAGATGGTGACAGGAAATAAGCAGTCACTAAAGAATTATATCGTAAATGGCTTCTTGCAAGACTTCATACTATGAGGGTTCAGGTTTTTAGCAAATTTAGCTTACTCAGAGCATTTTCTCAAGCAAAGAAACCCTAATTTTGGAAACCTAATGATCAAATGACATAGAGATGGGAACAAAATTATCAGAAACATGAAAAACTTTATAGGGTTCCAACAGTGGCTCTAGTTGGGGACACTTGTTCAACCTTGAACAGAGAAAGATCATAGAAGAACTCTGGAGGAGCAGACCATACAGACACATATTGACCTCGGGCCATTATGTAGAGAAAAAACCCAGCCTGCCTCTATCAAATATTCTGTTCTCCAATGATTCTGCTAAACTGCTTTGAAAAATTTCATTGAAATCCAACCTGTTCTTGACAAAGACATTTGGATAGCTAGTTGGATAGTTACTTTCATTTTCTCCATGATTTCCCCCACTATACTGAACCCTGGGTAAATGATGTATATTGCCATCAAAAGGAGATTCAACACCTGGTTCAATTGTTTCTAACCACATGGAAGTATTATCATCCCCTAATTTCTGCCTTTTGCATAAATAAAAGCAATCATAATCCATTTTATAATTGGTAGTAGGGGAATTCTCAAATTCTCCTAGATCAATGTCAAATCTAAAACAATCATATTCTACTTCTCTTGGGAAATCTGACACTTTGGTTTTATTTTCTACCTTCTGAATTGACTTCTTATCTTGATGATGAATATAGGAATGGGAGGCATTATTAGGCTAAAAATGTAGGTCTTGATCTATTAACTTAGTACTTATCCCCCCACATTCATCTGTGAGTTGAACCAATGTTGCTTCATTAGTTTCCTCATGATCCTTTTCAAATAGTGGATTTTCTATGCATTTATAGGGCTCCATATTTTCTCTCACCGATAAATCCACAGGTTCCTCATAGAGTGGTTTGTCTCTTATATGCATCTCATCTACACAATCTCGAATATCACTGCTCTGATAGCATATATCATCATCTAATTCAGAACCCCCACTATTTTGACGTGAGTATTCTGGTAATTGCTCACTATTCTTTATATGATTAACAAGGATCAATCCCTCATGATATTCAGATTTAAAGCAAGCTACTTCCCCAAGGGACTTTGATGTAGAATAGATTTCTTCACAAATTGGGGAAATATCTTCACAACTTGTCATTCTTTCATAAGTTAGAGGGACTTCCTTAACTGATATATCCTTTTGTATTGTGGTATCCATTATCTCATAAGTTTCTCTGTAATGCTCTGGGGATTTCCTTTTATTCTGATATTGAGGGGAAAATTGAGCAACAGGATTACAAAAACTTAGAACTCCTTTGTTTTGATTATAATCCCTACCCCCTTTAGTATAATGAGTGTTATATATTGATTGTTTTGACAAGGGTTTGTCAAAATAGCCCATTTCATTTTCCCTTTGGTAAATGGGGGAACAAATGGATCCATTATTCCTTCTATACCCATTTTCTATAAACTCACAACCTTTTATCTTTGTATGCTTCAAATTATTTTCTATGGTTATGGCTAAGGAATATACTTGACTCATAGTAGTAGGGTTCTTGTCTCTCAGTCGATAACTATCCTTTTTATTGAATGTACCTAAATATATGATCAAACACATAGCCTCATTGGGTCTGATATTTTCAAGAATTTCCCTCACTATTCTGGCAAATCTTAAATTGAAAACTGGGACTGATTCCTTATCTCCCTTTTCAATTTGCATGAGTTCTTTAATTAAAGAACCTACATCTATTCTTTCCCCAAACTGTTCCATGAAAACAAACCTTAAATCTTGCCAAGAAAACATAGACTGATTGGGTAGATATGCAAACCAATCTCTGACTTCTCTCTTAAAAGTCTGGACAAACAACTTTATGACTATATCTTCATGATCTATCTCATAATCTCCCATCAAGTCACAAAATTCTTGTAAATGGCTACTAGCTATTTTGGATTTATCATTATTGAACTTGGTTATCTGACTTCTAACTTCATTGGGCATATGATTTGGAAACCCACAAATACCATTGAATTTAACAACCCTATATCCTTCCATGACAAAATCACTTTGATAAAAGAAGTGAGGTTGTTGTTTATACATCTCTAAACCTTTTTGGGAAAATTTTTGAAGCTTGGTAAAATACTTGAAAAGAATTTTTTACTTCTGGTACAAATTGTGCTTTGATTTTTAAGCAAAATCAATAACACCAGACTACATCACCAGATTCCTTCCAATAGAGTCACCACCTCTACTTCATAGAGGAATATATTGTTTTTCATTTAGAATCAACCCTTTGAATCATGTTTCACAGTAGGGTTATATGGAATATTCTGATGCATAAAACTTCATGTAACAGTTCTGCATCTATCTTAGAATATGGTAGAGTCGCCACCCCTTTATGGGAAAATAATGAGCACAAATTTTATGCAAACTCTAAAAAACCCATGACAATCTACTGCACTTAGCATTTAGAACATTATACAATTAAGTCCCCAATAGAGTCACCAATCTATTGGTTGTTTTAAATTCCCAACTTGATTCTTGCAACAAATCTAAAAAATAGCCATTTATTAATGATCAATTTGCATTGAGGGATTGGCCAATGAATAAGAGACTAGGGAGAGAAGGATTTCTCAATCCCCCTTTTCTTCCTCCGCACTTTAGGCTTTGTGAAACCAAGGAGGGTGTTCCTATATAGATGGATTTATTTCTAATTATCTAGCTACCTCTCTTTAACTGATATCTTTCTTCTTGGGGATAGCAATGTTCTCAAATGGACGGGGGTTTCTAGAGATATTAGATTATCAACATTGTTCATATCACAGATATTTTCCTTATGAGTTGCTTGAAAGAATGTATGATAAAGTAAAGGGATTGGCTAGATTCTTTAAGCTCTTATCTTATTCTTTGCAGAGGAACATGTAGTACATAACTTAATCAAAATAAATATCCTAAAAGCCTATTGCTGGAAAGGAAGATATTTGGATTGAAAATATTTTGAGGATAATCAGAGGGGCGTAAGTTCAGTATAGTATCCATGAAATAGATCAGTGCCTATCCAAGGGCCAAGGAATCAAAAAGGTTAAAATGAAAAAAAAAACTAAATAGACAATGATGTAAGAAACCCCAGTTTATTGTAAAGATAGAACAATGCCATACATTGAAAATACTCTACTAGTTTTGAAATCAACCATACTTAGTTATCCATGTACACCTGAATCACATCTGATATTTTCTAATAGAAATTTTTACATTACTCCTTGAGTAAAAGCCATAAAAGAAATATGCCAGCACAGGAAAGACTGTGTTGATGAATAAAGATGATCTTTAACCAAATATATATTCATAATGTGAGAATGTATACATGAAGTAGGAGACAATTTATTCCGAAACTCAACAAAATTTGTAAAATAAACTGTTCAGTAACTTACATCATAGCTTTCAATAATTCTATCAAGAAACCAGAAGAGACTCAAATTGGAAACCTGAAAACAAACAACTAATTCTATAGCAGAAAACAAAATTATTTACAACTGATCCCTAACTAGATTGATCCCTATTTTAGACAAAGTCTGGAAATATGACCTCGTTCCAATGCCTTATCATAAGCCCTGAATTCCCTTTTATAGAGATAAGGGAGCAACAAGCTTCAGGCTTATGACAAAAGAAGTTACAACTATTTTGTAACCAACAGATGTAGTTGTAAGAAGAGGCCGCTGTAACCACTTCACAATTGTGTGCTTTGTTTCCCTTGATACATGCTGAAGTATGTGCTTTCCACAAATGTGTCCTCTCAATTTAACCAGAAAATAGGCAGTGATGTTGATGGGAATTCATTTGTTTGATGTTGTGGAAGATCTTATACCCATCCCATTCCACTTATTTGTTAAATAAGGGCATTCACTGTCCAGTTTATCCACCTCAATCAAGAACGACTACAAGCGTCAATATCAGAAGAAAACCACATTAACTGGAGTTCTTCGCTTTATGCCCGTTGTCACTTGCAGGGATGTGATTCCTCTTTCATAATTGAGTGGTCACCAACTAGCTCAACCAAACAGAGACCAGACAAAATCACATCAGACCGGGTATGGACATACCATCCACCCGGTGAGAGCAACAACAACATCGACAAAATAGGAACACTCTATCCTTATATGCTACATCCAGAGAGGAAACATCCCTACAACTAGAGATAATGCTTTGTTAGGAAAAGTAGAAGAGGGATTAAGGTAGAAGGAAAAATGAGTTTCCCCCACACCTGATACTAATTTGCCTAATCACAATCATGAGGAATGGCTAGAGTATGGAGATTAAAATCAACGATCCCAAGTTGGATGAACAACAAGGAAGAAGAAATGCCCGTAGAAATTTGTACAGTGTTGCTGTTGCCCCCTAACCTTTCATGTACCACCGATTCCATAAGAGATAATTCTAGGTCTTTCTAATTCTGTAGGGACAGATCGAGAGCCATGAGAACAAGGAAGAAAATCCTAAAGAACAGGGGAGCAAACAAAACACACAGGAATAGGGGAAAGCCATACTGTCAGAATGTTTTTAAACAATATGAATGGTAACATCAGCACTTGCCTTTTTATAGAAATTTTGGGATGTAAGCATACATCCGCACATCTGTGGTGTATTAATTTTCCAGTCACTTTGTAACATTCCTTCCATAAATGGAAATCTGCTAAAGATTACCATAAGTGGATAGAAAGATTGGATTTCATAATTCTGCATAACTGCAAATATCACTTCTTGCATTGAATTTAGCCAAATCAGGCATCTTGGTTCTCCCAATTAAGCACTGTCATCACATCAAATTTCATAACACAGCAGGTGAAATGTCAATCATGGTAGAGGCACAGATTTCCAAAGGTCGATCTTGCATAAGCCAAATTATTCTGTTATCAAATTCCTCAGGAGCGGTGGCGATGGAGACCCTACACATGCCTGAATAGTTAATGCTTTGTAATGAAACCTAGTTAGATTTGGTGCCAACAAATCCTTCTGTTTATAACTTTGAATTTAGGCTATTGATCATGATCTCAGCTAGTGCAACTTGACGATGCTGATTTGATCCTATTCCAAGTAGGACCTTATTGCTTGCTTCTTTCAATAGTATCCTACCATTTGGACAACCCTTTTCAGCCGTGATCTCGTGGAGTAGTCCTTCTTGCAGTGTAGTTAAGACGGCTTTCGCCATTCCGCGTATGAAGGATATGGTTAGAGATATGATCTCAGCGGAATAGCAGATAACTGTCGGATCTCAATCTCCTATACTCAATTAGAGTATTTCTTGAAAAAAGCAATCACATTTTATGCCACGTCAGATCCCTGCCATTAATGTAACAATCCCATCACTTAGAAAGCCACGCATCCAAATTCTGTCATTCCGCGGTCGCTCAGAAGATCCCTTGGTGGAGTATGAGGGAACGTCAGAATCAAAGAGAAATCACTTTGTAACGCCTAGGACCCACCTCCTTGCCATCCTGGACGGTCCTTGACCAGTTGTCACCCTTTTCGCATTTCCGTCAAGGCTAGCTTCCTTTGTATCTTTTCCTAGGCGGATTGGTGGAAACGAATCCGCTAGCGCCACCTTTCAAAAATTGGTTAGTAGGACTGGACCTTGACACGTGTAATAGTTTTGTCACTTTAGGATAAGGACGACCAATTGGGTCAACCCTCATTTTAAGAATAAAGTTGTCCTAGGTGCGGGCTATAGACGGTAACTGCTTGGCGAGGGGCTGGTAAACAACGTTGTGGGAAGGCATGAGGGAAAATTTTTAAAAGATGGTGATAGGAAATTAGTAGTCACTAAAGAATTATATCATATATGGCTTCTTGCAAGACTTCATACTATGAGGGTTCAAGTTTTTAGCAAATTTAGCTTACTTAGAGCATTTTCTCAAGAAAAGAAACCCTAATTTTGGAAACCTAATGATCAAATGACATAGAGTTGGGAACAAAATTATCAGAAACATGAAAAATTTTATAGGGTTCCAACACACACACACACCTCATTTTCTCAAACGGGGACCCCCTCTTTTGTTTTTGGCTTGAGTCTCAGTTTGTCTTATGATGATGAGAAAGTGAAGTGGTGCTTAGAATGGAAGATTTGTTTCAAATTTGGCATGTGTGATGATCTGGGTATTCTTGGGGCTTACTTCTATTTTCATGATTGATTTGCAAAGACTTTTGATTATTTTTATGCATGAGAAGTTTATCTTTTTGACTTTTGTGGTAATTTTAAGGTCTACCAGACATAGTGCTAAAAACCAGTGTTGCAGGATGTGTTCGATGACCCCTCCAAGTTCTACTAGTAGTCAGTTAAGTGCTTTTAGAGGAAAAGCGGGCTTTTTACCCATTAGGGGATACTGCATGGATTTCGGTGACTACAGGACATGTTTGGTCGCCTTCATTCTCCCTGCATATCCGATGATCTTGCTTTTCCCCGCTTTTCATATTTTGAGTGCTTGTCACTTTGTCGTTCCTATCAAAGGCATTTATGGCCCATTTGTCAAAGCTTAAAACTTGAAATCCTTGCTTATTTCACCATTTGCATTCAAAATTTCATTACTTGATGGAGCTTTGGTGATTTCAGCTATCTATGCGATGACTCTTAGTGTGTTTGAAGATTATATAACATTGATTGGAGGGATTCTTATCATCAACCTAAGGGTTTTCATTGTGTTCTAAATTAGCCAAGTTGACCCTCTTTTCCTTCTCTTTGGTTCATTGTCAAATTTGCTATTTATGCTTTGATTGAATTTCATTTGAAGATTGGTAAAGGGTTCTTGTTATTTTGCAATGATGAATGGCATGAGTCACAAACCATAGTTCTTAATTTTTTCCTCATGGCATAGGGTTTGTGTGTTGAAACCTCACAGCGATTGTTGTGGGTAGGTTTTTGGCCAGGAGTTTGATCCTAGGTTAAGTCAATGTAACCTAGGTTGATAGGATTACTTTGTACACAAGTATTGTGTGTGATGAATTTTCCTTCAAAGTAACGTCTTTTTCCTAGGGAATCCTTCTCAAAGCAGGTAAATCAGTTTGTTAGGACTATTTGACCCTGGTGGACTTATCCACCAGGGGTTGTTTCCACTGTTTTATCCTATTCCCCTCATTTAGCCTATCGAAATCCCCTTCGACTTGAAGTTTTAATGAACTCACAATGATTTTGGTGAGTGTCAGATATATCTGCCATATCTGAAAACCTCTACCTTATCTGATGAATCTTATTTTACTCGCCTCGCTAGTTTAGTGTGTTTTGCACAAATTTCATAGAGTTCTGAACTTGTCCCATGAAGTCCAAAACCTTTGCCCATCTAGTAGGGATCGAATTCCCCACTTGTCCAGTAAGGTCCATTTTGCCCACTCATCTGATGAAGGTCTTTTTCTTTGCTTAACCTGATGTCTTGTCTTACACCCACATAGAATAGACTAATTCCCTTTAAGCTAAAATTTGAGTATACCGGACATGTCTAGTGGAGGTCGATCTTCCTGCAAATCTAGTGAACCTCGTTTCACCTGCTCTATCCTATCTAGGCTAGAAAACTCACTCCTAGTGCAAATGATTGCTACATTCCAAGCAGGTTTAGGTGCTTATTTCATATTAGATACTCTGCATTACTTAGTTTCAATTTTGAAAACCTTTTTATGAGTAATGTAAAGATACTAATTTTAGTACTACATGTTGATATCCGATAGAAAGGCAAAGGCTCGCTTTTTATTGTAATAGATAGGATTTGTTGCCTAAATGGAATGTTGATGCTAGGAATTCATGTAAAAGGCTTCATTTAAATAATTTATGTAGGATTCCTATGCAAATGAGTAAGAATTAAGCATATGGAATGTTATTTAGTTAGGATATTCATTAGGTATTGCATTGCAAGATAAATGTCTACAAGGGCTACAACAATGAAGTACAAGTTCAAGGGGATCCCTCTTACTTTCAAGATCACCTTGGTTTGGAACAACATAGGAGACACTAACCTAGGTCATATTGACCTAGATGACTTCAAGCTGAGCATTTTTGGGGATCATCCAACTAATTGGGCTAGAAGAATTAGAGACAATGGGATCGCTTAAGCTGTTGCGTTCCCTACATCATTCAGTGTCAAGAGCTGATTGTAGCCTTTGCTGATAGGTACCATCCTCCCACTTGGTCAGTAGTAACCCAATATGGGAGAGTGATTGCAAGATTTACTGTGGAATCTCTTGCAGAGGCATTTGATATTCCTATCTACCCTACCCTGAATGTGGTCACAAGAGGCCAAAACCTAAACATGTAAGATCAGGGGCCAGAGGCCTGAAGGAGGATCATAAATGATACTTGGGTGAAGAAGAAAAGGACAACAATGTCCAAAGTCCCCCATGTGTTGTATAGGGGTGACTTCAAGGATGAGGTGGGGGACTTGGTAACATTGTTGAGTAGGAACATCAGATTACTTGCTGCTTCCACCTTTGAGCCATAGATGTTTGGTTACATTGAGGAAATCCTAAAGGGAGACATGAAACTACACTGGGCCTGCATCTTAAGTGATAATATTCATGAGGCATTCCTTGCCCTGGGTGAAACCAAGACCTTCCATTGGCCTTCTTATGTGATATATATGTTGGCCTGAAACTTTGCTTATTCGGGGCTATCAGAGTTGGAGGAAGTTTCTAATGTAGATGGGCCTCTGAAGGTATATGATTGTTATCCACATCTACAACTTGTCCAGTCACTTATGCACTATAAGAGGGTGAATGCTACATTTACCATGCACATCACTAGGATGTTAAAAGGTGATATGTCAAGAAGGATATCCCTCAAGGCTGCCAATGTGGTTCAAAATTATGGCAGATGGTATATCCAGTTCCCAAAATTTACATATCTTATAGTACAGGGATTTAAGGGAGTGCCTTATAGGTTGCCCAAATATCCTACATACAAAGTAGTCCTACTGGAGTTGACAAGACATATATGTATCTATCATAACATGTTGAAACATTTACACATAGCTTCCATCAAGTTCCCTATTATTTTGGCTAGCAGTCTGTTCACCTGTATAACCATTGCTACAATAGAATATTTTGATGTTGAGCTACAATAGCTGCATCTAAATTTTGACAAAGCTCATACACATCTTGATCCCTTTGGTACATTAGAGTTATATGTAAGTAAGAAACTATTTTGTAAGGAGAACTTAGAGGAATTCTGGGCAAATTGTACAGATGAGCATGAAGTAAGAAGAAGAAAATGCTCTAGGATTTCTCTAGATTTCATCCACAAATTTTAGACTGCTTAAGCACCAGATCAACTAGTCGATGATGGAGTGGTAATCCAAGAGGATGAATGGAGAAGAATCTTTGACTAGCCAATTCCACCACCTAACTAGGCTGAAGTGATGGATAGCTCTCTCGAAAAGGTCATGAAGAACCCCATTAGGTATAGCAGGATATGGGTAAGAAATCAAGTGGTTCAGCTCATAGCTGCAGGGTTAGCCCTAACATATACCTAACCTCAGTAGGAGAGGGAAAGTGATGACGAAAAAGATGAACCTATTGAGGTTGAGGAGCTAGAGCCTATAGTTTCTGAGGAGGCATCCCAGGGAGTTAAAGCTGACGATGAAGATACTAAATGATATACCCCTAGTAGACAGCAAGGGCAAGGCAGTTAAGGAAGCAAAGAAGAAAACAATGAGGAGTAGTGTGTCTCCTGTGCAAACAAGAACATCTAAGAGAAAGCCTGCACAAGTTGGAGAGGCAAAGGGTCTAAAGTTAAGAAGACCAAAGTATTGAAGAAGGCTCCACGCCTCAGAATAGTACAAGACCCCCTGACTGCTACTACATCCACTACCATGCCTTTACATGTTGCTACTATTCCCCTTGATACATCAAGTTTTCCAGCTACTTCAGTACCTACTCCTCCTCCTATTGTGAGTCCACAGCCTTCTCTTGCCACCTCTATTGCATCCAGTGTGCCTCCTTCTCCTACTGTTGTCCCAGATGCATCCTCTTCTTCCCCTCCATCTTGTCCTCCATTGGCATACATCAACATTCCTATCTCCTCCTCATATCCACTTTCCCTTCCCATCTCATTTTCCATCTCTTCCATGTCATCTGTTTCACCTTTCACTATTTCTTCATTACCACCTATTTCCACTATCCTTTCACCTCCATATTTCTCCCTACCACCTATGAACCTTTCCACTCATATTGTCCTCTCTTCTATTCTTCTACCTCCTTCCATTCCACCCTCTTTAGTTTTTGCAGCATTTGCAAACCTTTCTAGGGTGTAGCTCCCTAGCACTGCAGTTAATTCATTAATGACAATAAACAACAACCTAACTTGTCCATTTCAGAGTTCTGAAGATGCTCCTAAGCATGCATCTCCCCAAGTACCTCTACTAGAAGGGATTGAAAAAGTCTGTGGAAAAATGAATATAGTTACTGAGGAAATGCATATACAGGATTCTCCTAACATCCCTCAAGTAGAATTAAGTACAATAGAGGTGGTTGATATTGATGACAATCCTCGTAAGGATGAAACAGGTAAGACTACATTTGATCAGGCTTAGTAGGATTTTGGGGAGTAGCTCAAACAAATTGGTACTCCTTAAAAAATAGATGCAAGTACTCCTGGGGAGGACAATGTGAATAAAGGGGCAGTAACTGACAATGTAGGTGATAAAGATTCTTTAAAGAAAGGAGGAGACCAAATTGGTTCCCCTATTCATTCTTTGGCAGAACCAAATTGGTTGCAATAGAGGTTACAAGAGAAGCAACCTCGGATTGAAGTTGTGGACTTAAATTTGGACAATTTCCTTGCTTGGCTTGAGAAGCCAAAGAAGCAGAAGAAAGTGAAAGTACACTCGAGAATATACAAAGATGCTTCAAGGTCAAGGATGTCTAAAATTGTAGTGCCTCCTGCACAAATGAGTAAGGAAGATGTTAGGCCAAAGGAATACACTATCTCCACAATAAACCTTGGCCCAACCACTAGAGTACAAGAAATTGAAGAGTTTAAGGATTCTTTCTCGAACATAATGAACAGGATGAATAAAGATGAGCTCACCAAGCAGCAGCTCAGGCAACAAAAAGAAGAATTTTGAGCTTTTATCAAGTATTTGATCAAGCCTATGCATATAGAAGATGGGACTGCTATAGCTCCTTCTATTCTCTCAAAGGAATAATTAGAAGACTTTGATAGTATTAGGAAGCTTGCCTCAGTGACACGGAATTGGATAATAGAGATATATATATACAGAGGGCAATGACGTAATTGATGAAGTTACTGAAATGCATAAGGATTTTTGTGCCTTAAAGGTAGAGTGGGAGGAGATAATAGCAAATGGTAAAAACTATGATGATTATTACTCCCATATCCATCCCAGAGTTTTGGCCATGAGCAAACTCCCTGAGGAAGTTCTCACTAAGGAGAACATTTTGGCATAGGACAAGCTACACATGCCTAATCATTGGCTAGAAGTGATGAAATTAAGAAGGGAGATTTTTGATAAAGCAAATATTGAGGCAAAGTCTGATAAGACTCAATGTTTGGAGGCTATCTACAACTTTAATGACCTACTCAGGGCTACAACTGGCTTATACCTCAATGTCACTACTCTGATTGACATTCAGGAATGCAAACATCAGTTGGTTTTGTTGCTAGAGGGAGACACTTCATCTTACAACACAACTGACCTAAATAAAGCAAGTGACCTACAAACAAAGTTTAAGGAGTTTAAGAAGAGCAGAAGGGCAATATTTGCAACATATCATAACGTATCCATGTCCATTAATACTCTTAAATTCCAAATAGATTTTATGAAAGACCTAGCTCTAGAGAAAATTAATCCAATGTTAGAAGCACAAATGGTATATAGAAAGAAGAAAGTAGAGAAAAACATGGTAATAGTGGATGATAGCGACCAGTAGAAGGCTGACTCAGCGGGGGCATAAGTCAAATGCCAAATCCAACAAGGTTGCCACCACTAACAAAAATGTGCCACATGTTCTTTTAATTAATTAATTATTGTAAAAGAGTTTTGTCTTGATAGACAACTCCAAAAACTGTAATTTTGTCCTATTATATTAAGTCTAAAAGTTGTAATTTCATCTTTTTCCAAAAGAAAAAAATCAATTCCAGGATTGTAACTACCTATCTACCCAAATTAAATGTTGTTGAATCTGAGTCCTTGGTGTTGGTTTAATCCTCATTATACATTGAAAAACTCGGTATGCTTGCTCCTCTATATAAGGTCAATCATTTTTTCTCTTTGTAAGGTTGGAACAATGAATTATTGAGACTCTTTTGAAATTCTAAATTAATACAAAGCATGATTATAGGTGTTGCTGCAAATTGTGTTATTGTGTTTACGAATTTTGGATTTCATGGTTCATTTCTATCCTAAATTTAGATAAAATACAATTGCAGTGTTATATGAATGCTTAGATATTTGATGAATGCTCTAGTTCATACCATTTGTTTCCTACTAATTGTTAGTAACTTTGCATGGTTAGTCTGAACCTTGTTAAATGGATTAAGTTTAGTTACATAACATTGATTAAGTTGCACTAGTAATTGGGTGTTTAATGAACTTGTGTAATTTAAAAATCTTTAGCACCATTACAAATTGCATTATTTTTGCAACATTGTGGTTTAACATGGTTAAGAAAAAATTGGTTTCTTTAGGGCATCTATCTATCAACAACAAATTCATTCATTATGATATGTCCTTAGGATTTACTACTTATCTCTCTATCGCTTAATCCTTTTTTATTTTCTTTATAAAATCTGGTAGATTTTGGTTGAAGCAGCACTTCATTGGTCAACAACTAATAAAATTTCAGACTTGATAGTTTGAACTACCTAGGGTTTCTACACAGTAGCTGCTGTCATATTCTACCAAACCCTACATTGTATGTAAGTCCCCTTGACTGGAACAACAAATCATATCCAACTGAGTTATCCTACAAGTCAAGACTTGATAAGAAAAACCTTGGGGCAGTCTTTTTTTGGGTTTCTTGGGATTAGACTCCTTTCAAGAGAGGTGAAGTACCCTACATTTCACCTATATTGTTGCATGCTAAAACACCCATCAACTATTGGTAATGCATATGGGCAGTTGAAGGTATATGAGTGTTATCCAAATCTACAGCTTGTCCAGTCACTGGTACATTATAAGAGGGTAAATGATGCATTTACCATGCACATCACCAGGATGTTAAAAGGTGATATGTCGAGAAGGATATTCCTTGAGGCTACCAATGTGGTTCAAAATTATGGAAGATGGTATATCCAGTTCCCCAAATTCACATATCTCAGAGTACAAGGATTTAAGGGAGCCCCTTACAAGTTGCCCAAATATCCTACAAATAAAATAGTCTTGCTAGAGTTGACAAGACATATATGCATTTGTCGTAACATGTTGATACATTTACACAGAGCTTTCATCAAATTCCCTACTATTTTGGGTAGGGGACTGTTCACCTATATAACCATTGCTACAACAGAATATTCTGATGTTAAGCTACAATAGCTCCATCTAAATTTCTACAAAACTTGTACACATTTTGATCCTTTTGGGACATTAGAGAAACATGTAAGTAAGAAACTATTTTATAAGGAGCACTTAGAGGACTTCTGGGCAAATTGCATAGATGAGCATGAAGTAAGAAGAAGAAAATGCTCTAGGCTATCTCTAAATTTCATCCACAAATTTTAGATTGCACAAGCACTAGATTAGCTGGTCGATGATGGAGTGGTAATCCAAGAGGTAGAATGGGGAAGAATCATTGACCAGCCAATTCCACCACCTAACTAGGATGAAGCGGAGAACATTTCTCTCAAAGAGGTCACGAAGAACTCCATTAGGTATAGTAGGTTATGGGTAAGAAATCAAGTGGCTCAACTCGTAGCTACAGGGGTAGCCCTAACATATACCCAACCTCAACAAGAGAGGGAAAGTGATGATGAAAAGGATGAACCTGTTGAGGTTGAGGAGCCATAGCCTATAGTTTCTGAGGAGGCAGCCTAGGGAGGTAAAGTTGACAGTGAAGATACTGAAGATGATATGCCCTTGGCAGATAGAAAGGGCAAGGGAGTTAAGGAAGCAAAGAACAAAACAATGAGGGGTAGTGTGTCTCCTATGCAAACAAGAACATCTAAGAGAAAGCTTGCATAAGTTAGAGAGGCAGGGGGGTCTAAAGTGAAGAAGACCAAAGTAGTGAAGAAGGATCCAAGCCTTAGAATAGTACAGACCCCCTATGTATAGGTAAAATTGAGATTGATTAATGAGATCAAAACAATTATAAACAAACTCAATCCTATAACCTTCAAGATAATGATCTAGATAATAATTGAATAATCAATGAATAACACAAAAAACAATGAAATCTTTCACCTAGATTGTATTGTTATCTTGGTCTTTTGTGGATTGCCCAATCAATTGCGAAACCATGTTTGTAACAAGCGAACGTGATAATAATAAGTGCTCAAAGTGCTAAAAAGTGCTCAACGATGCAATGTATACTCAATGCACTATAGGGATGCCTACGAATAAATGATTGAAGAGGATTTATGAAAGGATGAAGGGGGTATATATAGGTTTTAGGGTTGGATCAATCAACGGTGGAGATAAATCAATGAAATGGATGAATGAGATAAATCAAGAGCTCATGATGAATGTGCACACGACATGTATCATATAGGAAAAGCTATTTTATTGAATTAATTGCTTGCTAGGATAAAGCTAGGATTTGATTTCATGGTACTGATCTTGATTTTGCTGAGACCTACAATAGGCTGATAGAAGGTAAGAACATTTTTTACTTCTACTTGCAAGATGGAATTATTTGTCACATGGGTCACATATGTGTTCCTACTGGGGAAAGACAAAATTTGATATGGAAAGCACACTACAGTCGAGTTGTAGGACATTTTGGGATAGGCAAGACTTGTTGTACTTTAGAGGTATTTTTATTGGCCAAATATGTATCATGATGGCATTTCCTATATTAGAGCATGTTCAGCTTATGCTATTGCAAAGCCTACAAACTACAAACAAGGCTTGCATAAACGTCTCCCTATTCCTGATAAACCATAGCACTTAGTTTTGATGGACTTCATGTCTGGCCTCCTTACCACCAAACTTGGTCACGACTATGTGTATGTGATGGTAGACTGATTTTCAAAAATGGCCATCATGGTAGCCTGCAAGAAGGGGGTCTCTACAGAAGAGACTGCAAAACTTTTCTTTGAGAATGTCTAGGTTCATTTTGGTTTTCCACGAAGTATCATCTCTGATTGGGATAGTAGGTTTTCCAGCAAATTCTAGTCATCACTTTGGGCCATGATGGACACCAAGTTGACAAAATCCATTGCATTCCATCCATAAATAGATGAACAAACCAAATTTGTGAATCAAATGATCATCCACATTCTACATATGTATCATTCAAGGCATCCCAAAACATGGGATGAGAGCCTACCCTATGTATAGCATAATTACAACCATTCTTTACATGGTTCTATGGGGCATAGTCCATTTGAAGTGTTTCTCAAGTATCATCCTTTTGCTCCCATGGATATAGTCTTACTAGTCATGCTTCCTAATTTGTCAACACATGCGGAGAAGGAGATGGATATAGCATCAAGGTTTATTGAAAGAATTCATCATATCCAGCAATAGGTTCATGAAATCATGTAGCACACCAATCAAAAGTATAAAGAAAGATATGATCAACACCATACACCTCATCAGTTTCAAGTTGGAGACAAGGTGTGGCTTCATCTACAGAAAGAGCAACTTCATGGACCATATAGGAAACTTTGTCCTCTTCGCTATGGGCCATACACCATCCTCAAAAAGATTGTTGAGAAATCTTTTTAGCTCAATCTCCCACCATTTCTGGGGTTGCATCTTGTTTTCAATACTGAGTTGTTGCGTCCCTATTTTCTACCCTTGTTGGGCGACTTCAAAGTTGTTGAACACATTCATCATACAAAGTTGAACCCAAAAACAACTATTCCACTAGCAGCTGATCAGGTCACTAATGTTATTATCAAGACATTGAAGAAGCATTAGATCCCTCTCTACCGTGTGTTACAAGCTAGGCAATTTTCTCACCAAGGGAAGTGGTTAACCAAGGCTCAAATTACATGGTTTCCTCATCTACTATAGAGCATTGGTGCAATGAGGCCCATTACCTCTCAAGGATGAATGAATGATCCAATATCAACCCAGGAGCACTTGGGTCACCTATGCATAGGAAACTACATAAAATATCAAAAATCTAATTTTTTGGTATTTTATACATCTCAGTAAATCGCATTTCCAGAGGCCTTTAGAGTGGAATTTTGGCTCAATAATTTCATCGGTTGCTTAGAATAGTAGCCATAGGTAGGGTTCAAAGAATCTCAAACTACTTCTCTTGGAGATCTTTCTAATGAGTCCAATAAGTCTGAATTTCGACCAAATGGCTAGGAGTTATGAGCCCACCAAGTTGGGGTTCTACCTTTGATAGTTTTTTGTTAATTTTTAGTTTTGTTAGTTAGTTTTGTCACTTTCCAACTATCCAATTCAAATTCCAAGGACAAGGTGACCTTTCATGTTCTCTATAGATGTATAAAAATTTGATTTTGAAGAAAATAAAGGAGTTTTGGAGGCATACATCTCTCAACGAGTTTGCCAAAGTATTCAAAATTGATTGTTTATTATTTTTATAATACCACAGGTTCTGCACTAGGTATTGTCCTCTGAATTTCCTAACTAAATTCAGATCAGGTATGTCTCCCTTAAAGGGAGATTTCATTCTATGTATGGTTACCATTTTACCCTGTTAAACCATTTCAAGCATAAGGTGATTGTTTCGTTTCCTTTCTATTTGCTGGCTTCTTTGGATCACTCTATTATAGAGATTATAAAAACTCCTAAAGTACCCATTCTCCATGAAGGCCTCATTCTATTAATTTTCACTCAGATTAAATCCTTAACCCCTAGTAAGGAAACCTTGGGAAAAAATGGTAAGTTGAAGAAGAAAATAAAACCCCAAGTGGTGGATTATTTCGATAGCGCTTTGTTGGAGCCTGTGCATGAAGAAACTCATGAGGGGGAGATGTGAAGGAAACAAGGGACTCTATCCATGTTTTTTCTATCCCATCATCCAACCCAAAGTATGTGGAATCTGAGGAGGAAAAATCCCCATCAAAGAAAAAAAGAAAGTTACAAGTTGACACCCTGAAACAAAAAGTGAAGAAGGGGAAGAGGAAAGCCAAATTCTCTTGGTCAAAAGGCTTTGAGACAGGCAATGAGAATTTTGGTAGGGAGGATATGTCAAAAAATGATAATGTGGAAACCACTCTAGTGATTAGAGGAAGTGGAAAGAGGGAGATGCATGATTTGAACAAGTGAAAAGAGAAAGTTCCTAGGGTAGAAGACTACAAGATGGAAACTAAGAGGGATTGTGGTAAGGAAAAATTCAAGAAGAGGGAATAGGACCATATTTTGGGAAACAAAGATAAGGGTAAGGGGGAGATGACCATGGTGGAACCAGATGTAGGTATTCCTTTCCCTCTTATTCAGGATCCCACTTCTCCAATTCCTGAGGATTTTATTGAAAGGATTTCAAGTGTTGCTAATCAGAAGGAGTTATCAGATATCTTGAGTATTGTTAGGGAGGTTGTTGCAGCCCAAAACATTATGTCCAAATGGCACTATGTGGAAATTAATCACATTAATATTAAACTAGATATTTTACACAAAATTTATGGTAGTCAGGATCAGTTACAGAGGGAAGAGGAAGTGACAATTTTGCAAGGTTAGGAAGCTATCCTGAGAGTTGAGAATGTGGAGAAGGAGCTCACAACTCTTTATGATAATCTCAAGGAGGAGCTGGAAAACATGGACACCTAGAAAAAAGATGTTATTAACTGGGTTGCAGCTCTGGAGAAGGGTTCAAAGTCTATCAAAGAGAACCTAGAATGCCTGTTGAAGGTGAGTCATGGCACCATTTAGAATAGTGATGTTGGGATTAAGATCCTTACCAAAAAATGAAATATCTTTGGGAAGAACAAGTTACACATGGAAATGAAAAATGGGATAAAACTGAGCAGGTTGGGCCTAGCACTCATACCTAGTCTAGTAAGAACAAGTCGTCCAACAAGGAGAAAAATGAGTTGTTGAGTTTTTTCAAGCTTCATAAGGACTTCAAGCAGTAGGATATGGAAGTTGCTGATACTTTGAAGAAACTATAGGCCTACTTTCTTTCTATTGTTGTGTTTCATCTATTTTTGCTTTAGTGTTTTTATTTTTTGTTGTGTTGTTGGTTTTCTTTTGCGACTGGTTGGTTATCAGTTGGTTGTGTTTTATCTGTTAGAGAACATTTTGTAAAGGGTTTCGAGGTTCCTTCAAAACTTGTTTTACCATTAATCAAAAACATGGCCATGTAAACTAATTACACAACACAAACAAGTTTAGGTTGGCCATGGAGATTAAGTATAAAAAGAGGATAGTGTATCCTACGGCTTACTTATATATCATTATTCATCATTTCTTCTATGACAACTTTAAATATAATCATTCTATGTTGCCCACTCTCACAACCCATTTATATTAGTTTTTTTAATCTTTATGATTTAAAATTTTTTGTAATTATTATATTGTTAGTGAATATTGTTAATAGTATTGAGGTTATAAGGGTATATATAATAAGGTGGTTATTAATAAGTAATTTGAGTGGATGAAATTGTAGCATAGAAAATTGTGCTCCTTGTTGGCACAAACACAATTTCACTCTATTTGGAACTTGCTTTAGTGTACGCTCCCCTAGTCCATTTTAGGACCACTTCCAGCCTTGGCCTTACCTTTAACTCAAAAGATGTGATTTTGTTACCTAAACCTTTAATGATATTCACATGCTAGGACCATGATCAGTTTTGGGGTCTTGGTTAGGTCCCAGAGTTGTGGCCACTTTTCGAGCAGATCCCGCTAGGACTAGGGTGCCCAACACCTGAGTCCTACCTGTTTCTTTTGGGACTGTGGGGCACTCTTAAGGACAACCTTTCTTTGGACAATGTGACCTCAATTTTTGCATTTGTGAGCATGCTTGAACATATATTAAATTCAAACATACATGTCATCTTATGCTTTTGTAACGTCGAAAAATGTCCCCTTGGGGGCTTTTCCCTCTTAAGGTTTAGCTCCCAGGTCTTTTGCATGCATTTAGGACATCTTAGTTCATATTTTGGCATCCCGATGGAATGAGCCCTAGGTAACATGACAAATGGGACCTAGGAGGACCCCTTGAACTGTACCCTGCCCAAAATAGGGGGGACAACTTGGGCGCATGCACCCTAGTCCTACCCTATTTTAGGGCAGCTCCAATTTCTGGGTGTCAGTTTATGACCGTTATTTGGGTCCTTTGCCTAAACAATAAGTTTAAATTATGAAAATCTTGGCGGGAGTGCTTGTAGTTGCATATAAAAGCATGTTTAGGCATTCATTTGTAAACTAGATGGCAATTGTGATGTTCAAGTGTTCTCAAGGTGATTCAAGGCTTTCATTATGTTGCAAGAACAGACTTGTGTGGTTTGTGTGTTTGTATTTATAGATTTGAGCATCCATTCATCATGGAATGAAGATCATCTTCCTCCCATAATATCTTCACTACAAAGTGACATTATATTGTATTTTCATTATCAATTCCTTTGGCTTTTGCCTCTGCCTCACAAGGGCACGCACTCTCTATCTGACAACGGTGTTTGGAGACTTAAGTGTCCTCCAAGGCTTGACTGAGGCAAGCCTCTAAACACCACAATCCCCTCCCAAAGTCTTGTGATTGCAGGTTACATGTGTCACAATTGGGAAAAGTGGAGTTGCAAGAAGGATTGGTAGACATCAAGGATTCAGGATCAGAAGAGAAGCAGGACACCAGAGCACTTCCAGGACTTGGGCACTTGCACTAGTGTCCTCCGTAGACAAATTTTTAGAAACAGAAGTTATAGGGCTGATTAGTATCAGAAGGAGGTCTGGATCCCGCGAAGAAACTAGTACCTTGGACTAGGGCACCTGCACTAGTGTCCTTGACTGTTCCGCCTCAGAACCTTGAAAATAGGTACTCTGTGATTTACTATTTTACTCCCGTCTGCAAGAGCTTTTTCTGTTATTCATCAGTTTATTGTGATATTTGCATAATTAGGGTTTTAATGGTTAATTGAGCCTAAGAGAAGGAAATTTGATAATTAAATTCCCTAATCCAAGTTTCCCTACATCTTACAGTGATCTAGGGTATGATAGTGAATTGCCACTCGACCCTAGATCCTTGAATGTAAAGTGGAAAGGAGGATTTAAAAATCAAAACACTAAAACATTAACAAATCTAATTTTTTACTAAACAGCTTTAAATTATACATATGATTTCATATTTAAACTAGCACTTTTGTCATTATGAAGTATGATGTGAATTCTATAGCAAAGCTCTGCTGGAATGAACTTTGATGCTACATTTTGGAAAGACCTATTACAATCTATTTGTTTACTTGCAATCATTGATTGAAGATTCAAGAGGATTGAAGAATGGTTGGAATCACTGAGTGATGATTGGCTTGTACCACTTCATTGTGATTTGGTATGGTTTCAACTTGTTCTCACCTCCAAGCTTTGGTCGCTCTCTACTTCATTAAGGTGAAGTTGCATATTTGAAGTATTTTCCCTTGGGTAACACATCTATCTTGGCTTAATTATCATTTTATTGATTGATGCATATAGGAATCCACTCTAACACTCTTGAGTAGGGTTTCATTTATTGATTTTTTTTTGTCATTGCTCGCCACAATCTTAGACACACATAAGGTTCAAAGCACACACTATTTGTTGTTACTGATATGGCTATCCATGAGGTAGGAATACTGAAACGAGGGTTTAACTAAGGCAAGATCCTATATAGCCACAACCATTTTCCCTCCTTTATGTGTGTGTAGGTCATAATTAGAAGTTTATGATAGAAAAGTAACAAGAGACAAAGAGCACGTACAGAGATCGTCGGACAGAGTTAAATTTGCACAAAAACCCTAGGACTATAGCTCCTAGTGCTTGGGTCCTACCAGATTCTCTCCTTCTTTCAGTGCCAGGTTCTATCTGATTTGTACTTGTTTATTTCTCTTCTGTTTTATGTCTATGTAACAATCGTCTGTATGTTTTATCAGATAATCAATTAGGGTTTTGTATTATTTAGCTTTTATCAAATCATTCATCATCAATCTTTCTTTGCAACAAAGGATCAGAGTCCCAGACATCTAGGCTCTCCCTTGTGGATGGCAACCAAGCATCAAGTCTTCATAGGCTTGTGTTCTAATGCTATGTGGAGAAGGATTGGCCTAGGTTAAGGAATTGATTAGTCTAGATCTCATTTTCCACAACATTTTGGTGAACCTGACATCTTGCACTTGAAAACCTTCTTTATTTCTAATTAATTAGTTAATTAATTGATTAGATACTTGTTACATTTGCAAATTCTATGTGCTTACTATAGAAAACAAAAACACTTAAATATTTTTCTTTTCTTTTTAGATTAGAAAAATAAAAACATAAATAAAACTTTCTTCTTCTTCTATCCCTTAATCAACGTTTACCATCATGTCATCATATTTCTTCTACTTCTCATATATATTTCTCTCTTCCAATCTTGGAGAAAGCAAGTTATGTGACTATGTCAGATATCTTTCTTCAAGATTTTCATGCATATGATGAGTTGTTTAGTAGTGATGATTTTGATATGTTAGATGAAGTCTTAGATGACTTCATCTCAATAGAATTGTCCTCTACAACTCCTAAAACATCTTTTTGTCAAAGATTGATCAACATGATTTATGTTTTCAGTTCCCCAAAGGAACTTGTGAAACCAAAGATTGTTGTGCATCTTTGATCTGATATTCCACAACCACAATCTACTCTTGTTCTAATTGTTCCAGGTGTTCAAAACCCACCTTGACCTTCTGGTTACATCTTAAACTTTACAAAACAACCAACCTATTCAAGATGTGTCACAACAACCTCATTACAATGTGGTTTCCCACACATATAACACTCACAATAATAAATAAAGAACATTTGTTCCTGCTTCTCTTCCATCTTCTCAACCTCTTCTTCCTCCAGCACCTCATCTTTGTCAACATGTACTAATAGAAAATATGATCTTGTTGAGCAACTTTGTGCTACTTCAACTAATATCTCACTCTGGGAGTTAATACAAACCTCATCTGCATACCACGGATTGCTCTAGAAGGCTCTACAAAAGTCGATCATCCCACCTTCTATTAGACCAAATGATGTAGAAACCTTGTTTGATTGTATGCATGCGATGAATCTAGATATTGTCTTTCAACAACATGAGTTACCTCCTCTCGGAGTTCAAAAGCAATATGATGCACTCATGATTTTGGTCATCATTAATAGAAATGGAATAAAGCATACTCCAATCAATAACGGATTAGGTCTTAATGTTTGTTGAATAGACCTGTTACACAAAATCGGTGTAGATACATCTCTCATTAAACCTGATACTCTCTCTATTCGTGGCTTCGATAACGTTGGTAGATGATCACTAGGTACAATCACGCTACCTATTGAGGTTGGACCTATGACCTTGCCTACGCTTATACATTTCATGCCTGATGCTCTTTCATATAATCTTGTTCTTGGTAGATCATGGATTCATTCCATGGGGGTAGTCCTGTCTACTCTTCATCGCACATGGAAGTTCATTTATAACAACAAACTCTATAAAGTTAAGGCTGATCCAAATTTGGAAAGTTGCTTACAAGAATAAGCCAGATCTCATACTCTTGTTTCTAAATATCTTAGTACTTTGATTCCATCTTCAACAAAAGATAACCCACTATTCCATGCTGCTATCGACAACATTGATCAACATTGTTTGTCATCTTTGAGTGAGTTCTTTGGCGATGATTGGGGTTCATTAGATTTTACACCCTCCTTTATTAGCAAGTATGAAATCTCACTGCAAAAGTCTGAGACCTTGAAGTTGGCTTTAGTTTCCACTACATAGACTTTTCCTTCTTCTGAAATCCCTAAGCTCACTATTCCAACTTCTTCTATTTCAATAGATTCTATTGATTACACTTATACTATTGACTACACCACTAACTGTGACTCGTCATCTCCTATGAAAATGGCATCATGTTAAGGTCAAGGTTTTCAGAGCTTATCTCAGATTAGATACAAAGGCAATGGTTGTGGTTTAAAAGAACAAGGTATCAAGATTCCCTTAGAACCTAATCCACATGGTTCTTCGTTCGGTCTTTGATACCACCCTTTGAAGCCTACCAAAGCTTCTCGTTGTCCCTATCTCAATGTAAACATGATATTCACAACTCAAAATTCTTCTACATCACTTAATCTTATTCATCCTAATTTAAAAGACATAAATTTGACTACTAGCATACCTTCTTTGGATATTTTCCCAATGGATGAAGCTTTGGCTAAATTCCTTGGAGTCTATGAGCATATGCCACATTACCATCATGATCGTAGATTTCCCTATTGTTTAAATCTTGAGGCATACTTTGGGAAGGATGCTTGTTTATTGGATGATACCTCAGCATCTCAGGAGATGCTTCACAAATCTCCTCATCTGTCCAATGTCCAAGACCATAGTACCCTCCATGTTGGAGATACTACATCAATGTCTCGATGGACCCAGCTAATCCTGAGAAAGTTATCCCAATCAGAAAATATCTAAATTCTAAAAAACAACATGAACATTCTTCTCTTCTACATGAATTTTCAGATTTATTTTCTTGGACATATTTGGATATGTCTGGCATCAATCCACAAGTTCTTACCCACAATATTGTGTTGCATCTTGCTGCCAAGGCCATAAAATAAAAGATCTGAACAATGAATCCCAATGTGGCATTATTAGTCAAGGCTGAGATCAAGAAGCTTCTACAAGCTAGTTTTATCCACCCTATTGACTATTCCCCTTGGATATCGAATATCGTGGTTGTCGCTAAACTTGACAACCGTATTCAGATATGTATTAATTTTTGTGATCTCAACAAAGATTCTCTAAAAGACAAAACTCCTCTTCCTAACATCAACATGATTGTTGATTCCACTATTTGCCATGCATTACTCTCCTTCATAGATGGCTTCTCTAGATACAACCAAATATTCATCAATCCTCAAGATTAGTATAAAGCAGCTTTTATCACACCTTGGGGAATCTTTTGTTGGGTGGTCATTTTGTTTGGACTAAAGAACATTGGTGTGACTTACCAATGTGTTATGACCCTTATCTTCCATGATTTCATTCACAATATCTTGGAGGACTATGTCGATGACATTCTGGCCAAGTCTATCTTGCATCAGGATCACATCAAAATCCTTTGTCAAATCTTTAAACGTATTCATAAATATAACATGCACTTAAATCCCTATAAATGCATCTTTGGCGTTGATAGTGGCAAGCTATTTGGATTTATTGTTTCGCATCATGGTATTGAGGTGGCTACAAAGAATATTGACGCTATCGTCAACATGCCACCTCTGAAAAATGTTTCTCAACTTCGTAGTCTATAGGGAAAGATTCAGACTATTCGTCAGTTTGTCTCACAACTAGTAGATTAGACTCTCCCTTTTACTCAACTTCTTAGAAAGGACTCTCATTTCAAATGGAATGCAGATTGCCAAAAGGCTTTTGATGATTTAAAGAGTTATTTGGCCAATCCTTCTATTTTATATCCAACTTCTTTTGGACTTCCTTTTCTTCTTTACACTTCTACTTCATCTAATGTTATTCTAGCACTATTGGCACAACATGATGATGATGATGGAAAAGAATGCATTGTATATTACATCAGCTAAACTTTGCTTGATTATCAAGTCTGATATTCTGCAATTGAAAAACAATTTCTAACTCTTGCGTTTGCAACACATAAGTTGAGACACTACCTTCTACATGTTGAAACACATGTCATTGTAAAATTTGATCCTTTGAAACATCTCTTCTCTAAAATGGATCTTTTAGGAAGTTTGGCCAAGTGGGTAATTTTGTTAACAGAATTTGATCTTGAATTTGTCTCTCAAAAGGTGATTAAGCGTCAAGCATTGACTGACCACTTAGCTGACACTCCACCATTTTCTCTTCCAAATCAAGACTCGTTCCCTGATGATCATGTCCTTCCCTTGGATATTGATCGAATGTGGAACTTGTTCTTTAATGGTTCTAGGTGTCAGACTGGCTCTAGTGCTAGTGTCATACTAGTACCCCCTTCAGGTAAGCCAATTCCCCTATCCTACCATCTTAACTTTTTGTGTACTAACAACATTACAGAGTATGAAGCCCTTAATGTTGGCTTGTGTGTTGCCTTGTCTCTCAATATTCAACATCTTCATATATTTGAAAATTCTCAATTGATCATAAGACAAGTCACTGGATCTTATAAAGCAAAGCAAGATAAGTTATCTCAGTATCATGACTTGGCCTTATCACTTTTGAAATGCTTCTTCTATTTCACAATTGACACAATTCCATGGAAAGACAATCAATATGTAGATGTAATGGTGAGTGTTGTCTCCCTTTTATCCATTGATGATTCATCCGTGGACTATCAATTCACTATTCATAATCTTACTTCACCATCTCTATCTAAAAGTTCTTTTGATATTGCTTTATGTTATAACATCGATTCAAACAAATGGTACTCCCATATTTCCAATATTTTCATGATGGCACCCTTCCTAATCCTTCATCTAGAAGCACCTGAACTTGTATTTGCAAGCTCACAGTGTGCTACATAATTCTATCTAATATTCTCTATCATAGAGGTTACAACAACCTTCTTCTCTGTTGTCTAAGTAAATCAGATATCCTGATTGTCTTAGAGGAGGCACATTTAGGTGCCTACAGGGGAGCATTTTGGTAGTCGATCTTTGGTTCAAAAACTTCTTTGCATGGGTTACTATTGGCAAACTGTGGAATAAGATTCCTTCACTTTTGTCAAAAAGTGCCCTCAATGTAAACTACATAACAATCTCATTCGAGCTCCTGCCCAGGAACTTTGTTCCCAAGTATCCCCTTGTCCATTTTCTATGTGGGGCTTAGATCTTATTGGAAAATTTTCTCCTCTTTCTTCTAAAGGACATACTTTCATCATCACAGCTACTGACTACTTCATGAAATGGGTCAAAGTGATTTCACTCTGATCCACAACTACTAAAGTAATCTGTCGCTTTCTTCTTAATAACATCATTTATCGATTCGGTATTTTTTTTCTATTGTTTCTAATAATGGTTCATCATTTAAGGACAAAGAAGTGAAGAAGTTCCTTAAGAAATTTCACATTCAACACCGCTTCTCTACATCATATTATCCTCAATCAAACAACCAAGCAGAATCTTCTAATAAAACAATCAAACAAATCTTTCAAAAGACTATTAAAAAACATGGCAAGGATTGGCATACTCAACCCTCTTATGCATTGTGGGCTTACCAATCGAGTGTTCATATGGCTATGGGTAACACCTCATACAACCTCGTGTACAATACCAATGCGATTATGGATAAAGGACATACTTTCATCATCACAGCTACTAACTACTTCATGAAATGGGTCAAAGTGATTTCACTCCGATCCGCGACTCCTGAAGTAATCTGTCGCTTTCTTCTTAATAACATCATTTATCAATTCAGTCTTCCTTTTTCTATTCTAATAATGGTTCATCATTTAATAAAAAAGAAGTGAAGAAGTTCCTTAAGAAATTTCACTTTCAAAATTGCTTCTCTACATCGTATTATCCTCAACCAAATGGCCAAGTAGAAGATTCTAATAAAACAATCGAACAAATCTTTCAAAAGACTGTTAAAAAACATGGCAAGGATTGGCATACTCAACCCTCATATGCATTATGGGATTACCAAATGAGTGTTCACATGGCTATGGGTAAAACCCCGTACAACCTCGTGTACAGTGCCAATGCGATTATGGCTAAAGGACATACTTTCATCATCACAGCTACTAACTACTTCATGAAATGAGTCAAAGTGATTTCACTCTGATCCACAACTCCTAAAGTAATCTGCCACTTTCTTCTTAATAACATCATTTATTGATTCGGTCTTCCTTTTGCTATTATTTCTAATAATGGTTTATTATTTAAGAACAAAGAAGTGAAGAAGTTCCTTGAAAAATTTCATGTTCAACACCACTTCTCTACATCGTATTATCCTCAATCAAACGGCCAAGCAAAAGCTTCTAATAAAAAAATTGAACAAATCTTTCAAAAGACTGTTAAAAACATGGAAAGGATTGGCATACTCAACTCTCTTATGCATTATGGGCTTACCAAATGAGTGTTCATATGGCTATGGGTAACACTCCATACAACCTCGTGTATGGTGCCAATGCGATTATGCCCTTGGAGTTAGAAATTCCTTCATTGCAAATTTCTCTCAATGACATTTGTGAGGAGGAAGAATGAGAGTTAGTCAAATCAATGAAAACATAAACCCAAACATCAATAGAAGTTGAAGATAAAGAGGAATCAAACCAAAATGAGTATGAACATACTTACAACCCTTTTTACCTGTCATTTTCCATTGTTGCCTATCTTGCTTTGATCTTGGTTTATGAAGCCTTCAGAAGCATTTGTTTGCTTGCTTGCTTGTTTGAAGATGACAAAGGAAGAATGGCTCTTGAATACCTATTTGTGTTGAAAGAGAGCTTCAACACACAATAATGGAGGATACTTGAGAATGGAATTGAGAAGAGAAGAAGAGAGAATTTTGGGTATAGTGATTGTGCTTTCTGAAAATAGAATGGAGGGTGAGGATCAAAAGATGAGATCAATGGCTCTCCTTTTTTGTGAATTTTTAATTCATAATGGGTGAATTAAAAATTCTGAGTGGAGGATAGTGAGATATGACAATTGAATTAAGAATCCATGGTGGAGGATAATGGGTTATGACAATTGGATTAAATATCCAATTGAGGAAGGCTAGTGGGGAACATTGAATAAAATATTCAATAGGTTAAGGTTAATGGGGAATATTGGAATTAAATATTCCATTTGTGAAGGTTAGTGGGGAACATTGAATAAAATATTCAATGGGTGAAGGTTAATGGGGAACATTGAATTAAATATTCAATTTGTGGAGGATAATTAATTTAAAGATTTATTTTGGAAAATGGAGGATATTAGCTAATTAAATATTAAGAATATTTAATTATATGTGCAACATGGTGAGGTGGAAGAGATGAGGTGGATTGATGAGGTGGATTTTGGACTTTAGACTTTAGAAGAATTTAGGGAATTTAATTGATGTGAGACATAAGAAGAATTTAGGGATTTTAATTAAATAAAATGACTTTATTTAATATGGGATAATGAGCCAAATAAATAAATTTATAATATTTATTTAATTGACAGAAGAAAATAGGAATTAAGATAAATATTAAAATATTTACTTAATTAAACCCGAGCCAATTTTAGGTGTATACATTTTGCCCCTCTTTGAAGCAATGTGTTTTATCATGTTGTTTCAAAGAATAAGAATTTTTGACAGTGATACATGCCCCAGTTTGCCCCTGTACAAGTTTAACGAAAGGATGTCCCCTCGGGAGATTGGATGGGAGGAAGACAGTAGGCGTGAGATGGACAATCTCACGAAGAGGAAGGTGAAGAAATGGGTTTGGATGGAGAAAAATAGGTTATGGTTTAGAGAAACAGCCATGGGAAGTAGTCAGAGAGTCATATAGTCTGATATGGGTCACTTGCTATATATAGGAGTTGGGTCCACACAACCTATTCATTTGTACACTTGGCCATAGTTGATTTGTCCTCTGGAGAGCTTAGGAGAGCATGGCAGCTAGAGAGATGGATATTCTGCGCGAGCAGCATCGGTTTGAGCGGATTCGACGGTTCGATCGGCCAGCAGAGGCAGGACCCCTAGTATGTAGTTCTTCAAAACTTGTCGAAAGTTGATTTTTGTGCGTATTAATGGCTAGGAAAACCAACTAGAATAAATGTGCAAAAAACCCTAGTTTTGCGCATATGCTCTCCTAAATTGCGCATATGTTGCGAGATTGCGCATTCACGCTGTGAAATGGTGCATTCGTGTATTTTGCACTTTTGTATTTGGAATGTGCGCATTTGTGTGGATTGCGCATATGATTAGTATTGCGCATTCGAGTTATGGCATTGCGCATATGCAGGGAAATTGCGCATTTGTTCTAATAGGTTGCATATGTACCAGAATGGCGCATACGCGTCAGGGAGTTGCGCATTCATGGTGAAGTTGCACTTTTGGTATGAAATTGTGCATTTGCCACCTAGATTTGCGCATTTGCACTTTAGACAAATCAGTTGGCTTAACAAAATTAACCCAATTGGCATCCTGATCGATGCGTTCAATTGATTAGCGATCTCTGAGATTGCTAAGAATCTAGTCGAGAGATGATATGCTGTTTGGTTAATTTGTTATGTCGAGCCAATGATAGGATAGCTTGATTGCTTGGAGTAGGTTTTCAATATGGATTTTGGATTTTGCTGACAGTATGCGTTTCGTGGTTGCAGGTGGATATTCAAGACGTGTTGACATCGCGAGAGTTGTTCCTGTTGCCATTGTTGCAACAGTATATGCTAACCGAGATGGATCGAGAGGCTCTAGGTGCTATGGGTTTGTACCATGTGCTCTTCATGCCCGAGGTTCGCATGAACCGGGCGATGGTGACTGCAACCATGGAGCGATTCCACAGTGAGGATGGGACCTTTCATTTTTTGACGAGGGAGATGGCCATCACTCTAGAGGATGTTTATCAGATTTTGCACCTCCCTATTCAGGGAGAGTTGGTGGAGTACGAGTCACAGCGTGGCACTAGGCTGGAGGAGTGCAGGTGGGTTTTTGATGATCCCGAGTTGGTAGGGGAGGAGATCTCATGGCAAGACATGTATGACTACTATGACTACTTCCCAGGCATAGTGGCTGGACTGATCGGTGGCATAGTATGCCCCGATAGGAGACTGCACAGCTTCCCCATTGGCTGGGGACAGGTGCTGGAGAGTATGATCACTGATGGGACCTAGTATGCATGGGGTGTGTGCGTGCTTGCACACCTATACAGAGACCTTCATCAGGCAGTGTACCACCGAGGCTCTCGCTTAGTGACAGGCGTGTCGCTCTTACAGTTTTGGTTGTGGGAGCACATTGCTATCACACGGCCTATCTGTGTATTTCAGCGACAGAGGGGTGAGCCTTATAGTTATGGTTATGCAAGTGTGATTTCCTAGCACAAGCTGGGGAGGCTTGAGTACTGGAGGCATGCCTTTGATGGCGTGGATGCAATTGTCTGGAGGCCGTACCTTGACTGCGAGGTATGGGGGGATGAGGCAGATGAGCTCCCGTATTGTTTCCAGATGAGGTGGCTGATTGGCAGGACTTGGTTCATTTTGGAGTGTCAGATAGTCAGCCGAGTTCAGCAACAGTTTGGCCATGTGTAGGGGAGACCACAGGGAGAGGTCCGTTTTGCCAGGACATATGCCGAGTGGTATAGGTGGGGTCTTGTGGCTTCTTATGAGGAGGCATTGGCCGATTTTTGGTAGATTCTGTATGTAGCCTGGCTGATGCGGAGAGACATAGTGGATGCTGGCATGACACCAAACTATGAGGAGTGGTTTGCAGCACATCCGTTTCCTCGCTACTCAAGTCCTGGAGAGGTAGCACCTCATATAGATGAGGGTGACTCAGACTGCAGGGGTGGAGGTGGTAGGGGGAGGGGTGGACGGCGGAGTAGGAGAGACCAATTTTTGAGCGCTTTGTAGCACATTTTTGATAGATGGCTGAGATAGCCAACATATGTACTTATTATTTTCTGAGACAGGGATCACCCTTTGTTATATTTTGTATACATTTATGACATGGCTCTGAGAGTGGACAAAGATCTTTGATATATTGTGCATTTGGACATGTGTTTATGTGATGATGTTATTGTTTCCTTGATCTATATGCATGGGCTATATGTGTGAGGCGTTGATGTTTATATGCGATGGATGCACGCTACTTTTATGATGTGTTTGTATATGTTATGCATACTAGATGGATGTTTAGAATTCTCTTTTGAGTTATGCAAATGCTAATGTGTTATGGATATGGTTATGTAGTTTGATATGAATGTGACCTATGTTTTTGATTTGCTCTTGATATGATGTATGGATGCACAATGTATATGGATGATCTAAAGTGTATGGAAATTGATCTCATGGCCTCATTATGTATGCAAATGATGTAATCATGTGAATGACTATCTCATGTGATGTGATGTGCAACTTATATGCTATGTGTTTGATATGTCCAAATGTACTCAATTGACACAGAGATGATATAGACGAGTGGAATAGAAGAAGACATGGAGAAATACTGACTTTCATTTTGATTAACTGTAGGGTTGGCATTATTGTGTGGATGATATGGAGTTGCTGGATATGAGATGGATGCGGATATGGATTTGTCATCTTTGCAAGTCTTTTGCTTTTCATCATCGGGCACTTTTTGGTATTTTTTCATTTTTTGAAATGTGGTAAGAGAATACAAGCATCTAGATATAGTTAGACCTAGATGTCCTGAGTATCCCTTACCTAGATTTTGATATAGCAAGTTGATACAAGCATCTAGCAAAACTTGAATCTAGATGACCTAAGTACTTCTTGCATTTTTAACAGACAAGGATTGCCCCTTTTCATGTTTAGATCGCGGAGTCCTCGATGATCTTTTGTCGATCACGTCGTTAGACCTAAGTCATCACATTATTAAAGTTTAATCGACAAGCAGCAGACAAAGAAAAAATATGTCCCCATCATAGCATCTCTAGCTGTTGGCATCCTTGAGTAGCATAGGAAGACATAATTGATGAAAATTTAAGACTTTGTAAGTTAACCTGTTGACAAAACATTCTTGCATTAGCTGTGTCTTTTTGCCATAATTGAGATAGAATTGTTTTGATTGTTTCGATATGGTGCTTTGCTTTGTTTTTGTTTTGGACAGGTTGATGTTATGTGTCGAGAACTTTGTTCTAGGTGTCTAGTGAAAGTATCGCAATCCTTTATTGGTATCTCCTTTCAGAATGATGGCATTCAAGAATCCAAATCTGCAACTAGGTCAAGGAGTTGCCCCCAGTTTAGCCAAGGATCGACTTATTATGGGTGGGATGACAACAGATATGGAGAGATGGACCCTAAGGGACTGACCTAGTGCCTCGAGGGCTCATTGTTAAATGGCCTTGCCTACGTGACGACGCAGAGGCAACGTAGTTTGGGGTGAACCCTGATGGACCTAAGACCTAGGTGATGGGGGATCTGTAGAAGTGGTATGGACTTAGATAGATAGAAAGACCAGATATGAGATGGATAGGGAAGTGGGGGTTCTCGGGGGCACATTGATAATGGCCTTGCCTACGTGATAGCTTAGAGGCAATGTAGTTTGTGAATTTGGACCATGGATGGACTAGTTCGGTGTGATGGGGACAAGAGTCAAATGAAGTCGGCATAGATGGAAGGAGTGGGTTGTCACAGATAGCGCCTATTTACTAGATTTTCACCACTTACTTTTATTTGCACATGTAGCCAAAAGTATACATGATGCCTGTTTGCCAGGTTTTCATCATGGTACCGATCCTTTTTGTTATTTTTTTTTGAAACATTTGGGTAGGAGAACGCGGGTATGGAAGGACTCAAGTATAGAGTTCCTTGAAAGGTGATAGTCCTACTAGATAGATACTATTGCATGGACAGTGCCAAGTGTTATCACAGATGTTGGTAGGGGAACGTATGAAAGTGATATGGCATAGGTAGATAGTGGATTGTGATTCAGAAGATGGAGGGAAGGCTTATGCAAAAGCATGGACCATAGGAATAGGATGAGGAAGATGTGTAAGATAATAGTAGAAGGAAGGTGAGATGGAGGTATATGAAAATGTTGTGGAAATGGAAGGGAATCATGACCAACGATTGCACATACCATGGTAAACATTGAAGCTAGTGATAGGAAAGTAGTGTAGGAGGCAACGGAGACTTTTACTTGTGGATGAATGATTTAGGAATTTATGGACCCACATAGACTTAGTATTTTTCTGATTTTTGCTTGCCACATGGGACAGAAGAATTTGAGACTTTTAGATGGAATGGGAGAAAGTGAATGGTTGGAATTCTTGAGAGGTGGATGCCTTATGTAACTTTAGGGCCTTTTGCTTGGGTACCCAAACCATTTTGTTTTTAGATAGTACTTGTGAAGATATGGGTTTGGGTGTATGCAGCTTTTGTGCAGTTTTTGGAGTAATCATTTGTTGCTTGGGGACCCACACCTTTTTGAATTTGGCATATAGATTTGTGGGTGCAAGCTTCTTTGTAGAAGGATGTTTCTTTGATTCTTGGCTTTTATATCCTAGGTCATGAGGACTCTTAGGATTTTTGACTTTATAGGTAGAGGCATCCACATATTTGTCATTGAATCCCCGTGGGATGGTAGAAGTGAGGTTGGTGAAAGCTCCTTGTTTAGACAATATGTGCATTTGTCGGCCATGATTGGGATATTTAGAGGAGTTATAGATGGATGGATAAGGTGTTGGAAGAAGTGGTGGTAAACAACATGGAGGGGTGTTAGGAGTTGGAAGTAGCGGAGGTAAATTTGATGGAGGAAGATGGATGGTCACATGCTTTTGACAATTGTAGGATGAGGGAGGTGGAATGGAGACATGTGTTTTGGGGATATGATAGGGTTTGCGATGGAAAGTGGTAGACTTAGGAGGAGTGGAGGAAGTACCAACATCTTGAGTTTGCTCACCTTGGGGTATGTATCCAAGGCTATATGAAGGTGTAGGGACATTGACATGGATGGGCTCCAAAATACCTTGTTCATGAAGGCCTAAGCCTTTACCTTGATAGTTCATATGTTGGAGTATGCGGCGGACAGCACGGTTATGTGTAGGTGGAACACTAGACACAAGTTCCTTATTTGATGGAGAAGATGAGATAGCAGATAATGGTTGTTGGTGTTCTAAGAAAGAACATTCATGCATGAAGGTGGTAAGACCAAGGATATATGGTGGAGGATTTGTAGCATGGTCAATAACAGATGGTGAAGGATCATTACGGGTTTGATCTTCTACGCTTGCTTGGGAGGTAAGTGTCTCATCAAGGGAAGTGGAAGTTGTTGGATCTTGGGTAGGACTAGATGGGGTGATAGGCTCAGGACCATGGAACACATAAAGTGGGCTAAGAGGATCATCATGGTCTGTTTGATCATAGATATGCTCTTCATCATAGATGGGATTTTGATCATAGAGAGGATTTAGCGTGATGGGATTAATGTTCTCTTGTATAGGTGCTTCATCAGCGATAATATCTTGATCATAGGAAAGATATAGGTTATGCATGGGTTGGAATTGGATTTCCTTCCAATGTATAGTTGTGAGGATATGGATAGGATCAAGTGGCTCATGGAGAGGTTCATGATTATGGATATCATCTTGATCATAGAAAAGCCATTGGATCTCTAGCTCAGACATAGGATCAAGTTGCTCATGGATTACTTCTTCATCAACGGTAGTATCTTGATCAGGGAAAAGATATATGTTACGCCTGGTGGGAAATTGGATGGGGGTGCTTTGATCTTGATTTAGACAAAAGGTGGATGTTTCCACATGCTCTAAGGTGTGCTCTTGACATAACTCTTGGGTTGTTTGAATTGAAGTGGAGGTAGAAGACTCTTGGATAAGCTCTTGGTTAGTAATATGGATGGTTGATGGACCTTGACTTTGGTTCATGATAGGAAGTTCTTTGATAAGCTCAAGGGGTCACGGATGACATGAAGGCATTGTAGGCGTTGACAAGACATTGGAAGAATCTTTGGTTAGGTCAAGTACCGGAGTTTGGGGACATGGTTGACTCTCAGCTAGTAGTCCTTGGATCACATCCTTCATAGGTGTATGGGTAGACGGATGAAGGGATGGATGAGTGGATTTTGCTTTCTCCCTAGCATTGCTTTTGTTGTATAGGTGTGGAAAATGTTTTTCCCACCACTCATCTGATTCTTTTTTAGTGTGCCATTTGAAGTTTGAGGAAATAAATGGTGGTGTTGGTGTAAAACTGGTATACTTTGGTAAATGTGTCTTAGAGGATAGCGAAGGAGGACTAGGAGCCAAAGTGGTATATGATTTCCCTCTTGAGGTGGTGGTTGCCTTGTCATGAGTATGGGAAAAAGACATAAGAGTTTGTGGCGTGGCATAGCTAGTGCTGGCACGTTCAGCTTGCAAGCTTGTCAATTCTTGTCCTAAGATGTCGATTTGTTGAATAATTGCTATACAATCTTGGGGTGAAGGACCTAAGTTTATTTGCAACTTTAGAGATTGTAATTTTTTATTAAGATATTCTAATTTGTTTGCCATTGATCCAAGACTAGAAAAGATTACTAGAAAAAGATGGAGAAATGGCTAATTTTGCAAGGTTTCAATCAGATTTTGAAAACTAGAACAAGTTTGAACTGATCTTTGAAAAGTATTGCCAAATTTTGCTCTTTGGAGGATATGGTTTTTTTGCCCTCTAGTTTAAATGCGCAACGACAGGAGGTAAATGCGCAACAAGTTGATATGTATGCGCAATACTGGTTAAGTTTGTATGCACAAAAATAGAGTCCAGATGCGCAATACTGTCAAATGCACAGAAAGTCGGTTTAAAAGTGCAAAAAGTCAGTGCATATGCGCAAATCTAGCTCTTTGTTTGTGTTTTCTCATAATTTTGGAAATTTTGGATCGTTTTCAGGATTTTCAGTGTTTTTGGTTTGAAAAACTTGATGTTTCTTGTGAGGTTGATATTCAATTATGGCAAAAGCACAGCAAACACAGAAGTTTTCCATGATTTTTATCTTTTTATATAATTTTTTTTGTGTTTTTAGACTATTTTGATTCCAAAAACAAATACACCCTAGGCTGGATAGGACAGTAGGGGATTTTGGCTTGCTAAACAATTTGGTTCTTAGTTAGGGCAACCGTTTGACTGGTTACACATGCGGCGGCACTACTCTCCGTTATGGAGTCTCCCAGCCTCACAGGGTTACGCCTATGAGGGTTTATGGGGAGGTTGGCCGTCGGTGAAACACAGCAGCACTCGTTGCTTGAGGTTTTCACCCCAAGCACAATTTATTTTAAGTGGCTTGGTAGGGCTTGGCTTTAGCCTGTTACCACTCAGGGTCATTCCCACTTGGACAAGCGTGCATCCAAGGGCAGTCCCCCCTAAAGGTTTGACAAATAGAATGACACGTCTGTCACTTTGATCACCCAGTTAAGGGAAGAGCATAAGCCTATTGTCATTCGCAAGCACAGAAAATACTTGTTAATCCAACCTGGTTAAAAATAGAAAAGCTAAATGAGTTAATCTACTTGTGCACTCACACGATTGTTAACTTAGAAGTGATTGAGACATAGCAATGTTCTTTTTCCCAATTGTTAACTTGGAAGTGATTAAGACATAGCAATGTTCATTTTCCCATTTGTAAAGATAGCAGTGATCTAACTAGGAAAATAATCAACAATGCAAAGATAGCAAATGGGTCCAATTACTTTCTTCCTAGTTATGAGCTATGTGGAAGTTGTATGTGATGCACTTGGTTACTTTTCCCTTAATTAGTCTAAATGACCTAGACAAAGTAGTTAAATGATCTAATCCAACCACTAGTCCTGCAAAAATGATCATTAGCTCAAACACACAAAATCAGAAACCCTAAAGACAAAAAGCAGAATCAAAAGTGCCGCACTGCAGTCTGAATGCGCAGAAATAGAGATTGCATGTGGCATTTTACAAAAGCACTAAGATAGGTGTCAAAAGCACTGTAACAAGAGATATATGTACTATTCTAACAGATGCGTCGAGTCAGAGGACATATGCGTAGAAAGAAACAATCGGTATGCAGAAATTTGCATTTTTTAACCCTAGTTTGTTAAGATTTGGATAAAAATGTATGTAGATGATCTCTTAGCTCAAATCTAACCTCACCATTGCGTCCGGGGGGCATTTCCATAAATTTTGACTATAAATTTGCTTAGATTTCATGAAAAATAGAGCGTTTGGCGAAGAAAACAACTTTCTTAAAATTCACTGCAAAACATATGCGCAATTTCAGAGGTCATATGCGCTGTTTCAGTGTATATGCGCTGTTTCGGAGTGTATATGCGCCATTTGATAGAACATATGTGCAAAAAGGTGGGGTAAATGCACAACTTCGACAAATGCGCAATTCTATAGAGTATATGCGCAAAAATATGGGGTAAATGCGCAACTTAGACAGATGCGTAATTATACAAAGTATATGCACAAAAAGATGGGGTAAATGCGCAACTTCAGAGGTTGGATGCGCAACTGCAGAGGTCAAATGTGCCAGATTATCATATGCGCAACTTCAGAGATTGGATGCGCAACTATGGAGGTCGTATGCGCAAGATGATCATATGCGCAACTGTGGAGGATAAATGCGCAACTGTGGAGGTCGTATGTGCAAATCGACTGCCAGAGACCTATTCTTCACCTGTTCTTCACCTGCACAGACCTGCAACTAAAAACACTAGCTTTTTTTATTAGTAAAGGGGCAAGGGCCCCACGGTGGGCACCAAAATGTGAGGGGGAAGAATGAGAGTTAGTTAAATCAATGAAAACATAAACCCAAACATCAATAGAAGTTGAAGATAAAGAGGAATCAAACCAAAATGAGTATGAACATACTTACAATCCTTTTTACCTGTCATTTTCCATTGTTGCCTATCTTGCTTTGATCTTGATTTAAGAAGCCCTCAGAAGCATTTGTTTGCTTGCTTGCTTGTTTGAAGATGACAAAGGAAGAATGGCTCTTGAATACCTGTTTGTGTTGAATGAGAGCTTCAACACACAATAATGGAGGATACTTGAGAATGGAATTGAGAAGAGAAGAAGAGAGAATTTTGGGTATAGTGATTGTGCAAATGAAGTTCCTCCTCAATGGCTTAGAAGAGGGTTCTATTTATAGAATTTCTAAAAATAGAATGGAGGGTGAGGATCAAAGGATGAGATCAATGGCTCTCCTTTTTTGTGAATTTTTAATTCATAATGGGTGAATTAAAAATTTTGAGTGGAGGATAGTGAGATATGACAATTGAATTAAGAATCCATGGTGGAGGATAATGGGTTATGACAATTGGATTGAATATCCAATTGGAGAAGGCTAGTGGGGAACATTGAATAAAATATTCAATGGGTGAAGGTTAATGGGGAACATTGGAATTAAATATTCCATTTGTGAAGGCTAGTGGGGAACATTGAATAAAATATTCAATGGGTGAAGGTTAATGGGGAACATTAAATAAAATATTCAATGGGTGAAGGTTAATGGGGAACATTGAATTAAATATTCAATTTGTGGAGGATAATTGATTTAAAGATTTATTTTAGAAAATGAAGGATATTAGCTAATTAAATATTAAGAATATTTAATTATATGTGCAACATGGTGAGGTGGAAGAGATGAGGTGGATTGATGAGGTGGATTTTGGACTTTAGACTTTAGAATAATTTAGGGAATTTAATTGATGTGAGACATAAGAAGAATTTAGGGATTTTAATTAAATAAAATGACTTTATTTAATTATGGGATAATGAGCCAATTAAATAAATTTATAATATTTATTTAATTGACAGAAGAAAATAGGAATTAAGATAAATATTAAAATATTTACTTAATTAAACCTGAGCCAATTTTAGGTGTATACAACATTCTTGATGAAAATTATTACAAAGAACAATGACTTCAACAACTTGAGATTCTCAATGAAAAACACATACATGCTCTTGAACATATCCAAGCCTATCAAAAGAACATCCAATGTAACTATAATGAGCATGTCATCCATATCTCATTTGCAGTTGGTGATTTAGTGCTCTACAAAAATCAATTCAATGTAAATGCCTCTCTAGGTGAAAAAGGGAATTTCAGCCTGAACTGATTGTGACCTTAAATCATCACTAAAGTCTATAGATTAGGTGCATATAGATTATCGACAATGAACAATATGCCTCTCAAGGAACCTATTAATGTCATTCACTTACGTAGATACTATGCTTAATTTTATTTCATAGACTTAAAAATTTCATTACATCATTTCATTTTTGAATGTTATGCTAGCACTTATCTAAAGCATCATGTTAGTTTTTTATTAGTTCAGATGGAAAAGAGGGTCCAGAACCCTATACAAAACAGCCCCCAGGGCTACATACCTTAAACATGCCAGTAACAGAACATTAACAACACACTAATAGTCTACCAAAAAATGACTAACCAAAAACAATAGAAAGAAAAACAAGAACTAAGGACTATCAGTAGTCCCGAACTTGGCCAAAAACTCAACCATATCTTTGTAGTCCCCCAAGCTATCAATCCTCACCTGTTTAACTTTTTCATCTAGCTCCTTCACCGTAGAAAAGATCAATGCAGCCCGATGCAAGGTCTTGGCAACAAATTCGGCCATGGTCCTCCATTTCTTCTGCATTTTCTCCATCTACAGCTTGAGTCTCCCTATTTTCTCAGCGATCGTAACACACAACAGACAACTCCCCTTGTTATCCAAATCACCAGTTTCCTTAGCAACACCATCCAGTTCCTCCGAACTTAATTTGTTCATGGATGCGAAATGGCTCGCCCCTTCTTCCTCATGCATAGATTTAGTTAGAGCATCATTCCCCCCTCCTCCATTGTTTCCTTGAAAAATTTTGAGTCATCAAAAATCTCAACCCCCTCCAAGTCAGTAAAAGGTTTCCCGGCAATACGGTTAGAATGGTGAACCCTTGAACTAGAATGTTTAATAGCCTCCTCACCAGTACCACTCCCAATCTAAATAGGCCCTGGGTCCAATTCAATAATTTTCACATAACCAGCCTCCATCCCTTCTTCCTTAGTGTCCGTCTTGGCTTTCTTGGCCTGTACAGTCCCTTCCTCCACAACCACCATCCTTTCCCTTTTGGACGAGCTAGTTTTTTCTTTCCCCGTCTCCAAAAGGGCCTTTCTTGGGGATTTCATTTTAGATTCAGGGGTAGGGGTCCTCGGTGGGGGCTTGCAGGAGCCCCCTTAGCCATTTTAGAGATCTTGGGGGTCCCGATACACATTTTCACCTTACCTTTAGGGCCAGGAGAGACACACGTTTAGGGGTCCTCAATCATATTAACTTTAATATACTTTGAGGGACATGGGGCAAGATGGAAATGATAGAGTCTCAGAATAAAGCCTTGATGGATAGGGACAAGAGGATGACCAGGGTTTTTGGCCCTAAGCTCTCTAGCAGACTTAATCAAGTTTTCTAGAGAGGATTGAAGGAAAAAAGGAAAGCTAATTTCCATCTTGTTTCTAAAATGGTTAAGAAGGGCATAATGATAATGGTAAAATACCTTAAACCCCCCTTCCAAAGTGAAGAACTTCATAAGCATTAAACAGACTTGGCCCCAAGGCTCGGGTAGCTTCTTCCTATCAAAACCATCATGCAACTTCAAAGATGCCTCCCTCTCCCTAAAGAAGAGACCCATATGTTCAGGTTCAGGCACCCTGCTAGGTCTGGCATGCATCTTCCCTTTGGTGGGAAGCCTCGTGGCCTGGCTAATCACCTCCTCAGACAATTGGAAGCCAATGTGGCCAATGCAGACTTCTCTAGTATCCTCATTCCATGACTCTACAAATTGGCATGACAAGTTTTCATCATGGCCAATCATACCCTCAAAAAAAGCAACCACTTCTCCTTTCTGTATAATACGCTAGACAATCTGATCCTATCTAAACTCCTCAACAGTGTTTAGTTCAATCTTCACAATCTCACCCCCCATCTTCGCAGTTTGAATATCACACTGATTGCAGAGCTTAAAGATACTAAAGTTGGTGTTGTTGTGATTGGCAAGAAACTCAATAAAATGGAAAGGCCGCGAGGTAAAATCATTAATCACATCATAATTATTGTGGCAATATGCCAACCCTATGCCACATCACAAGATCACCTTGGGAAAAGATCTCGGTTGCCACCTTGTGCAGCAATGAATGTCACCCACCACAGAGATGAACCAAATATTATTACCCACAGGTTGATCCGTCCTACACAAAAACCATACTCTTGTCAAGAGCCTTAGCAGCATCTTTTCAACCCCACTAGATCTATCCCTCTCATCATTACGAAGATCAAAGATTTTTGCCTAATGACCTATCCACCTATCATCTCATCAACACGCCAGCCAACCACCAGACCTTTAGCCTGCCGATAATAAACCTGACACCCACCGATTCTCATCACCAGATCTTTAACCCACCAGCTATAATCCTCACCCCTACCAATCCACCGCTTAAGCCACCTTGGAATGAACACCTTCCACTTTAAGGCTTGCTTGTTCCTACCTAGTTGGTTTTGAAAATTTAAAAATTCCTCCCCGCCAAATATGTTGAACCAATCAATGATATCAATCTCGATCCCGTTAAGCTGGGTCTCAAGATGTAGATAATCCATGCCACCACTCAGCCAAAAGAGGATAGTCACGGCCCTGATCCAACTAGTTCTTTCTACTATCTTCATCCTTCTTAATGAGTGTATGAATCTCAGGGAGCAGGCAAGTCAAGCTCCTTTAGCACTGTCATCCCTTGCTACCAATACCCAGGTTTGCCATAGCATCATCCACTGCATTTCCTTCCCTGTAGATTGTGAAATCTTGAACTCCTCAATCCCATTGAGTAGCAACTTAATATCCCCCACAATGTCCGCTAAGTTCCATCCAAATTGAGCCGAGCCCAAGGTAGCATTAACAATTATCATCAAGTCTCCTTCCACATGAAGAAATATGATGTCCAAGGAGATAGCCAACTTAATTCCCCAGAGTAAGACTAAAGCTTCAGCCTCATTATTACTCTTAAATCCAATGCCTCCAGAGTAAGCCTCCACAAAGGCTCTCATGTCAATTCTGATGATTCCTCCCCCGCTGGCCACCTCCAGGTTCCCCTTAGTAGCTTTGTCAAAATTGAGCTTGGCCCATCCTTCCTGAGGCCTGATCCACCTAGTATTGGCTTTAGCAATCCTTTTAGAAACATCTATATGGGAACTACTAGGACTAATGTTCCAGTGTTTTAGTAGACACTGTTCTTCCTATCCAGGGGGCCTATCAGCAGCTTTGAAGTTGTAGGAGTTGATATTCTCAATCAGTAGTTTGAGGTAACTTTGGAAAACATCCACAGGTGTTCTAAATTTCTCTCTAAATATTCTATTATTGCATTCCTTCTAAAGACTCCAGAACAAATGGGGAGGTAATTGCATCCATAGCTCCTTGGACACTAGAAGCATCAGACTAAAAGGGGGCCTCTAGTCCCAAATGAGGGCCGCAAGATTACTATTCAAGGTCCATCTTATATTAACCTTCTAAAAGATCAAGCCCCAAATCTCCCAAGTAAAACTACAGTGAAGGAAAACATGATTGGTTGTCTCTTCTTCAGTCCCACAGAGGACACACCTGTTGGGCATTTGAAAACCCCTCCTTGCCAAATTATCTATAGTTAAAATTCTATTATGCATCAGAGTCCACCGGAAGAAATTAATTTTAGAAAGAAGTTTAGGAATCCAAACTTTCCCCCAAAACTTATCCTCCCCAGGGTCTAACAGTAGACCATAAGCACTTCTAACAGAGAACCAGCCTTTATAGTCCTTGTCCCAAATTATCCGATCCTGCTTAGGGAAGAGAGGGAGTCTGAAATCCTCTAGATCCTTTTGAAGTTGAATAGCCAGCATCCTATCCTCCTCCTCATGATTTTGGACACAATCTGTCAAATCCTTCCATCTCCTGAACCCCCCGTGAATTCCAAAATAGTTAGCCACCTTGTGACTGAAGAATCTGTAGGCCTTATCCACAATTCTGCCATACTCCATCTCCTTAAGTGGTTTATCCTCTAGCCATCTATCCTCCCAAAAGTAAACGTCCCTGCCATCTCCAATCTTCCACCGAATTCCTTGGCGAAGGAGGCCATGGGTCTTGAGAGTACCATTCCAAATAATAGAGCCTTTGGGCAAGCTGACATCAGAGAGCAACTTACCACCCCAATCCCCATTGAGATACTTGACCATCATAATATCTCCCTAGTCTTTGTTACCTTGGCTGAGGTATCATCCCACCTTAGACAAGAAGGCATGATTCATGAGCTGAATTCTTCTCAATCCTAATCCCCCCTGACATCTAGGGGTACAAACCTTGTCCCAACCAAGGCAATTCTTCGTTTCTCCTCCACTCCAGACTAAAGGAATTTCTTTTGAATCTGTTCAATCTTCTCTGCCACATACCTAGGTATTTTGAACAGGCTTAGGGCGTAGTTTGGCATACCTTGCAATGAATCTTTGAAGAGCTAGAATTTCCCTGCTTGGCTCAGGAGGGTGCCTTTCCAACCAGCCAACTTCCTCTAAATTATTTCAAGTAAGCCATTCCAAAAGTCAGATGAGACCTTAGTGATAGTAAGCAAGAGGCCCAAGTAAATGGCTAGGAACCTCACACTCGAACAACCCAAGACACGAGTGATTTTTCTTTGCAAATCCTCCTGAGTATTAAGAAAGTAGATGTGGCTTTTCTCAAAGTTAATACTCTGACCGAAGACTCCTTCATAAGCCTTAAGGAGTGATTTCCATTTACTAGCTTCAACAACTGAGGTAATTCCAAACAATATAGTATCATCAATAAACTGTTGTATGACTGAGGTTTGAGCTGAGGCAGGCTTGATCCCTCGGAGAGTCCCCTGCAACAAAAGGTTACAAGAATTCCTCCCCAAAACTTTAGCCAACAAGATAAAGAGATAGGGAGAAAGAGGGTCGCCTTACCTAAGACCCCTCCCAGAGGGGAAGAACCCCCTAGGAGAACCATTAACTAGAACAGAGAAGCAAATTGTTGATATACACTCCTTTATCATGTTAGTCACCTTCTCATTGAAGCCAAATTTCCTAAGAACTTTGAGTAAAACATCCTAATTAACACGATCATAAGCTTTGGAGATATCCAATTTAAAGATCTTACCTAAAGAATTACTCTTGGAGATTGAATGGATAATCTCATGAGTAGTGATGGTCGTGTCAAGAATTTGTCGTCCAGAAATAAAACCCTTCTAGTTAGGTGAAATGAGTTTGTCGAGGAGAGGTTGGAGCCTGAAAACTAGGATCTTAGTGAAGACCTTGTAAATCATGTTGCAAAGACTTATAGGCCTGAAATCAGTCATAAGATTGGCTTCTGTCTTCTTCGGGATCAGGGTAATAAAAGTGTTGTTCAACTACCGTAGAAGCCTGCCAGTTCGAAAGAAATCCTTGGCTACTTGGAAGACATCATTCCCCACAATCTCCCAAAAGGTTTGGAAGAAGGCTGGGGGGAAACCATCCAGACAGGGGCTTTGAAGGCACCAATAGAGAAGACCGCTACTCTGACTTCCTCCACCATGATGGGTTTGTTCAAGAGGCAGTTGTCCTCATCAAAAAGAATGCTTGGGATAGAGTCCATGAGGGAACAACTTTCATCCAAAGAGGCACTAGGTTGCTGAATAGCCAACAAGGACTCAAAATAATTAAGGGCTAATCTCCCAATCTCCCTGTCATCCACAAACTCAGAGCATTGCTCATCTCTAAGTTTATGAATCGAATTCCTCTTCCTATGTCTTAGGGTGGATTGGTGGAAGAAGGAAGTGTTCCTATCTCCTTTCAGCGATTGAACTCTTGACTTCTATTTCCAGTAAACCTCTTCTTCTTTGAGAGTCCACACCCACTCTTTAGAAAGTGTTATCCAGGGTCTACAATTCCTTTGAGGGGTCCCCCTTCTCCATTTTGTCCTGCACATCCTTAAGTTGCCCCATAATGCTTTTCTTCCTGGTCAGGACATTACCAAAGGTGTATTTGTTCCATCCTTTAAACTTACTCCTCACATTTGCCAACTTTTGAGCCAATCTATACATAGCAAGCCCATGAACAATGATGTTCCACCATCTAGAGAAGTTGTCCCTAAAATTAGGGTGGAGGGCCCACATCATTTCAAATCTAAAGGGGAAGGAGCCCTTCATACTCTCCTCGTGCTAGCTGAGTAGGAGAGGGTTATGGTTTGAGCCCACTCGAGGAAGGGCGGTCAAATGCAGAACATGTGAGATGGCCCAGTAAGAAGAGACTAAGAATCTATCAAGCTTGACCTGGATAAGATTGTTCCCTTGTCTCTTGTTCAACTAGGTAAAAGATTGCCCCACAAGCTCTATATCCATGAGACCCACATTCCCTAAGAACTCAGCCAGATCTGACATGCTATCGAAGAAATCAATGAGCCCCCCCATTTTCCAGATGAGTAAAGGGGAGAATTAAGATCCCTCACAACCATCTAGCTGGTTCCTCTAGCTCCCTTGATTTTGTCAGTCAAGCTATCCCAGACCTCCTTCCTACTACTACGGGAGTTAGGAGCATAAACATTGACAAGCATCCACCTCTCAAGGTGATTTTGGAAGGAAACTTCAATGGCATGCCTAGAGCAGGAAATCACACTCCCCACCAGATTATGATTCCATATAGTAGCAATACCTCTAGAAGCTCCTAGGGCTTCACTGATAGCATAACTCGCATTGGCCGAGATCTTTTTAATAACAAGATTGAAATTTTCCTCCATCATTTTAACCTCCTGAAGTAGGAGAATATCGACTTTATTATCTACTATGCAATTCCTAACCAATAATTATTTCTGAGGACTATTGAGCCATCTAATGTTCCATTAGATTATCTTCATTTCTTGGTCTTTCTAGAGGGGTCCAACAAGGTGGACTGCTTCCCCTTAGTAATATCTAGATCTATCTCCCTCTGTCTAGTCTTCATGTGTGTGGGTCTACCCTTGCTACCATCCCCCCCCACATCAACAGTCTTTCTACTACTTCTTTTCCTGTTCTTTCTTGTAGTGATCCAGCCCTCCTAGTCCCCTAATCCCTTGCTAGTCCCAGCACCCAGGGATGGGGAGAAACCCACAAGGGGACCCAGCCTTTCACCAGGCTACACATTTCTTGCACTGTGCTCTGTTGGGAAACCTCCTTTGGCACCCTAAAGGCTAAAGTAAATTCCCCCTCTTCCAAATCCTCCCGTACCCCATTGTTGACAACAACCTCATGGGATACGTCCCCCAGTCTAGAGACATCATCTGACTCTTGTTCCACCCCTTCATGAGCCAAACCATTGTCAGCCATCCCTTGGACAACCTCTATAGGCAATGTAGTCTCCACCACCTCCTGCAAGGGAATCTTCAACGGAACCTTCTCACTCTTCTTCGAAGAGGCGGGGGGCGATTCCATAATTTTTAGGATGTCATCCTTAAGGATTACTCCTCCGAGTTCCCACCTGCGACACCCCGCTCCACCGCTTGGGATGAAGGATGTGTAGAGACCCTACACTGGGTGAAAACGTGCACAGGTTTCATGTAGTTCTGGTAGAAAACTCTAGAGTTCTCATACACGATGCACTGAGTCCACTTCCTATATTTTGATTCCAAGATAATGGAAGTGGGCAAGGTCTTTAGAACATCAACATTGACACAGAACCAAGTATAAACTAGCCTCGCCTTGGCTTTGGTGACTTTGTCCACCGTCACATAATCTCCAAATGTGTTGCCTATCCAGGTAAAATTTTCCTCATCCTAGTATTCTAGGGTGAGGCCTGGCAACCCACCCATACAGGAGCTGACTGATTGAGTTCTACCTTAGGGTCAAAGCCTAGCTTCCATTTGCATAAAGAAAGTGAGTGCTTTCCATATAGTTAGGGGTCCCCGGCCAGGATCAATAGGAGGTCTTCTTGGGAAGTAAACTTCAACAAGAACATACCACCCAGCATAGCATTGGCAGTGACACTGCCCTTAAGATCCCATTTGGCCAAAATCCAGTGTCAGACCAAATCAATATTGGGTCCGAAGGCAAAGAATTCTCCCACCAAAGTGTTCTCCATCGAGGCTACAACTCATAAAATAGTCTAGTCAGGAAGCTTAAGTGCCTTAGCCCCATCAATCTCAGATATAATCAGAATACTACTAGAGCTACTTGCCCCACTAGGCACATCACCAACAAGTGCCTCCTTCCATTTTTTCAATCCTTGTTTCAAGGGAAAAATCATGAGATCCTCTTGACAACTCATGCCAGCATAAGAATCCCCAGGAGTCAGGGGAGGGGGTTGGGTCATGCCCCCCCAAGCTGTCGCCCTCCATTCCCGTGCAATACCAAAATCAAACGACCAAGAAGCGGGAAAAGTTGCAGAGCTCAAAACCTATGGTTTTATATGTTAATATTGTTTATCATGTTAGTTAATATTGCAGAGCACATCATTTTAGTTAATATTTCTTATCTATTTGATATATGTTGCTTCATTCATGAAAAACATATAGTTTTCTTGAATTCTTAAGGTAGTTTCTTAGTAAGTTGAGAATTACTTTTTGTTAGCAAACATTTAGTTAATTCGTGCACCATGTTAATTAGATCATTGTTGCATTTGATTAAACAATGTTATCAGGTTGTTTAGTTAGATCACAATTGCATTTAATTCAACATGTGTGTATGTTAGGCAATCATTGTTGTAGTTAATTAAACAATGTTAACAAGTTGTTTAAATAGGTCACATGATTCATCTAGAAAACAACATCTCATCAATACATATATCAATTAAATCATTGGCATATTTATTAAACAATCTCATTAGGTTGTTTATTTAGATCACAATTATATTTAATTTCCACATGCATGCCAATTTATCACATTTAATTAGATCTTTGTCCCATTTTATTAAACAATCCATAGCATTGTTTCAATAAGATCACAATTGACATCTATTTAAATCATCACATAAATAAAACAATATCAATCAAAAACATCAAAATTCTTATATATAGACATACAAAAGTTTTGATACATAATCACCACTACAAAAAATGTGGTGTGTCATAATCATACATCAACAGTATACCACAACTATCATCAATCTGCAGGACCTTGGCTACTAGACCCCTCGGGACCTAGTCATGGCTATGTAACAGATGGATATTGATAAGAGGCTACAGACAATGAGTGACTCTTAGATCCACTCCACATCTACAGGTCCCTGATCTTTCCCTTGAACTTTGTTGCCTCCACTTGAGCATCTGAATACAGTTGTTGTAGTTGATCTCTCTCGACTCGCAACTGATCCATCTCCCCCTTAGAGCTCTCACAAGTGGAAGGTCCATCATGGGTGTTGGTCCTGCCCTGGTTGTCTGAAGGTCCACTAGAGCTTGATCTCACTATATCTAAAGGGCATCTCATGTCACCTTGACACTCAATGCTCTTTGGATGACCTGGTCTCTCTCAACGGTGACCTCCTCGTAAGCTGCTCTCATTGTGTGACGGGCTAGAACACATCCACATGCCACCCTACAGTTTGTTGTGGCCTATAGCTAGCCCACACTGGTTGTTGGGTCTACACTGTGGGCACCATCTTTGCATGACTCAACCCATAAAGTTCAACCATGCCCGTGTACCAACTCCAAAATAGAAACAAAAATTGTATCAAAACTCTCACCATGTACATCAAATAAATCAAAATCAAATGCAACATCTAACATTCTACTCGATCCCAAATCAACACATGAATGTAAACTTCTAACCTAGATCACTGGCCTGTCATATAGGATTGACTGGAAGGCTAACGACTACTGAGTCTATAGTCCTCGGTGTTGTTGGGGTCACTGTAGCGGCGGTCCTGCTCATCTCCCCGCACTCATATCGACTCTACACTCCACTCACAGAAGGTAGAGACCATGATGCACGAGGTCAAGCCCTAGGTCTCTCCTCAACGACATCACCATCATCCTCTCCCTCCTATTGTAGGTGTTGGCTAATCCTCATCCTCCTCATCACCAACATCATCATCATCATCTCTCTCCCTCTCCCTTGACTCATCCCCTCGATCTACCCAAGGCCTAGGATTGCCAGTGGAATGATCTACTAGAAATACAAGGGCAGGATGAGTTGTGCTCCACCAAGTCATGTATGCTAGGCTCACACCCACATCATCAGCATCAAACATAGGGGATACATCCTCTACCTCATCATCAAGGTCACTCAAAGTAACATCAACAATGGTAGGTCAAGCCTCATCTCGGGGCCTCACTGCACTACGAGTTGAGCACACATAGGTTGGACGAGTAGTAGGAACTCTCTGTACATGACTGAATTGCCTCGTCACCTGATCATAGTAGAAAGGCATGACGACGTGATCAAAGCGACAAGATAGAAATTGATCCATCTGCATCCTCACCAACTATCGAGCCTGACCCATCCACACTCTAAGGCCTCTATATTCATAAAATGTCCTCAGGCTCTAATCTATCAAATCTAACTCTTCAGTACAATAAATCACCAAACCTCCACGGTATCCTCAGTGTGTAGGCATGAGCTCATGGGAATGTCTAGATAGGCTCTATCGGGAACTCCATTGGCCATGTACATGTGATATGCTCAAATGCCTACACCTGGAGAAGTGTGCAGGTCATCAAGCTATGCACCTCATAGTGCACATAGCACCCTAGATCATGGTATAAGTGAGTCATCATGCTCCATCCCTAAGCATACACAATCCTCTGTTCCTCCATCACTCTAATAGTATGAACAAGGCCCGCGTGAAGGTGTGTGACTCGCCCATCCTGTGTCACCACAAGTGCAACAATAGCAATCATGATGTGTCGTAAGACTGGTGTGACTACAATACCTTGCTCCAACCAAGATATGTGAATTTGCCTTGTAGTGCTTGAGTACATAATACAGCTAAGATAGTACATCTAACTCACCTAGACATACTCCTCTGATCGATAATCGTTGATCCTCATGGTCTCACCTCGTACAGGTAACCGTACAGTCCAATACACAGTCTCTAGTGTGACCATCATCTCTCCCATTGGAAGATGGAAGGTATAGGTGTCTATGTCCCACCACTCCATAATCGCAATCAATATCATATAGTAATATCTCACAGTGGGCATCATGTACACCCACCATAATCCTACATCTCTTAGGTGACCAGCCTCTACAACAATAAGTGTCTCTACATGATGTTATGTCAGAAAATGTCCCCTTAGGGGCTTTTCCCTCTTAAGGTTTAGCTCTCAGGTCCTGTTTATGCATTTAGAGCTTCATGTTAATCTAACATCCTGGTGAGAAAACCCTGAAGTTTCATGGAAAATGGGACCTAGGGGTTGCACTTGACATAAGTCCCGCCTAAAATAGGGGGCAGGACTTGGGCGCCCATGCCCTAGTCCTGCCCTATTTTAGGTCAGGACCAATTTTGGAGTGTCAGTTTGTGACCATTATTTAGGTCCTATGCCGACACGGTAAGTTTCAATTATGAAATTCTTAGTGGGAATGTTTGTAGTTGCATATATAAACATGTTTAGGCATTCATTTGTAAACTATATGGCAATTTTAATTCATGAGATTGTGTAGAAGTGATTCAAGGCATTCATTGTGTGTTGTAGAGAAAAATTTGTGTTGTTATTGTGTTTGTATTTGCAAATTTGGCATCCACCTCCTCATGGCATGAAGAGCATCTTCCTTCCATGAGATCTTCACTACAAGGTGATATCAATTGTGTTTTCAATCATTTATCATTTGAATTTTTCCTCTATCCCACAGGTATACGCACTCTTTATCTGACAACGGTGTTTGGAAGACTTGAATGTCTCTCTGGGGCTTAACTCAGGCAAGCCTCTAAACACCACAACCCCCAACCCATTTTTCTGTGATTATAGGTTACATGTTGCAGAAGCAGAAAAAGTGGAGTTGCAAGAGAGCAGTGCAGACTGTCAGAATTGCAGATCAAAGAAGAAAATAGGGACCTAGACTTGGGTGCCCGCTCATTAGTCCTCCAGATCCCACAACAGAAAAATCTCTGAAACAGTAGGAACAGGTTGCAGACAAGGTTTCCAGATCCTGACAAAAAGTATGGCACTAGAGTAGGGCGCCCACTCATTAGTCCTTGATTGTTCTGCTTTCTAAACTTCAAAATCTAGTACGCATTTGATTGTCATTTGATATCTCTACATGTGAGCATTTTCTGTGATTTGTCCGTTTGCTTCCGAATTTGCATAATTAGGGTTTTGAGCATAATTGGGCTTAATTAAATAGCTAAATCACACAATTCCAATTTTCCCCTATATTCTAAGTGACTGAAGGGTCCTTGAATGTTTAGAGGTGAAAGGAGGATTCATACAAACTAGCAAAATCAACCCTAAATACAAACAAATCCTCTTCATCAAATTTCACCTTAAACACACGGCTATGCAGTAATGTGTATAAATGCCCATCTGAATACTCTCACATGGCTGGGGGTACATACAATCACACTAAAAAAAATTGTCACCTCCATGTAAATAGGAAATATAAAACAAATCAAACTACAAAACTGGGCCAAAATCCCTTGGACACTAGCACCCTAGACAGGACACTAGCACCCTGGTAGGACTTGAGCACCCCATTGGGATACTAGGGCCCCAGTAGGACCCTAGTGCTCCAAGTTGACACTGGTGCCCCTAGGGTACTCTTTCAATGATAAAAATGATAAAAATAACATAAAAACGATAAAAACTAATAGTGTAATTCAAAAACTCAGACTCACCTCACATGCCTGCATGCCCTACACTATGATCCCTTAGAGCATCTAGCCTGGGTGGTTGATATGGCCATCTGTATGGCATCGTCACTCTCATGATCACCTAAGATCCCCAAACTCTATGAAAGTGACAAAGTCAAATGAGATAGTAAAAGGTGAAAACCTCCTTACTGTTTCTAGTAAAGCTTCAACATTCTTACCCTTCTATTCAAACACCCTTCATTCAAACCTTCATGACTTGGGCTTGAGAACTCCAATTTTCATGTCAACTATTGCATTGGAATCCTGGTTCCACCCTCTTTCCTCTCATATAATTTTCGTCTTGGCATCATTTTATCAAATGACCCTACCTATGACATATTCATCAACGTTTGAGAAACTTGTAGAGAAAGTGTCACCCTGTTTCTACCTCCATAGAAGCAAGCAGAAATAGGGAGCATATATCTACCCATGAGTTTTGCTCTAGATCATTTTCTTATTCCCCTTAGAAGTTTTTTAGACTAATACATCTTTTTGTCTGCATGATGGTTTTCACTTTTTCTAACAAAGTGGTTTTGCAGGATGTGGTCCCTAACACTGTGGTTTTGCAAGTTCTTGACTGGGGGCTCCATTCTCTCACATGGAAACATTCTGTGTCCTCTACAATATCCTTTTGGGTATCATTTACATGTTTATTTACTTTCCTGTACTTTAGCTTGCATATGCACATAGTGTCATACGATTGCTAAAGTAGGGGCTAAATGTAGCATAGAATTGTGTTACATGTTGGCACAAGCAAAATTTCATGCTCTATTTGGCACTTTCTTTAGTGTCCACTCCCCTACTCCATTTTACAGCCACTTCTAGCCTTGGCCTTACCTTTAACTTAAGATATGTGCTTTTTTAACCTAAACCTTTACCGATATTTGCATCCCAGAACTGGGAGTAGTGTTTGGGTCTTGGTTAAGTCAAAGAGTTGTGACCACTTTTTAAGCAGATCCCACTAGGACTACGGTGCTCAGTGCCCGAGTCCTACCCATTTCTTTTAGGATTGCGGGGCATTCAAAAGGATGGCCTTTCTTTGGACAATGTGACCTTGATTTTGACATTTGTGAGTGTGCTTGAACGGCTCTTAAATTCAAAAAAACTTGTCAGCTTATGCCCTAAATTATACCTATGGTTTCATATTTAAACTAGTGCTTTTGTCAATATGATGTATTATGTGAATTATATAGCGAAGCTCTGTTGGAATGAACATTGATGTTACATTTTGGAAAAGACCTATTACAAGCTATTTGTTTACTTGCAATCATTGATTGAATCTTCAAGAGGATTGAAGAATGGTTGGAATCACTGACTGATGATCGACTTGTACCACTTCATCACAATTTGGTATGGTTTTAGCTTGTTCTCACCTCCAAGCTTTGGTCGCTCTCTACTTCATTGAGGTGAAGTTGTAGATCTGAAGTATTTTCCCTTGGGTAACAGATCTCTCTTGGCTTAATTATCATTTCATTGATTAAGGCATATAGGAATCCACTCTAACACACTTGAGTATGCTTTCATTTATTGATTTTGTTTGTCACTGCTAGCCACAATCTTAGACACATTTAAGATTTAGAGCACACACTATTTGTTGTTACTGATCTGGCTATCTATGAGGTAGGAATACCGAAATGTGGGTTTGATTGAGGCAAGCTCCTATATAGCCACAACCATTTTCCCTCCTTTATGTGTGTGCAAGTCGTAATTGGAAGTTTCTGATAGAAAAGAAATAGAAGATGAAGAGCAAGTATAGAGATTGTCAGCCATAGTTAAATCTACACAGAAACCCTAGGACTAGGGTGCCCAGTGCCCAGGTCCTACCAGATTCTCTCTTGCTTTCAGTGCCAGGTTTTGTCTAATCTGAACTTGTCTATTCCACTTCCATTTTATGTTTTTGTAATAGTCATTTGTATGTTTTATCAGATAATCAATTAGAGTTTTATATTATTTAGCTTTCATCAAATCATTAGTCGTCAATCTTTCTTTGCAACAAAGGAATAGAGCCTCAAACAACTTGGCTCTCCCTTGTGGATGGAAGTCAAGCACCAAGTCTTCGTAGGCTTGGGTTCCAATGCTATGTGGAGAAGGATTGACCTAGGTTAAGGCATTGATTAGTCTTTTTTTCATTTTCCACATAATAGAAATGTGAAAGGATTTTATAAATCCCAAGTTGTAATTTGAAATTTTTATCCCATAAAATTAATATATTGAATATTTCTCATTTATAGTGTAATTTTATAATTTTGATTTTATAATTGATATCAAAATTAGAGCCATGAAAGGTGAGTAAGATTTATTGTAAATTCAATTCATGTGCACATCATTATTTTACACTGTGATTTTAGCAAAGAAATTTGGTGTTGTTGTAGTCTCTCTTAAACATAGTCAAAGTGCTAGCCTAAATGAACAAAGGGAAATGGGAAGACATTTTTTGAAATTAAGCTAGTATTTATGATTAATGAACAAGGAGTTCTCATCTGTAAGAAAATTTTATTATCAATTGCAATGCCCAACATGGAGGTTGTGCTTGGAGGGAGAAGAGTTCTCATGTAAATTTGGTATTTAAAGCACAAGATTAAGAGGTCATTACAAGTTTTTTAACAAGAATGTCATGTAGGTTATTTCTAATGGAGGAGACTTTCATATAGGAGTACTTTTTAGAGATTTACACTTATCCAACAAGGATGAAATATGCATATTTATTTAGGACAAGAAGTGTTAAGCATAAAATCAAAGGCCTTAAGAATATAAGAATGACCTTATTTATGATATTTGAGGGGTGGGTATTTTTAAAGAACACAAATACTAGGTGTTACAACATCACAAAACTATTTCACTCACTACACCTACAATTCAAATAAGATTAATAAGAGATGCCACGTCAATTAATAGAATAGGATTTTTTATCCTCCCCTATGAAAATAAATTAAGGTAAGTTGACCAATTCTTTTACTTAGTTACCAATAAAGTTTAAATAGTTGTTTATTTGAATCTCCCAATTAATTACATCTTCCTCGCCTTTTTCTAAAGTGAGTTCAAGTTTGTCAAAGTTTTAAAAAGGTGTTAAATTTTAATTTGTGGCATAAGGGTGTCTTTATATTTTTCATGTACATGTTCCCCATAGTGTAATTCACAATGGAGTCATATTATAATGGGTGTATTATTGATTGAAACCAACAATTCATTTTTCTCAAGTTTTGCATAAGGGTATAATGATTATTATAGATTAATCAATTTGTATCATGATTATGCTATTGAAGCTCTTAATGATTTCAATGTTGTATCTAATCAATAAGATGTAAGGGGGGTCTAAGAGTAGGTTGGAGGGCACACCAAGAGGATGGAGGGCCATTCCCATCTCCATTTAGATTTTTCCTTGAAGATTGGGTACATTGTTTGACAGGTGATTTTGGTAGACGTGGATGGTTTTTCTTGTCTTAGTTTGGTGTTTAGTTTTGGTTTATTTTTTTAGAATTGATGAGGGGAAATAATTTGGTAGAGTGATGTTGTTTTATTTCCCACCTCTTGACTAATAGATAGAAGGTAGGTCTTCATTATCAGTCAATGAGTAGTTGTACGAGTAGAGGCAAAGTGTGGCCAATTGATGTGTGTCTATAATTAACTAGTTGAGCATTGATTGTGGATGCACTTGAGGTTGCAATTATAAGAGAATCACCAAGGCAATGGTTATAGTTAGTTAATGACAGATTTTTCTCATATTTTATGTGGTACAAATGGTTAGAGGCATATGTGATAAATTTTAGCATGATTGTGTTAGGTAGTCTCAAGAAACGGCAATGGATCTTCAAAGTATAAGAGGTAGTGGCACAGGGCATTGGATGTTTCTCATAGAGGAATGTGGAGCAAAAGTTCAAAGCATCAAGAAGATGCATACATATGTCAACACAAACTAATCAGTACCAGAAGATAAGAAACCAAGTTTACATATTGGTAAGGTGAATCATATTTATAGATGCTCTAGATTAATTGATTTTCACCTTTTGGATCAAGGGGGTTTGTTGTCTTAAATGTGATCCTTATGATCTAAAATTGTTCTATAATTATTATGTTGTAAGTGAGTTTTATTAGTAATATTATGGTTATCGGGGTATATGTAGTTAGATGGTTAGTTATAGGTAGTTCAAGTAGTTGAAATGTTAAAGGCTTTTATAAAGCCAAGTTGTAATTTGAGAATTTTATCTTGTGAAGTTATTGTATTGAATATTTCGCATTCATTGTGTAATTTTATGCTTTTCATGTGCTCTTTGATCTTACAGTTCAAGTATGCTAAATGGAACATAAACAAATATGTCCTTGGGAGATATCTAATTCCTTTTTATTATTCATTTCCCTCCAAATTTTCCATGGGATTGACTTGAATTTAGTTTTAGATTCCTTGCCCTATTTTTTTGAATTCCTTGACCTATTTATCTTTCTAAAACTAAAGGGTAGAACGAAATTGCATAGAACTTTCCCAACTTTGCCCCAATACATAATTTAATTATTCTCAATCAACTTTCAAATGATGAAATAGATTTATAAAGACAAATTTCAAGCTCTAGATATACACTTTTAGGGAAAATTCAACTATATTTATTTATTTCATTCACTATACCTAAGTTTCAATATTTTCATTACTACTCAAGGTCCCCTCTTGGCCCCCCATTAGCTTGCACTTTCCCAATGTCAATTTCTATATGAAGGACTGTAACTCTAGATTTGGAATGAACAATAGGAAACAAACGTAAATATAAAATCCCTAATCCAAACCAAGGAATACCTCAAATAGAGCATAAAAAAAAGAATCAAATACAACAAATTTGCTCAATACAAAATGGAACAGCATACCTTCTTTGTTGATGGAGATGTTCTCTTGAATGAAATTGATGTAGTTGCTCAAGGAGTCATCCAAAATTCTAGCAACATGCCCCTGCAAATTCTCCTCTTTTAATTTGGTTGAAGATGATGATTGATTTATAGATGTGTGGTTGATAGGATAGAGAGTTAATATTTGATTACAATGGATGGCTAAGATTGAATGAGATGAATTAGGGCAAGTTTAGAAGCTTCTAAATGAAACTAAAAGGATAGATGGTTGAAATTAAATATGAATGGATGGCTAAGATTGAATGAGAGGAATTAGGGCACTTTTAGGACTATCATTATGTGAATGGCTAGAATTAAAAATATGGTAGGGAAACACATGGTGGAGATTTATTAGTTGTTTGACTTTTATTTTTTAGTTAATAATGTGACTTTTTGAATTTTGAATTTATTTATTTGTGGGTGGGACATGATTTAGGATTTGATTTGTTTTATTAATGGGAATCAAACTAGTTAATCAAATAATTAATATGTGGAGAGGGATGTAGGAAATTAGTTTAATTAAATAAATATGATTTATTTAATTAATTTGATAATGAGGGGAATGGTAAAATGCTAATCCTAGTTAATTAAATAAATATAATTTATATAATTAATTAGTGTTAAGACAATGCATATCTTGTTCACTAAAGATTTGGCTTGATATATCTCACCAAGTTTCTTCCATAGATTTTTTGTAGAGGACTCTTCATGGAAATTGATTAAAACATAGTCTGCCAGGAATAATCTAATTAGAACACTAGCTTTACAGTCCATAACATCATATTGAGCAGCCAAAGTAGCATCTGTAGGCCTTGAAACATTCTCATCAATAGCATCCTACAGATCTCGATCAATTAATAGATCCTCCATCTTTAGCTTCCACATCTCAAAGTTCTTACCAGAGGACTTCTCTACCTCTATTCTCCCTAATGTGCTTGCCATATTAAAATTCCTACAACAAGATCACAAAGTATCTTCTACACAAGCTCTCACTCAAAACTAGATTAGTTCAAAAAACCCAACAACCACAACTAAAAACAAAGGTGGTCAAGCTCTGATACCACTTGTAAAGAAGCTAAGGTAGAGAAACAATGGTAGGATTAAGGTGCCATCAAACTTGTAAATCCTATGTAATTAATTACTCCTAATGTTGTTTGTAAATTTCCATAGGGGTAGATGTATTCACCAACCAGTGGTCTTGTTTCAACCGCATTTGGATCCTAGTACTGAAGTGTTGGTAATGGATCCTGATATTGTTAAAGGTCTATTTTTTTGGTGTTTTCATAGCTGTGTTTGGAGCCCATTTCATTCTGGGGGGGTGAAGGGGGAATTACCCCCCCCCTTAGGGTCTAGGGGACCATTCCCTTGGCGAGGGTTCGGGGGCAGCACCTCCAAAGCAAAATTTTGGATACATATTTAACTTGTAAAATATTGTGATTTCGTAGTCAATCTGGACCATTCATCATTAGGTCACAGATTTGACGATAGAAGTTATGTTAGGGTTTTTTCCCTAGATGGCAACATTCTTCTAATGAGGGCATTGTATTATGGCTATGTTGTTGTACTGAGTTGAGACTGGAAAAATAGGTGTTGTTGGATTGAAGACTGAAGAGGAGGTCATTGTTGATGTATTGTAAACTCTATTGAAGTTAGTACAGACTGGTGCATCTCTTCTTGTGTGGAGTTTTTTCTCAAAAGGGTTTCTCCAAGTAAACACTGTGTTATGTGTTCAATTTATCTATTCCTTTATTTTTTTGTATCACTGATTTTATTTCTTATAATCTCCATTTGGTTCTGCATTGAATTTATAACAATTTAAATCAGTTTTCCATTCTATAGTTGTTCACCTTCATTTCTAACAAACAACTTCATACACTAATCTTGAGAGGAGGGTTATGTAAAACTTTTAGATCTTTACAATAGTTATATAAATTATACAGAAATAAACATAAATAATAATCATACCACAACACAGTTGGGGATAACCCTTTCAAGAGAAAAAACCCACTCTAAAAGTTGTCCAGTATATTATTTAGAAATCAACAAGATTAATATATACTTACAGAGCAAGCTTTCATAGGAGTATCACCAACTATAGATCTAGAGGTAAATCACCATCTATAAGACTCTCACACACAACCTTCATCTCAAGCACCTAATATATAGGAGATACAATACATGAAACCATCAAATAGTAATTTCAAAACTATGAGTTAAAACCACCCGAAAGTGGCACCCAAATTGTCTCCAATCAAAGATGCCCTATGATGTGTCAAAACACACACCAACACATGTAACTCCCCCTTATAGCCCTTTTTTTGTGTTGAACACGTTTTCACCTTTTCTAATATAGGAGGCCCAACTTTTGAAGGCCATACCTTTTGATTCGGGAGGCCAATTGACAAACCGTTTGATGCATTAGAAATCTCGTGAATAGATCTATGCACCGGATACTAGGGAACTAGTGTTGAACAACCTAGAAATTTTATTCTGGCCAAAAACCAACCCTATAGCCTAGGAATTAAGTTTTTATGTTTTTATAACCGAAAAATCACACTTTTTGTAATTGTAAGGTTGAGACACCTTTCCTAATAGATTAGACCTTAAAATACTTCTATAGCTCAGTGATCTAGTCCAACAAATCTTTTGTATTTAATATTATTAACTAGATCGAGAGATCAAATCTTAGTTTATTCCTTTCCTTCATTAATGTTGAGGTAAATCTCTATTTTGTAGTGAGTTCATCCTTTAAACCTGATGCAACATCCTCACATACTTCATGATTATTTTTCTCATGAGCATTGACATATGTAGTTATAACCATTCATTTCCTTTGTGTGGACTCAATGGTTTAGACTCATTCTTGAATGACTCTCAACATATTAGCTAGATCATTATCACATGGTTCTCTCGATTTTCTTCCTTTTTCCCTTCTAGCTCTATGGGAAATTTATGATTTTGGGCCACCTACAATGTGATGCACACACAAACTACTTCTGATTGTAGAGCACAACTCACCTCTCTTAGGATTCACAACACTTTCTATGATACCAATTGATGTAATAAGTCAAGTTTCGGGTAGAATAATGGTCAATTTGACAGAAACCTATCAATTTTGGAATCAATATTATAAATTAAGTTGCTAATTTTTTGCTAAATCAGCTTGTAATTGGAACAACATCAACTTTGTTACTAGAGAAATAATCAGGATTGGCCTATATAGGATTTGAGTAGAGTCTTTAGTGATTTCATGAATGCTAACTACAATACCTCTTTGGATTCTTGAATTTTTCTAGTGTACTTATTGGTGTGCAAGTTCTTGGGTGTTCTTCTAGTTATTTGCCTATGGCTAACTTTAATATTACTTTTTAAATTGGTTTTCTTGTTAGTCCTATTTTTTAACATAAAGGAAAACATTACTTTTGGTACTCATAGAATGTACAATCTTCTAGGGAACAAGTTCTTATTACCTTGTCTATGGGGTTTGGAGGGTTCCTCCTCTTGTAATGATTGTCTATTTTTAGTTCATATGGATTTTCTTGATTTTTTGGAATTGTTGTGCTAGGATTCTTTTTAAGATTGGTAGACCCACTTTGCAACTAGTTATGGTTTTAATATTTTTTTTCTTAATGTTAAAAAATGTTAGTAACAATTTGAATGGAAATTTAGGTAACAAACATGTAGAGTATACAATGAAAGAGAAAACTAGATATTTGGAGATATATGAACATATATTTTACTAACATACAAAAAGGTTTCAAATTACCATCATTCTATGCATTCAAAGAAATATTACAAAATTTTACACAAAGACTTTCTAGTGAATAATCAAATTGATCTATGGTTATGATTAATCTACTCAACTTTTTAAAACCCTTGACATAATTAGAATTCACTAGCCATCAATCATTAACATTAGACTGCTCTTTCCAAGTCTTTGTTAACTTGGATTTACCAACTTCACATCTAACAAGTTGCTCCTATGCCAACCTCTTATCTTTCCCCTACATCATACTATCTGTAGCATATAAATAGAATTTAGAAAACTCCTTATGATCACCCGATACTTCTTCCTAGGCCAAAATCATTACAAAACCTTAGGTAATTCAACTTTTAATTTGTTGCTTCATCTTCCCAATCATCAATTGTCATCTAATAATAAATTTTCTCTCTTTGTTTAATGAATTAAGGTACTAAGCTTTTGCACATGTTAGCAAGTGTGTGTGAATATCCTTTCCACAGAGCCCAACTATCTGTGTGGGATCAGAAGCCCACTACACCTTCCATATAATGTTTGCGTGGATGAAACTCATTTAGATAGAAACTCCAACCTTATGCACAACCTATGAATTTACTGTGCACTCAATATATAATTATGCACCAAAAGGAATCCTCAACAAAACCTTTTGTAGTCTAAACTAGCACAATTGTGGCCACAAGACTAATATAGTCATGGCTGGAGGGTCCAATGAAGGATTTCACAACCGTGCAATAAAATGGATAATCACACAACAACCTCAATGTAGCAACAAATAACAAGTTCTCTATCCATTCATAGTCAAACTTGAATCACAATATGTTGTAATTGACTTTCAACATGTTAGGCCTTAGTCATTTGTTTACATTGGGCAAATTACATGATTCGAAAGATATTAAAATACAATGCCATGCCAAGATTCCTTATAATTTCTTCACTACTTTAAAATGGTTGTGAGTGATGTTTATCTACAAATCTTAAGACTAATAAATGATGTTTGTTGGTAGCAAGGTGACACAAAGTTTGATGCCTTATGAAAGGTGTAGATGAATCTCCCAATTCAAATGCAGAGGTGATGAATTGGTAAATCTTCAAGCAGTTCACACCATAAGTTCTTCTAGGTCTAATGTACCTTGATATGTGTTCCTTTGTTGCCACAAACTTTGGAAAGCTACTGCAAGCCATGAATAGTGAAACTAAGTGTATGTAAGTTAATCCTAGTAATAGGTTAGAAATCAAATTATGCCTTTGTGATGAACAAAAACTCCTAGAAATTAAACATGACTTGAAGGATCATTGTATAATGTATTCTCCTAACTATGAGGTGAGATGTACAATTATGGTGAAAATTGGTATGATATACGGTAATTTCTTTGACTAGTGTTGGTTATTTTTCCCGAATCGGTAGTGGGTTTACCAATTCCAATGCACAGGCAAGTTTGGCCAACAGATTTGGGAGGTTGCATGAGCTGCCTCCCCTTCACTTCTGGTTCTGCCGCACTAAGGGGGGTATCCCTATAGCTAAAGATTTAACACTTTGACTCACCCAATGACATGAAGATTTAGCTTTGTGATAATAGGCAGAATACTCTCATGTATGGACCAAGATTTGAATGACAAATCACAAGTTTAGCAACACTCTTGGACATGTGTGTTTGGTTATGGATGAGAGTATACAGGGGGTTCCTAATCCTACTCCTACAACTAACAGGTTGGAAATGTGAATGGATTGGTTTTTATGGTTTGGATGCAAGATAAGGGGTTTTGGGTCATAACTACTAACCCAGGAGTAGACCGGTGCCTATCTTAGGGCAAGGAGTCAACTAGACGTATACAAAAGAATGGATTGCATATTGAATTCAAGTTTCAAGCGGTTAGATTGATGCTTGCCTTACAAACATCACCCAAGAGTAGGTATTTAGCTGCCTCTACTTATATATATCCCTGCTGACATACAACCTCCTCCATACTTCACCTAAAACAATTTAATCCACTCCTTGAATGGAAGTTAGAGATGAAACATGTGATACAGATATCCATACCCTAGAACCTGAGAAACCCTTAGCAGCCAGATTCAAAAGAAGGAAAAGCATGCAACACAGGAGACAAACAGGTAAACACATGCATAAGAGCATTTTTCATATAAATCAACAATGAAACTGAGTATATCTGCAATATACATTCATGATGCAACTCATAAACTCCAAAATGAGATACAGCAACAAGGAAATGCCCTGTTTTTCACTATTTACACAAAAATGCCTAGGTCTTCAACAACCCCCAATGAGTGACACTATTTGCATTTTATAACAGAACTGTGTACTCAACCAAAATTACCACGGTCAACTCAAAAATTACCAGATACAATGCATGAGAAATGGCGCTCAAAATAATTAATGCAGCCGGGAAATAGAGGAAAGATAGCATGTAGGTTTGGGATTTGAGCCGCCACCTGAAGGTTTTCTTTGCAAGCCTGGTAGTTCACCCGTCACCTCACCCATCGATGCCTCTGCACGACCACCATTATTGCCTCATCTACCCGCAGGTCCCTTTGAATGTAGCAGCGGATGCATCTGCTATTTTCCCACTCAAAAATGATTACAAATACACAGGAAAAAACCTTCGCTATGGGTTCAAAACAAGGCCGTCGATCCACTCCTATCACTGAGATCCATGGCTCAAAATCGCACTGACTAGTCGTCAGCCAGTGAAAACATGCCATGTAGGCACCCCATGATTCTGTCGCTAGCCTTTCGCTTCATCATTTTGCCTTTTTCACCCTTGTATATGCATGAAAGGATGCATATACAATCACCACTGTTCACCCTTCAAAAATCCCTTGTATATGCAAAATGCATATACATCCGTTTGATATACAAGGTGGACCCCAAACCTATTTAGAACAAATTGAAATTCAATTCAAGTCTGGCTTGTATCCTCTTTTCCTGCATATTTCCTTGTATATGTGCATGTACATTTGCCTCATACATACAAGGCGGATTTCAAATTTTAATGAGGCTGTTGAAGTTGCTTTGAAATCTGGCTTGCATCTTAACCCTTGTATCTTTCGAATGTACATTGGCACATACAAGCGCCCAATATACATGCTATGGACATGAAACATTATTCACTGCATTTGATTTTCAATCGGGTCCGGAATGTATATTTCCTTTTGTATATCGGCTTGTATGTGCAAACATACAAGCAAATGCATATACAACTGGTGGGCCCCATCACTTGTGTCTCCCCTGCGGCACTGTAGCAAATGTGTATTTGCACCTTTGTATGTGCC